>CM040177.1:4950888-5550888 GCA_022606695.1 Vaccinium macrocarpon | reverse complement strand
GTATCCACATTCAGTTATTCATATCTGACACTTTCACTTAATTATCTTCCAAAGCTAAATTTCAAAAGGTTTGTGGGGCCTCAAGTACATTACTATGGAATCGAAAATAAAATCTAGATGCTTGATGCATGGCAGGTCTTTCCTACGAGTTATAAAGATGGTTTTTCTTTTTTCCTTTTTTTTTTTTTTTTTTTTGGGGGATCTTCAAGTTTGAAACTTTTATCCAATTTATCGTTGGATTTATAATCGGACAATTCTATGTTATTGATTTGTTCTGTAGTTGCTCCCGAGAATATAGTCAGATTTTCATGTTGTATTTGGTATTTGAATCCGTGGTTTACCTTGACCTGATTTAGATTCTGCTATGAAGATGATTGCACCAAAGAAGACCCTTTGTCACAAGAGAGCTTCCGCAAGTTAGCACAGCCTTTACCATTTTCAAAGCAGCATCATTCAAAGCTTGTATGCTACATAACTAAAGAGCTAATGGACACGGAGAACCCACCTCTAGTCTTACCTAACGGCTACGTCTACAGCACTAAGGTTTGTTGTTAATCTTCTTTGTAGCTGGGGACTGCTATTTTTAATGTCTAAATTGTCCCTGAAACCTGATTCAGTTTTAAATTTCTCAAGCCCCCTCAAGTTGACTATGCGTTTTTAATGGGCCTCAACTACTACACCTTTTTTCCTTGACTGCTGCATTTGTCTTTCCTCATCCCTCCTCTCAACTGTTTTAACATTAATTAACAGGCCCTGTTTGGTTAGTTTTTGGTTCCTGTTTCATTTTCTTGAACACCAAAAACTTGTTTGGTTTGACGGTTCTCAAAATCGGTTTTCAGTTTATTTTTTTCCAAAGGAACCTACTTTGGAGAAAACAATTAGAAAGATCTTATCAGATTCATAAAGATTATTCTGCAAATGAGGAATAAGTCCTGAAACGATGAATTTTTTTTTTATTTAAAAACAATTTTGGAATAGTGTTGTGGGAAAATAATTTTTGAAGCTGCTGCCGAACAAGTGTTTGGTTTTGGTTTTGAGATATACTATCATACCCTTATCATTTACATATATGATAAGTTTTTTTTTTTTTCCCTTTTTCTAACGTCTCTTTGGCCTTGGCAGGCTCTTGAAGAAATAGCGAAGAAGAACAATGGCAAGATCACTTGCCCGAGGACGGGTATAGTCTGCAACTACTCGGAAGTTGTTAAGGCGTATATTTCATGAATCCACATTGCTCTGGTATGTTGTACATTTTAATTCTGAAGTTAGCGTCTCCTTCCTTCTCACTAATTTAGCTTCTCTATTGATGGTTTGGGACCTACCATATGTACATATGCAAAAGACTTGTTTTTGTACTTAGTACTGTTTTCCTGTTATTTTACCTGAATAAGTCTCTGTTACTTTCTATATGCTTATTATTGGTTACCTGTCAACTGAATGTACAAATAGTAAGCTGAAAGGTGGAAATGAAATGGATCAGGTCCTCATTGGCATATCTTAGTGCCCATGGGAGGGGTATCGGGTTCGAGTTGATAAAGCTACATCTACTTGTAGTAACTTATAACCAACCCGATAATTTTACCATTAAGCTAGGGTGGTGTTAATACCAAAACTGTTTTTGTTTGTGCCAAAACTGTTTTTGTTTAAAAACCTTGTACCATGTGCAAGGTACAAGCCTTTTGTGCACTATAGTTTTGGCACAAACAAAAATGGTTTTGGCATCATCATTACCCTTAAGCCAGGGTCTTCTATTAATATACTACTCTCTCTGTCCCTTCTTAAGTGATATATTTGGGAAACGTGTATTTTTGTGGACGTTAAAAAATGTACTTTCGAAGAACGTTTTTAATTTTTTTGCACCAAATTAACGTACTCTATGAGCACTTTAATTTGGTATAAAAATTTACAAATTATATAAATAAATATGTTTTTTAGGGGTTTGAAACTGCACGTATTTCAACAGAGACCACTTAAAATGGGACGGAGGAGTTGCATCTTTTCATCAATCTTTACATCTTATTATATCACCTGCAATGGTAGAGTAGGTTATATGTATGGATTTTTTAATGTTATATATGGACTCTGGAGTAAATGGGAAGAGCTCTTACGATTAATGAATATTTAAGAAGAAAATAGTCGAAATTGTTTCGCAAATGAAACCAATTTACCTATATAAATCAAACCAATTTATCTTTTGATCAAGTTATGTTTTGATTGTGAAGCAAAATGTGTTCCAGATTTCCATCCAGAAGGAAGCGATATTCTGAACCATAGGGACAAGTCAAAAGTGATTTACTCACGAACAAGGCAAAGAATCATTTAGAAAAAAAAAATAATAAGGCATTTTTTTTTATAACCTACTGTCGTATAGGTGTTCTAGAGGATAGGCCGTCACCATGGACGCCACTTTAGTATAAGATGGCAAAGGACCCTCTACGCGAAGCGAGCTTCAATACCTAAACCACCGCTTCAATACCTAAAACACACCTACGACTAAAGAAAGCAGATGGAGAGTGCATGGTTGGAACTTTAGACATAGAGGGAGGGAATCTATTCCACTCATCTTTGCCATTTTGGCAACCACCTAAGTTGTAGGCAAAGAAAATTTGAAAATGACAGTGTTTTACTACTTCTCCGATTCGTTTAACAAAGTCATGAAGAATTTTTTTTTTTTGCCAAATGTTTGTGTACTTCTACAATTGTGATTTACTTCGTATACAATTTCCTATTTTGTCTATTCCAACCCATCAGGAAACAAAAAAAAAAAAATGCTAAAGTAGGTTCAGAAAAAAAAAAAAAAAGAAGAAAAAGAACCCCAAAAAAGAATTTATCAAAGATTTGGAAGACTCCCGAACTGGCCGTTGAAGAAGTCTATGCTCCCATAATCACATGTATCCTATCGTAGTGAGGTTGGTTATAGTCTATGGAAGGCTGCAGTGCATAAGCTAGTACGCATATGAAAACACACACACAAATTCGGTGATTGTCCATTTTCTCTTTCTAAAATGGCACTCTTTTCAAGTCAATAACCTTGGGAATTTTGACATAAATGTCTCATATTTATAGGCACACTGGGCAAGTGCTTAGGCGTCAGGTGCCCCCAATAACATGGTGACATGTGTCACTTCCGTACAACCCGATTTCATGGGTGACATCATCTTCTGCGAGGTTCATAATCATGATTGCAGGGGGCGTGCTACTCCACCCTATTGCGGTGAACCTCTCCTATTTTATAGCACAAAAGCACTAGATCCCTTTCCATTCCCGTTTGGACAAGGTCAAAGCTTGTTTAGCCATATCAGTAACGCATCCAAGCCTAAAAGGGCCCATTGGGTCATGCCTTTGGGCCATGTGTGATGGATAAGTCTCTTGCATGTCCGTTTGAGCGGCGCTTATCCTTTATATGCGTTTTTCTCCTGATCGGATGGCCCATAATGAGATCCACACTTGTCTTCGCGAGCCTCACAGAAGTGGCATATGAGCCCCTCTATCGCGAACCTCTAGCTCTAATCTTGGTGTCGCGGTCTGTAGCGGCCGGGTTCACAAGAGTCAGCAGAAGTCCCTCCCCACACCCATAAAGAGCTAAAAGGGTCAGCATCCCATGTAATGAGGCCGAATGCGGTTTGATTCGTCTCGGCGATCGCGTGTCGCATACTCTCGGCGAGGAAGCGGGTGTGTGGTTTTGGGCGAATATAGATTTGAGCGATCTTTGCTGCGGCCCGGAAGTGTCGGCGTAAGCGTTACCGGATTTGGCTCTTGGGAATACCTCGGAATTGCTCAATGCGTCCCGATGCCAAGCGCCCGGCTGAGCCCTCGCATGTTAGTGGTCGACTTGCCGATTCTTGAGGACTTGGAATTAACTTGGATTGGGGGAAGCGTACGGGCCTTACCGCGTTCCGCGATGGAAGCGTTAAATCACAACGATCGCTCTTCTGCCAGCCAGCCGCTGCGGCTGACCGTGGGTGATGGGAAATGCTTGAGGTGGTTATTTCTGAACCCACGTGCCATGTAGCGTCATCAGAATGCGATTATGCGTATGGCGAGGAAGAAGTCCTTTTCAACGTAAATTCAGCGCCAAATAATGAGGCGTCACGATGCGCCCCCTCTGCCTATAAATACCCACTCACAACTACCACAAGGGGGACATCTCTCTCTCTCTCTCTCTCTCTCTCTCTCTCTCTCTCTCCATTTACTACCCTCTTAACTCCTCCATTCCTCTCTAGATCTTTGTGGCTTCTCCCCCTCCGCGCGATTGACTTAACCGTCGGAATACCTTTCCGGATCACCACCATCCGGGTTAGGCGCTGACACGTTTGTCTACGTGTGTAGGTCACCCCCACCGGCGAGTAGTAAAAGCCTCAGGCGTGCACCACTCTTTCCACCTCTATCTATCCCACCCCAGAAGGTTCAAAGAGCTCACTCCGGCAAGGATACCCCTACACGGTCATACTTGAACAACTCTTTCCACGTGTATGCCATGTGTCATCATGGGGTTGGACGATCAGCTTTTGACTTAGGTCAAAGTTCTTCAAATTCTAATCTTCATTGCGCTCTTAAAAAAAAAAACATCATTCCAAACTGCCATTCATATGTTAATTGCCCAGAATAAACAAGAAAAGATATTAATCATTCCAGTTCTTGTTGAAGATCGACACCATAAGTGCTAACCGAAAAAAAGAGGTCACCTGTCCTTGCTCACAAAAAGAGTCATGTGGCCCCATACCAGAGACCCAACTTTTTAAGCCATTTTATTTCGAATACCAAGATAAATCATTTTTTTATAATGCATTAAAAAAAGGGTAAAAAAGCCAACTAGTTAAACGAGGACAATTAAACACAATTCAACATCATTGATAAATAATTGCCCTAACATTACACTTCTACTCCATCCGTTCCAATTTAATTAGCCCACTTTCACTTTTTCGATTGTCTTTTCAATTGTTTATATATTTCAATTTATAAGATTTTTTTTAAGAATTTAAAAAAATTATTTAATAAAATTAATTGAGATATATCAAATAAAATTCATATTGCATATACAAAGTATTATATATTACAAGATATGAAATTTTTTTCCCATCAAGTTTGGAAAGTAATGCGAGATAGTATTTTGTTTGGGATCCCTGGAATAACTTTTAAATGCAAGAAAAGAATCATCATTCGGGTGATTGATTCAAGAAGCGCGAATGTAGTCTAGTGTTTGAAGTTTTTTCTCTCTTTACGTCCCAAAACGATGTAGTTTTAGGTGGTGCTCCTCTTCACGTAATTTGAGAGCTTAAGTGGTGCTCCTCTTCACGTCCCAAATTGATATAGTTATAGGCCGCTCTGTTCATGATTTTTTTAGTGTTTTTTATTTTATTGGAATTTTACCGAACATCCTTCCCCAAAAAAAAGGAAAAAAGAAAAAGTCATCTCTGATGTGTGAAAAGGCCCCACTGGCCACCGGGAAAAATCCAAGCATACACCACATGTGTGCACATCACTTCATCCGAATAGTCTAAATATGTTTTGGATGGTCTAATTTGAAATCGGTCATAAAACATTAATAACTGATTTCAAATCCAAATCGTCCAAAAAACATATAGACAGTCCGAATGAGCCGGTGTGCATATGGTGTGCATAGCAACGTTCGGGCCACGATGCTGGCCAGTAGTTAGACCACGTCTCACGTCTTTCGCGGATCAAACCATACAATTGCACGCGTTGTCACGTCACGTCACGTCGTTATCACGCGGTCGCTGGCGAGAGAACCCCGCCAACACGCCCTTGTGGGCCCCCCACCGAGCAAAATAGTCAAAAAAATCAATAATTTAAAGACCCCACCCCAATAATGGCTTTCCAGTTTCCACCCACTCATTCCAAACCCTAATCAATAAGCCAACCAAAGCAGAGCTAATTGCTCCCTCCATTCTTTACTTTCCCCACCAAACCAACCTATCTCTCTCTCTCTCTCTCCCCTCTGGATACTCTCTCTCTTTGATTGATTTCAGGTAATTTGTTCATCGGATCGGGTTTTTTTTTTTCAGTTTTTACTTCGATCTGTGTCGGTTGAAGTATCATGTGTACTCCTCTGTGATCTTCCCCTCACTTTTGAGTTGATATGGACTTGGATCTGATGGTAGTATCTCTATCCCTTATTAATATAGATCACTGTTTTTTTTTATACTTGTTTCCCTATATCTCTTGCAGTTGTCTGCGTTGACTAAATGATTTGTATCTTTGGTTCTGGTTCGCTTTTGGATCTACTTGTTCTCAAGGGTAAATAATCTTACCCACAAAAAAGAATAAATTTTTTCCAGTCCAGGAAATCTTTTATTTATTTATTTATTTTTAAATTGTAGTTTTCTCTGTAGCTTGAGCTTTTAGTGAGTTGGGATGGGCTTGGATCTGATGATTATCTCGTCTTAATTTTCATGAATTTTAGATAACTTGGTTGTATACAGATGCGCGTATTTGTTAGTATACATGTGTATATTTGATGTTGGTTTGGTTATTCTTTCACTATGTATATGATGTGTTTCCTCTTTTTCTGTCTCTTGCATTTGTCTGTGTCGGTTATGATTATATGTTGGTGACAAGCAGTTCGTTGACTAAATAATTGTTTTCTTATAGCTTCCAGTTTACTTTTGGATCTACTTGTTTTTAAGGGTGTGGGTATTTAGTATTTACCCGGAAAAAGAATCAATCTTTTGTAGTTTTCTGTAGCTTAAACCTTTGTGGGTTGTTTTAGTCCATTGGATTTAATCAATGGATCACGAGGGAAGTAACTTGTCCTCGTGAATGTCAATCAAATTTCTTTTCTTTTCTTTTCTTTTCATGTGATTGTGTAAACTGACTTGGACATTAACAGATGAACTGCTTAAAATGGAATGATGAGGTTGCTTTGCTGTTCGAACATGTTTTATTTGGAAATGATTTTTAATTTTTTTTTTGGCGAAGCTGTTCTAACATGTTATGTTGTCTAAAGTTTGTTTGGTTATTGGGAGTTTCATTGGGATTTGGTATTCCTCAGTTTAATATAGGTTGCCTTAAGTACTGCTACTGTTCAGCTATTCTGAGGATCTACTTAAATAGCTACCTGGTGTTGTCTTCTTTAGAAAGACCCATTTGCCAGAGAGCACTGGAATAAAGAACACGCAGTGAAACTTTAATGCTTTGGTGATGTGATAGCTACCATGTTTGGGTTGTTTTTTCATTCAAATTTTGGATTTGTGCTAGCATTTGAATACGAGGAGAGATGATAAGGGATATCCAGAATAGTTGCTACTGATGGTGAAATTATTTATGTACTCCTTTTGCTGCTTGCAATCGGCTGTATGTTGTTTAGGAGTCCATCAGAATTCATATGTTGTACGTACCTTAAATAAAGGGTCTGTGCTTGTGTTTTTAGTATGGTTTTAGTTGTGTTTTATACTATTATTAATTATCTTTTGTGGATCAGAATCAATTTATGGCTTGATAATCTTTTTGTTGTTTTCTTCTTCTGTCCACAGGTTGCTCACCGTCTGACTGTTTTAAGTTCGTAACTTGAAGATTGCTAAGTTTTCTACCAGGACAGACCGGACGCAGTTAGTCTCAACTAACTTCAAGTGGGTGTGTAAAAAGATAACTTCGAAAAACAATTTTCAGGTCATGTGTTAAGGTATTAATATTTGTAGAAGAGGGATATTGGAGCTAATTGATTGGCAATATTGGAGTCATGCCTGTTTCCGGAAGCGAAGATAAGGTGTTTATTTCATTTCTGTGGTATTAAAGAAGGGTTAGGTGACACTAAAATAATATTGTTTCTTGATTGATTTATTACTCTTCTTTTGGCAGACTGTGATCATTGCCCGGCCATCTAGTAATTGTTCTGCAGGTGTACCTATCAAGAAAAGGAAAGTCCCATTGATCAAGACTACCTCATCTCCACCTCCAGAACCATCTCCACTATATGCCGAAAATGATACTCCAATGAAAGAGCTTTGTAAGCCAACCCAGGACTCTTCCCTTTCTGATGCTAGCATTGTCACAAATTCTCCTGGGATATCTGATGCGAGCAGAAGTTCTTTTCCGAAGGAGATGAAGGAGAGTCCTGCAGATACAAACTTCAACCCAGTTCAAAACATTGTTAACTTCTCTGGGGTTAAACTTGAAGAACCAAGCCTCTCCATTTTCCCAGGTTCTGTGGATAATATGGACAACAAAAAGAAGCTGATTTCAGAGAATATCAACCTGCAGTTAGCACCTAATGAAGGACTTGCACTCAATAATGGGAAGGGAATAACTATCAATCAGAAAGTTGAAAGGGCATGCAAACTTGAACTTTCTACAGGGAATACTGAATTGTCGTTAGAGCTGAAGGAACCTCTTATTCCTTCTTTGGCAGGTCAAAATTGTGAACAGAGATTCCAGATACCAGATAAAGTAGACGCTTCTTCATTCTCTTTGTCTCCAGGCAATGGGAAACCCATTATCGATAATAAAATGGATTATGATAGAGCTCGCCTACCTGCTAACCGATCTAATTGGGATCTGAATACTACTATGGATGCTTGGGAGGGTTCTGTTGGTGATGCTACTACTGCTGCAGATCAAGGGGCTCTTAGTTTTGATGTTTTATCAAATGCAATTGACGGTTCACACGATGTGCATCCGTCTACTATACCTTCAACTGGAATATTTGGAGTGAGTGCTGACTTGGCACAACCAATTACTGGTGCGGCTAAGCAAAGATCCTATTTGCCTATGTCATCATTAGGTGCTAGCAAGCAATATAAACCTGATGATTCCCTCCATCTACGATTGTCTACCCCTTCTCTTCCTACAAATTTCAGTGGAGAAACTTCTGGTATATTGGCTAAAGTTGCGTCAAGCAGCATTGAACCTAGTTCTAATTTTCTTAAAGGGTTATTGCCTGGAAGCCCTAATTCTGTTGGTTGTAGGCCGGTTAAATTAGAATCACATGACGAGAGTGCAAAACACTATCTTGCTGAAGCAAGAGGAGATCCTACAAGATCTTTGGATCTTAGAACTGTTAAGTGCGAAGTGGTTGAGAAGCACAGTCTCGAAGTTCTTAAAATGTCAACTACCAGCCCGCACAAATTGGTTGAACAGGTGCCAGTAAAATCTGAGCCGGTTCAGGAGAATCGGGAAACACAAAGAAAAGCTAAAGAGACATCTTACCAATCAGACGGAAGGATTGCCCAAGGTGAGAAGAATTGTTCCTCCAATCTTGTGATGCCTTTAAATCCCCAGAAGCCATGCCCTTCAGGGTTGCCTACTTGTGCAACAGAGTTGTCTATGAGTGGGGATACGTCAAAACTACCAGAAAATGCTTACTGTTCTACTAAAGAAGTCAGCATTAATACTGTGACACCACATGAAAGATGCAATAATTTTGATCAGGTCGCATCAGAAACTGTTGTTACATCTGTAGATCATCAAAGTAGAGGATCAAATGCATCTGATAGGATCGCAGAAACTGTGGGTGCAAAAGATTTGATTGTCAAGGATTTTGGGACTTCTGGTCAAACTGTGATGCCTGGACAAAAAGTCGCAAATGACCATCCTACAGATGCTCATGGGAATGTTGAGGGAACCGTGAGTGATGAGGAAAAATTCAATATATCGACTGATATGCTTGAGGAAGATTCTTATAGTTCTGAGTCAGATGGTAACCATGCTCTAGCTGCTCCGGGGGTTGGAAGGGGCAGACAATTTCGCGAAGATGACGAGGAATATGAAGACGGTGAGTTACGAGAACAACTATTGCATAATTCTACTGAAGGACCTATTGTTGAGAAGAGAGAAGCTGAAGATGATAACCTTGGTGATTCTGACATGGACATAGGGTCTCCTTGTGATGGCATTGCTATGGAATCTGGGGTCAATGAAGAGGTAAGAAAACTGGAAGATCGTTGTGAGACAAGTGACGAGCACATCAAAGAGTGTGTTGGTGCGGTCATCAATGAGAAAGCCAAGCAAGGTTTAGATAAAGATGGTTCAATGATGATGGATCAAATGAAAGATTGTGATGGTTCATTGACAGTTGACTTAGCAGGAAGGGGATCTGAAGAGAAGAGTTACATAAACAATGATGCAAGGAAGCTACTTGATCAAGTAGGAGGGAATGATGTTCAGAAGGGTCATGAAATGGAGTTATCTGCTGGAGCTAGTACTACTGGTAGCCAAGGTTGTGTAACAACAGGTGGTCAGGCTGCACATGACAATTCTAAAGGAACTGAAACTCTGGAAAAAGCCGATTCGACTCTGCCCAAGATCGATTCATCTCTAAATGTGGACGCTGCTTCTAAAGATGCCAACACTGGAGGCAACAGGAGCCGGATAATTACTTTGCCTAGAGCTACAAATGTCTCTCCTTGCAAAACAAGGTCTTTCCAAGGGAGGTCATTTCCATCACGAAGTGGTAGAGAGAGATTTTTTGATTTTGACGTAGAGAATCCCCGCGGGAATAGGTGAGAAAATCCTTTTCAACTGCTTGCTTTTTGTTGTACGCTTCTTTTTGTTTGTTTTTCAGGGTTCCTACATTATTATTATTATTTTTTATCTTTCTTGCATTTCAGAGATGATATCTACAATGATGGTCCGCGCAAATATAATAGAGATAGGTTTCAAGATCAGTCTTTCAGATCTAGACCAAACTTCATGCGTGGAAGAGGGAGGGCTTCTGGCCGTTCGGATGCTCAACGTGGTAATTGGGATTCTGACCGTGACTTTCCTTCAGAGAATTACAATGGTCCATCTGATTATCGATTTTCCAGGCATAAGCGTGCTCCTCCCGATGGGGAGCTTGATTGTCGTGGGTTTATTGGTGCTGCACCAAATGGTGCTTTTATAGGTTCTGGTAGGGGTGGAGGAAGAAAGCCAATGAATGAGGAATTTCCTTCGTTTCGCCATCCATTATCAAGGAGGCACTCTCCTGGAGGTAGGGATGGGCCCGCAACACGTGGCAATCAAATGGTCCGAAGAATGCCGAGAAATATTAGCCCAAGTAGGCACATGGGTGAAGATAGATCAGATTTGGTTGGGCTCAGGCGTGGTGACAAGTTTATGAGAGGTTTACCGGATGATAATAGCATGGATAATCCTGTTTTTACGCGCCCCCAACATTCTTTCGATGGAGTGGATAATCAGTTTGTGAGAGGGAACAGAAACTTTTCATCTGCCCCACGAAGAGGTGGTCTTCCTCGAATTCGGTCCAAATCTCCAATTCGCTCTGGGACTCGTTCCCCTGGCCCATGGTCATCTCCTAGAAGAAGATCCCCTGATGGATTTAATGGGCTTCCAGAATTAATTCATGGGAGATCTCCAGCTAATAACTACAGGAGGGAGAGGATGAGGTCTCCTCCTTATATTTCTCGACCTGGTAATGATTTGAGGGATATGGATTCTGGAAGAGACCATGGGCACCTGAGGTCTGCTATGCCCAACAGGAGGAGCCCACCTGACCAGGTTTTACCTAGGGGCCCAAGGAGATTAGATATTCAAGATCCTCGAGAGAGGACGGATGGCAATGAATATTTTGGTAGATTTCATGAGCTCAATGGTGACGGAAATGGTGATGAGAGGAGAAAGAGTGGTGAGGGAAGGGGACCAGTTCGAAACTTTAGGCCTCCTTATAATAATGGTGCTGACGCAGATAATTTCCGTTTCCATGTGGAGGATGGCCCCCCTAGGCCTTTTAGGTTTTGTCCAGAAGCTGATCCTGAGTTCCTTGAAAGAAACGATTTGAGGGAAAGGGAGTTTGATGGGCGGATTAAGGGTAGACCTTTTAATGCATCTAGGCGAACTAGAACCATGGAAGAGCAAGAAGGAAACTACAGGCACGGAGGGGAGGAATGGCGTGATGATGGGTATGATGATGTTTCCCGGGGGAAAAGGAGGAGATTTTGACGTAATCTATTTGATGCTACTCCATGAACCAGAAACATGTCTTTTTGTCTTATGGATTGACTATGGGATTAGCTGGGTGTACATAGTTCTGGGCCTGGATCCTTCTGCATTTGCCTTTTAAACTAGGGCTAGTTTTTGCATTTAGTTATGGCAGTTATGAACATGAGCGATCTCGGGATGTCTTAGCAAAGAGATGGATGGATCGGCAACCTGGCATAGGTTTATCATGGACGTCTTAAATAAAAGAAGGATCAGCAGATGGGAATATTATTAACCATCTTTCTTTGCTTTATGGTCATTTTGAACCAAGGGGTGTTGCTGCTTTACACTGGGTTTAAGTCAGGAAATTGATGCCAAATGATTACTTTTTTGGTGTGGTTATCTTTCCTAGTCATGGCTCAACATCTGGAAGCAGCGTGTAACTGTGTAACTTTACGTGGTCTGGGGTGGTTCTTCTGATATCACTACCTCTTTCCTTTGCCTATTTCTGGGGTTAGCTGCAGGATTTCAGACCAATGTCAGCAAGTCCTGTACTGCAATAGATATGTTGGTTTGACATAGTTCCTATGGTAATTTTCAAGATGTCAGTTTTTTAAAGTTTTTTGGATGGAGAATCCCCCATTATGTTTTTCTCTAGTATTTGGAGCTCTCTATATGATGCCAGGTGAGTCATACTACTAAACAGCCATTGAACACATCAGCGGAAATCCAGTTGCAACATTTTGAGCCACGAAAGAGTTCATGAAGTGGGTACTACTATAGTTACTTTCCTCTTCCATGCATTCCATTAACGATCATGTGGACTGTGGCACCTTTAATTCTACCCATGCTTCAAAGAGCGGAAACTAGATGACTTTTCCAATGGGGACACCAGAATCCTCTTCGTCCACTTTGCTTTGCCGTCAATTGAAATTTCCTGGTCAAGGTGCTTAATGCAATATGCTTAGATTAGTGGAAACTGTTGGACAGGTAATTTAAGCTTTGTATTTTAAACAAAAATTCCTGCTGGGAGGTTTCTCATGAACCAAGTGCATTATCACTCTGAAGTTAATTTCCGAAATTAGCTGTTGACACTTTCAATGGTTAGCTATTGGTGCCCGTTGTTGTTCTCTGTACCAAAGGCATTGGCAGTGAAATATGCATGTTGGAACTATGCATGCTGATGTCATCTGCAGATCAATGAAAGGTTAGCACCAAAATCTTGAAATATTTCTCTTTGCTTAAAGATACTATTATAAACTATAATTTTCCTAGATTTTGGAGCCCAAAGTTGCCTCTTGGTAATGAATGACCATTGAAAATAGTTCCGGCAAGTGTTGGACAGTTATTTTTTTTTTTGGAAAGAAGCCTCGGGCGCGAGCATTCTGTTTATGACTTGGGAATTGGTCTTCTGATATTGCTCCGATCCATTGCATTAGGATTTGCAATTGGTCTTCTGATATTGCTCCGGTTTTTGGATCTTCAAAATTTATGGAGCTTGAGTTTAGTTTGTCAGCGGTCTTGAGATGCTAACACAGTGCAGGATTTCCGTCGAAAGTTTTTTCCTGTATCGTTGACCAAGCATAAAATCTCTACATAACAATAAATGCTACAACAATAATTGTAATTGGCCAATAATAAGCGATGGTTGTCAGCTACCTGACCGGCATGTCAGCATTGTGGAAACTTCCCTTGCCGTCAGTATTACATATGCTGTTGAGATAGCCACAAATTAGGGCTTGTAAGCCGGACTGTTAGTAGTGGCTGGAGGAACTGCATTGCTCTATCAAAATTGGCTATGGACGGATTCCAGTATTTTCTTTATTTGTTGGCAAACTGGAATTAGATTATATCTCCAGAAGGGTTTTTTTTTTTTTTTTTTTTTTTGTGAGCGCGCGCGTGTGGTGGTGGTAACATGGGATCATCGGTCCATTAGTGTTATGGGGTTAGTTGTAACTTGAATTTGCATGTGATCACTTTGTTGCAGTGAAGAACAGGCAATGCTGTTCTCATGGATCGATCTCGCCATCCAAAATGTGTTTTGGACGGTGTAGATTTGAGGGGAGTTAAAATATGCAAAACACCTTTCGGCACCCCTCAAATGTGGACCATCCATAACACATTTGGAAGGCCGAGATCGGATCGGCAGGCGTTTGCCATCCATAAGGGAAGGCAGAGTCCCCGAGTTCTGTTCACCGATACACTGGCTGGTGGTAGAAGTGTGGATGGGACCACTAGATCCTTAGGCATTGAGGTGTATTGGCCAAGTAACTTCAGGGAATATCATAGGGAGGTAGATGGACAATCAGGGCTTCAGAGCGCTTTCTTTTGAAAATGGAAGATGGCATATCATAGGGAGTTAGATGGACAATCAGGGCTTTGGACAGTTTTTTGTTTTTTTGGAAAGAAGCCTTGGGTGCGAGCATTCTGTTTATGACATGGGAATTGGTCTTCCGATATTGCTCTGATCCATTCTGTTAGGATTTGCACTCTTGTGTTTCTCCCTCTTTTCGGCTTCTCGGTTTTGGATCTTCAAATATCTGGAGCTTGAGTTTAGTTTGTCAGTGGTCTTGAGATGCTAGCAGGCTAGCACACACTGCAGGATTTCCTTCAAAAGCTTTTTCCTGTTTTGTGTGACGCGTATAAAACTTCCCTTGCCACCTGTATTATGTATGTTGTTGAGATAGCCACAAATTAGGGCTTGTAAGCCAAACTGTTAGTAGTTGCTGGAGGAAGTGCATTGCTTTCTCAAATTTGGCTATGGACAGATTCCAGTATTTTCTTTATTTGTCGGCAAACTGGAATTCGGTAGAATTAGATTGAATCTTCAGGTTTTTTCGTTCCTTTTTTTTTTTTTTTTTGGGTTGTGGTGACTTGGGATCATCGGTCCGTTAGAGCTAGTATTTGACTTTGTAGCCGGTGATTAGCTGGCACAGGGCCATTTTGACCCAGTCCCAATGGTTTGGTGTTCTGGGTTTGGTTGCATATGATCCCGTTGTTGCAGTGAAGAGCAGGCATACTGTTCTCCAATACACTGGGTGGTGGTAGAAGTGTAGATTGGGACCACTAGATCCTTAGGCATTGAGGTGTGTTGGCCATGTAACTTCAAGGGTGCTTCGGAGGGTTTTCTTATGAAAATGGAAGATGTCATGTCAAATGGGGCAAAAAGTTTTTTGTCTCCTTTAAATATACGAATCACCGGAGCACGTGCACGTGGTGCTTGACTAATGACGGTTGCTCAAAAGGGGTGCATGAACCCGACCACCAAGGGTTGGGCTGATTTCCGCTCGGAGACGACTGTTGTATTGGTTTGGGACGAAGACTATTGCTTTATGTATTGGTCTAAGCCAAGAGACTTTGAGCCATTAGATTGTATGTTTTCTTTTCTTTTCTTTTTTTTTTCTTCATTCCCTAGTAATTCAACGGCCGTATATCCTTCAGTACATAGGAAAATCCGGAACAAGGGATCTCCGACCTCGCTTTATTGGTTAGCGAAGCATATTAAGTCCGTTGGGTTGGTGTTCCGCGACCAGGGCATCGAAGACACAAAGGAGTGTAACGCACGCTAATATAATCAACCTGGTATACTTTAGTCACCCACGTTACGTTATAGAAATCCAAGTAGAACTTGCCAAGCAATTCCAAGTAGATTGTCGACATTACGTCAAGTTCTGTATATATATATATATTTTTTGGGTGAAATAGCCTTACTGATGACAAGTCTTTTTCTTTTCTTGGCTACTCATGTCGTGTCCGTATGAAAATAAACCAAACTTACGTTCTCCATCATTGGACTTCCTAATCCTTCTAAATTGTTTGTGTTTGAGTTCGGGTTCGAGTTTGTGTTCGCTCGTAAAAAAAATTTGTTTGAAGGGTGAATTTTCCGTTTCCTAATTCTCCCAAACACGGATTTTGAGATGGGCATCCTCTTCACATAAATTAACTACTTTTAGGAGTTTTTAGCACTTTACTATATAATATAAAACTCAAGTCTGGACTTATTTTATTTTATTTTATTTTATTCAAGTTCGTCGAGATTTCTAAAGTTCGAACAAACTACTATAATGCGTGTAAAACATTTGAGTTACTCGATATCGGCTGATAAAAGCTTGTTTCGTATCAACTTGGCTTTGTTATCAAGCTATGCTTCAACGAATTTTTTAAGCTCATTAAGTTTTTAAACTAAGCTTGAAAAAATAACTATTTGGATTTTTTATCTTCCCTAGACTCGGGTTCATTTTATATGATGTGACGATTATTTGAAGGGATAAATTTTAAATCATTTTATTTATACTGCTGGAGTATTGCTCCACTGGGGTTCTGAACCACAATTTGTGTGGTGGCCACACCAAATGGTAGTGTGATGCAGTGGCCTTGCGGGGCAATGCTCCTTTAGCATTGAAATAATCTCTGCGGGAGGGTGTCGCATAATTATTTTATTTATTTATTTTATAAGACTGGCGGTTGTCCACGCATAAAGGCACGTCGGAACGTAATACATTTTCAATAAAATAAACTACTTGCTCTACTTGACTATTGTACACGAAAAATGTAATCTACTTATAGTGTCGGTTACCATTTTAAAAGACAATTGAAATAGGGATACATGGCCTAAAAACTGAGGAGAGAGAGGGGTATATTCATTTGGAGAATATTCCTCATATCTTTTAAAATAGAAATGATTTGACAGCTATAACTAATATGAAAATATGATCTCATGGTCGTGGGTGTTAATTTTTTTTATATGCCAATACATTTTCAACAAAAAACTGCTCTGTTTTATTATATAGACACCCAAATTTCTTTGCCTTTTGTTCACACTAGGCTTGTCAATAGATCAATAGATCATATTTGATCTGAAACCGATCTGAATAGTTGAAATCCGAATTCGATATCTACAAATCCAATATCGGCATTGATTGCACTAATACTAGAAGCATGTGTCTTTGCACACCACTCATGAAAGCTATCCAAGCTTTGTTGTTTGGAAGAACCCAAGATCAAGTGACCACGGCTTGAGCTACAACCATCTGAAATACCCTCCAAAGAACTATAAGAACCACTATCGTACTCATCAAAGAGCTTGAAAAATGTAGTACGAACCTTGTCAACATAAACTACTTGACTCGATAATACCATTTTCTCGTAATAATATTCTCTTTTTTTTTTAAATCCAAAACTCATCGTTATATTCATAAAAATGCCATTCGGCACTTACAAGGATCTCCAAACAAATACAAGGAAAAAGGAAAAGGAAAAATACAATGAAGCATGTAAGGAATCTAATGCCTACACCATAACATGAGCATAATGCTCTCTTCACAAAATGGACATCAAGGTCCGAGTACACGTAGAGTATCAGATGAAAGCACCCAACCCCCTAAGACAAGGGCAATCCAAATCCAAGATAAAATAAGTTCAAATGGAGATCCAAAAATCTCACAACCTCACGATTACTATTCGGCCTCCAAACCCAAGGATTCGAAATCCACCTATGCCTTTACGCCCGCAACACCCGACAAGAGAGGAAAACCTCCATCAACCGCCGTCCCCATAGCCTCCATTTAAAAGACGAAACAACAATGCAAACCTTTGCTGACACGCAAGGTTCTGAACGTGGATATGCCCTGTCGGAAGATCATGCTTCGATGAAGAACATAGAAAGCAACCCATATCCAAGGGCGGGCCGCATAAATCAAAATCTCAAAAGTGGGGGTAGTCCAAACCGCAACCACAAATCAAAAAACACAGACTAAGATGATGGATACAATGAAGCTCTATTGTAAAACCAGACAATCTGAATAACAAAGCAACAAAAACTAGCACCTAAGATAAACAGAAAAGCAATCAGCTAAAAACTCAACACGAACTGAGTTAATTGGGTCACCCAAGGCTGGGTTACCCCGAGTCACACCAAAAAATGCTTATCTAAAGCCAATTTCAACTCCGGGTGCAAAACCAAGCCTCCATAGTTGCGGTCATCGGAATCTAGAGGTGTTATTTGCTGGAAAGCGCCCAGGCCACCATGAACTCATTATCATCCCTGAAACAAAACTCACCAAAATCAAGGGGTCTAGATTGAGATAAGAGTTGGTGGATGAGCAGTGGCGGCAGAAAATGGTGAGCGATATGGCGGTAGAAAAGGTGAAGGGTATTAGCTTTGGATCAGGTGGTGGATGGTGGTGAACTAATTTGAGGAGATTTCCACACAGGGGTAGTGGTAAGTGGGTGTTGGCAAGGCAACAACTGGGGGGGGGGGAGTAAGGCCAATAGACGGCGACCCTAACCCCCTAAGAGGATCAGAAAGGGGCGATGAGAGGAGGAGAAGAGGAATAACAGCTAGTGGATTTTGGTGGGGTGAACAAAAGGCGGCGGTAGGTAGAGTTTGGGGCGGCTGTGGGTTAGGTAGGCATAAAACCCTAAAAAACTCTTAGTCTAGAGAGAGAGGCTCTCAAAAGAGAAAGGTACAATATAGTTTACCCCAAAATTGAAAAATCATAATAATATTCCACTACCACCATTTTGCACCTTGAGTCAAGAACAACAAAAATTGTAATTTTCAAGCAACACTCTTCCTGATACTTTGCAAACTTTTGACTCGTAGGCTTGGCCATCAAATGAAGAAATTCATGACTACTTGTTTGAGTTGAAGTTGAATCTAGCATATGTCTTGGGAAAAAAAAATTTGAAGTGGGAAAAGATGTCACGCTCTCAATTTTTAACATATAAATAAATACATTTCCATAAGTAGGATCCCCATAACTAAACAAATGATGTCATGCCATTGTCAGTATTCCAAAACAAGGGTTAAGCTCTCAAGTATAAGTTATAGGTTACAAATTGAAGTATCATAAGTAATGTCGTAAATACTAGTATTATCAACTTTACATTCATAGATATGTTAAAAGAATGAGTCTTTCATGGATATGCCCTCGTTGTGGAGGAGTCAAAGGTAGATGTTACCGAGGTTGTATCTTGTGATGCTACCCTGATTCTCCATGGTCAGGGTAGTCCTCACAAAGAGCCTCCTCCCGTGGCTCTCCGTCGATCTACACGGTTTCGAGAGCCTCCAAGAATCCCCTTGGATGGCGATTTCATTGGACCTCGACATAATTTGACACAGGTGGTGGGTGATTCTCCTTCATCCACTAGAGATCAAAGCAAAAAGAAGCTTAAGGAGAAAATCAAGATGTTAAAAGGCTTCAAGAACCTAGTTCTTGAGGCTCACATGTCATTCTTTTGTTTTAGTGTTTTTGTGTTGCTTCCTTGTAGCGTGCTTTGAGCTTAGTTGGATATCTATTTTGTTGCGTTTAGGTTTTAGATTTTTTTCTCTTTTTTCTTTCTTTTCCTCCTGGGGTATGCCCCTTGTAGGCTATATATTCGGTTATCCTCTTTTCTATTTCAAGCTTATTTATCCAAAAAAAAAAGTGCCTAAACCCCCAAACTTAATGAAAGTGCCTAAACCCCTAAACCTAATGAAAGTGCTTAAACCTAAACCCTAGGATACTTTATGAAAGTGCCTAAAATCCTAGGGTACCCTATAAAAGTGTCTAAATCACTAAAACCCTATAATTGGAATGTGCATCCTAAGTGCCTAAACTTAAAATGCCTTAACTCAGTATACCCTACCCCAAAGAGCCTAAATCCCATAAAATTGAAACTCAAAATTAAAGAGAGAGAAATTATTTTTTGTTCCACACGAGAGAGAGCCTTGGTTGGTTGTATGAAAGCTAATGACTGGCTTGCTGCACAATGTATGGTATTTTATTACTAAATTTCCAAATTTGTGACATTTGGCTTCTGGCTTGCAATCAGAGCAGGGTCAGCATTTCGTGCGTGAGTGGTGGTTCATTAAGAGTATTTTTGTCTAATATTGTCCTTGAGTCCTCAAAAAATTTCTATCAATATATTGGAGACCCTAAAATAAATTAGACTGGACTAAACACCCTTTATAGTCCCAAACTTGGCCTTTAGGCCAATTTGTTGTAAAAGGATATGGGATTAAGTTAAAACTTCATCTCTTAAAATAAAACTTCACAAGGATGATGCAATAATTCTTCGCAGTAAGTCCTTGGAACAAAGCCATGCACGCCAAGTACTTCATTCATGCGTCTTGATTAGCACATGTAACTAAAATGGGTGAGTATTCACTTTGCCCAATAGGAATAAACTTGAAATCCTATATGCATATAAGATGATATGAATAAGCACAAAATACAAAATGCAAATTAACTCAAGTGATAGTGCAAAGCCCTATACCAAAACGATTGATCAGGTTTCAATATCTTTGAGTCTAATACCGTATCTCAGAACATTTTTTTAACCTTCACCTTTAACCCAAATTGTCAAGTTGAGTTATTACCCGATTAACTCAACCCGAAGTTTATAGGACTTCGTAGCCCCTGCCGATCGTTTATTAGACCTCATCACCTCTACTGGGTATTATTAAGCCCCGTCGCCCTTGCCTAGCATCACATCAATTGATGGACCTAGTACTTCTTTTTTGTTCTTCATTCGTTTATTTACCAAAAACCTTTAAATCTTGCACACACGACATTACAAAAAAGTTGACCACAAATCCGAAGTTGATACCGATACCAACCAAAATGGGATACTGTATCTCCTGACTTTTTCTGAAAATCAAAGCCCGTTTCTCGAAACCTCAATATCCAATATATGATGCACAAACACGCATTCGTTACACAAATCATCAAAATAAACATGCAGAGAGGTAAAGTAATCCCTACTAAGATGGGTTTTGAGCAAAATCTTAGAATACCCAATTGATTCAACCTTGAAACATGGGGAATGAACTCCACCCAAGCTCAACTACGCGATTAATGGACTAGATCAAGTAAAAAATGAGTTACAAGAGTGAGATTTCACAACACTCATATATATATATATATATATATATATATATATATATATAGAGAGAGAGAGAGAGAGAGAGAGAGAGAGAGAGAGAGAGAGAGAGAGAGAGAGAGAGAGAGAGAGAGAGAGAGAGAGAGAGAGAGAAATGCCAAGAAGTTAGGGATTTTTAGCGAAATGCCAAGAAGTTGGGGATTTTTACCTCTTGAAGCGAAAAACCTCGAATCTGAGTGTTAATGGAGTGATTGAAGATCAAATCTTGAATATTGGAGGTGGGTTGGTGTAGGGATCAAGAGATTTGGGTGGGATTCGAGTGAGAGAGGAGAAGAGGCGAATTTTAGGGTTCAGAATCAGGTTTGAACTAAAAAAAGAGCCCAGTACGCGCATAAAAAATTGCAGAAAAAGGCTTTGGATACCAGTATCAATAGGGCTATTGATACTAGCATCTAATGTCGTGAAAAGTTCTTTGATTGATGGATACTGGTATTAATAGAAATATTGATACCGGTATCTCTTGAGAAAATGTTGGATTTTCATTCTACTTCACTGATTCAACCTTCAATTACTTCACCAATTCAACACCGATTACTTTTAACACATTCTAAATACCCTCAAACCATGTCACCATGTCACAACAAGTATTTCCATCCTCCAAAAACCCTAGTACACAAACATATATATACACACATACAAAATTCTGTGTCTTCAAATGGAAGTCTCCCATTAATTTGCCAAGATCAATCCATATCTTTGATTTAAGTTTTCTTTTCCACGAACTTTAAGCTGTTTCATACAATGAAGCTTACCCTACCGGCAGTGTGGTGTTATCATCACATTAAAAGCCTCGTGCTTTGCACGAAGTTAATGCTTGTTAGTAACGAATAGTTTATGACATTGATATGTGATGGAATTGAAGCAACTGATTGTGAGTAGATATTCATAGATATTTTTTTTGTGGATGTGTGTATAACCTGTATGTACGATCAATTATATCTATCCTATATTATTGTATTGTATTCACTATTATAGGATTTGTTAAGACTTGGAAATAACTTTGAATTTAACTTAAATTTAAGGGAGGTTGGTTTAAGCCTACGTCGTTAAGTTTGCATAAAATTTGTATATATAAAGATCTATAGAGTATTTTTAGAGATCTATATACAAGAAAATAAATTGTTTTTTGGCATATTTTTTTACTTAGTTCAATGGGTTTAGAAAGGATATATTGTTTTTTTTTGTTTTTTTTTTTACAACTCAGATAAAATTTTCATTTATTAGTTTAACATAGTGTGATCCAAAACGTTAAAATTATTTGTAAATGATTAAAAGAATTTGGTTTTCCGACAAAACATTTTATAAGGGATGCAAAAACAAAATGTTAAATAAATTGATGGAATAATACTTGTTTGCAATGCTTATTTTCGTTACCATTGGAATGGTCTAATCGTCTAAGTTTAATTAGATATATTGGGAAATTAGAATCTTTAATAAATTGTGTCATATGCAGGGTGACTGAAATTAGGCCAAGGAACACGGGTATTGTTTAAGATTGTAAAGGGAACGAGTCTAATTCTAAGCATGTTTAGTTTAACAAAAAGAAAATTGATTTTAAGGTTTCAATTTATTTGAAATGTGTTGAAAAGACGAGATTGGTTTTAACTGAAACAAGGTCATGCTCATTTTTTTTGCATCCGAATTTTTTCGTAATGCGTCTTTATATGGGTAGATTTTTTACCTCATATTATTCATTTTAGCTTAAATTTAAATCTCATCATCATAAGAAGAGGTGAGATTTTAAATTAGAAGTAGAAATCTTTGTTTCTCCGAAGTTTGAATTTTTCTATGCATTAAGAAGTAATTATAAAAGATTAGAGTTATCAATAAATCCCTGGGGTGTTTGGCTGTTGGTTTTCTACTTTTCCCATTCACTTCTATTTTAGAGAGTTTAGGAGATAGGATCCAAAATTCTCTCTCTTCAAAAATCATTTTCAAATTTGATGAAAGAAGAGGAGAAGTTAAAGATAAGTTAGTAGCAGTTTTTTGACCTCTTATTTTTCATTTATCCCATATTGATTAAGGGAATAACAAAAACTAAAAAAATGCAAAACTAAAAACTGGGCTCCCAAACACTCCCTTTTTTAGAACTTTTTATGTATGAAGGAATTCTCGTGGAAGTAAAAGACACACTGGCTGTGTTCGTTTGGGGGTTTTGGGACAGTTTTGGCACTATTCCAGTTTTGATTACATCATCACTTTTTTCACTTTGCTCTCTATCTCTCTCCACTTATTACACCTGCTTACATCATCAAAACAAAACAAAACAAAACTAAACTGTGCAACCGAACACAACCACTATAATTGAAACAATCCTCCTACACAATGACAAAACACAAATACAATAGGGGACTAAAGATAAAAAAAATAAAGCCCGGGAGGAATTTTAGTATATTCACTTGTAATGACCAGGAAGCCAATAAATGACCAGAAAAGCCAATACCCAAACCATTAATTACCAAGTCACATGAAGGGAAGCCAGCTATTGGAGGGTTAAAATTGAAAAAATTAGCCCAAATGTGGTAAGCCATGGAATTGATTATTGTCTATATAATGGCCTTTGGTATGGGAGAATGCAACCGCCATTATTTTTCCCCACGTGATCTGCTGCGCATACTGCACATGGTTATTAGTATTTATTAGTATCACATGTAGAACTTTTTTTTTTGGAAGGTGTTCGGATTAATTTATGTATATCTCGCTCAAAGAT
This sequence comes from Vaccinium macrocarpon, assembly GCA_022606695.1. Classification (NCBI taxonomy): domain Eukaryota; kingdom Viridiplantae; phylum Streptophyta; class Magnoliopsida; order Ericales; family Ericaceae; genus Vaccinium; species Vaccinium macrocarpon. Next base: position 5,527,379 of record CM040177.1, on the reverse strand, counting down.
TGAGTAAAAATCTCTTTTTAATTATGATCAAAACCCATAAATATGACTCGGGGTGGTTTGGGTAAATTGAAAAAAGTAGTTTTTTGGTTTTGTTCTTATTCAAAAAAAATTGTATTCGTTAGTTTTTGATCGATTTTTTATGGTTTATTGACTTGTCTCGACGAGAGGAATCTAAAAAGTATAAAATTATTAACCAAACTTAAAGTTTTGTGAATAAAGACGAATATGACATCCAAAAAACCATTTTTCGTCTTTATTCACAAAATTTTAAGTTTGGCTAATAATTTTATACTTTTTAGATTCCTTTTATCGAGACAAGCCAAGAAATCACAAACAATCGACCGAAAACCAACAAATGCAAAAAAAAAAATTGAATAAAGACAAAACTAAAAAAAACCAAAAAACCATTTTTTTCAATTTATGAACCAAACCTCGGTCCAGCCAATTAAAAATAATAAGGAGTGGTTTGGGTAAATTGAAAAAACTAGTTTTTGGTTTTTTGGTTTTGTCCTTATTCAATTTTTTTTTGTATTCATTAGTTTTTGATCGATTTTTTGTGGTTCTTGTCTTGTCTCGATGAGAGGAATCTAAAAAGTATAAAATTATTAACCAAACTTAAAGTTTTGTGAATAAAAACGAAAAATAATCCAAAAAACTAGTTTTTTCGATGTCACATTCGTCTTTATTCACAAAACTTTAAGTTTGGCTAATAATTTTATACTTTTTAGATTTCTCTCGTCGAGACAAGCCAAGAAACCACAAAAAATCGATCGAAAACCAACAAATACAAAAAAAAATTGAATAAAAACAAAACTAAAAAAACCAAAAAAACCAATTTTTTAAATTTATCCAAACCAAAAAACGTTTTGGTTTTTTGGTTTATTTTTTGTCTTTATTCACAAAACTTTAAGTTTGACTAATAATTTTATACTTTTTAGATTTCTCTCGTCGAGACAAGCCAAGAAATCTCAAAAAATCAACCGAAAACTAACAAATGCAAAAAAAATTTGAATAAGGACAAAACCAAATAAACCAATAAACCATTTTCCCCAATTTAGCCAAACAAAGCCTAACAGATACACGATATAAGTACTTGGCTAAAAGTGCTTTTTGGATTTTGTATTATTTTTTCGCATTTATTAGTTCAGGTCAACCTTTTGTGGATGTTATGTGAATTATTAATTCGAAAAAAAGAAAAAAAGTAGGACGGTTATTTTACGGGCACGAGTCAAAGTTAGGAGAAAAACTTGAGTGCCAGATGACCACCACGTGTCGGTACCCAACTTGCATCTTGGCCTTTAAAAAATATTTTGAATGATTCAAATTTCTTTTTTTCTCTTTTTCAAATCCAAACCGTCTAAAATACTTTAAAATGCCGAGATGTGCTCTTTGACACCTCGTCACGTCAGCAGTACTCTATTTCCACCCAAGTATTTCTCCAAAGTTGGCCCCAGACCATGTCAAAGCCCAAATTTCCCTTCTGTCAGAAAGCCCAAAGCCCAGCTTTTTACAGGCACGAGTCACGACCCGTCATAGACGATCGCCCCCTCTCTCTATCTATCTCTCTCTCTCTCTCCAGAAATTTCATTGAAGCCCCTCCATCTCAGTTTTTGCGTTCTTTCTCTCTCTCCATATTGTACTTGCTTTCGTTTTTCTGTTTTGTTGTATACAGGAAATTCATACGCGGTCTTTTTTCCCGTAGTTTTTTGTTTGTCTTTCTTCTTTTACGTATACTTCTTTGATTTGGTTCTTGTGATCTCAAATTTTGGTTTTTCGATTCCACGATTCGTTGGGATGAAAATTTACTGCTCCTCGAACTCGATTTCGACTGTTGCGATTGGGATTTCTCAAGGTAAGAACAAAGTCACGCGGATTCAATTAGGTTTTCATGGGTTTTATTGATTTAGCTGGGAAAATTAGAAGTTTGTGAATTGTGATGTTTTTCGTTTTGTTGGATTTTTAGGATGTTAGTGAAATGATGAACCAAGTAGGGAGTACTGATACCATAACTACACTGGAGCCCAACCCCCTTGAGGTAATTCCAGATTCTCTCTCTCTCTCTCTCTCTCTCTCTCTCATGCATACTGTATTTATTTATCTGTTTCTATATCAAGCTATACTTCTATTTATCTATCCGTCTTTCTTATATGTATGTTGTGCTTGTGAAGCTTGATTTGGTTTGGATTGTTCTTCACTATTTGGGTTCGACCTGCCCGTCAAGGCGTGGGGTCTAGGTAGTAGTACCAAAACCTACAGGGATATTACGATAATTGGTGATGGAAATCCTAGTTTATAAATACGTGCTGTATGCAGGAAACTTGTACTATCTTCAATCAACAGAGTGGAAACTGGTGTGAGAGGTGGATGTAATAAACGGAGTATATAGTTGGGGAACCACATAAAAATCTCTGTGCCTTGCGTTATTTGTTTCTTTTCTTGATTTTCTTTCATGGTTGTGTGTTTGTTAGTTTGGCTGATTTCTCAACACTGTTTACGCAGTTAAGCGATGAACCAAACACATCATGTTTAATAAAATAAATTACAACAAGAAAGCTCAACAACCGATTATACATGATTTGGAATACTGTGGCAGGAAACACCAATTCTCACATATTATCCAGGGGAGAAGAAGAGTGCAATATCAGCCTCCAGGGTAGTGGCGGTAGCCCAAATTATTCAAGTTAGGTTTACATCAATAAATTACCATAACAATGTTAGTACTCAGAAAATTCGTGTACTTGTTATGAGATGTCTAGTACTCATCTGGCTCCACAAACCCAACATACCACAGAAGTGAAACAAGATCATGAATATTGAAGCTTCCCATACCATTGCGTATTACATTTGTGTGACTAAGTGCAGCTTTGTCTGTTTAGTATCTCATTTTGTCATGGTTGTTCAATTTTGCAGTAACTTTTGATAAAGCAGTAATTTGTCACTTTTATTAAATGTTGCGAGTTTGTAGTTATCTGCTTAAAAGGAAATTTAGTTTGGGATGGAAAGGCCATAGAAGTTTTCAATTGCAGAATTCAATGTTCATGGGTTACATAAGATCTTGGTATTTGTTGCAAATGATGAAATTCAAACTGAAGTTTGTACTTGATTCTAAATGTACTTTTTTGGATTTGAGTCATATCCAAACTGTTGACATCCATTTGTTTTGCTTACATTGCAAATTACTCCTGTTTCTACTAAAAGATTCACCTGTGTAGCATCTCTACTACAAGATTCACCTGTGTAGCATGGCCGTAATATTTGTGGATCAACTTAGATGACCCATCTGACAATGGTGTCTTAGATGGTCTAGCCGTGCAATAATTCTATTTTGCTTAGGCTATTTCTTCTATTGATTCTTTTTCTCTTAACTTGTTCTTTTCCCCGCTTAAGTGCATATGCCACGTTTTACATACCTTTTTTATGCCAATTCTTCAACCATTAAATTATCATGGAGGTGTCTTTTGAATTATGTGTTATCAAATAGCCAGATGGATGAGTACAATCTTCATTTTTTTATTTGATTCAGAAACGGCAGGTGGTTGATCCAAGCCAAGGGTACACATCCTATTATACCTCCTCTATAGACAATGGGGTTCTTTTTAATTCCACCTACCAGCAGGATCAGCGTGCAGAGCATCCTACAAGAAATGTTCAAGATGGCTCTAGTGTTCCATCCCTTGCCTCTACTTCATCTTCAGGAGCAGTAAATTTACCCCAGGAATATAGTACCTATGCTACAAACCCAAATACTGATCCATATGGATATGGCAACACCGGATATGCAGGTTATTATAGTGGCTACCAGCAGCAATCTAATCAACAATACCCTCAGCCTGTGGGAGCATATCAAAACACAGGTGCTCCTTATCAGCCTCTTTCCTCATTTCAGAATACTGGGTCTTATGCTGGGCCCCCAAGTTATTCCAGCACTTACTACAATCCTGGTGATTATCAGACATCCGGAGGTTACGCAAGTGGAGGTTACAATAATCAGAGTCAACAGACCCACTCGTGGAATGACGGAAATTATACAAGTTATGCTTCTCATCAATATCCGAATCCAAACTACCCTACTGACCCAAATGGTGCGTATAATGCTAGTGCTGCTACTTCAACTTCTCTTCAATATCAGCAGCATTATAATAAGCAGTGGGCAGATTATTATAGTCAGACGGAAGTTAGTTGTGCTCCTGGGACAGAAAACATTTCAGTTACTAGTACATCTAACCCACTATGTCCTATTCCTGTTACCAGTGGATATCCAGCTTCAATCAGCCAGCCTCCTGCACCTTATATTCCGCCGTGGAGGCCAGATTCCAGTTCATCTGAATTGCCTTCAGTGCAGGTTTGGGTTTTACTTCTCTATATAGCTCATTAGAAGTTATACCCTCTTGCACATGCACATTTGGTTCTGTATATGCGATTACGTTACATTAACTTTCCGGCCTTGTAGATTGACCCGTTAAGCAAACATTAAAACATATATGGTGGGATGAATTTGGAGGTCTTTGAGAGTACGAGGTAGAATTCTATAAATTCAAGTCGGCCCCCACTGCCATTGTTTTTATCAGCAACAACAAAAAGTCATATTAGAGAACATGCCAAGGAGGCACAACCCAAATACAACTAGATAAGGAAAAGGGGAAGATAGAAGAAGAAAATAAAAAATGAAAAGAAAGAAGAAATATTACAGTATCCCAACAGGCCTGACAAAAATCGAGCCATATCGCTTGTTTTTATGTGAGAGTTAATTATTTGCTTTAAGAAATTTTGAACAGTTATGGTGGTTGTCACACCCCACTCGGGCCACTCCGGTACCAAAGTGGCGGGACACTTGTCACAACATGTGCAACTATTGGGAATAGTGCATAAATAATAACAAAAGATAAATTCAACTTGCAATGGAGACCAACCAAAAGATATTATTACATCGAACTCCACAGTCTTGCACAAGTTAGGTGTTCACCACTCCTTAACCAACTTTACAAGTCTAAAGTACTTAATTTTTGTTTGACCACACCCACCTCAAAACTGATATTGACATATTACCAACTAACAAATGAAATTTACAAGAGCAACCTCTGCCTAACATCTGACTAGCACTGTAGTGACTGTCGCGAACCAATCTCTGCAACCAAAAAGGTTACATGAGAATGTACATTAGCAACATAATACTCCCTCCGTCCCCAAATTTTGGTCCCTCGTCCAATTCTAACCAGATAAAAAACAAGCTATAACTTTTAATCGGTAATGAATTTTATATTCAATATGGATCTTGTTTGATAGATCTCAATTAATTCTATAAAACAATGTTTTCGAAATCATATAAAACAATGTATATTACGAGATATAATCAATTGAAAAGTGGCACAAACTCCCAAAAGGGACAAATAAATGGGAACAGAGGGAGTAAAAGAAATGTTTAAACAATTTAGATGGATTGAGCCTTAAATATGAAACTGATACCCATTTATAAAACAATAACAAAACCACCATTGAAAAAATCTCCATCAATTCAATAAATTTTCTCCACCCGCAAACTCATCTCAACAACTAATTCTAAAAGGATTGCAAATAATCACATTTTCAATCTCTACTCAAAAGTAATAGCATATATATTTGCTCCCAATGAATCGTCTACCTCACGACTGGGGGTTGAGACGGTATTGTTTCCTCATTCATTGGCTTACATATAGTGGCAGTGACCTGAGTCATTCTTTATCACCAATGGTAGGTGATAGCCAGTTAGATTAATAATCAACCAATAGGGTAAGCAACAACCAAGCTTACTGGCAAGCACCCACCAAGACCAAGTTTGGGAATCCACCAAAAGCAAGCGACAACCAAGCTTGCATGCTAAAACATTGACGCAAGAGGCATAAAAATTCTCTTTCAACTCATCAAATGTTATTTGATCCATCTAAGCAATCTCCTAAGTCCAAACAATAATAGTTCTGCAATTTAAAAAAGATAATTTCAATTTATTATTGAAGCTGTATATCCTCAACTTTCAAAGGCCGACTCCATTATCCATTCTATCCCCTACGCGCCGGAGACGTAACAGTAACCGTCCTTGTGTTATCCTCTCCTAAAATATGATATATGTTACGCCCATACGACTCTTATTCAGATTTAATGTGCAAATGCCAATGTGCTATGCCTCATAAATTTCTGTGATTTATCTGTACCTCAGTTAACTTCTAAACTTTATACCCATAAACTAGACTCGTAGGAGTAAAACATATTAATATGTCCAATTTTTATGAGTTTGGTGAATAGTCAGTTACGAAAAGTTGTGCCATTTTTCAAATAAAAAAATGTACTTCCATCTATCAGACGAATACTTTAATTCGGTGCGAAAAAATTTGAAAAATGATACACGGAAGTACTTAATTTTTTGATTTGAAAAATGGCAAGAGAGAGAAAGTGGGACTATTATTTAGGAACGGAGGGAGTATTTAACATATGAAAATTAGACTAGAAATCTGGAGGACAGAATTGATGACAGGATTTTTATCAACTTTAATGCAAAATCTGTTTTCCTACAAGCACAATTAGAGTACAATACTCACATATTGTGAAAGCTCTCTGTGTCTATTTTCTAACAAAACAAACGTAATGCAATTTCAAGTTGACAGTGCTGTCAGCACTGTTTAAAACCTGACAGCAGATTACTAAAAATTTTTTGAGGAATTTTTCTAATTCAAATCAAATTCCAAAACTTTAATACAAGTCCTAATACATCCAGGGGTATCCACAGTTAAAATTTCATAAAATTACGAGTTCGGGAACCATGTCTAAAAATTTGGTCAAAACCGAAGCAGATTCGATTTTATTCTCAACATTGAATTTCTTAACATATCTTTATCGCAAATTTTTGTAAGTTGAAACCATAAACTCTTCTTCCCAGATGTATTACAGTAAGTTGAATCATATAAGAGTTACATGAATCATGAATTTGAAATTAAAATCAATAATTCTTACCTTAGATTTGGTTTCCCCACATTCCCCTCCTCCTTTCCTTCAATCCTCTCTTCTTCTTCTTCTTCTTCTTCTTCTTCTTCTTCTTCAGTGAAAGAAGAAAATTTAACTCCTCTCATTTTGATGAGGATAAATTTAATTGCGGTGTCATGTATTCGGACTTATATGTAAATTAGATAGAAACCAAACCAAAGGGGATGATTCCCCACCCTTCCACGACCTTCCTCTTTTTTTTTTTTTTTTTTTTTTGTCTTTCTTCTTATTTCTCTAGGTGTCCCCTAAGACACTTGAACACGGGGTGTTAAATTTTTCAAAATGTGTCATTTCCCCAACCTGTCACTAGTCTTAATTTTTCAAGACTTATCTTATTCTCCATTAATCAAATCGAATCTCTGCTACTCACACACTAGCCTTAATTTAATTATATCTCTACACCATCTTAAATATGTGGAGGCTAAAACTTATAAATAGCAAACAAAATTAAATCCAACCAATCGTGGCCTTCACTATAACCTTATTTATAGTGTTATTTATTCTATGTTCATGTATAACTAGCAATCCCCTAATGATAGAGGAAAACATATTTTAACTAGAATGGAAATTGAGATTCAAAGTCCTTTATCAAGTATGATGCACATGTGTGTTCAGGACAGGTGTTACAGTTTTTTTTCCTCTGGTTGTTTGATGCAAGTTTGTCATCCTATATTGCAGTTATATTAATTTTGAATGAACTATTTGCATTTTCTTGTCAGACTGGTGCAGTAACGAGCAGTAGCCATGATGGTTACTGGAACAATGGGGCTCAAGTCCAAACTCACAACGTTTGTGCACAACCACCACAATATCAGACTCCAAATCCTACTTACCAAAGCTTTCAGGATCAACATAAGAGTGCATCTTCTCAGGGACCCAACGTGCAATATCCTGCTACTCATCAGGTACCCCAGAGTTATCCGTCATCCTTGCAAACTGTACCACAAAACGTTCCTCCTTTAGATTCGCGCAGGGTAAGCCAACTGCAGATTCCAACAAATCCTAGAATTGTTTCCAATTTTGCATTGGGTTTTCCACCAACGAATAGGGATAGCTCTACGTCCAGCGCAGCAGCAAAACCAGCCTACGTCAGTGTTTCTTTACCAAAGCTAAAGGACAAGGCTTTGTCCAATGATAATGCTGATTCTATGTTTAAGGTGAGAACTGGCTTTGATTTGTAAATACTTGCGTATAGCAATATTGATTGTTGAGAATGGAGGCGCAGATTTAGAAATAGGTTGATGCACCATGTATGAAGTTCTGCATGATAAACCTGAAGAACTATTGTGCTATATGTATTGAATGAATTGCATTTATTTGGTAAGGAAAATCTATTTGACGATCGAAACATTTCATTGGGTTATCAAGCAAGTACAAAGTTGACTTATATCTTCTAGATATTTTCAGTCTTCGTTTAAGTCACAAGCATGATTCATATAATAAGCCAACCATGCAATACCAAAGCACTTACAGCGGAAATTTTTTGAAGTTTACGCAACAGTCATGGAAGCCCTTTCCATTATTTAATCGCTAGTACATTTGGATGTTATTCTCAATAAAAAAGAAGGGGTAAAACTGAATTGGCAGACCCAGAACCTGTTATGGTGTCCTTTTTGAATCATTGCTGTGTTTATACTGGCATAGTTCATTTTCAGTTATGTTCCTATTGAGCTGTTCCTTAGGTGCATTCATAGCAATTTGGCTGAATCTCTGCATCTGCTTTGCCTTGTTTAAATTTAGGTAGCACCTCATATTTTGTGACCATTGCTAGATGCATATTGTAAATTGTAGTTTGTGGTCCGCATGACGGATTCTTGTAATATGCAGCCTGGAATGTTTCCCAAGTCACTGGTTGGTTATGTGGAAAGGGCTCTTGCTCGGTGCAAAGATGATACCCAAAAAGCATCTTGCCAAGCCGTCTTGAAAGAGGTAGGCTGGAACGATATCTGTTAAAGGTCTTGCTGTTTTCTGTTGTGTCCAACCAAATTGTTGTTAACTCTCCTGGTTTGAGTATGGTTCTATGCAAGAGAAGTTACTGTACTAGCACGCGCTTTAAGCATGGGTTCAACTTTAAAGTACAGGGTAGCATTATGAATGAAGTCACAAAACAAAGCAGGTTTCATACAGTGAATAAGAGTATCCGATTGTTGAATTATTGTCGTCGTGCCTACAGAAAAGACCCCAGCTTGTACATGGGTGGATGCTTATTCATGTGTGAAGATGGTTCATTATGCATCATTAAGTCACATGGTGGATGGTTATTCTTGTGTGAATATGGGTGTTGGAGGTAGGGATGATGGTCATAGAAAGTGCCAAATGCACCATCCAATCTTTAACAACCATAGCCTGTTATTTTGTGGCAAATCACATCTTCTAGTTCCAATAAACTGCTAATCATACTAATGAATGTCAATGGCCTGACACCTAATAAACTGTACTTCATTTTTCACACAGACAAGGGATTCAACAAATGTTCACTCAGTTTGTAGTAACTAGTAAGTAGTAAGCTTTAAATCAACCGACTTTCCAACCTTCTAATCTTCGTTTGAAGAAAGAACTGAGTTTCAGATGTATCTATAGGCAAAGACATGCGCAATGTTAAATGCATGCAAGAAAAACTTTCCCTTGTATTTCATAGTTTATAGTCAAATTGGTGGTCCATCTTCAAATTTAAGTCGGCTATACAGTGGATTTCGATATTGCACTACAGTTGCATCCCTTCTTGTCATTTGTTACTATTTTTTGTAACCTTGGTTGCAACCATTAGAGTTTTGATAATACTCTTTACTCATTCTTCCTTTGATTTTCTACTTTATGTGCACGTCTGTATGTGTATGGTGCAGTGTTCACTTTTATGCCATTGTCTATGATTCTGTATGATGCGCTTGATTTCCTATGTAACCAAGTCATGCATTCTGTCTTCTACACAAACCCTATTTAATCTGGTTGAGATAAAATTATGTTCCGTTGTCCTTTTACTGATTTACTTCCTCAAAATAAAAAAAAGGGGAAACCCTGCTCATTTGTTTAGAATTCTTGCAAAAATTACCCGTCCTTGGACATACTTGTTACTTTCATTGTTATTCATAAACTAAATACACTTTCATACTATTATTTATTAGGAGCTAAGATGCACACTTTTAAGAGGGTGCAGTGGCTGCGTAGCTAAACCGGACACTGACATGTTGAGCACACATGGACTGTGTTGGACAGAATGCCCTGGTTTCCTACTAATTCTTTTGTCATCGGGTTTCAACAAACACTTGAGGAACAAGTGTCTACCAGCTTAGGTAGAAAGCATCAAATGGCTCTTTTCATGTTTCTTTAACTCTGGGATAAATCATATAATGCCTTAACGGTGATCAGGAGTTGAAGTTTGCTGTCATATTTTCTTTTGTAGATTTTAGAGGGTTGTGGTAACATAAGTACCTTTTGGAGTGGCTTCCTTTCATTATTATGATGCCTGTACATTTCTGTTGAGCTTCACGATATAATAGGTTGATGGTCGTTGTTGTCTGTCTGGTATTTAAGTGTGATTTCTGGTACATATTGTGACTAATGATCTTACTTCAGGTCATAACCAAGGCAACTGCTGATGGTACACTTAATACACGTGACTGGGATATTGAGCCTCTTTTCCAGTTGCCCAGCATGGATGTGGCCAATAAGGAGTATATTCCTCTTTCACTCACACTTGCTCATATTTTTGCTCATTACTAATTTCATTTAATGTGCTTTTTGTTTTCACTAAGCATTAATATACCTAGTACATACTGCACTACGCATAGCTAGTCGCACATATGACACATGGTAAAGTCCAAGTGTATGATGCATCACTTCTATTTGATGGTCTTAGACCATCTGTGTCTCAATTTAATGCTGCTCGTCTTTCAACGTCAGATGAACGAACTTATTCAACCATATTTTCAAAATCAGGTCGTTAGCAGGGTAGGTGGAAGGGACTCGTACGATGATTGAGTCATAGAATATTCCTTTCTTGAACAGATGCGGTGAAAAATACCAAATGGTTGTGTATGATAAACAACCATAAACCCATTCAAAGAAGAAGAATAACTGCAAACCATACACTACATCTCTACTAACTAAAGACGCTTTACATATTTCTCAACCAAATTAGTCATGAATTATTCGAGTAATGCCACTCAAGTTCATAAACGTACATAATGCTCTGAATCACTGACACTTGAGCAAAGAGCAATGTTTTCAAAATTCTGAGTTCTAGTGCAATACCACAATTTGAACTCTACGACTGCAATACTAAACGATTTGTAACGTTCACACTTTGACACCATTTGACTGGTTTATATTATGGTATTTTAGACTCGTATGGATGCCGAGGAGGCCAGGACTATAATGTATTGGACCATGCCATCCAATGATCTGGATCTTGCAACCCTTTTATCCGTGCCATGCTATTATCTGGACTGTGATTGCTTCAATAGCACTTTTATGATAACTAATAGTTAAATGTGCTATGAACTTCCAGTTGTTGAAAAGTGGAGATACTGATTATCAAACAAGTAACCCACTAAAAATATCAGTGATTATCAAACAAGGCAATTCACATTCAATAAAACATCTGTTAGCTTGATAAGTATCCCTTGCCATCCTAAAAGTGGAGCTGCAGGTTCAAGCAATAACAGTTACAATAATCAGATGTTAACATATTTCTTATGGCTTTAGGATATATTTCATTTATCTCAAAATTCATGCTTGAGAAAATGTTGAAACCTGAGCACTAGAATCCAACAGATTCTTTAGAGTTTTACCGTTGCCAATGAGTTCGTCCATTCTCAAGAAACTTTTGTACTCTGCGTACTATGTATGAAACCAGGGCTTCTATATTACTTGCTATCCTTTTTCAGCGTACTTTTACAGCTTTGTCACAGGTGTTGCCGAGAATGTCTACTTGTTACTCAAGGTTGAGTATTTCATTGTAGACTGGCAATCAAGAGAAACCATTTTCACCCACAAATATTCTATCTTGAAAATCCAATAATCAAAACTGTGTGTGTTGCTTTGCTTTACATATCATCATCTTACTAATCGTATCTCACTATCGTATGGCATTCTACCATGTAGTCAAAATTATATATGTATTTTGAACTGCCAAACGATCATGTGGAAGTATATTGTTGTTCAGATTGAAGTGACCTATAGTCCAAAGCTGTGTGTTGAATACGGGTGTTGGATCACTACCCCTAATCACTTCTTAAGGGATTGAAGGGGTATAGAAAGAAGTTCTCAACATCTTTTAGTTGGTCTGTCATGAAAGGTTTTAGTTTAGCATAGGATTTGAATCAATCAACTTGAATCAATACAGTTTATTGAAAAGCAATGGCTCCTGTGATTTGATTGTTCCCTGTGTTCGTGTTGATCTTTGGCAGTTTACAGAGTTCAACTCCAAGTTCTTTGTTGTCAAAGACCAAAAGAAGTCCAAGCAGGCGAACCAAAAGTAGGTGGGAGCCTATGTCAGAGATGAAGCCAGTTGACAAACCAGCACCTGTTGCTCTGCATACGGGAAATTATGGCGGTTGGTTACATTCCAGCGGAAGTGACAAAAAGGTATTACCTTTATTCCTTTTTGTCCCGTTGACAGTTAACAACATTTTCACTGTCTACATTTTTTCCATTACTATCGTCTCTCTGTATGGGACCTGCCCTACATTGTCCCTTGTTTACTATGTTACTTTTTGAGTAGTGCTGCAAAGACCGTACTTCATTTGTTCTTGATAACTCTTTATTACGGTGCATTCTAACATCTGCTTCATCTTGAATGATAAGATAAGATGCTTTTTCTTGGAAACATTGTAGCTGGATACACATCACAAGGTGCATACAGCTGTAGTCAAGCTAGACATGTGTTGAACACTTGCACTCATTAGACAAATGTAATAACTGCACACACTAGTATTACCCTGTTCTTTTTTATTCTCGTTAGAAACCGTATGAAGTTTAGAATTTGGTGAGTTTATTCTTTTATTGGAGTATGGAGAGCAGAGTAATATGTATTAATTTTGCAGGAATGTTTTTCTTTTTCGCTTCTTGTTGGTGGACTTTTTGTCCTCGGAAGCTCTTCTAGTTTTTGCTACTTTGTTGATGTTATTTATTTTTGTTGCTGCTGATAACAAAATGGCTGGGGAGTATGGGAAAGTTCAAAGGAAATAAAACATGATAGGAGGAAGACTGAACTAGAAAACTTAATCCCTCAGTTGGACTTTTTACTGCTTGCATCTATATACTGTTTTATTTTAAATTTGGCATTAGGGCTTTAATTCACACATTCTCAAACCTATGAATGTATGAGTTGTTGTATAATATGTTTATAGTGTACATTACATAAATTTGTTTATGCCTGTTACAAATGAATAACTTGATAAATTGATTTGTTGTGAATATCCATTTTATCTGGTGTCCCATTTGTTGTTCTTTGTCAGTTTCTGTTCCCGCTTGTCTTGTCCTTATATGAAGTCTTTGATGATTTTAGGCTGTTAAAATCTGAGAAATATTTCTCTGGCCTAAATATTTCAATGCTTCCAATTTTTTTCTTCTTGGAAATCTTGTGCAGCTTTCAGGTGTAAAATTGGAGAACAAGGAAGGTGGATCGAGTGGTGTTAAATTTTCTTTGGCAGACCAGAGAGCTACAAACAAAAGTGCCATGAAGCCTGTTAAGAGGCAGCGTCTTGGAGATAGTGTGGACGCAGTTGACAATGGAGATGCATCCAGTGACAGTGACAAGGAACATAGTTTAACTCAATATTACTCTGGTGCAATAACACTTGCTAATTCACCAGAGGAAAGGAAGAGGCGGGAAAATCGGTCCAAGCGTTTTGAAAAGAGACAAGGAAATCGACTAGAAAACAATCATTTTAGGTCAAAGAATGTTGGAGCAGGGAGTTTGTATGCTAGAAGGGCTAGTGCACTGGTACTTAGCAAAAACTTCGATGATGGTGCTAGCAGGGCTGTTGAAGATATAGACTGGGATGCCCTTACTGTCAAGGGGACCTGCCAAGAAATTGAGAAACGTTATTTGCGCCTCACTTCTGCACCTGACCCTGCCACTGTAATATTCACTCTTGTTTAGTATTTTGTTAGTTGAAAGTTGAAACCAATTTTGACAATGAACTTATGGGTTTCTTTGCATAACAGAAACTTTCCTCACAAAATATACGTTTCTTGCAGGTGAGACCTGAAGAAGTACTGGAAAAAGCATTGCTTATGGTTCAAAATTCTCAAAAGAACTACCTTTACAAATGTGATCAGTTGAAATCCATTCGCCAAGATCTTACGGTGCAACATATACGCAATGAGCTAACAGTGAAGGTATGTTTTGTCCTGAATCCTGATATTGGTACCTGGCGGTGTTTTACAATTGACCAGGCTGGCAGGACCAGTGAACTGGTGACTGGGTCCTTGGCTGGTTGATACACCCTGTAAAAGACGGAATTTATCTAGCAGTAAGAATAATTGGTGGAAACTTGGTATGTTGTGAACCTTGCATTCAGTTGCATGGTAATATTGTGCTGTAAGCACCATATCGGCAGTTAGCCTTCGTAACATAGTCAATGAACTAGTATTCAACTTTGGGAAATAAACTAAGATGGTGGAACCCAAAATTTTGATGGGTTGAAACATGTGCCAGCCTTCCTGTTGCGCCTTAACCTTTGTGCACATCGACTGGGTTCAATTTGGACTCTTTTGTGGCGTAAGATCATAGCTAATGTCATAGAAAGGACCATCTTGTTTGTTCTAATAATCGAGTAAATTCCTTTTTTTCTTCTCTGAATGGTACCTTGAAAAATGTAAATATGTTCATGCTTCTATTTCAGGTTTATGAAACTCATGCTCGTTTTGCGATAGAAGTTGGAGACTTGGCCGAATATAATCAGGTTGGTACCTACATTGACAAGAATGTAGTAACTTTTGAACTGCCCCATGTGGGTTGGCTTGTTACATTGCCTCTTGTTAATTGTTGTATTGTTCCTCATCTACACGGTGGTTTTCCTTTCTAGTATGGAAAATGTCTAGTAGGAGTCATCTTTTATTTGCTATGTGCTAGTTGGAGTTGTGTCCAATCTTCTGAAAGCAACTGACTTGGGAGATCAATCAATCTGGTTCTTTGGGTTCACCTTTATTCTGTCCCCCAAGTGGACAATGGTTGGAAATTATCATTGAAGGATATATGGATTCAGATGCCCATCCTAACCTTTCAACACGAGATGGGCGAAACGTGCCCCCGATGCAAACTTATTGCGCAGCTATTTTGCAAAAATACTCCTACATGTCTGACTCATCATTTTTGTTGTTCTGCTTTTATGAAACTGCGAAGCATTGATTATTGTTGGAAGCAAAAATTTATCACCTGGAGCTTGACGTAGGTATCTCTGGACCTTCCATGCGTCTCTCAATAAGTTAGCAATGGCAACTTGGCAAATGCCTTGCACGTTGGCTTATAGCCTCAAGGGTCTGACGTCAAGGGACACAAGTACAGTTTGTGTGTTCCATTGTCATGTACCACATAGCTTCCAAGGACTGACATAATGTGTGCTTACTGCTTACATCTTAGGTTGTATGATGCAGTAATTTCAAGGGTCTAATTGTCATTTTGTGTCTTAGTGTAAGTGGGGGTAGTATAAGTAGTGTATGGGTCTTTCACTTTGAGAAGCTTTTATCATTTTAAGAATATAATTATCAAAAGTTTTAACTCTTGGTATCCCATTTTGGGAGTTTCTCTCTCTAGAATATCTATGGTTTATTTTGGTTGCATCATTTTGGTATCAAAGCACTGAGCTTAGATCCTGACCATCTATCTCGCCTGAAAATCTCACCGGAATCTGACTTCTCCGGAAACCTTGCTGGAGCTTTGCCGGAAAACCCAAATAACCCTATTCCACTCGAAATCAATAGATCTGTCCATTTCCTTCTCTTTTGAAGCTTAAATCAAACCCTAAGCCTCCAAATCGAACCTGTTGGAAGCATTATCAGCCATTTTCGAACCCGAAATCATGGTTTAAGCACTCGAAATCGTATGTCACCCTCATTTTGCAAGATACAGCCATTTCGACTCTCTAATCACAATTTCAAACCTTGTTAGACCAATTTCGGCACTGATTCTACCCGTCACACTCGACAACACTGTTCTGGCACTCGACAGCACTATTCACCCTCAATTAAGGTACTAATAGCACTCTACAGCACTTGGATCTTGCTGTGCGGCCTTCGAATCTGGGTTTTGGGTCTACGAATCTGGGTTTTGGTCGTCGAATCTGGGTTTTGACACTTGAATAAGTGTTTTTAAGCTTCGATTTCAACTGGGTTTTCTCTCATTTGTTGAAATTTATTGAAGTTTATTGTGATTTGTCCTGATTTGCTGCGATTAGAGTTGATTTTCTATGGTTTTCCTTGTTTTGAGGCTGTTGGGTACTGAGTTACTGAGTTCTTGTGTCAAGTTGACTGAGTTCGGGTCCAAAATCACTGAGTTGATTGGGTTTTGTGACTGAGTTGACTGGGTGCATCTTCTTTTGGGTTGATTTGCTTGTTTGGAGTCGATTTTTATTGTAGTTTGGGGTCCCAATTGAGTGGGTTTAGCTTGATTGATGTTGAATTTGGTTATTGGAGTTGATTTTGGTGTTGTTATGGCTCATAGAGGAGCTAGAGGTGGGAGAGGAGGTAGAGATAAAGGATTCTTGGTGAATAAAGGTGAAGATGTTGAGTTTAACAACCGAAACCATGAGATCGATGAGTTGAGTAAACAATTTACTACTTTGATTGGGGGAGTGCGTAACTTGCAACCTCCAACCAAAGGTAGTAATTATGTTAAGAATTCTCGAATTCCATTTGAGGATTCTTTGTAAGCTCCACATTGGCGTAGAGCAAAGTTGGGTGATAATGAACTTCCCATGTTTTGTGGGAGTCCACCGGAATTCGTTGATTGGTTGAACTCCATTGAGAATATTTTCGAGTATTATCATGTTACCAAAGAAACGAAAGTGAAATTGGTATCTAGTTGCCTTAAAGGGAGAGTTTCGGATTGGTGGACACAACTCAAAGTTAGTCAACAAGGCATAGCCAAAAAAAGGATTAGAGATTGGGATAAGATGAAGAAGAAGCTCAAGGAGGAATTCTTCCCTTTCCATCATAATCTCAATGCCTATTCTTTGACTAGTTTTGGTAAGAAGAAGTCTTTGAGGGCTGTCCCAACAGAGAATCAACCTTTAATCCATACCTTGAAGGCTAGAAACCCATCACCTAATGGAATATTCAAATGCTTCGAGTATGGAGAACCAATTCTCGAGTTGCAAGTTGATGAAAAAGTTTCTGAGCATGTTCTTAATTCCCTCTTTGTTAAGGAGGTGAGAGAATCATGTTGTGATGATGATTACGAGTATAAGAATGTTCGCATGTTAGATGAATATGCACGTGAGGAACTTGAAGGTGTTTTTGAAGATGATTGTGTATTTGAGATTGAAGACGAGTATTATAGTGCTCTGATCTTTGATGAGTTTCCAAGAGAAGAGTTAGAGGAGTATGAAGATAGATTTGAAGATTTTTCTATCTTTGGAGGTGATTATGAAAACCTTCTTGTTTATGATGAGTTTTCAAATGACGACATTGATGGTAACAATTAAGGACTTGAAGACATCGGTGGTAGTCATGAAGAACAAGAAATGGCTAGCCTTTCGATGCATGAGCCTTGCAATTTTTGTGAAGGTAGTGAGCAAGTCTTAGACGAGAGTTATGACATGAAGATTGATGAGTGTGACTTCGAGATTGAAGATAACGAACAACCTTATGAGAATGATTTAGACACTCCACAACTTGATGAATTGTTGGTTGAAGAGGGTTCGGAAGTGTTGCCTCCCGAGCTTGCCCTAGATGTTCAAGTTTGTATTGCCTTGGTACCCAATCTAGTTCAAGAGTTGCCAAAGAGGGGTAAAGAGTACTTGATGCAACTTATTGATCCTTTAGGCATGGTCTTCAATAAAGTAAGCTTTGAATATAATGTGGAGATGCCTTCTTTACATTCTACAAGGAATTGTTTGAGGGATGTTTTGGGAGTATGTGTCGAGTGCTACTTCGAGGATATTGTGGTTCATAAGGGCAAACCAAATGGATGACCTATTCGCACACGAGTATGGATGCGGTGAATTCATAAAATGAAGCTCATATTGAAGATGGGTTATTGCATGAGGATGACGTGGATCAAGGAAATGCAGCCACATGCCTACTTCGGAGCTGCATAATAATTACTTCTATAGTTCCATGTTTTCTTTATTTAGTTATTTGAGTCGTGTTGTCCAACTTGAGGACAAGATGTTTTCTTTAGAGGGGGAGTCCTGATGCAGTAATTTCTAGGGTCTAATTGTCATTTTGTGTCTTAATGTAAATGGGGGTAGCATAAGTAGTGCATATGTCTTTCGTTTTGAGCAGCTTTTATCATTTGAAGAATATAATTATCAAGAGTTTTAACTCTTTGTATCCCATTTTGGGAGTTTCTCTCTCTAGAATATCTATGGTTTATTTTGGTTGCATCATTGTAGACCTCATCATTATGAAGTGCACTGACATAGCATCCTGCTGGATTATGGAGTCTAGGCCATTGCCACACATCTCATCTCATATCTTCATTTCTGTAGCGGTTACATTGTGCATCTTATGGCGACAATTTTAGTGGTAATAATAACAAACATCTTACATCTATTACTGTGGTGGCCATACCATGCATCTCTTAACTTGATTACATGGTTAAATTACATGTGCTGTTAACTGTGGTGTTTATATAAAACATCTCTCTGCTTGAATAACTTCATTTTCTGCACATACTTCCTTTTTTCTGCTACAAATCTGTAGTTTTTTTTTTGTGCTTGTATTTCTTAGTATGTTGACCATTCTTTGTTTTGAACTTGGTAATTATGTGGCTACCTCACCGGATCATTGAAAGATCTAGTCTGAGCGGGTGTGATAATAATGCTTGAAACGCATGTTTTTAATGTTCTTCTGAATGGATCAACGAGGAGTAATCTTATGGCCCTTATGGGGTTCTAGGACTGGTTCACCCATCATTCCTACGTGGATCCTGATCTGCTTTAACCTATTTTGTGGATAAGAGGTTTTTCGTGAACTTCAGTTTTTCCAATTGCAAGTGTTAATCCTTACTCTTTTACATAGGACACCTATTGGAAGATATTAGAAGCAATATTGATTGAAGTTTAAGCGTCGGAAAGCTGTTGTAGATAGTTTAGTCATGTGTATTTCTGCCAAATTAATGTAGCCAACAAGGAGTGTTTTCCTTCCACTGGAAGTTCATGAGGTTTTTTGAAAACATCAGTGGAGGCAATAAGAAAGTGCATTTGACTTTCTGAACAGTAACTGGGGATAGGACTTTGAGTGGAACCAGTTCGCAATGGAGCCATACAAGGCAGCCCCACTAATAGGGGACAAACCTTAGGAGTAAGATCCGTTGCCTAGGAACTCGTTTGTTGTCAACAGGAAGGTATTGTGGTATTGGGGAAAGTGAAAGTGTGGTAAAGGGTCTCTCCCTTGCCGTAAATGGCTAAATGGTATGAGCGAAATTTGTTGAAGTTGGCACCGAAACTTATTGTACTACATCTCCTTCTGCTAAATTTTTTTAAGAGTTTGAAAACCTACAAGATGAACCAATTTCCTCTCATGATCAATAGTCTTGAGTAATTCTTGTGGAAGTGAATACCATTTAGCTGTTCATTCTAATCAGTAGGCGATGACTGACTTTCTTCTATCTGATTCGCAGTGTCAGTCACAGTTGCAAACACTTTATGCGGAGGGAATCAAGGGTTGCCACATGGAATTTTCTGCTTACAACTTACTTTGTGTTATCTTGCACTCTAATAACCACAGAGATCTCTTATCAGCAATGTCAAGGTTTGTAACATTTAGAGGACAGTTTTGCCAGGATTCGTGTTATTTTTTATGTTGTTTTGTGAACCTCCTGTATTGTGAATCATGTGATTGATGGTTTTGAAGTTCTTGTGTCGTGTTCATGCATCCTGTGTTGAATGGTTTGTTTAGTTTTGCTATGGAGGGTTTGGTAGGTCAATTTAAGTTTCATGCATGGGTTCATTATGTTAATTTGTTGTAATTGGCATTTTCATTGAATAAGGGAATCTTTTACATTGTTGGGGTGATTATGGTCGTATATCCAAACTATTAGGTAAGTGAATAATCAGATGCATAAGTAAGCAATTAATGCATTTGCTTTCCTTCTCTTTTTTCTTTATAGTTTTAATGCATTAACCCCCCACCTAAAACTATCGCGAATTGTATTTTGACGATTGGAAAACTAAGGAGAGGATAATGAGGTTTCAGAGATTGTTTTTATTTTTTTGAAATTATGGTAAGACATTTGATATCTTTGTTTGTTTTCCCATCTTTATGAAATTGCATTTGTTTTGAAGGTTGATAAGACATTAGTTTACATTTCGACCCTTTGATGGCTAGCACAGTATAGCAGACTTTGTCAAACGCTTGTGTAAACCTTACTCATCCTGAATCAAACAAAGCTGTTAGAGTGGGTCAATTTTTTTTATGTTTCTCTGCTAGAAAAGACTTGGCATCTTTATGGATCTGGTTTTATGGTTTCTAGCATGCTTAACAAAATGCAAGTCCTGTGTGGCTGGAGGGATCACGTGGAGTTGTCCACTCGAGCTCACGTCCATGTTTTGTTCTCCCCTTTAATGGGATTTACTCATACCATAGCTGAGTCTAACGACTTAGGCAAATATCTGTTTTTTCTTTCTTTTTTCTGTGTGTGAGTTCATCGAGAGTTCTAGAGTGACTCTTTTCTGATCTGTTTCCAGATTATCACTTGAAACCAAAAAGGATGAAGCCGTGAAACACGCTCTTGCAGTTCGTGCTGCTGTCACTTCTGGAAATTATGTTCTCTTCTTCAGGCTTTACAAGACAGCTCCTAACTTGAACACCTGCCTTATGGGTGAGTAAATCATCTTGTTCTCTCTACTTCTAACTTCAGTGGGTCTGTGACACTTTAACAAGTGAGTAAACATACGTGATCTGTTTGCTTCGCTTCAGATCTTTATGTGGAGAAGATGCGGTACGCAGCTGTGAGATCTATGTCTAGATCATATCGCCCTACAGTCCCCGTGTCATACATTGCTCAGGTTCTGGGCTTTGCCAATGGCTTGCCTACAGCAGAAATAAGCACAGAAAAGGATCCAGATGTGCTGGAGGAGTGTGTGGAGTGGTTGAAGGCTCATGGTGCATGTCTTGTGGCGGATAACACTGGAGAGATGCAGCTTGACACAAAGGTGTGTTTTGTCCCTGCATCATAAAGACGTATGTGATGTTTACTTCCTATTTAATGGGTTTTTGAGGAGTAGGTTGCTTACAAACGTGGTAACAATTGGGATTATTTTCACAAAGCTGATGCCATCAAGTTCTAACCACTACCTTAAGGTTAATGGGCTGGGTTTTTACCACCCATTTAAGCTTCATCAGTTAATGTCAATATAATAGGGAAACCACGAAACAGGGCATGCATCATTGATTGTGAATCGGCTTCTTCGATTTTGGTTTCATCTGAAAATGGGACTCCTCATCTTGACGTCACATCGTTACAAATCAATTGACAATATCCCATTTTTAAGTGAGATAGAAGGAAAGAAGCTGATTCTTCAAATTTTCTAGGATATGCTATTAAGAAGGCAGGTAGCCTTTCTTCTTCTTGTTTTCTTTCAGTTCCTAGGATATTGGATTCATCAAACTTGGAGAAAATGGGATTCTTCGAATTTTTTCCTGCGATCAGATGGCTCATTAGTCGTGTTAGTTTTAACTTCTTGTTTCAAATCTTGATACTCAATGATGTCTGATGGGGTCCACTTTTTGTGATTTTGAGCCGGCAATAAATTCTGGATGTTTTCAGTACATTTAGTTGCCTTTCTTTAGGCATCTAACATGTCAAGGATCAAAGGATTGTTTGGCGCCATTATAAATCGTTAGCTTAGGTATATATAACCCGTGATCATGTTACCTTTTTTTGCCAACTTATTATTTGCTTTTAACAGAACATAAGCTGTTTATTTCCTTTGGTTCCTATTGTGCAACTGAAAGGTTCTTAACGTGCAGACTTCCTCCTCCACACTATACATGCCGGAACCTGAAGATGCTGTGGCCCACGGTGACGCCAGTCTTGCTGTTAACGATTTTTTGACGAGGAATCCCTCATAGCTAAGTTCATGGCATCCATCTGTACTTTGAGAGAATTGGTAAGAACAGTCCTCGTGATGCTGCTCTCGCAATCGAATGTTAAAGGAAAAAAGGAATCTCAATTCTTGTTCTGCTGAGTTCAGAAAAAAGGTTGATTCTGGTGGAATTCCGGAGACGAGAAATGTGTGAAGTTATATAGGTGCAGTTTTATTTCCCTCGGAA
Organism: Vaccinium macrocarpon; assembly: GCA_022606695.1. Classification (NCBI taxonomy): domain Eukaryota; kingdom Viridiplantae; phylum Streptophyta; class Magnoliopsida; order Ericales; family Ericaceae; genus Vaccinium; species Vaccinium macrocarpon. The sequence goes on along the minus strand of CM040177.1, from coordinate 5,504,924 downwards.
ATGGTTTTAGGTCTTAGCGGACACCGGGGGGCCTTTCAAGTAGTGCAAAGGTGTTTTCCTTTCTTTGTTTTAAACTTTAGAGGAAATTCAATTGTTTTTGGAGGCCCGCCGCGTTTGATATATAACAGGGGAACTTGGCCTAAGGAAATGTAACAAATTGTATGGTTGTTGACCCCAACTTGTAACTTATTACTACCACTTTGTACTAATTTTAGCATCAATTGTCCCGTTTTTGGTTCTTATATTTTATCAAAAATTAAAGGTGGTTTATGCAACCGGCACATGCGGATGAGAGATTCACTTGGGCTGATAAAAGAGTAATCATTCAGTTCTCGTGTGAGGTTAAATACTCTTCACCACTGCACATTCACATGGTAGTTGGAGCCCAAGGGAAACTGCGAAACAAATACAAACTTGTGGTTGCCGAGGAGTTGGGGAACTATATTTGGCTTCTTCATGTTAGAGAAAGCACACTTGCATGATTACTAACAATTGTAAACTCACACACACACACACACAACCACAAACCAACCTTAGCTTGTCCCAAAATGTTAACATTGCAAGTGTTGAAATTCTTTAATAGGAATTAGCCATGCCTCAAATTATATCATCAGTCTTGTGTTTGTTGTGGAAGAACATATGTGCTCCTGTTCGTGCAATTCTTTGTTTGCACCCTCCCTCCATCATCCATGTTTGTCTGTTCACGACCATAGTAATCATAATTTTTCCTAAAAAAGTTGAAAACTCCAAAATGGATCAATAAACACGAACAGAAAGAGCACATAGTTTTAGTTGTTGCCCCTACTGCCAGAACCACCACAATGCCATGACTACCATAAAAAAAATATAACCACCACCCCCACAATGATCCGTACAACACCACTAGTTATTGTAACTACATTACAATATGGATAATGCGAGAGTGAATTATAAAATTGGAAAAACAACGTAAGGTTTTGCAAAAATTTCCTCAATTTTATGGAACTTATTTTAAATCTTTGACATTGTTACTATTTTCGAAATAATGACTAACCCAACAAAGATCACAAATTTTGAAGCTTCATACGTTGAAATTTGACAGCCCAAAAATTGTGTCAAAGTCAAACAGCCATAACTCCCAATTAATCAACAATAAATAAATAAACCCACATCAAACTACTAATAAAATAAGGGCACACAAACATGTTTTATCAAAACCAACTCTCTACATGCTTGATAGTTGATACAATCAACAGTCCCGTTCCACTAGCTGAATTCTTGAATTTTTTTGTTTTTTACGTTTTACGAGACAAATTATTTTCCTCACATATGGTAACTGAAAAAAGCCCAAAAAAACCGAGCTTAGTGGAACAAGCCTTAACTTTTCTCTTGAACTAATGGGGGTGATTATCACTGTGGCCAAACACTAATCCTCTCTTTCTCAAACTTGACATAAACCGCCGTAACCGCCGCCACAAAATACACCTGAAAGAACACAATCGGCGCCGAATGGTAGCTAATCACGCTTTTACCAGTGGCCAGCTCCACCAGAAACAACGCTGTTAACCCAAGTATCGCAACCCGACCGTTAACCCGCTCCGAATACGGACTAAACCCGAAATCCACCTTGACCCCGCCAGAGACCGGCTCTTTCAAGGGCACCGGCGGGAGGAATACTCCGGCGCCGGCAGAGGAGGGTTTCTTGCCCTTTCGGCTTTTTCGGGCCTCGGCTTTTTTCCCCATTCCGGATCGGTACCGGATCCGGACCTGGGAGAGGCGGGACTCGAAAGAGTCCGGTTCGGGTTCGGGAGTGGTGGGTTCGGAGTCTTGGGGTGTGGCTCGGGTGGGTTTGGGAGATCGGTGGGGTTTATGAGGAGAGATTAGGGGTGAGAATAGTGGGTGGGTGAGGTGCAGAGTGGGAGGTGATATGCTGGTTGCCATTTTCTCTCACTCTCTCTCTCTTCTCTTTCTCTCTCTGTGTGTCTGTGTTTGTGGGTTGGGATAAGGAAAGGTTCCTTCCCACACACACTCTTTGGTTCTTCATTTTTCTATTTTTTTCTGGAAATAATTGTTGTTTTGCGTGGCTTTCCACTGTCCTAGTTGGAATTTTGGTTTTTCTAGTTTTCGATTTTGTGATTTTTTTATTATAACTAATTGCATTTCAAAAGCCTGAAAGAAACCACGGGTTTGTAGCTTAGCGGTTATCTCTCCCACAAGAAAAATTAGGGTTCAAGTCTCGACAAAGGCATTTAGAGTTTAGGGCTATGGATTGCTTCTAGACTCTCTCTAAACTAACTCATTAACTCCCCCGCTAACCCCTCAACTGATGCATATCGAATGACAAAAAAAAAAGCCTAAAAGAATTACAAAGATTTCATAAGGAGATATATGAATCAGCCAAAACTACCAATATCTAGACGCGAGGATATGCACTAACACCCGCAATGACACATAGCAAAAGCAGACAAAAAAGAGTTCGGGCATAGGGTCAATCAATGCAATGATAGTAGAGGATCCACAAAGAAACCTAGCTCAAACAATAGGATAAAAAACGTGGATGAAATCTGTGTTTGGAATGGTTTTGAAAAGAAAATTTTGAGAAGAATTTTTAAAATAGTGTTTGGTTGAGTTTTTGAAAATGATAATAAAGCAATAATGATTAGAGAGAGATAGAAAGAGAAATTGAATAATATGGTAATGAGTGATGAGAGAAGTTTTTTTTGAAAAGAAAGAATCTTTTTGAAAAAATATTTTCAAAATGGGGAGAAAAGGTAAAGGAACAAGGTTAGAGAAAACACTCCACAAAGGAGGGGACGGAAAAACCGACAACAAAACGAATGGAAAAAAAAACCCAGTCTTAGAGAGCATGAAGGGCAACAAATTTCTAATCCCACAGCTCTAGGGTTGGAGATACCTAAGGGAGAGGCATAGAGGCAGGGAAGGGGTGGAATATGTGTTTGGAAAACCGAAAAGATAAGAACATGTTCCAGTGTCATTGGCTAAATGATTTTTATTATTATTTATTTTGTCTTTATTCAAAAAAAATTGTAAATGTCAATTTTGCGTCAAACTTTGGTGATTATATGTTCGTCTCGACGAGATGAACTAGAATTAGGTAAAATTATGACTTTTAATTTTTATCCAATTATTTTGAGAAATATCCAGAGTCAGAGTCAAAAGTATCAATGAATTTTTGTTCAAACTTAGAATTTGAATTCAAGAAAAGGGCAAGGGCTTGGTTCATAAGTCGTATGACTTGATTCTTTGCGCTCATATACCGCAATGTGTTAATGATGTTCCACTAACAAAAAAGAGTTTGTTTCAAAAACCGAGACAGATCATTCTCTCACAATATATTACAAAAAAAACCTGTGAAAAACCAATTTATTTAAAATAACAATCTTGTTGGAACACCCACAAATGAAGCTTCGGCACAACTGAAAAAGCATTGTTAGGAGCATCTCCGTCTAAGTTTTGAATTAGACCGAACAATCTAAATTTGGACTATACACAATCAGTTATTCAGATTTGCTCAAAACCATTAATTGCAACAAATGAACAGTCCAATTGTCAAGTCCAAATTAAGGCCGGAAGAGAAATCATTTCCGAAAAAGCAGTACTCCATATAAAACATCACATATATTGGTTGCAGCTTGCAAATTTTGGATACGGCATCAATAGAACTCCAATTCATTTTGATAAAATCAGTAGCTAGTCATCTGCCCTACAAGCTTTTTTCCAGATCAACAACAAAAAAAACCACTAATCATCTCATTCAATCGAGCGCTTTGCATGAAAAAATAAGTCAGCTCAACAACTTGCCAAATCTTGAAAGTTGATGCTATGTAAGGTAGAAACTAAGAAACTAACAATGGCCGCAATGATCCGCCGATGCGTTCGGGGTTTTACTTCCACCAAAGTAGCTCCTTCACTTACATGTGGTCATCTGTGAAGCTAAAAGCAAGATCCCAATAATGCGAAACCCCAGCATCAGCAAACACCTTACGAGCCGCTGCTTCGGTCCTGCATTTGTGGACACAAAACTTATCAAAACTGGGTTTAGCAGCACTCCCTAGCCATACTAGCACACACTTGTTGACATTTTTGCCCACATCCTCGTCTCCATTTTCCCCAGCAGAAGTCCAGTCAATGCGCCTTAGCATAAGATTCTGATACCTTTTAGTAGACTTCTTGCCACCTTCAACAACCACGACGCTAATACCCTCTGAAATAACAGCACACCCGGTCAGCCTGTTTTCATTGGCATTAACATTAACCTTGAATAGGGTCTGTGGGTAGGAAAGCTCATTATTGACCTTGTACGCCGAAACTATTAACTCCGGAACATCAGGATCTCCAAAAAGCTTCCTCTTCCTCTTCTCGCGGCGTTCATTTGGAGTCAGTTTGCGTGCAGCGTTGCGGTCGTCATGAGCTTGTTTGCGCTCAATTGCTGCCCTCCTGATTTTCATGTCAAGCCTGGTGGGGTCTTGAGTTGCTTCGCAGCCAAGAATTTTCATGAGATTGCTCATTTTGACTATTGGTTTTGGAGGTTTTAATAGGGCTTGTGCAATCATCGCCTGCTTATAATTTTCCCGAGCTTGACGCTGCTGTTTACGGAGTTTCCTCTGCTCCTCTTTGGTTAGTTTCAGGAGTTGAGGCAGTGGTGGAGCTGGTTCAGTAGGGGGCAGATTAGTAGGGTGTTCTATGTAGATGGTGATCTTCTCCATGTTCAGTTTACCTTCAGCCGTGTTACCATCAGTGTAGTCAACGTATGTACCAGAAAGCAAGAGATAGTGATCCCTAAGAAATTAAGCATAATTAGTGAAGTGTCATGCCGCAGCAGCCAACATCAATAGCAAGCTAGTTCCAAGAGTGGTGAACCAAAAACAAAAAAAGAACACCGCTTCTAAGCACTTAAGAAAAAAATGAACCACCAGTTGCATCCTGAATAAAAACAAATTCAGTGTTTTTGAAAAGCAAAAAACAGCCAACTAGAGCAATCAGAGCTGCTTCTAGTGCATATACAAAAGAAAACACTTTTTAACCAAAAAATTGTTTCAACAATCATCACTAAAGTTCGCAATTCCACTGTAGCCCTTAAAAAAATGGAAAAACTGAACCAAATACCAAATGGTGACAGCAATGTTACATGGAATTTTCCCCCCCAACCTCTGACGGATATGACATGGGTAAGGGTGTGGGATGTGTCTGGCACAAAGGTAGTGATTTGGGCCTGCAAAATGTATTCTTTGAAGGACTTGGGACTTTTGTCCTGCAGCTCAATAGCTCATTTCTTAGACATAAGTTACTTGCGTTTCCTTTTGGGCTCGTTTCCAATGTTGGGTTCAGTTCATGCATAATTAGGACAATGGGGGTTTGAAATGCTTCTAAGATTTAACTATAGGAAGGTTAGCTGATTAGATCCAGACACACGATATTGTACCCCAAGTCAATGTAACCTAGGTTGCTAGAACAGATAATAATTTCACCATAATATGCTAATATAAAGGTAATGCCAACAAAAACCAGCCTTCCCCATTGCAAAGAATAACCAAGTAAATAATCATGACATCAGAAAACAAAGACACATACCACCACTCAATTTCAGGGATTGATTCTTTTGATTCTTCTTTGATGGAAACTCTCTGTGTTACCTCTATAAGGTTTGGATTCCCCCCAGGCTCAGCCTTTGCTAGCTGTGTCCGCTTTGCCTTTAGCTCTTTGGCTTGTGCCTCTCTAAATTGTCTCTGACATTAATGCCGACACCAATCAAAACAGTAAAATATGGGGAAGTAAAATCTGGAGACAATATTAGAGAAAAAGCTACGCCAAAAAAATAAATAAAAAACCTTCAGTTTAATGATCTCTGCCTCTTTCGACCATGAGCCCTCCTCCACAAACTGAAAACTTGTCCTCCTTGGCCTTCTTGGATTAGTACCAATCCTTGCATCAAAATGAGAATATCTTCCTGGATCCACATCAATTTCAGGTTCAAGGGGTTGGAATGGTTCTTTCTTCTGCTTCTTAATGTTGACCTGGAAAATTTCAAGATCGTAAGCAATAACAGAAAAGAAAAAGAAACCTAAAAGAGAGAGAGCACAGAAACAAGGAAAAGACCTTAAGGGTGCTCAGCGTTAGTTTGGTTGTGTCTAACACATTTCCATGCTCATCTATTTCCCTACCCAGTGTGTCCAAACGGAGAATGGGGGCCTTGGAAGGGTTTGTTTGATAGGTTAGCCTTGACGGCATTTGTCCCGAAAATATGTTTAGAAGAGGAGGAAACTGTGCAGCAACGTCTTGTGAATATTTTAAAGCTTCCAAATGGGATGCACTCACAGCTTTTAGCAGTAATCCGGGAGTAGAAGTCGAGACTTTTAGACCATCCTTTGACCCCAACGCCTTCTGTAGAGCCCTCTTGACTTGTGATAAAGCATCAAGGGAGAGGTCTCCAATTGTGCCAGCTGAAGCTGTCCCATCTGTACTAGATTTTTCCGGAACCTCATGAGATTTGCAAACACTAACTTCCTTATTTTCGTTTGTGGAGGAAATCAAATATACCTTGGTAGGAGGGCAATGGCTAGGGGCCAAAAATATCTCATGTACAGTCCTTGACGCCATATTTGGTGGTTGCAGTGCAGCAACCTGTAAGTAAAAAAAGTGAAAGCACACCTAGTCAATGCTCAAAGAAGAAGACCACCATTCGATTTTTCAAGCATCATATATATTATTTGTGCACTAAAAGAATCAAACAGAAAGATAATCATCAAACAAATACAAAGAAGTTCTTCTTTTCAACATGCATCAAGGTTTTGACTCTCAATCAATACCGATACAAGTGGAAATCTTACCTTGTTTCCAATGATCCCAAAAGAAAAGTGACAATGATCTCCTAATGCATTTCTAAGTGAGTTGCACCATATTTAATTACTCTTAAGGCCCGTTTGTTTGACTGGATACGAGTATCGGATTGGATCATAAGTATATCAAAGGCGACCAAATATCCGGTGTTTAGTTAAAATATTTACCATTTCGATTAAACATGTCTCGGACGTATAATGCTAAAGTGTGGGATACTATATAATACTGGTGTCTAGTACTATTATTAATCCAATCACTATTAGTTCGGTTAGATTACATATAATACCGCCCTAAAGAATTCAAAATTTTCACCCAAATTACAGTTCTAGCCAATTAATCCAGTTCCCACAAAAACCAATCTGACATGCGCGACGAAAATCCTTAATATTGCACATCATTCTAAACCCATCTCAGATGAACCCAATTTAGATAAACCCATCTGGATATACGTATACAGTGAGGAATAGGGGTAGTGGAGGAGACCTTTTTCTCAGGAGATTGTCTTTTCCTCTTTCCGATCACGACCATGTTTTCCTCTCTCCATCTCCGACCCTCCATGGCAACAACGGAGACCTTGTACCGGTTGTGGCCAACCTCGATTTTCTCTCTCAAATTCTCAATTGACAGTCTAGCCCTAACACCATCCGACTATATATAGGTTTTTGAACCAAGTATACTCGTACCCTACCCCACCGCACACAATTTTAAAACGCTACTGCATTTAGATGCGTTCGAGACACATGATTTTATATGTACCCTAAAGATCCCACCGCGCACAATTTTAAAACGCTACTGTGTTTAAAATCATTCGATACACATAATTTTATATTTACCCTAAAGATCAAAGACAATTGTGCTTATGACATCCGAAGATGTACATGATTCCACATGCATCAAATAGTGAACTATCGAGGTGTGTAATTTGTCGGGAACCGGGCAGCCTGCAGTGAACAATTCACTACAGTCTGTGTAGTGAAAATCTCAGTCGTCTATTCTTGTTTTGGACGGTCTGGATCTTAATTGAATTGTTCGCACGAACAATTACATTATTCACTATTTTAGATCCGGACCATTAAAAACACTTTTAACGCCTGAGATTCACTCATTACACCTGTAGTCACTATAGGCCCCCCGCTCCCAATTTGTCGTGCTCAGATAATGTTTTAGCTGTACTAGTTTTACTTATGCTATTGTATTGATTTTTCTTGATTTATATATTTTCATCCTCTACATAACATAATATTCTTATATTTTTTTAAAAAATTAGTACCTCGAAAACTTCATAACCTTTGACTTGTGAAAGGCATAAGTTTGGGTATGGTAAAGAGATCGAGTCAGACATTCACCAAAGATATCTAAAGAATTTGTCTTCTACCAACAAGAACAATGTTAGGTAGACAGATATTCATGAATAGATCAAGCTACAGATGTGTTCGAAATTTCTCATGCACGTGTGGTTCTCACTATTTTGTGAGGTCACGTGTGTATCGACACAAATAATGGTCTAAAATAGCCCGTGAACAATCGGATACACAAGATAGGAAAGCATACAGTACCAAAATACTTACATTTTAGCTCCAGTTTGTGAAGGATACTGCATAAAAATGTGCTCCATATCGTGAAATGGTAGCTGTTACACAATCACCTACCAATTATCTACGCAACCTTTTGGCATTGCATAAAATGCCAAGCACAGACAAGGTTTAGAAACATTTATAAGCTTGAGTGAGCTCTGAATCACATAAACACTTATAACATCTGAACACGAAGACTACTTAAAACCAGCGAATATATCCGCCCTGCAATTCCCAAGATCAGGCAGTCTCAGAAAGTACAGCTTCGAATGATCATCAACCCAATTTCATGCGGACCAAAATGGCAGTAGACGCTTCGAGTTTCTTGAACAATCTCCATATATGTAGTCGGAGACAAAAGGAACCCGTATTTCCTCTTTCCTTTTCTTTTACTTGGTAAAGAGGTCTAATATACGTTCTTTAATGAAGTAGATCAGTAACTTCAGGGCACTTTTTCAAATGGTGGTGAATTCTCACATTAAAGGGCATAAATCCGATCGACTTCAGAGCCGGAGAACTCGGAGTGATGCCAGGAGTTGGATCCGCTCCTAGCCTTCTCTCTCTTTCTCATTGACCGACTCCTTTTCGATTTCACCACATAGTAAGTCATGGTCCCAAGAACCCCAGCCATTATCATTCCTCCAACAACCGTAACCAAGATCGCAGCCCAAATGTATTTTCGCCCAACTACTATGTAAGAAGCAGCCATGAATGCCACAGAAGTGCAAACAGAAGCCAACCACATCAACTTGTTAATCACCTCCACCACCCGTCTCTCAGCTTTTGTCTCACCTCTAACCAAAGTAATCTGAACCACCACAACAGCCAAGGACGTAAATAGTGCTATAGCATTGAAGATAAAGAAAATTCTGAAAGAATAACTACTTGCAACCACAGCCGTCCCATTGTCACCATCTCCACCTGGCACGGTGAAAATAGCTGCAAATGCAACTGTGGCAAAAAGCACGGCCACCACAGTTATTGAATTGGTAGCATTGTTGATCCCCTCCCTGTGGAGTTTCCTGAGCTCTTTAGCAATTCCACTGACGTTTTTGTTTGTCTTCATGGTTTGTTCAAGCTGTGTATGGACGTCTTTTTTAATCTGAGTCACGGTTTTCCTCAACTCGTCCCTTGGTTGGTTTAGGTCATTAGCTCTAACAGCACCACAGCGATAAAGGCAGTCTTTTAGGTCGGAGGACTCTTCTGAGAAGGGAAGCTCTTCGGCTATGTCTAAAGCTGTTTTATGATCTCTGGTGAGGGCGTTAACAGTGGTATGTGGGAGGTGTAACAACTCATTTACTATCTGCAAGGGAAAGGTAAACAATGAATGGACACGTATCCTGCGTAATTCTTTATTTGAAGTTTTTTTTTGATTAACTATTTGAAGTAGGAATACCCAAATATAATTTATTCTTGCCAGGAAATCAAAACAGAAGACAAAAGAATATCGGGTAGAGCAACAAAAGAATTGTGCATGCATGGTAAGCTAGAAAATAATGTAGTAGTAAAGTTTGTGAACTACTGGAAGTCCACCTTACACAACATTATCTCTCTTCTTATGAATCTGCTTGTAAATTTATCGTCAGAAATTACAGTTCGTTCAGACTTAGTTAGGGCTGACCCAAGGTATTTAGAGGGCCTAGGTGAAATGGTGGAGTGGGGCCCTTATATTTTTTTTAATACTCCCTCAAATCCCCTCAGGCCTCAACTACCAATTCTTGAATCCACGACTTGTGACTTAAAGATATCTATCATTAGCCAGGAAGCCAGTTGGAGAAGTGGTGAGGGGCCCTTATATTTTACAATTAAACAGCAGTATTAATGGAAATATTTGTGTATATAACCATTTCATTCCATATTTCTCACGGTCTATGTAGCACGGACCCCGATATAGATATAGACACACATGAGACACGGGAATTCTAAAAAATGGACACGGATACTGGGGGAGAAACGGCAAAAACAAATAAAATAAATAAATATGTAGTAATAATTTATATACATAGATATATACACTTTTATTATGATAGATAAAATTATAAATATCTACACTGTTAGTATGTTCTAGTATATATACCAATACATACACACACATCTATGTAAGATATACACCCACAAAGCGACGGAAATACACACACACACACACACACACACACACACACACAGAGAGAGAGAGAGAGAGAGAATATAAGGGACACGCGTCTCTATGCTGTGTCCCCCGCCAAAAAAAATTTAATTTACAGTACACACCATGCGGCGTGTCCAAAATGTGTCCCCGCATGGGACAGGCGTGTCCCCATGTCCAATACACACAAATGGCGACCTCTAGAAGTGTCGGTGTTTCATAGCTTACGGCAAATGCTTTTGTTTGAGCAGCTTTGGTGTTACCTTGTATCCTCTTTGATGCAGGTTTAGCACATGGTAACTCCAAATGCCTACAATGCCACTATTTTGTGACAAACGAAGGCTTAAAAAAAAGTGCAAGCATAGGATTAGGACTCGGACACCCATGTGGACAGCTATTAGCTTACCGCTGAACCAACGAAACAACCTATGTATATCTAGCGAAGAACTAATAAAGGTAGTGGGGGCCCCTTTTTTCCAATCCGGGGGCCCTAAGCGATGGCCTCTTGGACCTTGCCCAGGGCCGGGCCTCGCACGATATTTACATATTGGGAACATTACTCGATGATTTAATTAAAGATAATTTTGAAACTCCTATATTTTGCTAGTGGGTGAAAGATTTGCTTCTTCAATTTGAAAATTTTAGGCCACCTCTAGTGGGATGACAAAAAAGGAATTTGTGGAAAAACATCAATTGAACTTGCATGATTGCACCATCAATACATGATATGATGAGAATATCATTCAAGAAACATGAAGCACCACCAAAATATACCTCTACTCGCTTTTTCCTGGTGGCTACATGTAATGCCGTGTTGCCAAACTTATCCGGAAGCATCACAACGGCTGCATCGGCCTCAAGCAGCAATTTCACCACCTCACAGCTAACCCCTTTTACAGCCATATGCAATGCAGTTTGCCCTTTCTTGTCTGTTCTCCTCGCCAGTTGTGAATCTACGTCAAGTAAGGCCTTCACAATGTCCACATGACCTTGTCTGGCGGCTAAATGCAATGCATTTTTGCCATTGGACCTGAAAATCTCTACCAATCCATGATCCTTTGATAGAAGTTCGTACACAACAGCTGTATGCCCCCTCGTAGCTGCAGATATAAGAGGCGTTGTATTTGATGGGCCTATTGTTTTACTTAGCTCTGGGTTGTGATCAAGCAACACCTGGACAATGGCTGCAATAGAAGAGTCACTCTAAGTGTAGTGGTGTAGTTTTGAACAGAAAACATAGCTTACGAAACAAAAGTTAAGCAGGAAATTACATGTTTCCCCCCTGAGAGTGAAGTAGCCTCTACAATATCTATAAATCAGGTCATCTAAAATAGAATGGCGAATAATAACTCTGCATATGGAGACCTGAAAGCCTCCTTTGCTAGGACATCAGCACAGCCATCAGGATCTTGTAATCCCGAGGGTGACTAAAGAAAAAGCAAATACAAAGCACTACTATGGATGCGTCACATCAGCCTCCATAATCACCGTGATGCCTTCCATAGAATCCAATTCCGCAATAACTAGCGAGTAACCTTCTAGATTATCCGACCATAATGCCTTCGAATTTGTGATGTGCTTGAAAATATATTCAGTGACAAGCAGAGTAAACAAACACAAAGGTACATTTTGAACTTGAAAGGCCACCAATTGCTCACAGCTTGAGAAAGCAAATCTTATGTTTCACTTATTTTATCTAAGGTCCACAATAGCAGCAAGTAGAATTTCATGTCAAAGCTCACGTGGCATAATGAAAAATCCCTCACACACCAGCATGCATAATTTATAAATTATAACTGCAGAGATCAGTGATAGTATCGAAAACATTTGAGTTCATAACCAAACCAAACCAAACCAAGCCTTATGTCCCAATCAATTGGGGTTGGCTACATGAATCATTTTTCTCCATTGAGCTCTGTCAAGTGCTGTTTCATCGCTTAAACCTAGTATACTCAGATCTTTGCGTACTACCGCATCTAATGTCAATTTGGGTCTTCCCCTCCCTTGAGTTCATAAACCGAATATATTTTATAAAACAATACCGCTATCGCCTATCAGATTAGCTCATTTGCAGATCTCTTAACCTGCTCCATCACCTCAAAGACCAATTTCTCTATTAAGGGATAATCTCTTCCACCTGGTGATTAACTTAACCTTCCTAACTAGTTAAATCAACCTTTCCTAACTAATAGGTAACTAAACTCTTAAACAGCCCAGTATAAGTCTCTAGTATCAGTGTTAATGATTCAATTAATGGAATGATCATTTCCCTCCTGTTCCTTTCTTCTCAGATTTTGTTCACTTCCACCTGGATGGACATATTCGCATTCATAGAACCAGAAAGGAACTCAACAACAAACAGAGAAAGGTAGTGTTCGGTTTGATGAATTCATCTCAGGTAAAATTGGTGAATGACAATTCCGAATGTAACCACCATCATGTCCTTCCTGAGCAAACCAGAGATTTCAAAATGAACAGAAGGGAAAGGACTGTTGGGAAGGCAGAAGCGAGCCATCCTCTATCCATCAGGAGTCAACTACAGACTTCGAGGTTTGGAACCCACAACAGGAGGAAAATAATAATTTTCTCTATCAGCCTCATTTGTGAATCAAACACTGCCTAAAAGAAATTGACCAATTAATCAGTTTATAAACCTCGGACTATTAAGCCAAAAGGGGGGAAAAACAAGAACTAAATAGAAAGCTGAAATGATCACCATGGTGTCCTTGACTAGCGGCTATATGCAGAGGATCAAACCCGGACCGATTCTTCCTCTTCAAACTTTCCTCATTAGCATACTTCAACAACTCCTTCACAACATCAACAAACCCTCTCCCCGCCGCAGTGAACAATGCTGTCTCTCCCAACTCATTCACCTCGTTCACAACCGAAGCCCGAATCTCCGCAACCTCATCATCGAAATCGGCTCCGGTCAGAGTCCCCATCATCTGTGAACCGATTTCCTTGAGAATCTGCCTCACCGCTGCCACGTCCCCCCGCTGTGCTGCCAGATGGAGCTCAGTGTCATTGTGGCGGCCTGTCACCTGCTTCACGTATTTCTTTTTTCCGGCCTGGTCTATACGCTTGCCGGAATTCGATAGAACCAGAGCAGGAGCAGTGGCCGATGATGGCGACGGTGGGTTAGGGTTTTGGGTCGGTGGCGGAGTCATGTGTCCTTTTTCTAAATCCATTGCCCCTGTTAACCAAACAATCAAGAGTTAACATACACGTACAGAACCAAAAGCCCAGCGCTATCACATAATGTGCGTGTGTGAGCCCAAGCATCAAATTATCTTTTAAAAACATCTCAAGTTACTAAAATTCGCGAGGGTGAGTTAGGGTTAGGGTTTTGGGTCGGTAGTGGAGTCACGAGTCCTTTTTCTAAGTCCATTTGCCCAGTTAACCAAACAATCAACAGTTAACATACAGAACCCAAAGCCCAGCGCTCACTCACATATGTGCGTGAGTGCAAGCTAGAACAGCTTGTTATACAGTTTTTTACAGAAATTATAGATATATACAGAGAAAGAGATGGATAGATAGAGCTCCACTTTTCATATGGATGGTTGGTTACATCAGAAATTAATTCTTGGAATCGGGAATTGCAATTGGGAGAAGATCATCAGTTCACAGTTCTCCACTTAGGTTACTTGTATTTCTGCAGAAAATCCTCCCAGAAATTGAAACAAACAAGGCAAGCCATATACGAAAAAAAGACCAAGACAGAGGTGAGAGAGTACCTTCTTCATCGATAGCGGAAGCCATAAGAGAAGTGGACGAGAAGTGAGAGAAACTTGTGTGGAAAATGAGGTGAGAGAAAAGGAAGAGGGACGAAGGGATGGTGGAAACAGCAGGGAGAAGACGACAACAGTCAACGGAAAGTGTGAAGAGGATGATGGTGAGTAGATTCTCCAATGGTGTCTTTACATGTGGAGAAACAGTATTCGGGCGGCTGCACACTAACGCGTGCACGTTAAAATTATGAACGCTGCTAGGGTACAACCCTTTTTTCCACTGAAAATACATACCATGCCTTTTGAGACCCGCTTTTGGGTCCCACATGAGTGATCCAAATCGTTCATTGTTCTTAAAAAAAATTTCTGAGGGCGCTCACCAAAAATTAGTTCAATCGAACAGTTAGAAGTGCTTGAACTAAAGTCTCACTTTTGATTTGAAACGGTGAGACTATGGTTCAAGCACTTCTAGCCGTCCTGATTGAGTGATTTTTGGAGGGCCCACTAGGAAAAATGTTTTAAGAACAATGAACGGTTCGGATCACTCATGTGGGACCCAAAAACGGGTCCCCAAAGGCGTGGTGTGCATTTTCGGTGCAAAAAAAGGTGTACCCCAGGTTTTTCGTAAAATTATTATTTGCTCTTGCCGCAGCAAATTCTAAAATCAGCCCATTGAGCAAGCGTTAAAATTTTTAAAAAAAAACGTGTTGAAATGTGTAAAAATTGTATGGAAATGTATTGAAATAAGTGAAAAGTGTATGTGTGTTTGTTTTTTTATGTATGCTTATTGTTAGCTCATTGACAATAGAAAATCTAATCCATGAAAGGCAGAAAGTTTTGGCCATCGGAGGGTATCATGTGGTATCCACCCGGTACATCCGGGCCGTCAAAAAATAAAATCAATTGTCTGGATTGAAATGTCGTGAGATTTAAAAAAAGAAAAAAGAAAAGAAAGAGTGTTTTAATCTAGGCCGTCGGTTGTATTTTTGGATGCTCCAAATATACCGCACGGGTGCCACGTCACCATATCCTATTCGTATCCAAAATCTTCTCCTTCAAAGCTTTTATTACCAAACACGCTCGCGAGACTTTGTTTAAGGTGTATGAATCCAATGTGGATGCGCGATGGTGAAGACCTCTAAGCACCATGTGCAGCACAAGCACGAACTACTAATATATGGACACCCTCACATTTTTTTTTCACCACATGGTGCTCTAGCCGCACTGAATAATTACTCCTGTGTGAACACCCTCGTAATTTTTCGAAAACAGCGATTGCTCATGCATTTTGAACACTCATTTGTAATTGAACACCTTAGAGTACATCCGTGTCAGATTCTCTAAATTCTAAACCAAATTACACCTTAAAAACTCACTTATAATTACTTCAACTAGTCACTTTTATAATGTCTTCTGTATTAAATTCTCTATTCTAACTATGTCCTATATATAACTCTTTATTCTTGTAATATAACATCGAAATGTTATTTAATTTATTTTTATTTCAAATATCATACTCAATAACGGCTATATTTTAACAGTTCTAAGGCAATGGTTATAGTCTAACGACTATATCTTGTAACTGGTATATTCTAACGATTCTATTCGAACATGTTTTTTTTTTTTTTTTATAAAAAAATTGGCAAAAGAAAATATATAGATGAAAGGAGAGAACAAAGGATGCAAGCCTTGCAAATCTCAATTTCTGAGTTTGAATATGGATTTGGTTAATCACTTTGTCGGGTTTTTTGAGTTTCAATTTGGAACGATTTGTGCATAAAATTGGAGTAATACGCTTACACATCTCTATGTAATTGTTGAGGTGAAAGTGAAGCAAACATTTCTTTCTGGGAAATGTTCTTCATCTGCAACCAAACGCCCAAAAATAAATTGGGAAAAATAATTTTTCTACAAAACCATTTTACAAGGAAATCATTTTACATTGGAAATAATTTTACGTCCAAAGAAACAAGCCTGCAAGTCTAAGGTTGTGTTTGGTTTGAGTTTTGAGTTTTAGTTTTGTAATGATTAGAGGGAGAACTATGGATAATAATTTTTAAAAAAAGGTATTAATGATTGGAGAGAGATAGAGAGAAAAATAAAAATAGGGATAATAATTGAGAAAACCAGTTCTTGAAAACCAAAACGAACAAGTCCTAAAGCATAGAACTGTTGTTGGTTGTGGCTTTGGGTCTTGAATGTGGTGCTTTGTTGGAATATATTTTATATTTTAGGATATAGATTTCTTTTCTTTTCTTTTCTTTTCTTTTTATTTTGAAAACAACAAAGTAGCTAACAATACAATATATAAAAATCAGTTATCATACTAGTACTTGTTAATCTAATTATTTTTTCCGATAAGCAAATTGAAAAAGCAGATTGCACATAGTTCTAATCTTGACCTCTCGAATAAAAAATCCTGACTCCGTCCCTGATGCAAGGGACGATGAGAAGTCAAACCCGAGCAAAAGCATTAAGAGATTACAGTAAGCAACGAAGAAAAAGAAGGAAAAGCCAAAGCATAAACAAGCCCGGCCTTCGGCATAGCCCTAGTAGGCCGCTGTTTGGGCCGCTCGAATTTGGTCCAAAATTGGGTCTCCCAATTTGCTGCAACCTTCAATGACTTATTAATAAATATATGATGAAGTGAATGGATTCTGAAAAAAAGGATTCTTTTGGAGACCTTATAGTGTAGGGGTGTATTACAAGGTTGTAGGGCACATCTAAACCATCCATCTACCGGGTTGTAGTGCACATCAAAATAGCAATTATGAACTTTTGATGAATATTCTATCCTTAACCTTTTATTTATATACAAAACTGCCAAGCATATATTGCACAAACTACAAACTAACCTTTTTTGCTAACGTACTAAAGCTAATATTTTCTTCTTCTTCTTCTTCTTTAATCTTTATCATCCTACTTAAGCTACGTTGCCATGTTACTCCATGAATCTATGATACGAATGTTGATTAAAAAAGAAGAAGAAGGGATATTATAATAATTTGTGAATTTGAATGTGCATATTACAAATATTTATAGTGTACATAACAAAGAGGTGCACAAGAAACTGATACAACTGCCAAATCGATCCGATTCGGACCAAACCGGTCAATTAGGTTAGGTTCTATGGTTCATTGGTTTGGTTATGGTTCTAAAAATCTAAGAATTGGTAATTACGGTTCGGTTACTGGTTGTCAATTTAAGAACCATGGTTAGAACCAAACCGGATCGTTTAATATTATATATATAGGGTAAACTTCTAGTCCGGACTTTTAATTTCCGGACTTTTTATACAAATTTTTTTTTGACAATCCAATCCGTCCAATGTGTTCAGAAGGTGTTTTCAAGGCCCCTAGCGGAAAATTTTCAAAAAAAAATACCGGGAAGGGCTTGATCCAAGCAGTTTTCGCAAAAATATATAAATACAGTTTTTGCGAAAACTGCTTGGATCAAGCCCTTCCCGGTATTTTTTTTGAAGATTTCTTGCGTGAACCCTAGAAAACACCTTCTGAACACATTGGACGGATCGGATTTTCCAAAACAAATTTGCAACACAAAAAAACCCCATTTTTTCCTTAAATCCGGGAGTGTGGACTAGAAAATCCACCTATATATATATATATATATATATATATATATATATATATATATATATATATATGGGGTTTACTTCTAATCAGGACTTTTAATTTCCGGACCTCATGATCCAAATATATAAAAATGATCCACGTCTGAAATCTTCAAAAAAAAATACCGGGAAGGGCTTGATCCAAGCAGTTTTCGCAAAAAATATATATTTACATTTTTTGCGAAAATTGCTTGCATCAAGCCCTTCCCGGTATTTTTTTTGAAGATTTCTCGCATGGATTCTAGAAAAACACCTTCGAACACATTGGGACGGATCGATTTTCCAATACAAATTTGCAACACAAAAAAAACTCCATTTTTTTCTTAAATCCGGGAGTGTGGATAAGAAGTTTAGGGATTAGATATGCATATATATTAAATATATTTGTACATGCACAAAATTATGAATCTTATAAAATAATATAATTTTTTATTTATTTTATGAGTTGTTTTGATGCTCTAAATTTCAAGTAATCTTTTGAACTCATGTGTTGTAATAAAGTCTTCCTTAATCAGGTAGAATCGGAACCGAACCAAAATCGGTCCGATCTTATGGTTTGGATCTGGACAGGTTCTTCATGTGTACTAGTTAGGTTTTGGTTCTTAATTTTATAGGACCGCTTGTTCGGATACTGGATTTGTGGAGAACCAGTCCAATCTGGTCCATGTGCACCCCTAACGTAACACTCTAAATTTAGCAACCCAATTACTAAAATCAACCATGATTTTAGCAATCTAGTTGCTAAAATCAAACGGAAAACTCGGCCTAAATTATTTGTGTAATGGTTTCAAAGAAAAATAATATAGTACTGTATATGTTTATATTTATATAAAAAGCCAATAATAGTTAGGGCATTATGGTCAAATGATCACTCACAAGTCAATAATCTGAGTGTACATGCAAACAATTCCTAGATGATAATCTATTTTTCACACTTCTACCAAACACTTACACAGATTTTGATTATGAGTTTATCATAATCTAGACTCTACAATCTAAAATCCAGAGCAGAGCCAAACAACCACTTCAGGTTCACATTTTTTGAGTTTTTCAATTTCTATTTCCAAAACAAATGACTCATTCAAAAAAGTAAACAAAAATAAAGTTGTATTAAAAAAGAAGAAGACAAACATCTAACTCAGACTCATAGGAACGTTTGATTGCCGGACTATCTTTAAGAAGGATTGGATAAGATGAGATTAGGAATAGACATAGAATGGACAAGTAAGATCCACGAGATAACATAAGATGAGGCTATATTAGTATTTATTTATTTTTGATCGGCAAACAAAATTTTATTAAAATCTCGACAACGGGTACATTGAGAAGGAGAAAATCCAACCAAAAGTTGGAACACCCAATGGGCAAAGCCCAAACACCTATGGGCCTGAAATGCCCTGATACAACAATTAAAATACAACCAAGGCAAACAAAGCCTAATAGACAATAAAACACATAAAAACCTAGCCCAAACAAATGGGAAAGGCCCAACCCCAAGAAATCCCAAAACCTAACCCTAAATCAATATGCAAAACATCCACCACCACCACCGTAGCTTCTGATAGCAACCACCAAACATGACAGCCACCACCAATGGTGTCTTTACAAGTGGAGAAACAGTGTTCGGGCGGCTGCACACTAACGTGTGCACGTTAAAATTATTACACAAAATTGTTCTAAAGGACAAATTTGAGGCTTTAAATGGTGTTTAACCTAATTTAACTTATTTGGACTCTTATTATTATTTGCCCTCGCCACAACAAATTCTAAAATCAGCCCATTGAGCAAACGTTAAATTTTTTTTAAAAAAGTGTTGAAATGTGTAAAAATTGTATGAAAATGTATTGAAATAAGTGAAGAGTGTATGTGTGTGTGTTTTTTTATGTATGCTTATTGTCAGCCCATTAACAATAGAAAATCTCATCCATGAAAGCCAGAAAGTTTTCGCCATCGGAGGGTATCATGTGGTATCCGCCTGGTACATCCAGGCCGTCAAAATAAAATTGATTGTTTGGATTGAAATGCCGTGAGATTTAAAAAAAGAAAAAGAAAAGAAAGAGTGTTTTAATCTAGGCCGTCGGTTGTATTTTTGGATGCCCAAAATATGCGGCACGGGTGCTACGTCACCATATCCTATTTGTATCCAAAATCTTCTCCTTCAAAGCTTTTATTACCAAACACGCTCGCGGGACTTTGTTTGAGGTGTATGAATCCAATGTGGATGCGCGATGGTGAAGACCTTTGAAGCACCATGTGTTGCACAAGCACTAACTACTAGTATATGGACACCCTCATATTATTTTTTCACCACCTAGAGGGTGTTCTAGCCGCACTGAATAATTACTCGTGGGTGAACACCCACGTAATTTTTCGAAAACAACGATAATTTTTAAATTTAGGCCTTATTTGAACTATTGCTGATACATTTTGAACACTTCTTGGTAATTGAAAACCTTAGAGTATATCTGCGTCAGATTCTCTAAATGTTGAACCAAATTACACCTTAAAAACTCATTTATAATTATTTCAGCTAGTCATTTTTATAATGTCTTTTGTATTAAACTCTCTATTCTAACTATGTCATATATATATCTTTATTCTTGTAATATAATATCGAAATGTTATTTAATTTATTTTTATTTCAAATATCATACTCGATAATGGCTATAATATTGTAACGGCTATATTTTAACGGTTCTAAGGCAACAGTTATAGTCTGACGACTATATCTTGTAACTGGTATATTCTAACAGGGGTTTTATATATATATATAAAATTGGCAAAAGAAAATATATAGATGAAAGGAGAAAACAAAGGATGCAAGCCTTGCAAATCTCAATTTCTGAGTTTGAATATGGATTTGGATAATCTCTTTGTTGGGTTTTTTGAGTTTCAATTTGGAACAATTTGTGCATAAAATTGGAGTAATACGCATACACATCTCTATGTAATTGTTGAGGTGAAAGTGAAACAAACATTTGTTTCGGGAAAATGTTCTTCATGTGCAACCAAACGCCGAAAAATAAATTGGGAAAAATATTTTTTCTACAAAACCATTTTACAAGGAAATCATTTTACATTGGAAATAATTTTACGTCGAAAGAAACAAGTCTGAAAGTCTAAGGTTGTGTTTGGTTTGAGTTTTGAGTTTTGGTTTTGTAATGATTAGAGGGAGAAATATGGATAATAAATTTAAAAAAAGGTATTAATGATTGGAGAGAGATAGAGAGAAAATTAAAAATAATATTTAAAAATAGGGGTAATAATTGAATAATAATTGAGAAAACCGGTTCTTAAAAACCAAAACGAACAAGTCCTAAAGCATGGAACTGCTGTTGGCTGTGGCTTTGGGTCTTGAATGTGGTGCTTTGTTGGAATATATTTTATATTTTAGGATATAGATTTATTTTCTTTTCTTTTCTTTTTATTTTGAAAACAACAAAGTAGCTAACAATACAATATATAAAATCAGTTATCATACTAATACTTAATCTAATTATTTTTTCCGATTAGCAAATTGAAAAAGCAGATTGCACATAGTTCTAATCTTGACCCCTCGAATAAAAAATCTTGACTCCGCCCCTGATGCAAGGGACGATGAGAAGTCAAACCCGAGCAAAAGCATTAAGAGATTACAGTAAGCAACGAAGAAAAAGAAGGAAAAGCCAAAGCATAAACAAGCCTAGCCTTCGACATAGCCCTAGTAGGCCGCTGTTTGGGCCCCTCGAATTTGGTCCAAAATTAGGTCTCTCAATTTGCTGTAACTTTCAATGACTTATTAATAAATATATGGTGAAATGAATCGATTCTGAAAAAAAGGATTCTTTTGGAGACCTTATAGTGTAGGGGTGCATTACAAGGTTGTACGGCAAATCTAAACCATCCATCTACCGGGTTGTATGGCACATCAAAATAGCAATTATGAACTTTCGATGAATATTCTATCCTTAACCTTTTAATTATATACAAAACTGCCAAGCATATATTGCACAAACTACAAACTAATCTTTTTTGCTAACGTACTAAAGCTAATATTTTCTTCTTCTTCTTCTTCTTCTTCTTCTTCTTTAATCTTTATCATCCTACTTAAGCTACGTTGCTATGTTACTCCATGAATCTATGATTCGAATGTTGATTAAAAAAGAAAGAAAGAAGGGATATTATAATAATTTGTGAATTTGAATGTGCATATTACAAATATTTATAGTGTATGTAACAAAGGGGTGCACAAGAAACCGATACAACTGCCAAATCGATCCGATCCGGACCAAACCGGTCAATTATGTAAAGACCCGTAAAATAGTGTTGTTTTCGTAAATTAATATTGGAAAAGATTTAAAGTGATTAAATGAGGAGTAATTATGTGTTATTCGTGATTGGGGTTTATTTGATTTACACATGTGAATTGTGGGCTTGTTGTGTAATTATTGGAGAGTGTATAAGGGAGTGGGTGTAGGGGATTAGGACCAAAATCTGCCCCTTTCTTCCTCTTTGACAGCCAAACTCCCTCTCTCTCTCTACTCCTCCATTGCTCTCTCATTCAAAGCTTCAAACAACTTCATCCCAACTAAAAACCTTCATAACCCTTCATCAAAATCAATCCCTCTTCGCGTTTCCAAGCTCGGTTTGTGCTCATTTTGCCTCGGGAGGCATACATTTGCTTGAAGCTCAAATAGGAGGAGCTAGGGTTTTGGGATCTCATTTTTTGAGCTAAATCACTCTTGAGGTAGGGGATTTCTATCTTCTCTAAGTGTTTTGAGATGTTTAATGTGAGTGGTGTAACCACATTTGATCATTTTCTTCATTTCTTGCAAGAAAACCCATTTTTCATGTTTCTTGTTTTGGTTGGGTTTGATTCACGTTTTTGATGTTGTGCTAAGTTAAATGTGTTGTTGTTTCATTACCTTGGATGCCTTTGAGTCTAATTTTTGCCTTGGAAGTGATTGGGTTGAGCCCCATTGTGATCTAAGTGAGAAAAACCAGTTTAAAATCTACTCGTAACGCTCTGGTATCGATACAAGTTTCATGGGTATCAATACCTTGTGTTCTGTCTAGTTTTTGGTGATCTGTATTGATACCACTTTCATGGGTATCAATACCCAGTGTTCTGTCTAGTTTTTGGTGATCTGCATTGATACCACTTTCATGGGTATCAATACCCAGCGTTCTATCTAGTTTTTGGTGATCTGGTATTGATACAACTTTCATGGGTATCGATACCCAGATGTCTGTAAGGCAGATTTTTGACCCAACTTCGCGGGCACGCCCCGGCTTCGTCCGAACTCCGATTGAGGTGATTCTTGAACCGTTGGAAAGCTCTATGAGTCTATTTTCAAACCGAATTGGTCTCATATTCATAGCCTTTGTAATTTGAGAGAAATGTGCTTTTTCCTATCAAGGTGTTAGGTTTTCTGGAGATTCATAACTCCATTTCTTATGTTCCTATGCTCCGGGCCATTATTGGTCTTTTCTAAGCCTCTCAACTTGACTTTTAAGCTTTATTAACCTATCATGGTATGAATGATATTTTGTCACGATTTCACACGATTCTTGAACACATATTAACTTTGCCATAACCGACACACTACGAGCTTTCGAACTAAATGAAGCACATGGGATGAACGTGAGGTGTAAATGAAAGAATGAAAGATGTGACATGGGGTCCTACGGAAGGATATGCCCGGAATGACACGGGGCCCTCACAAGGGGTATGCCCGGAATGACACGGGGCCCTATGTAAGGGTATGCCCGGAATGACACGGGGCTTATATGACATGCCCGGAATCTTAGTAAATGATGAAATTAAATGAAACAAAGGGTGTGTGAGTGAGTTGGACACCTACGGAATATCGGGTATGTATCGGACATAACGGCACACCGGTTAATCTTGGTCAAGCATATGGGATTCTAATTGTTTATATCTAAAATTGGGGCTTCCGTGAGTATATTGTGAAATCTCCCTTTTGTTGCATGCACTCCATTAGCATTTCATCATATTTAGATTTGATAGACGTTTTCTACTGGGCTAGTGAGCTCAACCTAAAAATTTTCAGGTAATCAACCCGGAGGAGCATGATGTGGTGCATGCATGACATGTTTTGGAAGCGACAATGGAGTTACCTTATCATCTTTGAGTTCACTATTTTTGTTAAGATGATTTTGTAACTTAATCTCTGTTTATCTTTTGACAAGGAGATTTGTAATAACTCTTATATTTACTCATTTGGGGTATGGGTACCCGTAGCTTGTTGTAATATTTGACTTTGACCCGGTAAAATTATTTTTGACTTTGACTTGACCGTGTGAAGTGTGGACTTCCACGTGGAATTTATAATTATTATGTTTNACGCAAATGTGGGGGCGTGACAAATTAGGTTAGGTTCTATGGTTCATTGGTTTGGTTATGGTTCTAAAAATCTAAGAATTGGTAATTATGGTTCGGTTACTAGTTGTCAATTCAAGAATCACAGTTAGAACCGAACCGGATCGTATAATATTATATATATATATATATATATAATATAATATATAATATTAGATATTTATAATATATGATATTGGATATATATAATATATGATATTAGATATGCATATATATATATATATATATATATATTAAATATATTTGTACATGTACAAAATTATGAATCTTATAAAATCCTATAAATTTTTATTTATTTTATGAGTTGTTTTGATGGTTTAAATTTTAAGTAATCTTTTGATCTCATGTGTTGTAATAAAGTCTTCCTTAATCAGGTAGAACCGAAACCGAACCAAAACTGGTCCGGTCTTGTGGTTTGGATCTGGACAAGTTCTTCATGTGTACTAGTTAGGTTTTGGTTCTTAATTTTCTAGGACCGCTTGTCCGGTTATTGGATTTGTAGAGAACCGGTCCAATATGGACCATGTGCACCCCTAACATAACACTCTAAATTTAGCAACCCAATTGCTAAAATCAACCATTATTTTAGCAATCCAGTTGCTAAAATCAAACAGAAAACTTGGCAAATTATTTGTGTAATGGTTTCAAAGAAAAATAACATTGTATATGTTTATATTTATATAAAAAGCCAATAATAGTTAGGGCATTATGGTCAAATGATCACTCACAATTCAATAATCTGAGTGTACATGCAAACAATTCCTATATGATAATCTATTTTTCACACTTCTACCAAACACTTACACAGATTTTGATTATGAGTTTATCATAATCTAGACTCTACAATCTAAAATCCAGAGCAGAGCCAAACAACCACTTTAGTTCACATTTTTTGATTTTTTCAATTTCTATTTCCAAAACAAATGGCTCATTCAAAAAAGTAAACAAAAATAAAGTGGTGATAAAAAAAAAATAAAGACAAACATCCAACTCAGACTCGTAGGAACGTTTGATTGCCAGACTATCTTTAAGAAGGATTTGATAAGATGAGATTAAGAATAGAAATAGAATGGACAAGTTAGATCCACGAGATAACATAAGATGAGGCTATATTAGTATTTATTTAGTTTTAATCGGCAAACAAAATTTTATTAAAATCTCGACAACAGGTACATCGAGAAAGAGAAAATCCAACCAAAAGTTGGAACACCCAATGGGCAGGCCCAAACACCTATGGGCTTGAAATGGCCTGATACAACAATGAAAATACACCCAAGGCCAACAAAGCCTAATAGACAATAAAACACATAAAAACCTAGCCCAAACAAGTGGGAAAGGCCCAACCCCAAGAAAACCCAAAAACCTAACCCTAAATCAATATGCAAAACATCCACCACCACCGCTGTAGCTTCTGATAGCAACCACCAAACATGACAGCCATCACCATCTCAAACCAGCGTCCCACCACCTGAAAACCTAAGATAAGTAGCGCCGACATACACACAAACCAAGCTAACTCGGATGCTCCCTTAGCTGTTAAGCAAAAACCATGGCGCCCACTAGTAACCGTGGCGAGAAACCACAACGGCCACCACCCCCCACCGACACACCCTTTGCCGTTACGCACAAATCGGATAACCCAACAGAAAACCGACCGAAGATGCGCTTGGAGGCGAGGACCAAGAAGCCACGGTGAAGGAAAGCAGTAGACCATATGGCAATAAGATCAGGGGGTCGAAAAAATGCAGATTTGAGAAGGAAAGAGACGAGAAATAGAAAGCCTCACCATAGAGTCCATTGAAGAGCCGCTTATCAAATGGCAAAGCGACTTAAGGACCACCAGAAGTGAGAACCATGACGATGTTGTCGCCTTCTGCTCCTCCGCTGCCACCGCCCATCAACACTATTGTGGCCAATTTTTTGAATAAGGAAGAAGAAAATATCAGAAAACGGAGGGGGAGGGGGAGGGAGTAGAGAGATAGAAAGAGAGGCAAAGAGAGGGAGAGATGAGAGGGGGGGAGGGAGGAGACGCGGCGGAGCGCCTCCCTCGCCCAGATCTAGCCGTCTGTTTTGTTGAAGAAGAAAGGTAGAGAGAAGCCAGAGGGTTTGAAGAGAGAGAAAGAGACTAGTAGAAGTTAAAATTGAGGCTATATTAGTATTGGGATTAATTGTATTGTTTGTTTGTGTTTGGTTAGAGTAGGATGTGGAGGGAAATAAATGGGAGGAGGGGGTCTGTTAATACCATCCCCCCTCTTGGTATTATTTTGAGGAACTAAATAGGCAAATAGTCTTCTATTGTCCAATACAGTCTTAATCTTGTGTGCAAAAAATACGGAACTATGGAAAAAGGAGAACACGTGGACTCATCCTTAATCTCTCCCCACACAACCCATTTGGATTGAGTGATTTGGGGTGAATAGAAAAGACCGAGTTGGAGTTTCTTGCCAAATCATTAATTTAGATGGAGTATTTTTACAAGAAATGTACAAAAGTGAAATATTTTGATTTGTTCCTTTCTTTTCTCACCCAATCTCACTTAGAATAGTGAGACTTGATGAGAAAGGGCTCTCCATTCTTATCTTATCATTTTTCCCCGTCCAATCTCTTATCCCACCATCGAACAAGCCCATAGTGAGCACAAACCTTTGGACTGGGGATTGTGGGAAAGCTCCAAAGGATACCCCCTCAAAAATTGGCGTACACCGCTTTGAGTGCCAAACACACTGTATTTCTATCTAGCAAAATGTGAGAGAATAATTTGTTTTGCACTCAAAACATGGCTCTGCGAATTTTAAATTTTAAAGGAACAAATTCAAAAAAACCCTTGTACTTTGATGTCAATGTCTCATCACCCCTCAAACTTTCAAAATTATCAATTGCACTCCTGAACTATTATTCCGTTATCAATTACACTCCTACCATTTCAAACTGCTACTTCGCTAACGAAAGATGCTGAGGTGGACACTAACGAAGGGATACTTTGACAGCAATGTCTCATAGCCCCCCAAAACTTTCAAAAATTATTAATTGAACTCCTAAACTATTGTTCCGTTATCAATTACACTCCTACCGTCTCAATCTGTTACTTTGCTAACGGGAGACGCTGAGGTGGACACTATTTACCATTAACTCCGTTACACTGATGTTAACCTGTGACATGGCTCAAATTGGAGAGAAATATGAATGAATCATGGCACTTTTGGAGGTAAAATCTCAAATCCTTAAATTGCTTCCCTCCTTTCCTCTACAACCTTAGTAAAACAAAGCACTACTTCTCCATCTCTTCCCTCCATCGGACCAGGTATGATCGACGACGTCATTTAAGTCGGCGTTGAGCTCGAAGATCATGCTTTGGACCCACCCGAATAAATTAGACGGGTAGAGACGAAACTAGGAATTTCACTACACATGGGCGAATATGTATTCAAGACAGGGGCAAACCTATATAGTACTAGACCCTTTTTTTCCCCTGCAACCGCCTATACTGGCCCCTCCCTAGCTCCATCCCTGCAAATGAGTTGTGGTTAAGGAAGGACGGACAACATAATAATGTTCCTTTTTTTATAATTGATTTTCTAAAATAAATGACAATTAACGGATGGTGACATTGTTTTTTAAATTATCTTGGGAAATGCATTGTTACTTGGAAAGTGATACCAATGTGCCACACATTAGAAAAGTCTCTTTTGAAAAATTACCTTTTAACATTTTATCCCTTTGTTAATGTCCACCTCAACATCTCCCATTAGCAAAGTAACTGATTGAGACAATAGGAGTGTAATTGATAACGAAACAATAGTTCAGGAGTTCAATTGATAATTTTTGAAAGTTCAGGGGGCGATGAGACATTGACATTAAAGTACAAGGTTTATTTTGAATTTTTCCCAATTTTAAATGAGAAAACCACTTGAAGAAGTGGTTGTAGGTATTTTTTTTTCACAAAACTGAAAGTTAAATGGTTACCAATCAAATAGTTACTCATGCTCAATCAACTTGAATTTTTCTTTGGACTATGTACTCGATGAGACAAATAAAATAAGCGATTCGGATCAAACAATGAAACACCGGGTGGGCCCCATACACATTGCGCCGCACGCATGCTGTGCGCTGCTGCACAGCAGTCACATGAGACCCAGATTGAAGGTTATGATGGGGCATGACAATAAATTACCCTAATAATCAAACATCCAATCTAATATTGACCTAACAAACAAGAGGGCTTCATTACTTATTAGGAGAGAAGTCAGCCTCAATGAGAATTTAGCAAGTTTGTTGAAGTAGATTTGCCCATATCATGTGATGCAAAAACAAGATGATTTTGACCCATACAAAGAAAACGAAACAGACAGTGATACGAAACATGAGAAATATGACCTTATTCGGCTAGTAGGTTTAGTTTATTTTAGTTTTATTTTGATAATGTAAGCAGGTATAATAAGTGGAGAGAGGTAAATAGAGAAATGAAGATATAAACAAAACCAAAACAGGATCAAAACCGGCCAAAAACTCCCAAATCGAACACTACCACAATTACGCAGTATGTTTGTACTTGTAGCGGAGAGCAACTAAGGAATGTTATTCGAACAGGGGACTTTGAGTATCACCTTTTTTGAGGATAATATACAAACCCAAGTGCTTGATGGGTTATTCTCTTTCCCGACGTGGGAAAGTTTTACTTATTCGAATGGCGGAAATAAAGAGAGCTGATGCATAAAACTTGCGGTGGAGGGGTTCATCATAAAACTTGCGGAATAGAGCTGATGCATATGACTCCAGCTGATCCTTACGGATTCGTGCAAGGAAATTGGGTTTAAAATGGGACACTGGAGAATTACTCTCTAAGCTCAGTTTCTTTTACTCCATTGAAGGAACATATGAAGTGTTCGATTAAATGCCCGGCTGAGACTGCAAGTTAGGGCCTTCCACAGCTCTAGGAGGAATTTGAAAGCTTCCATTGCGAACAAAGAACTTTGTGCCCGATGGAATGTGTCTGGTAGAATTTTTAGACTTGTATAGTTCGTTTTTGCTTTTGTTTTGGTTGGTTCCTCGCTGCTTTTGTTTTCTTTGTGATGTATATGAGATGATATCCCTATTCTTGTGATTCTTTTTTATTGAGCTCTATAAAATCTTTGCACTTATTGAAAAAAAAGTTAGTGTTGCTGGGCAGTGGGCACAGTAAATACTTACTATAAAATATAGCTTTGCTAATTATATAGAAAAAAATACCCAAAAATTACCCAGAAACCACCAACGAGTGGCTCTTGCCTATGAAATATGCATGGATTAGTGAATGTTACTGTGGGCATTGGTTTTTGGTGGAGGAGAGACCGAGGCTTGATAGTTACCGCTAATTCATTCCATTTGTATATATATAAGGGACAGATCCGAAGACACATATTTTGATACTCCATCTCAGCCCTCGAAAACGGTGAACCCTCTCTCTCAACTGCCACACACTCTGGTCCGGGAAAATTAATTGGACCCTCTCTCTCCCATGTTCTTCCCAAAACGGTGAACCCTCCATCTTCCTCTTTGCCCAAAAGGCTGAACGACAGGAGTGAAAATTAGCGCACAGCAAAGAATTTATAGGAGGAAAGCCAGAAGTGTGTTTTACATGCTAATCCTAAGCATTCAAGTTAATAAACTTAGACACAAGCACTTGTATGCAAAATTTTCTTGACCACAGCGAACATGATGGAAAAAAAGAACAGCAAAACCCATTTTTAAGTTATGCAGGTTCACCCCCCTTAAGATTTAGTGAAAAAAATTATGATAGTCGATGTTGGGATTATATTGGTTTAAATCATTTGCAATTCCTACTGTTATTAGTTACTCTCTTGGATAAGGAGTTGTCGCAGTGGTTAATCGACTTGTCTCGATGGGACTGGTCACCCTAAGATCATGTGGTCGATTTTCCACGACAATGATTTGTCCTTGGGCCACCTCACCTCATGCAAATGCATGGAAGCAACTGTGAGAGGGGTTGAAGAGATTAATTCGTTTCATCGGAACACTCTTTATTACATAAAGAAAGTGTATGGATGTCACTTATTATTCGAGAGATCTTGATTCTTTATTAACAGTGGACACTATTGGTTGTGTCCCGTTTCTTAAGTTGATTGATCAGAACTTTAGATTCTAATGATCTAATGGCCTCTTCGGAAGTACCGGGTAAAATGGAGGTTCACAATGTTGATAATTTTTCGTTTGTTTGGTGAAAGTCGGACATCCGAAGTTCTTTCCCGGGGTAGTTCATTTCCCCTTCTCACATGTAATGGGTAATTATGGTGGATCCTAGATGTGGCTCCTAGAAGATCAAGCACTTGATTAGATTCAAACTCTGATGTAGAACAAGTAATGATCTATTTCTATAATCAACTGTATCGGTCTAAACCTTGTAGACCCAAACAACTTTTAATTGATACTTGCCTAGATTGGCAATTATCGTCGAGTCCATAACCAACTCAAATTTGGTGGGCTGAAGCAAAATCGCATTGCAGTCAAGACTCACTACCCTAAAATCGTGATGGATGGTGGATTTCAACCTAATTCTTTCATTTAGGACTTTAATTTAATAATTTTGCTATTTTTTATTTTAAGAAATGTTAAAACCTAAAGATGCACGGTTCTCTCTTGACAAGATGTATTACCCTGAGCGTATAATTGGGAAAGTCTTATTTTTCCTTCTAGTTTTCAATTTTAGTACTTTTCCTAATTTTCGGGATACTTTATTTTTTAATAGTGTTTACCAAGATTTTCCTACAAAAGAGTTTGTAATCTTTTTATTTCAGTAACTTTTAATCAATTAATTATAACTCTAAGATTTTCTCTCTTTCTCTTATGGATTCAAGAACACTCATGGATTTGAGTACCTATCTTCATTGGAAGAGTACGATAACTATTCTCTCGTGAATTCCGTTGCATCAAACTCAACAATCAAATTTTATTAGACACTCAACAAATCATGCTGAAATTTTATTAAAGTATTTTTGATATTTTTAGTTTATAAGTTGTTAAATTAGTTGATGTATGTGAGAGAAATTAACACTGTAGTGGAACCGCAGGAAAAAACAGTCGGGTGACCATTTTCCACCCATCATTGTTTCAAAGCCAGCTTTTGGAATTGCAGTTATTGAAGGGAAAGAGTCACAATCTCAAAGAGGGATTGTTAACAGTTGAACTATTAAATTTCTCAACCATAAATGGTACTCAATCAAATCAAATGGGATGCAGACTTGCAGTTGTTTGGTTCTTTTTACTTCTTTGCAATGGAAAATGATTGTGTGCGAGCGTGTCAGAGAGAGTTTCAATCTCCTCCCTCAGATTAACTTTGGAAAAACCAAACTTAATCAGGCGATTGTGTTTTGTTGGTTCAATTACGTCAATTAAGAGGATTTTTCTTAATAAGTGAAGAAATGCAAACCAATAAACTTAGGAAATCAAAGAACAATAAAAAAAACAAGACACTTCGATTGATGAATCAAAGATAAACTTACTTCGAAATTGTCTCCAACTTCAAATACAGAGTAACAGAACTTCGAACAGATGATTGTTACAAGAACAACCGAGATAGGGGTGATTGTTACAAGAACAATCAAGATAAATCCTAATCTACTTCGAACTGAGTTCGAAATCCTAAACTACTTCGAACTGAGTTCAAAATCCTAAACTACTTTGCCATTGAACAAACCAAACATCAGTTTTTTGATAGCTGTTTGTTGAAGATTTGTCCGGGCTATTTCACTCTTCAATTTCTTCTATTTATAGACGTTGCTTGTAATTTGAACTTCCCGCTCCATAAATTTGAATCTGGATTGCTTCGAACTCTAACTTCCACTTTGGGAGTTGGCAGTTATTCTTCCTTCACGTATGAATTTGAATTCTTTCTTCTCCCAGAAGCTTTAAATCTGCACGTTTGTTTACCAACTCAAATGATAATATGTTAAGGGAATAACTGCCTTCCAGAAGTATTCCACGTGTTTAGCCGCCAATTATGTCTTGTTTATAAGTTTACCGCGTGGAGCTTGTGTGTTGTGATTAATATTATTCTTGAAGCCAATCTATATTTTAACAATTGCTTGTAATTGCCAATAACTGCTCTTCCAGTTTGAGAAATGATACGACAACGTATTTACTCAATTTTACCTTATTAATCCAGTGTATCTTCATCGACAGATAATTGTCAATGTTTGACACTTTTAATTACATGTCAATTAATTATTAGATTGATTAATTTTATATGTAAACAACAGTGGATAAGGCGGGAGAAGTTGGGATGCTCAGTAGTATGATGGAGTAATCTTACAAAATTGACTGGAACACGACATGGTGTCCAGTTGTCCTTTTCCTTATCACAGTGCATGAGTAATTATTCATTTTGGTACTACCACATAATGTCCTAACATTTTTCTCTTTCACGGTCTATTGGATGAGTAATTTTATTCGGCTTTCATTAGTCGAAGTTCATGTCTTGAGACACAGTGGTTGTGTTTGATTTGGATTTTGAGTTTTAGTTTTTGTAATGATTAGGGGGAAAAATAAGTATAATAATTAAAAATAAGTATTAATGATTGGCCGTTAATTTTTAAAAGCAAAGCAAAACATGCGAAAAGTATTAGCAAAACATGAGAAGTATTTATAAACCTTAAATCCATTTGCACAAGGAATTACAAAGCAAAACATGAGAAATATTTGCAAGAAATTCAACTCCCTTCATCACCAAGACAAACTCAAAAATAAAATATGTAGTACATTCTTGCTTCTTTTTTTTATTGCTCAACAATTTAATTTGCATCAATAGCAAATTTGACTAATAAAACCAGGGACGTAGATATAATAGGACTCACAAAGGGAAAAACAAGGAAAACAAGAAAAGTTATTAAGTGTTGCAGTATGATGGCGTCCACACTAATCTGTAATGACAGTGCTCTACGAGCACTAAATAATCACTCCTTTAATAAGCACTCAAGTGAAACTAGGGAGATGATCACTGAGATGGAGTTGTTGTTGTGAATGGAATGCACAACAAGGTGTTGTTCACCATCTAAGCCGTTCGTTACTTGAATGGATAGCTCAAATTTCACCTCAACACATTTGCATTTGAACCGTTCGTTGTCGTGCGTGCAAGATGAAATCTAAGTCATCCATTCCAGTAATAGACGGTATAAATGGTGCATAACACTTTTTGTGCATCCCATGCACATCAACAACCCCAAATCAGATGATCAATTTCTTTGGTCAAGTCTAATAAAGCTAATGCTCTCATCATTGATCCATCCATACTTCTCCAGAAAGGGATTGGCTTTAATTGTTGGTGGGTAACTCTCCACACAATCTTTCCAAACATTTCCATCTTTCAAATCCCTCATAACTTGCCACACACAATTGTTGCACTTAAACCCAGCACCAAAGCTAATCATCAAAATCCTATCCCCTTTCTTCAGCCTCTTCTTAGCCTCCATGTACCCCAAAACATACCATAAACCACCCGCCGACGTGTTCCCGAACCGGTGAAGCGCCATTCGAGCCGGTTCAATGTCATAGTCACTTAACCTTAGACTCTTCCCGACACCTTCGATAACTGCCTTCCCACCCGGGTGAATGCAAAAGTGCTCGATCCCCGTCTTGAGATTCAAATCTACTCCTACTTTTTCTAATTCGGTGTTTTTATGTCCTTTGTTACTCCGTCGATAAGACACAATTTGGTATCGAACTAGCTCGTATAGTGGAAGTATTTTTGGTACCAAGACCTTTAGGTTCACGGTGAATGCTCTAGCTGCCGCTCTGGTGAGGCTTTTAGTGAGGCGGAAGCCAGTGTACCCGAGATCGTCTTCAACTTGCATACAGCATTCGTAGGCTTCGTCGTTCGAACCCAAATGTGTGCGTTCCATACACGTGAGTTTCAAAATAGCCTGGTTTTTCAACGCTACGTCATTTGTCAGGAGCATCGAGCAGCCGCCTGATCGAAAGAGACAATTGGAGAGCATCATCGACCTGCTGGAGAATTTAGACAATAAATTGATCAAAGTCAAGCAGATTTTAGTAAATTGATTATCAACTGAAATACGTGACTGAAACAGTATAATAGAAAGAACACCTGCCCGGCACTCCATAATTTGGATATTTGTGTATATTGTAAATTGTATAATATAAAAGTAGTCCCTGAAATTGCAAATACAATTAAATTTGGTCTCCAATTCAAACAATTATACTTTGGTAATTGTCCCACAAAACATGGTCAAAATAAGGCTGCATTCTCATACACACCCCTGAAAAAGTTACAATTTTTTGCAAAAAGTTACAAATTTTTTGGAAAAGTTACGAATTTTTTGTAAAGGTTAAGAATTTTTTTTGTAAAAGTTACAAGACACACCAAAATGTTATGAATCATAGAAAATGTTACGAATCATATTGCTGAAAAGTTACGAAAAACTAAAAAATGTTACGATTGTCGATGAGGTGGCACAATCTAAACCATACAATGGGTGCATATGGTACACCCAAATAAGGGGTGTGTATTGTAGCCATTTCCATGATTTTTTTTGGTATTTTTTACTTTTCGTAATTTTGTGTTTAGTTTTCCTCTTTTTTTGGGATTAATCATTCGTATTGACGAGAGGAATAAGAAAATATAAAAATATGGATTGAAGTTTAAAAAATTCATATACGAAAATACTTTAGACAAAAAAAAAAAAAGACATGCAGTTGTTTGGTATTTTTTTCGTTCTATATATAGTGTGGTTTTTTTTTTTTTTGCCTTTTGTCATAATTTTCTATTTTTAGACTTCTCTTGTCAAGAGGGATGATTACTCTAAAAAATATGATGCAAATTTAACAAAAATTCAGACAAGACAAACAAAACACGAAAATCACAAAAGCAAAAATAGTTAATAATGTAGCTTATACAAGGTGTTTAAAATACTACTAAAAGCTTCTATAAACCCAATTTTATAATATTCTTCATTTTGAAGAATCAAATTAAATAATATATTTCATTGAAAAAGTCATTTTGATTAATACAACTATTTGCATAAACTCCAATCATCATTCTTTATTTATTTTTTAAAATTTCATCTATTTCTCTTCAAAGCTCAACTTTTCGTCTAAAATTCAAAATTTTAGGAAATTTGTTAATATATTGATGCTTGTTCTCATTTTAAAGATATTGTGAATCACTTTGTAATTATGACAATTTTATGATACATAAATTATCATATAACATGTTATAGTATTTTAAAGTTGAAAAATGAAATGAAGAAGGTTCTTTATTTGGAGGGAGGATCCTTCAAATTTGAAGAATCAAAATTGGTCATTCAATTTGAAGAACACAAATGAAGTATGGTTGGAGGAGGTATATTCTTCAAATCTTCATTTGAAGAAAATGTAGAAATGAAGTATGGTTGGGGTGGAAGATGTTCTATTAAGGACTCACTCAAAGATCTCCTCTGTGAGAATCTTTTTTATTTTATTTTTCGGACCAAATTTCGACGATCCGAACCGCTCAATGTGTTTAAAACATGTTTTCAACAACCAACGCGAAGAATCACAAATAAAAAAATACCTGAAGAGGCTTCATCCGAGTAGTTTTTCATAATAGTTGTACATATATCTTTTATTGAAAAATGCTCGAATAAAGCCCTTCCGGGTTTTTTTTTTGACGAATTCTCGCGGTGACCCTTAAAAATACGTTTTAAACACATTGAGCGGTTCGAATCGCCGAAATTCAACCTCGATCCATAAGGTTTGCAAATTAGGAGTTTGAAGAAATCCTTAATATAACGAGACTGTGGTTGGAGTAACTCTTATAAAGACTGACAACATAATATACAGTACTCCACCTCATTTTTTGTTTGTTAGTGAATTTTTTTTGGGGTAAATTTTTACACATAAAAGTTTGCCTAAAAAGACAAAAAGGGACTAAATACCACGGTGTCCCCCTGGTGCTTTGCATGTTTTAGATAGTTCGAATGCATTCGTCGATTTTAATTTTAATTTATTTATACTGTTAAAAATTAAAATACATCTGAATCATTTAAAATGTAATCTCAAAACACGATCGGACGGCAAAAGAATGCAAATCACGGTGCACAGCACCCCAGATTCGTGAAAAACAATTCAATTATCTTGCACTATTCTAGGTACGTGAGTAATAAAAGCGCATTCATATCAATTTGACTCCTCCCGACAAAAAATTACTGTGTGCTACTGTGCTCTGCCACAATTCGTTTTTTTTTTTTTACACCACCATGTGGGCCAAAATATACTATGTGGGCCCTCGTACCGTGTGTTAAAAAAAAAATGAGACATCAGGATGCAGTGCCAAACAATAAAGTCTTGAAGTTTTCCGGTGAAGTAGGAGGACAAGAAGACGTAGCAACTAAAGATAGGGACAAAAACTCGAAATCAAAAACATTCCGACTCAAATTTTTTAAGGTCATTTTCACATATTCAAATTTACAATGGCAAAATCTTCTCCCAGCCTAATAGGTGGACAATTAGGCAATCTTTAACCGATAATAGTGTTTTTTATTGGTAATAGTGCCTTTTTACACGTGAAATTTACTCAAAATTTTATATAAATTTAGATAAAAATTTGAATAAGGGCCGAAGATGATCTAAGGTAGACTTTGGCTAAATTTGATTTTTTGGTTTATTGGATTATTTGGTTTTGTCCTTATTCAATTTTTTTTTGCATTTGTTAGTTTTCGGTCAATTTTTTGAGGTTTCTTGGCTTGTCTCGACGAGAGGAATCTAAAAAGTATAAAATTATTAGTCAAACTTAAAGTTTTGTGAATAAAGACACCAATAAACCAAAAAACCAATAAACCAATTTGGTTTATTTTTGTCTTTATTTACAAAACTTTAAGTTTGGCTAATAATTTTATACTTTTTAGATTCCTCTCGTCGAGACAAGCCAATAAACCTCAAAAAATCGACCAAAAACTAACAAATGCAAAAAAAAATTGAATAAGGACAAAACCAAATAATTTAATAAACCAAAAAACCAAATTTAGCCAAACTAGGCCTAAGCAAAGATGAAGCATAAAGAACAACCTTTCTTTGCCGCAATACCAATTTGGTCCCATTGATTCCGTGCTCACGACCACAGCCAACGCCTTCTTGTGAATCTTGAACAGCTGCCGAACCAAATCAACGGCCACAAGGCTCGCGCTGCACCCCATTCCCGACAGATTAAACACCTTCACGTCCTCCCTCATCTTATACCGGTTCATGATCCGAGCCGT
The DNA here is from genome assembly GCA_022606695.1 of Vaccinium macrocarpon. Lineage (NCBI taxonomy): Eukaryota > Viridiplantae > Streptophyta > Magnoliopsida > Ericales > Ericaceae > Vaccinium > Vaccinium macrocarpon. The sequence continues at coordinate 5,467,397 of CM040177.1, read as the reverse complement.
CAAAGACGGCACGGGCGACAACAACGACACGTTCGCGACCAGAATATCCACATCGGACGGAGAAATCCCCGTCCGACGGAAAAGGCCGTCGAGCGTGTCGTACATGGTCTCGTCCATCTCGGTCAACGCATCGGACAGAGACGGACAATCTTCTCTGCCCGATACGACGATGTGGGGAGCGTACGTGTCTTCGCCGATGCCGGAGCTGACTATGGTTTGTAGGAGGAACTTGTACTCGTCCAGGCCGAGGTTTTTGTTGCGGAGGATGATGTTCCCGCAGAGTTCGGTGTCGAGTTTTCGGTCTTCTGCGGGTTTGTAGCACTCGTAAGCTAGCATGTAGCAGGATTTGTGTTTTCTTTGGTAGATTGGTTTGAGGAGAAGGAAAATGGCGTAGATAAGTGGGAGGAGGGACATGGCTATGAAGAGCTCCATAGTGTGAGAGTGAGAGAATATGTTAAGTTGCACTTTCTAGTTTCTAACTTTTATATAGGCTCTGTGGTGGGGTGGAAGAAGAGTGAGGGATGGGACTATATATAGTTTTAAATAGTGTTATCGGTCGTATATCAAATATTACGTTAGATCTGATAAAAAATATATATATTATGTTAGATATGGAGCAGATTCGACAGAAAGGGCTAGGTTGTAGGCCCATTGATTATGGCCCGCGATATGATATAGTATTATAAAGGTATTATGAAAAGACAAGTTATATAGTCGGAGGGCTGTTATGCGCCCTCAACCTGACAAACCCTCCCAATTGGCCCCACCCCCCATTCCCTCACTACCCTTCCCCATTTGGGCCATTTCGGCTGACCCTTTTTTTTTTTTTTTTTTTTTCTTTCTATTTTTCTTTTTCCTTTTTCTTTTAAATTTATTTATTTACATTTACAAGTAAATTATTTTTTCTTTTTCTGTTTTTTCTTTCTTTTTTCTTTTAACTTTATTTATTAATTTGTCTTAACAAAATGAATAATATAAAAAAAGCTTCTAAAAGTGAATAATAATACAATCATGTTTAAAGGTAAATAAATAAATAAAAACTTGTAAAGGTGAATACATATTACAATTGACAATGTTCAGCCCTAATCAATATTGCCACCAAATTGTGGTCCCGGCATGACGCCCAGTATGTCGTTCCACAATTGAACACGTACGTTATAAGCGGCGGCCCATCCCCGCGAACTTCTTCGATTTATTACGCCACCACCATATTGGGATGGGTGAGTGCAGGGGTGATGAGGCAAAAAAAAGTTATGCAGTGATTGTTATCACAGGCAATAGCTATTTCTGTTATTTGTTGAATTTGGCCGGATGGGATCTCGAGGGCAAGTGAGTACAACAAAATCTAGCATTCGGCGTCAAATGTAAATAGTACAATGTTGTACCGTGATCGATGACTATCCCCAAACTCATACATTCCATCCAATATTGATGCGGAGCCGTGGAACTTCCAATAGCTTCGACCAAGTAGTACATCATCGCCATATTTTTATGCTGGGATAAACCGCATTGTAGAGAGCTCTATTACGATTAATTTCTTGGATAAGATCATGTATGGGTACTTGAACCCGGTAGCTCCTCGATTGCCATAGATATCTTGTGGTATCTATCGCTCCGAATCCACAATGACCATCACGCCCGGCGTCTTTGGTATGGGACATATCTTCTTTGGAATTGCGAAGGTAAATACTTGAATGTAATTAACCTCCTCCCTCTCTCTCTTCCCTCTCTCCTTCTCCACCCCTTTCCCCTCCACATTATTTTTCCCCTTTCCCTTTCGCTACCGATGTAGATGCTTCACGGGGAAGGTATCTGGTTTATCCACTTTGCTCGGCTTTTCCCACGGGGCGACCTACATGTTGGTGTTGTATGATGGGGCTCGAACACTTGCTATTGAGCCGGATGCGCCATATCCCCAAACCACAATCTATCATTTCTTTCACATCGTGGATCCATCCCGTAATAATATGTCAACCACGAGATGTCTCGTCGGGTTGTTCTCAAATCATTGAACCCGGTGGCGTGCATAGAGAGCCCTACGCCAATGAGCGTGGATCTTGGATAACGGAATCGACATGCCGGTGGGAGCGATAAGCCCTCAAATCATGCATACATGGCAATCCATGTGTTGTTACGTCGAGCAGTTTGAATCGCCAGCTTGGGAGGGGTAGGCGTCTCGGCCGCGGATTCTAGGCCGATTTTCGATCAACCCCATTGCATATAATGAAACGCGACACCCGATTTCATCAAAAATGGGGTCACGTAAATGGTTGTGGCGTGGAATGTTGATGATTTACGAAGCGACTTCTTAATTTCCCCAAACCGATTTGTCAACATATTATCTATGCGTTCAAAAAGATGTTTGGGCGATGACATAGTTGTTATGCCCAAATAGCACTTTTTAGCTTTGAATGTGTGGGGACTTCGACCTCGTAATAGAATAATGCAATTTGTTTAAATAGAAAAGTTTGAGCAGTTTAGTATAATATAATGTAGAAAATTTGACTCATAAAAATTATTAAGTGACTATACCTTTGACTTGAATTGCTTAGAGGTGCATACATGTATCTGTCCATCTTTGTAACAAAAATCGCTCTTTGTGCGGCGTTAACCATGTATCCATAAGATAAGTTATGACAGCGGCGGATATTGGCTATACTCCTCGCACATGGCGACCCACCTATGTTGGTAAGATGAAGTGCTAGATGAATGAATTAGGGGCGCCATGAATTGCAAAAGTCTGGAAAGAAGCCCGACCAAGCAGTACGCAATTCTTCATTACGAGCGATTTATGTGCCAAATACAAAGGATGTGGCGTGCCATTGGGAAACATGCTTCAATAAGCGTTCATAAGTGCCAAATCACGACTGTAACAAACACCAATGGCAAGCGGTGCCCCCCTTTCCAACCATCCACTTCTTTAAGGTATTCAAGGCCCATGTACATGTATCTTCCCTCTCATTATTAAGATATCACGAACATAGCGAGAAAGTTAGATTTGTGGATGTGATACCCTGACCTCAATAGTGGTTTTAGATACTCATTGGTTTTGTATGTGGCATCAATTACCAACACCGGATGAAAAGTTGACAAATAGCTCTAGACTTGTAGGATGAACCCATACAATATCTGTGATTTCGTTGGTGTCTTGATTTGTCCTGAAGTCGTGGAGGTACCCATTCTTAATTAATTGCTCTAACACATATTGAGTAGTAGTTAGACCATCCCGTTTCGCTTCCTTGTTAATGAAAATGGCATTGTAAATGCTTCTAATTCCCGTAGTGTTTTGCCGGATCTTTTTCTTCAAAATAGTAAGAATTTCACTTGGTCGCGGTCTTTGTTGGCCATCTCGACCACAAATTGTTTCTCCATTGGTTTTAGCCTTGATGGGTTTTCGTGGCCCTCAATGTTTTCTATTTGGTTCATGGTTATGGAACCACAGAAAACCCTTAAACCCCATTTGGCACCGATGCGGAGGTATTGGTATACCTCAGAACTCAAATGGACACTCACATTTTTTAGTCCCGGTATTTCTATGCAATATTAGCTTTTCAACCCCGCGGTGCGGTTTGTACTTTCCTCCTCTCTCACAACCAAGAATGCATCTCGGCAGCTTGACGCCTCTTAAATTAGAAGATTTATTAATAACCACCACAATACCATTTTCCAGACCAACTCTCTTCACCCAAGTTAACATATCTTCTCTACTTTCAAAAATCTATATTAAAAAAAAACAAAATAACGAATATGTATAAGTAAAACATTATCGATCTTATCATATTTATCTACTTTCAAAATGAATGGCGAATATGCATAAAAACAAAGGAAAATAACTAACCCGATCCGGTGGTAAATTGAGATTGTATAATCGCGGCCATTTGAAATTGATGCTCTCCTCACTAGGAACATCATTCTCAAATGAACAACCATTTGGATAGTAGTAGCCATCCATAATGTTCTTTGATGAATTCTGAAAAAAAAGAAAGAAATTCGAATGAGGAAGAAGTGAAGTAGTAGTGGGAGAATTAGGAAGAAGTGAAGTAGTGGAAGAATGTAGTAGTATAAATAGATAAGAAGGTAAAAAAAAAATCTGGATGAGTGGCTGTAATTGAAGATAAGAAGATAAGTGGTTGTAATTGAAGATAAGAAGGTAAAAAAAAAAATGGAATGAGTGGTTGTAATTGAAGATAAGAAAATAAGAAATCATCTGAATATCTGAATTAAATAAATAAGATTAAATAATTAAGAAAAATATGTAAATACAAAATATTAGAGAAATAAAAAACAAAAAAATATAAATAAATAAATAAATTAAAATATATAAAAAAGAAAAAAGATATTATATCATATTAAAATGATAAAAGAGAAAAAAAAATATATTAATGAAGCGAGATAAATAAATAAATAATAATTGAATTAAATTAAACAATTGAATTAAATAAATAATTAAACGAATTAAATAGTTAATTTAATTTATATAAAGAAATGAAATGATATAAATAAAGTAAATAAGGTAATTAAACAAAATAAAGTAATATAAATAAAGTAATTATATGAATTAAAGTAATATAAATAAAGTAATTATATGAATTAAAGTAATATAAATAAAGTAATTATATGAATTAAAGTAATATAAATAAAGTAATTATAGAAATTAAATTAATATAAATGAATTAATATAAATAATAAAGTAATTAAAGTAATATAAATAAAGTAAATAAATGAATTAAAGTAATATAATATAAATAAGTAATTAAAGAAGGGATAGATGGGCAAAAATGTAATTTTTAAGCGTGTCAGGTGGGGTGGGGAATTGGGGGGGCCAGATGTCGATGGGGTGGGCGGCAGTAGTAATTTGCATATAGTCGGATTAGGGTTAGGGTAGGTTAAGAATATAAATACTCTCTATGTAAATTCTGTGTTGGTTAATCAATAAGAAACTCTGACCCTCGCTCCCATAAAGATACTCAGTTCCAGAGAACCACGTAAATTCTGTATGTCAATTTCTTTACTATTTCATATTATTAATTTATATTCCCATATCGTATGTGTCGATTGTATTTACACTAACATTTGTTGTCATCACAACATAAACAAGAAGTAAAAAAATACTGAAAATACCATTTGAGTGAACTAGCCCTGATTTTAAATGGAGAATATCATTTATATTAGTACTATTAATGCTACGGACATAAGTATAAGTATATCCGATAGCATTCGATGCAGAGGGGCTTAAATTTATATTTTAAAATTGTTTCCGTACACATTTATTAGTTGTATTTTTTGTTAGAGTCAGTATTTGGCATGTGGTCTAGATGATGAAGCATGGACGTACACACTCCCCTGCAGAAGTATTAATTATTCTGTCGTCTCACCAACTTTTTATCATCTCCATTAGTACTAATAGTACTTTACATATTCATAGTCAACGTTGATGTGTTACGACACAGTTGCATTCAAATTTCAATTTTTGTGGGGTAAATTTTCTACATACTAGATGCTCGGGTTGATTGAAAAAATATGAGAAAATTTTAGATGCAAATCCGGTATAGTCCATGTGATATCCTTGCATTACATCTAGGCCTAGTTTGGCTAAATTTGGTTTTTTGGTTTATTGGATTATTTGGTTTTGTCCTTATTCAATTTTTTTTGCTTTTATTTTTGTCTTTATTCACAAAACTTTAAGTTTGGCTAATAATTTTATACTTTTTAGATTCCTCTCGTCGAGACAAGCCAAGAAACCTCAAAAAATCGACCGAAAACTAACAAATGCAAAAAAAAATTGAATAAGGACAAAACCAAATAATCCAATAAACCAAAAAACCAAATTTAGCCAAAGTCTACCCTAGACCATCCAATTAACGCATGGACAACTCGGATTAAGGAGAAAGAAAAGTAGGAGAGAGAGTGTGCCAAAGGGAGGAGAGAGAGAGAGAGTGTGCTTGGATCCGAGTTGTTGGTTGCATAGCTTGGTCCGGATGTGATGCAAGGTACCACGTGGTACCCTATTTGCATCCAAAATTTTCTCATTCTCGGGACACAGCAACATAAAGTCACTCGTACGGGGTGTTTAAGAAAAAGTAATTTAAATGGACTATGTTTGTGTTGTTTTTTATAATTTGTTTGCATTTGTTAGTTTCGAATCAATTTTATGGATTTTTTTTATTTATCTTAACGAGAGGAATATTGTAAAGAGAAAAAAATTATTAGTCAAACTGAAGAATATTTTTTGACTATTTAGATTTCTCTCGTTAATACAAACTAATAATTTACAAAAAATTGACGTAAAACTAAGAAATGCAATTTTGTTTTTTGAATAAGACCAGGTTGTCAGTACCTTTTTCGTATTGAATAATTTGAATACAACATTATTTTTTAAAAAAATTCGTCAATGGACCCACTTTTTTTCCACCACCAAAAAATGCATGAGACTCATCTCTTATGAGGCAGCGAAACAAATAAGTATTGTATTCAATTTTTTTCTTCTTTGTGAAGGTGTGAGATGGGAGATTAAAATTCATTGATTTTTTTTATTGTGTAATGGGAGTATATGTGTGTGTGTGTGTGTATATATATATTTCTATTTTTCTAAGTGATTTTTATTTGTTAACAAATATTTGGTCATGATGCTTAGGCATGAAATTATGTATATTCATTTATTATCAAATTGTTTTTGGCTATTAGTCTAGGGCAACATCTAGCAAACTGGATTAAGGTTGCCGTTGGATGTATACCAAAATCAATATCTACAACCAAAAATTAAATTAAGACAAATATTATGCTCAAAGAAGCTTACATCGAACCATACACAGAATATGAGAAACGTGAAAATATAAAGTTGTGTTTTACAAACACATTTTTAGAAAAAGTACTTATATTGTCTGTATAATTCAATATAAGCTTTCTTAGGCGTATCATTTTTTAAAATTAATGATCCTATTAACCTTTCCTACTCTGACGTACTATTTATTACGCCCAAGGTGCTCTGTTTTCCACTGTTGGTAGGTGTTTAACTCTGTGCTCAACTACCTCTGCCATGAACTAATATTAGTACTATGAAAGAGGAAAGGGAAAGTAACCAAGAGTTAGTCCGATTGGCTGGTGTGTTTTATTTCTGACACAATTTATCAGAGCTCGTAGATGGTCGGTTTGCTTTTGAGCAGACCGGTGAGATTATTAGTCGAAGTGTATGTTAACGGACTCGAATCTTTTGACCATCAAAACAAAACAACAAAAAAGAGAGGAGGAATTTTTTTTTTCTTCCTTGTAATCCTTTCTTGTATCCTGTTTCCTGGGAAGTAAACTGTGACAATAGTAGAAGTAACACCCCAAGTGGGGCCCTGTTGATAAAGTGAAAAAAAAAACAGAGAAAACAGCCAAGGGAGGAGAGAGAGAGAGAGAGAGAGAGAAGAGGGAGTGGGTAGTTCTGATGACACGGGGAAGAGGGGAGGGTACTTTTTCGAATGTAGTACTTTTTACACTCTAAAAATATTTTTAAAATATAGTATTTTTTACACTTTAATAAAATTTTAACAACACCACTATTACACTTTTTAGCTTAACAATACACTTTTTCATAATAAAACATAATAACATAAATGTGACCTATTTTTTTACATTTTTGTGTCATATAACAACACGTTTTTAACTCCACCATTACGGATGGCCTAAGTTTGTCCACACCAGCTTTTAAACCCCTATTACCTTACAGTGTCAGCTACTCTCTGTCATGTCACATTTCGTGGAAATTATAATTGGTGCTCCTATTGCGACGACAACTTCACGTGTTTTGCGTTTACGACTAAATGTGTGAGTTTAATGACGATGTAACAAGGTGACCTCTTACAATTTTTCGACGACGTCGCGTGTTTTGAGTCTACGACTGGGTGTACGAATTTAACGTCGATGTGACAAGGTGAGAGCCACCTTCGACGTGCATGTGTGGGTTTGGGGAATTTAGTTACAAATGGAAGCAAAACTTCCTTTATGCTAGTTCCAAATAAATCCTTAATAGAATTGAAAATATCAAAGAGGATTTAAGTTATGTGTGGAGTTTATGTAGATGACCAAAATTTTTGATAATCAGATTAACAAGTAATCTTTATACAATTTTGTGTTTCAAATGAACTGGACTGATCCACACATTCACAGCATCACACACACGGAATCCACACTTTCACGGCTACACATAGAGGGAGAGAGATCGATATACAATATAAAAGTCAACCACACACACGCGCGCACACAGAGAGAAGAAGAAGTAGTAGCAGTAACAGCCATCAAATTTCGCCTTACTTAGTTAACGAGAGAGAGAGAGAGAGAGAGAGAGAGAGAGAGAGAGATCATCGGAGTTTGATCGGTGGAGCCATGAAGATCGAAAAATTCACCTTAGCCCCAAATCGCCACACCAACTCTCTCTCTCTCTACCTCTTTTGTTAGCTAGAGTACACGAACTAAAGAGATACGTGGTATTGGGGGGTAAGGATGTAATTTGAGCCACTCGGATTAAATATGATCTGGGTCAGTATTGACTATGTTATCCATAAATATAAGGGTCTATGCTTGAATAAAAAGGTAGGGGAATTAAGCCATGAGAAGATCGAAAATTTACCTTCGCCACAAATTGCCACACCAACTCTTTCTCTCTCTCCCTCTTTGTTAGCTAGGGTGTACAAATTGAAGAGATATGAGGTAATGGGGGGTAAGGACGTAATTCGAGCCACCCGGATTAAATATGAACTAGGTCAAATTTAATTTTGTCGAGGGTCTAGGCTGAATAAAAAGGTATGGGAAATTAAGCCATGTGAAGACCGAAAATTCACCAAACCAAGAATTAAGAGCGGACCCGAAATTACTCATTCGGGCCAACATCATCCCTATTTGTTACGTAGATTCCAACCGAACAACCTCTGAGGGTGGGTCATACCCCGAGTTAATGCACACCATCACGGTCACCAAAGTCTACGCATTGGTCATGTACACGAAAAATAAAGGTTTTTTGATAGGCCAAAAAAAACAAAATTTAAGGAAAAATAAACATCACATGCAGTATCATGATTTTCAGAAATTGACTGTTCATTGAAATCAAGATTAGGCACATCATGCGGATCAATGACATCTACAGGACAGTCCTGTAGACGTTATTGATCCCGCAAGATGTCAACTTCATTCGGTTATGCACTAAGTCTAGGGTCATAAGCGAACCAATTTGTTCATGACTTGACTCGACTTGTTTAGTATCGAGTCAAGTTCGAGCTTCAAGTTTTGAGGTCATTTAGCAAATGAGCTTTGTAAAGCTCGGCTTCTAAAAACTTGGCTCAATTATATAAGGAGACTCGTTAAACAAATTATCCAAGCCACCTGTGGTTACAACCACACCCAATTTGCACATGTGTAAATAGGTTTGTAAAGTTGAGCGTGATTCTGTCATTTTTGCAACTTCATTTTGGGGTGTTTGGGTCCTATGTCACAGTCCCCATTTTGCATTATTGGATTTTGGGCATTTTTATTAGTATTGAAGAATTTTAATCTCAATGCTAAACAATATAGACACGATTTGAGAGTCACCTCAAAAGGAGTTTTTGCATTCAAATTTGCCTCTGGATGCAAATATTAAAATACTCCCAACATTTTTATGAAATTGCTTCTCTCCAAATTACTAACCAAGAGCACTATGGTTAAAAAAAAAAGAAACAAAAACTTAGAATCAATCCTTCAATTATTGTACCCCAAACACTATTTTGATTCACAAATCATTCCGCAAATATCATTCACCCGCTTGCAAAGATTCGTGATCTATTTAGACCATAACAAAAAATTACAATTAACAGCTAAAATCCAAAGTCTTAAACGTAAGAAACTAATCTCAATTGTATGTTTCATAAATCACATGTCTCAGTTGTTCCGCAATAACTCTCACAAACAACAAAGCTGCTCACCCCTAGTCGCTACTGCTGTTATGGGCAGATCTAGGGGTGCATGTCGGGCGCAGGTCCCACCCACTTTCTAATTATGTCATTATTAAAGTTATATTTTAAGTTTCATTTGTAAAATTTATGAAAAGAAAAAAAATCTCAAAAATGTGGTATCAATATATTATATAAGAATGATACTTTATTTTCATTTCTAAATACATGTAATTTGATTTCTTTCCGCATTTAAATTCTGCGTCTGCCACTTGATTTTTCTCCGCATTCAAATACTGTGTTTGCCGCAACATGTTCATTCATTTTATGAGCACACTTCTGAAGTGTACAAGTAGTACTTTTCAAGATCAACTCAATCACTTGGTTATTTTCATTTCCGGTGGGTTGTCAGATTAAAAGCTGGCATTGGACGACTGCATCCGGAAACTACCTCACTGTTCTCAATAGGCCATCTCCATTAAAGCAATGAAAATAATTTGTACCAACTTGAATTATCAAAAAGTCAGTGAGATCTAGAGCGTAGGGTAAATGTAGACCCCATTCGGCGCCCGCTTTGATTATGAAAACTGTTCTTGTTTTAAATCTTGTTGAAAATATTAACTTGTAAAAAAGAAAATTGATAGGTGATAAGTGCCGAATCGTACACAATTAGTCTGCTTAATTTATATTTATCATGTCCCTGACCCTATGTTGTATTGGACCAATTGAATGTTATGTGTGTGATTGAGATAGGAATTTCAGCAAAAGGCCAAGAGAAGAAAAAGGGGCAGTGCTCCAATCTGCATAATCTGTAACAATATTTCTTCCATTTTATTCTTTGAATGTAGATGAAATCATGGCCGAGTAACTTTAGCTATTGTATTAATTGTATTATCACATATATATATTTTCTCAAAATAATTTTCTCGAATATCTAAGATCGGATGTTTGGTTTCTGTGATTTCAACCACTACACTATATAATAGTTTTCACATAAAATATGATTAATTAGAGGCTTGAGATAGTTTATGCTAGGAAAACATTGGTTGTGCATGTGACCCTTGTTTAGTGTTAGTCTATGTAGACAATCCGTACTAATTATCAAAGATAGGCTATGCTGGTTCATGATTATATTTATTCTTTTTACGATATTTTTGAGACTTGTAACATATATCACAACTGAATGAATTGTTGAAGACCTTAAACTAATGCAATAATATTGTTACAAACTTAGGGTTAATCGATTCCAAGACTTTCTCTATCTTATTTTATCCTCTGTATTACTCTATATTACTTCAATTTATGTTTTCTGTATTTTAAAATCCAAAACCATTTTTCTTTTGCTCGAAATCATATAGTGGTCAATTTTTAGATTTGACACACTTATTTCCCTGTTGATTGACTCAAACTTCTTCACTGTACTATGCACATCTTTAGTTAAAGTCCGGTTAATGAAAGTAAATACTCCAATATATTTTGAGAGTCACTTAGTAAACATTAGAATGACATAATCAACGACTATCAAGCGGCACATCAATAGGCTACGATCGCTATGATATTAACACACTTTTATCTTGCCAAAAACGAAAAAAAAAGAGAAGAAGGAAGACACATTGATTATCGATATTCATGAGTTTTGAAAAAAGATTTCTTAGAAAAGGAAGAAATTGTCCTTGAATTTTGAAATTGTTGATGAATCTATGCGGTTGCAGGTTGCCACCACTTTTACCCTTTTCATCTTAGTGAAAGAAAAAACAATCTCCGTTCAAAAAAAGAAAAAGAAAAAGGCTCTCGCGAAATTTGGATACTTCAATAAAAAGGTAGATTGCAAAAATTATTTCCTTATTGATTTTTATGTTTGGCGTGAGTTTATTGATATTTAGAACTTCAAAAAAGCTACGGCGAAATCTTCATCTCAATGGGAAAGGCAGAGTTGGACTATACCGCCACCGGGGTTATTAAAATAAATGTTGATGGTGAAGTGGACCAGAAGTCAAATATTTGTAGCATGGGTTTGGTTGCACATAACAGTGAGGGTTTAGTAATTGGGACAGCCATGGAATCCTTCTTGAGCCTTCGCCCTGCACGCATCGTTGGAGCTATGGGTCTTCTCCATGCTCTACAAAAGGCCATCGAATGGAATTTTCATCTGATTATAGTTGGAAGGTGATGCTTACAAGTTGTCCAAGCTCTCTCTCGAAGCAAGACCTATATGGATTGCGACTTGATTGTTTTGGATTATATTTAACTTGCGTCTCAATTTGAACTATATTCTTTTATTCATACTTTTCGTGAGTGTAATAGGGTAACTAATTCAATAGCTAAACATTTCCTATTAGATGTTAAGAAGGGGGTGCTTTGGGTAAAAAACCATTTTGTCCTTATTAATTTTTTTTTGAATTCGTTAATTTTGCATCAAGATTTTGTGATTTCTGGATTTCTCTCGACGAGACGAATCTAGCAAGTATAAAATTATGGTCAAAACTCAATTTTTTTTAATAAAGCCAAAATAGGTCCAATAATTCGTCTCGTCGAGGGGAATTTAGAAACTATCTACCTATTTTGGCTTTATTCAAAAAACAATTGAGTTTTGACCATAATTTTATACTTGTTCGATTCGTCTCGTCGAGGAGAATTCAGAAACTACAAAAATTTTATGCAAAACTAACGAATGCAAAAAAAGAAAAAGAATAAGGACAAAATGGTTTTTAAAAAAACTACTTTTTGATTTTTTACCCAAAACTCCCCAAAGAGAGTCGTAGGGAGGATTTTTCCTCGTGGCTTTTCGACCCAACTTTATTTGATGTTCGGGCCTCTGTCTCTCTATTTGTAGAATAAAATCAGTCTTCTTCTGATTTTTTTTAAAAAAATACAATCATGTTCCAAAAATTCAGAAAAGAAAAGTTTTGAAACATTCGATCGAAATCTATTTAGCACAACATGAATATGTTTTGAAAAGATACCAAGCGATATCCAATCAACCTTCAATAAACCACTTTTTAGACCAGAACTAAAAAAATGAGTTGTCTCCATTTGGTCTAACTTTTGTGCAATTTTTTGGCACCATTTTTTATAGTTTTTTTCTCTTAGTTTTTCTTAGATTTGGGTCAAATATTCATAATTTTTTTTTCGAAAAATATAAAAATTACCGTCCAAAATTCCAAATGGCTTCTATGCATAATACTAGGAGGCAGGAGCAACTCTCTAAACGGCGGTGAGTTGACATCGTCAACGACTCCGTCGAACTCTCCCCGTTTATAACTACCTTGGCCGTCGATCGGGCCCTTTTTTCCGGCCCAAATAATTTCGTCTGTCATCCGAAGCCCTAATTCGTGTCTCCCTTAAAGCTGGGAAAAGACTCACATGGCTTCCTTGCCCTACGCTGACGTGGATTCCAGTTTGAGAGCGTTGGCCGGCCGCGCCGAGGGTTTCGGCAGGTTCGCCGTCGGCGGCGTGCACGGACCTATCTATTCCGTCACCACCTTGGCTGGTTCTCTCTTCTTCCTTCTTTTCTCGATTCATGATAATATATGATGCATATGTTGAATCGCAAAGGTGTAATTTTCTCGATTACGTGACTCAGTTAGATGAAGAATACGAATACAACTGCGTAGATCCATACGTTGTTGCGCATCAGAGGTTGGTAGATTAATTTGGAAATGTAAGTGGATGTCGAATCAAGCTTACAAATGAACAAAAGGCTTTTTGTTCCTCTTATGTAGTTTTTTGGCTGTGTTGCCAGAAAACGATATTACTATAGCGAATTACGTTTTGGAAGAGTGTTCTGGACTATGGTACTCCTATGTCCCAATACAGTGAATTTAGCGATCCAGATCGATGCCCAATTTCAACTATATGGAGTAAAGATATTGGGGCTTAGCAACAGAAAATATGAGGAAGGGTGGTCAAATTGTTCTAGAAATGTGTTTTACATGAACAACTAAACAAACCAATACGCTATTTCGTTGGATGTTTTTCTCTTGACATAAGAACATTCTTGTTTGTACCCTGTTCCTGTTGTTCATACTGAAAAACCGATTGGAGTTCCAGTTATCATTGGCTTTTTTTGTGGGGAAAAGAGCAGGCTAGAGTTTTGATTTGGATGTTTGAAATTAAACTCTGATGGGTCCTCTGATCTGCTAGGATATACTCCCTTTGTGTTATGCGAGAGTTTCATAACCAAGTCCTGATTGGCACAAAAGGGGATTTCCCCCTTCTTTGATCTGTAAATTTTTTCTTGTTCTTTTAATGGGATTAGAGTTTTAATTACATAACTGGGTGTCCTGTTGAATGAAGCATTGCATTAAGATCATGAAGGACAAGAAATAGAAGAATGTGGAAGAACTCTTGTAACGAAACTACAAAAATAAAGTTGACTTCCATTATCTGAGCTGAACCAGAAAAAGTAGAGCTTTGTTGTAATTCTAGGTTCCTTCTATATATTGACCAAAACGTAGTGACTATTTCATTTAACCAACATGGACAAGGATACGAGATACGGACATGACACAATACGGACACATGGACATGTTATTTCTTCAAAAATTAGGACACGGACACGTCGAATATGAAATGTATTTGTATTATAGAGGTATGTGATGAATTCATATGAATGGCAATCTTTATTTCTATCAAATTTAAGAATAATATAATGAAGATAAATTAGTAGTTCGCGTATAAATGTACATGAACTATACGTTGGTGGAAATTTTCACCCATGGCCGAGTTTTAAAAATTAGAGTTTAGCCTTTTATGTGTCCTTAGCATGTTCTAAGAGTTATGTCAATGTGTCCTAGAGTATTTACAACGTGTTTGAATAATATAAATACCAGAAAAGAATTAGAAAAGTATTTAAGCATGTCCTGCATGTGTCCAGAGAGTGTCGTGTCGTATCCGTCACCGACATGTGTCGGACATGGATATGCAAGGCCTGTAGACATGTCCGTGATTCTTATCATTTAACTCAATTTCTACCCAGCAATGCCAATATTGGTGTTCCGGTGCATTTTTAGCCATTGGAGCACGTGAGAATCTTCACATGTTTCAATATTGATCGAATGGCCAAATGCTTTGGAACACTCGTATATGCATTTCTGGGTAAAGAGAATTTGATGGACTTTAACCCTGCCAACTTCATGGATTTTGTGCATGACAATGAGTAAAGTTTGGCTTTTAGTACCTGGGAAGCTTCGCTAGACAACTTCTTGTATAACTTTTTTGTTGCCATTTCATTAAGAATTAGGAAGGCCAATCTTCTTCATCTTTCTTCCTGTTTTGACCTCTTCTGTGGTTGATCTATCATCTTGTCCTAGAAAGAATTATAGCCATGTCACAAGTAATTCTTTTCTCATAAACAACTTATTTGTCGTGTTTTCTTTAAGGTTATTGGACAATAGGACGAAACGGAGTAGTAACGGTTTGATTCTAGCACTACTACAAGAATCAGTTGTGGGTCATCATAAAATTTATTTAGTGGATCTAGGTAGTGTTCAGAACTGACCATTATGTTATTTAACATGTTATGAGTATCGATGTTTATGTTCAACAGATGATGGACCAGGATCACTTCGTGACGGTTGCCGCAAAAAAGAACCACTTTGGATTATTTTCGAAGTTTCAGGAACCATTCACCTCTCATCTTACTTGAATGTGTCGTCTTACAAGACAATCGATGGCCGAGGCCACAGTATAAAACTCACAGGTAAAGGCTTAAGACTGAAGGAATGTGAACATATTATCATATGCAACCTTCAGTTTGAAGGTGGTAGAGGACATGATGTTGATGGCATCCAAATCAAACCAAATTCTAGGCATATATGGATTGATCGCTGCAGCCTTCGTGATTATGATGACGGACTTATTGATATCACAAGACAAAGCACGGATATTACTATTTCTAGGTTGGCTAGTTTTACTACATTGCATGATTTAACCGAATTCAATGAATAAATTCCTGTGATCTGACGAGTTGTTTTGATTCTGGGACTAGATGTCACTTTGCTCAACATGACAAAACAATGCTTATTGGAGCAGACCCCTCTCACGTTGGTGACAGATGCATTAGGGTGACCATTCACCACTGTTTCTTCGACGGGACACGGCAAAGGCACCCTCGTCTTAGATTCGGTAAAGTTCATCTGTACAACAATTACACCAGAAACTGGGGCATATATGCTGTTTGTGCTAGTGTGGAAGCACAGGTAAATGGTGCTTGGGCTCTTAATCATATATACTAGAACTTTGTTACATGGACTCTTGACTCTTCAATTCTGCCTGTATACACTAGACACAGCCAGGTCTTTCGTCTAGGGATGTGTACATAACCAAATCCACATTGATGCATATTTGAGCATTCTAAGATTATGAAATCCTCATCCCCAAGTCCAAATAACACCGAGTTAAGCTGTAATGCTAATTATAGGAAGTTGTCTTGATTCGTGCTTGGTGTCCTGCTTTTGTCCCCAACAGATATATTCTCAGTGCAACATCTACGAAGCTGGACAGAAGAAGAAAACTTTCGAGTACTACACAGAAAAGGTAAATAGACTATTTAGTGCTTTCGATTGCACAACCTATGATTATCTTGACTGGTAAGATTTCATTGCTGACTGTTAAGATCTGATTGCTGTGACGGTCTCTAGGCTGCAGACAAGGAGGAGGCTAAGTCTGGGTTGATAAGGTCAGAGGGAGATTTGTTCCTGAAGGGAGCTCAAGCATGCTTATTAACTGGGGTGGGAGAAGAATGCGTGTTCCATCCTAGTGAATTTTATCCGACATGGACCATGGAAACTGCCTCCGATTCTCTGAAAACTGTTCTCCAAGTCTGTTCCGGTTGGCAATCATTAGCAAGGCCACAGGAGCAAGGAGCGGTTACTTAGAACGCCGAAAATAAACTTCTTGGGATATCCCACTGTATCCTGAATATAAGCGTATATCTATGCTTATAACGGTATTGTGGACTTCGAAAATGCAGGGCAGAGAAAATGCTCCTCTCCTAGGCAATTGTGTTTGTGTTTTTTTGTCTTGCTCTCTTAACTGTACTGTATATATCGGTTGTTTTTTTGTTCTTTTGCTTTTGTAACAGAAAGAAAACACTGGATACTTATTCTTGTTATTAATTTTGGAGTTATCATCGTCCTTGATGAGGGTGCTAATATATGCTTATGAAAAATAGGGGGTCGGTTCCGGGGACAAAAATTTTCACACAAGTTTTGACACTGCATCTCAATCTTGAAATCAAGGCCTGAGATTAAAAGCTTATGTGTGTGCTCCCTCTTCCCCTCCTCTCATTCACACAAAATCTCTTTCTCCACCCTACTCGTAATCTCCTTCCCCACTCCGGTGAACTACATCTCCGGTTATCCTCTCTTCTCTCTCCACTACTAATTCAATCAACAAATCCAATACAAAATTACCAACACGAAAATACCCAATCGAGTGCTACACAATCAAACAAAAAACCGACTCTTCTATGTCAATTTTTTGCATTCTAAGGATATGTATCCAGATTTATTGGAGATAAAATCACATCCCCACTTCATTCGCTAAAATCACCTACTTGATTTTAGCAAATGCCCATTTCAGCAAATAGAAAACCAAGCCTAAAACCAATATAGGGTGTTGAAAATATAGGATTACTAATATTATAATTTATCCAGATGAAATTCGTGGCCCATTGAAGCTTTGCTCAGGATCTAACCCCATTTTTGGTCATAGCCTCCAGACAAATCAAGCACAACACCGACGAGGCTTTTCCTTGTCAAGAATATTGGAAACTTGCAAACCCATTTTAATGCAAATTTCGTGGTACTCGCCTAGTGAGGAATCAATACCCATAACCTTGAGGAGTAAATCAAAACTAAAACTTGGGAAAAAGGAAACTAATCTAGATTAAAGGTTCGCCCAATTTGGGGTTCATCGAATCTGGGGTTAACCTGTGTCAGGAGGCAAGTCGACTCGTGACTGTCGCGAGAGAGAGAGAGAGATAGAGAGAGATTAGGCGTGAGTGACTTATAGGATAGAATGTACAATCTAATCTCAGCCATCAATTTGAATGGCTGAGATGGAGGGTTATTTTTTGGGTCAAAATTTGCCCCTTGAACCTGCCCCGAAAAATAGACTTGGTATTGCGGCCAACGTATACAGAACTTGATGCCAAAATTCATGGTTCTTATCTAGTGATATACTTAGCAAATCAAAGCTCATGGAAGTTCTAGCGTGTGAATTTTGTGGATAAATGTATCAGCAGTACCACATTGCTTTTAAATCAGCAACTGTTTTTGAGAATTATAACACCAATTTCATTATGGTTTTTCCTGAAAAAAGCCTCCTGTAAAGTTCTGGTAATTGAGTGTGAACACAAAACAAAAAGTAAACCACAGACCTCTAGTTGAGCTTGGAAGAGAGAGCTTGCTAACCATTATCCATCAAACTTGAATCAAAACCCTAGCATATATCAGTTATCTAACCAAAAACCTTACCACCACACCCATAAAAGATTCGGAACCTCAAAGTCTGCTTCTTAAAAAACAATAGAACTCATCAATAATCCACCAAACTTACGATGAAAGAAACAACAAAACTAAATAGTTCACGCTTGAAACAAGATGTATGGATGCCCGACAACAGAACTCTACTACGCAATAGCTCAACCCTACACTTTAATAGCATACTTCCTCATGGGATAATACATCTCCTTCTTCTTCTCTCTTTCAGTCTTCAGGGACAACTGAAAAAACAATGTGAAAAGGACAAATTTAGTGAAAACACTCTGCATCTGGAAACACGTGAAGATCTGCTGATAACTTTTGCACAAAACCAAGACATATAGAAATTTTACAGCCCTGCTCAAATATATATTTTCCCTAGTGTTTCAAAATTGTACCCTCTCGGTCCCAATTGTTCGTCCATATTTTGGGAATCGAAAATTATAAAGAAAACACAATCTCACTTCCATTCACTGCATAATTACTAGGGAAATTAGCATAGAATGGCGCTCGGACCTTGCAAATGGACACACAGTTGGATAGGAGTGAAAAATTCAGACAAGCAAATCAGGATGGAGAGCACATTGAAAAAAAACAAAAAAATGGATAGGCATTTCTATTTAATACTGGCATGCATAATCTAAGAGCAAAAGAGCATAAAATTTTACCTGATGCTTAGTGAGACGCCTACGGATGGCCCTGGTTTTCTTGGGACGCAGATCAAGTGGCAAGTACTTCTTGTTCTTGTAGACTTCCCTCAGAGCAGCCTTCTGTTTCTGTGAAATCACCGTCAACACCTGGGCAATTGACAACCTCACAACTTTTCTGCATTGATGAAGAATCAAACACATACTTAGACAACTTAACTCTACTAATACCTAAAGATATTTATCCAAAATACAAAAAGAATCAAAACAGAGAGGCCCTAAGATTGAACAAATATGCACAGAACCAACTAATGGTTTCTCTTTGTCCAAATGAAATGACTTGACTTCATTGTGATTTATGTGCACAAGAACAGAACAAAGAAAATCATCATTGGGATTAACAAAAAATGGCAGCCATCAGCACGAGCGATTATTTAGTGCTCTGTGATGGTGCTCCGGGGGCCTTCTCCACCACATATTGGTGTGGGGACCACAATTTCGGTGGTGCAGACCCGACCAATTAGTGGGAGAAAAGGCAATTATGATATCATACAAATGCAACAATTAATAACTTTCCATAAGCAATTATGATATCATACATTTGGAAATGGCAATTATGACGTGCTAATTTGTTTCATTCCACTTCATGGCATTGTACGAACAAATGCAACAAAACAACCAAATGCACCACTATTCGGAGTAAATTTCGTGAGAGAGATAGATCACCAGAATAAAAAACCACGAAACTACCAAGAATAAATCTAAGATTCTTCTTTCTTCCTTTTACTTGAGCTAAATCTATACAATACACGAAGAGCATAAATGTTGAACTAGGCCTAGAGCTGCCAGCACCTAAGAACATAAAGTTGCCAATATTCCGACCATCAGCCAACAGCTAACTAAAACAAAAGCCATAAAAAAGTACGAAAATGTGCACACAAAAACGTCAAAAGAAAAATAAAATTACCAACATAAATAAATATAGGTGATGAATCCGAGCAGCAAATGATATCGAGAGAGAGAGAGAGAGAGAGAGTACATCTTGGAAAGCTTGTTGGGGGCACCGCCGGTGACCTTGGCGACACGGAGAAGCGCAAGCTCAGCTTTGAGATCCTTCAACTGGCTCAACAACTCCGCCTTCGACTTCTGCCTCAGCTCATGAACCTTCACCCTCGCTGCAAGACAGAAATCAAATCATTCATACAAACAAGTTCAAAATTTATGAAAAACAGAAATCAAATCATTCATACATGTAGATAATGAAATCAACGAATTGAAGAATTGAGGGTTTATGGATTACCCATTGAATCGACTGCAAAAAGATAGAACGACTGCTCTGTGCTAGAACCCGAGGGAGGCTCAGAGTATACGACTAAACCCTAGAAATCGATAAGGACAAGGGCTTCGTTTCATCAGTCACTATATATAGGTCGGGCCGTAGGGTTTATTGGGTTGGACGAAATTGGGCTGGTCCATTTACGTACTCTTGGAAAGATAAACCCCAGCCCAATGAATTGTGGGTTTTAACCAAGCCTGTATCAAACATACACTAAGAATTTACAATCTATTTTTACGTAATTCTATACATTTTTCACATATTTCAAAATATCTTTTCAACCTCAAACAAATCTAGCAGCCATGAGGGTACTCAAAACTATCAAGGGTTGAAGAGATTCCATTATTCAAGCAGGTTCATAACTGATGAGAAGTAGTTGGAAATGGGCTCACGATATCAAAAATCTATACACAAAACTGTATACAAAACACTATAGAAAAATAAAGATATTTATTTTGATTAAAATTTGCCGGGTTTAGTTTATTTTATTACGTTGAGCTATATGATCTACTTAGTTACAAATTTGAGTGTAAAAATACAAAAGAAATAGTATCAAATTATACGCAAAATACACAAAATTTTAGTGCAATTTTCAAATTTAGAGGGTTTGCTAGTGCAGACAATATAAAAGAAATATCAAATTATTCGCAACAATATATAAAATTATAGTATATTTTTTCGAACTCAAAGGATTCACTTGAACACTTGACCCTAAGGGTGCACATACATCAGGCTGGGCCGGGTTCGGGCCGGGCTTATACTAGATAATAACAAAATTTATGCATTCCCAAACCCGACTTATTTATAGTCAGGCTTTATTTAATTTACCCAATCCCAACTCAAATAAAATTTTAATTTCTCAAACCCGTCCAAGAAGGCCATTTATTTTTTTAAAGCATAGAATCACCAATAAATTAAGGGTAGTGCTAATGCAAAAATTATTTTTGATTGTGCCAAAATTCAAGTGCATGAAATGCTTGTACTCATGTGTAAAGTACAAGCTCTTTATGCTTTGGAGTTTTGGCACAATCAATTTTTTTTTTGACATTATCACTAACCTAAATTAATCAACCATAACGATCGCAATTACAATTCACAACCGTAATAATATATTTATAGTTCTAAGTTCTTAAAAAAAATATTTAAAATAGGCCTATAAATTGAAGTGCAATTAAAATACTTAAAAAGATGGAACTCTCCAACATCCATCAATCTCTATATATAATACTAAAATAAAATATTATTAAATCAGGCCGGGCCGGGCTGAGCTTCAGAGGAATTTCCCTAACCCAGACCATTACGTAAACGGGCTTAAAATCTTAGCCTAGTCCGGCCCTATGGGCCTGAATATTTATCTCAAGCCCTAAAAAAATCACGCTGGGTAAGGCGGGCTAGACGGGCTATCGGGCTAGTGTGCACCCCTACTTGAACCCTCAACGGAGCTGCCCCGAATAGGCCTGCGTCGCCGTAAAAGGAACTGCTTGCTTGAGATCAGGATAGAATATAAGGAAGGGTCTTGCTAATATGTATCCAATGGACATACAATAAACACACAAACAAACAAAAACAATATACACTCCAATAACCTTTTACACTTTTCATATATCTCTATCCATTATTCACACATTTCAATACATTTTATAACCTTAATATTTGTATTTTCTTGAAATAGTATTTGGGATAAAAAAAATGGGGATTATTACCTCTAGGTCTAGAACAGAGATGTCTAATTACCAATAAGATAAGTCATTTTTTTTAATTACCACTAAGGTAAGTCACTCTTTTTTTTAGTTTAGGTTTAGGGTGCACTTTCCTATTATAGGGTTTTAATGGTTTATGCACTTTCATAAAGTACCCTAGGATTTAAAGTACTCTAGGATTTGAGGCACTTTCATAGGGTACCCTAGTCATAAGGGTACCCTAAAGTTTAGATTTAAGGTGCACTTTCCTATTATAGGGTTTTAGTGGTTTAGGCACTTTCATAGAGTACCCTAAGATTTTAGGCACTTTCATGGGTTACCCTAGTCATTGGATACCCTAGGATTTTAGACACTTTCATAGGGTACCCTAGTCGTAAGGTACCCTAGAATTTTAGGCATTTTCATAAGGTACCCTAGGATTTTGGGCACTTTCATAAGGTACCCGAGTCATAGGGTACCCTAGAGTTTAGGTTTAGAGTGCACTTTCCTATTATAAGGTTTAGTGGTTTAGGCACTTTCATAGGGTACCTGAGAATTTTATGCACTTTCATAGGGTACCCTATAATTTAGGCATTTTTATACGGGTTGGGGAGTTGATGATAATTTTTCAGAGTTGGGCTTGATCTGATGGTAATTATGAGATCCAAGTGTGACCTGATGGTAAATATCCCAAAAAAATGATACATGTACAATAACCAGCTCAAATAAGTCTCCAACAAACTCACATGATGTGTGAAACTCACACACACTTCATATGAGCCTTATAGGTCTGACCAACTAAGTAACGTCTCAATAACCAACTCGTCTAGCCTTCGATAACTTCTCGATAACTAACTCGTCTAGCATTGGAGCATAGCTTAAACGTCTAACAAATTTCTATAAGTAGCAATTTGTCCTAGGGGCCACCTCATCTCACACACACATGTAAAAAAGGACTATGGGTGGAGCTAAAGAGATTATAGTCCGATTAAACGGGACACTCTTCATCACCGAAAACAAATAATAATTATTGAACACACTTGCATTACTCCCATATTGTCAACCCTTGTGACTTATAACTACTCACCCTTTTTATTGGGTCAAAGACTCAAAAGATAAAAACTAACGGCCCTCACTTTGTCTTCAAATTTGATTCTCATAAGCAGGGACGGAGCCATGAATTTTACTACCAGGGGCGAATTTTTTTTCCAAAATACTTTGTAAGGGCGAGTCTATACAATTCATAGGAAATTTTAATTTTTTTTCTATATAATACTAGAAGTTTATTTTTTCTTGTAAGGACGACCGCCCCTAGTGATCCCTTTTCACTCCATCACTGCCCATAAGTCTACAAATGAAGTACGTCAATCATGACAATAGGGCTTTGAATTAAGAAATGTACCTACTACATTATCTTGATCGGACTAGGGGATACTGTGCAGCCCCATAGCACCGCCGCGCCGGAATTTTTTCGACGATCGGAGACTTTCACCGCGTAGACCTCGTCGAGTACTACAATTACACAAAATATTAACTTGATCGGATATTTTTAAGTAGGTTATCGGAACATAAATACTTTGAAAACAAATGGAACATAAACACTGGATAAAAATCACTTTTTCATGTTATTTGTGTTCTGATGAGGCACTAAAAGATATTCGATCAAGTTGATTTTTTGCACACTTGTAGTATTCAACGAGGTCTACATGGTGAACGTGTAATATCCCAAATTTTCAAAAAAAAAAATTGTGATATTTGTAAATATTAATTTTCTTAATTTAATTTTAGCCAATTTTGACTTTAGTTGACCATTTGCGGGTCTCTTATTTATTTATTTATTTAGTTTTTTCCCCTTTTTAGACGAGTTAGTACTCGAGGTGCACAGAATGATTTCAACCGACTTGTCACCAGTGGGCCCGGACGAACGGTCAGAATAATGTGCGTAATGCGGAGAATGATTTTGAGCTACATAGACGACACTAGCACGACCACTACAGTTGTGGGATCTGAGTCAACCAGATACGCTCACCTAGCGAGCGCATCTTAATGCGTGTTCTACTTTCAAGATTTTTCCAAACAATTCTGAGAACACGGTGACGTTGCCCACGATTTTCCAAGTTCGCATGAATATTTTGGTAATTTTTTGAGACCGAAACCCGGACAGTTCGAACACTGCTCGGAGTAAATTATACTGCATTGTGCCGCATCGCGTGCCGCGGGGCCCCCCAAATTACTCCTACACTCCACCTACCACACTTCCTTCCACCACTCATCCCACCTACTCCCACACTCCACATAACACTTCATTCCACCACTCATCCCACCTACCACCACCCCATTTCCCCTACATAAACACATCACCCCTTTCCCCTCATAGTTTTCGGCAGAAAAGAGAGAAAGATGGAGAAATTCTGGAAAAGAGGAAGAAAGGAAGAGAAGAAAAGAAAAAGAGGAGAGAGGTCACCACCATATTTTTCAATTCTCGTCCATAACGCGCATCCATTTTCATGGCCAATTTCCTCCTAGGTAAAGTCATTTTTAGGCTTAGGTTTCTAAACAAAAGTTGTAGAGGGCGTCAAGTACTTCAATTTCGGTATAAGAATCATCCAAATCGGTTGAGTTTTGATTGAGTTATAACCTTCCAAAGTTTAGTAAAAATCCGGATCGTTACAGAACGTCTCCGATCATCGAAAAAATGCCGGCACGGCGGCGCCACGGAGCTGCACAGCATGGTGCTGTGCATGGGGATGCCCATCACCCCCAAGTTCCATCTTGATCACTTTTGATATTAAAGGCTAGTTTGAGTGAATTGAGAAAATTGGTTTTTTGGTTTTTTTTAGTTTTAACTTTATTCAATTTTTTTTTTTGCATTTGTTAGTTTTCGATCGATTTGTTGTGATTTCTTGGCTTGTCTCGATCGGTTTTTTGGATTATTTTTCGTCTTTATTCACAAAACTTTAAGTTTGGCTAGTAATTTTATACTTTTTAGATTCCTCTCGTCGAGACAAGCCAAGAAACCACAAAAAATCTACCAAAAACTTACAAATGCAAAAAAAATAAAATTGAATAAGGACAAAACCAAAAAACCAAAAAATAGTTTTTTCAATTTACCCAAACCAACCCTAAGTTTAGGTATATGACATTATAATGCTTGACTTTTAAATTGAAATTGTTAAGTATGGATTGGTGGGATGACCAGCCTTGTTTGGTTTGGTTCTTAAGAACCGGTTTTCTCAATTATTATTCAATTATTACTCCTATTTTTAAATATTATTTTTATTTTTCTCTCTATCTCTCTCCAATCATTAATACATATGTTTTAATTGTTATCCCTATTTCTCCCTCTAATCATTACAAAAACCAAAAACTCAAAACCCAAACCAAATACAACCACCATGCACCAATCGTCTGTGGCTCAATTGATCAAGTATGACTGCAAAGTAATTAATATTTTAGTACAACCAAAAAAGCTAAAGTAATCTAAATTAAGAGGCGATAAGAATCCTCTCTCATGTGATGTTTTCTCACGTGACGCAAATATAACCCACCATGGTAAATTTGAATGATATATGGAATTGATCATTCCATTATTACCATGCATAGCAAGGTTCACACAAAAAATAAGGTTCACACAAAAAATTAGATTGATTGAACCTCTGTAACAACTTCATGGAATCAGTTTTTAATGGACATCGATGTCCGATCAACTTTATTTCTTGCATGATTGTGGATACCTATAATTTATAGGCTCCGACATCCAGTTATAAAAAAGAAAAAAGAAACTGTTGAATTGGCAAAAACAGGGGTGAATGTACGATTTTCTATTAATGAGATCAAGAATCCACAAAAGTTGTACATATTTCATGTCTTGGGGCAAGATTTAGTAAATCGAGCATAGGGTCTCGAGGTAATATTACCATAATATATCTAGAAATATATAGACACGTTTGTAGGAAATTTTAATTCAGCGGGGTTAATTGACCCCTTTGCCTCTTCTTAGGTCTGCCCCTGGGCAAAGAAATATATAGACACGTCAGTACAAAGTTCTTTTTTACATTACATGGGGAATCACATGAGGATCGTCGCATTAGAGAGCCACTTGATTCCGGAAATGGGACCTCAAGATAAGAATTTAATCAGGACATCGTTGCGGTAAAGGAAAAGTCTTACTAGTTGGTTATCCCTTTGTTCTCGACATGACGATAAATTTGAATTTATTTCATGGTACATGTGAATACTAATGTGCATAGTTGACTGTAGGGAAGGCTATTGTCATAATAATTGACTACACAGATGAAAACAAATCCTTGAACGGAGAATCGCATGGGCCTAATTGTGATGACGAAGGAAATTAAATTATGCAGCAGAAAATTCTCTATTCCTTGGATACGAATACGGACACCAGGCCTGATCTTGAGATTTTCGTGGGCTCAGATGAGAATGTAAAATAAGGCCCTATATTTTTCCTAAAAGAAAAATTTAAAGGGCCAACGTTAACTTCAAATGAAAGATACATTGTTCTATAATTTGTCTTTTTTGGAATTTGTGTCGTTATTATGTCAATGAAAAATAGTTTTCGGTCATAATTATTTATTTTTATTGCAACTATCAAATAAATAATTGAAATCGGCAAATTGATGCAAATATTTTATGAATACAAACGAAGTGTTTAATTTATTTTTCCCTAATGACGACACTGACAAAATATTCTTACAAAAGTCGACAAATAATATGGATGTGGTGGAAGCATATGTTCACACAGTTGAGTTCTTCTAAGATGATAGTTTTGAACTTAGTATAATATTGATATCATTACTCGCACAATCGAAACACCTTTTTTAGGTAATTTGAAATAGTAATGAAACGACCTTTTGAAAGATCAAAGAAGTGCAAATCTTTATAGCAAAAGAATCTACCAACATTTGTAAGTAAGTATTTTCCCAAATATGATACCTTTTAATATCTATTTCGACTATTTTAGTCAAGAGGAATAAAAAATACAAATGGCCATGTTAGTTTCCCAGTTTAGTTTTAGTTTTAGTTTTGATGACATCATTATTTTTCTCATTTATCTCTTTATCTCTTTCCACTCATTACAACTGATGACATCATCAAAACTAAACTAAACTATCTAACCAAACACAGTCAAAATAATTTAACCAAACCATAAAAAAATAACTATAAATATGTTTATATAAAAGAAAACCTGAAAACCTGAACTAGTAATGAAACGACCTTTTGAAAGATCAAAGAAGTGCAAATCTTTATACCAAAAGAATCTACCAACGTTTGTAAGTGAGTATTTTCCCAAATATGATACCTTTTAATATCTATTTCGACTATTTTAGTCAAGAGGAATATAAAATACAAAATAATTTAACCAAACCATAAAAAATAACTATAACTATGTTTATATAAAAGAAAACCTGAAAACTTGAACTACTAGAAATCTCATGGAGAGAGGGGAAAAAAAGTGTACTTTACATTGCACTCTGACTTTTTCTTCTATATATTACTTTAGTAAACAAAAAGAAAAAATGGGCCTAGGAGGATCAAACCCTGCCACTCTGCCTCAAGAAAGTAGGCTTTTCCACTTGGCTAAATGCCTCTAGTGCTATTCTTTGGCTACATTAATTATTTATTACTTAATAAATTATATATACTTAATTGGAGCCCAAAAATGGGCTAATTTTGGTAGGCCCCAGACCCAGGTCTTCCCAGCCTATCCTCAGGGCCGGCCTTGACGGACACACAAATTCAGAAATCCCTGTATAATCTGAATCCGGAATCTGAGGCATAAATTCAGGATTGTTGGGTGAGCTCTAGGCTTAAGGGGAGGTAGCTAGGTGGGGGGTTGCTAATCCTTAGGGTGAACCTTCACCTGAGAGTCAAGTTTGAGAACCTCCCTGAGCCTACACAAGGAACAAACATTGTTAGTGCCTTAGTCATTGTTCCGACTGAATAAGTACTTCGATGGTCTAGTGAGAGGAGGCCCTAGGAGGGCAAGTATAGTAGAAGTAATGAGAGAGATGAGCAGTGTACCGTGTACCCTTAGGGGTTGATGGTTGTACTTATATATATATATATATATATATATATATATATATATATATATGGTGTTATCTTGATTTGCCCTCTAAGTATTCTTGTGCTTGACACGCTCGGTAACCGTTCAGCTGACGTCACTCCTGACGAATGGGATAAGAGCGGTTATGCGCACATGCAATGAGATGCATTCGTGAGTCTTGTGTGTCATACCGACCGAGACATCGTCTGGTAAAGTTAGAACCCTCCAGTTCGGCCCAAATGGTATTGTTCGGTTCCGGTTTTGATGACAGAGAGGATGAATCCGAAGTTAATGTTGATCCGGCACATTATCCGATTGGTTTGTCCAGCCCAACTGGAATAATCAGCTGAGCTAACAATAGGCCGGGCCCCTAGGAACCCAATTGTTCGGCCACTACATTAGGGAGGGGGGCAGGTGCCACCCCTACCCCAACTTCAAGCTGCTAAGGTAGTTCCTTAAGTTATTTACATGTATTCAGATACAGGTTAATTTTCTACTAAATATAATGTTTTCCCGCTGTAGTAAAAAATGTAAATTTTTTTCCACTAAATATCAAAATCAATTGATAAATTTGAGGAGAATGACTTATGAGAGAATACCAAAAATATTGCTAAAAATACCATAATGGAAAATTAGACAGATTCTTGTCCCATGTTAGATAAATTGTCAAAGATTACTTTTAGAAAATGACCGGTTTAGATCATAACCGTATATCTCAATTGGCCTTCATTTGAAGATCGCATGATAGTTGATTCATACTTTTATTTGTTTTAACCAAAAAAAAAAAAAGGTCTGTAACAATATTTACGCCTAACATTCATCTTCAAATCTATACGGACAACACGCGCTAATAAAAGTGGACTCTTCCTAAACAGTGTTACTTTCAACTTAAAATCTTAACTCCGTTACTTTTATGACGGAAGAGTTAAATGTTGCAAGTGGTGGGTAACTCATGCGGTAGAGCTCTTGGATGTCATACACTGCATTCCGAGATGGAGTTTCATTCCCCCTCCCCAGTTAATAGATTAGGAATGACGGAAAAAAAAAAAAAAAAAAACTGTTGCGATATAGTTGGTAGATTTCTATGTATATCTCTTTGGAAGTGTTAGTCCCAATATGGATGGTGGGATACCTCCAATTTCAAGTGGAGCACTCAAATACATTTTAAATTACTAAAAACATCTTTTTTCCATTAAAAGGTTATTTCTATCTCTCTCTCTCTCTCTCTCTCTCTGGATCCATACTACTTTCTCCATCCCAAAATAGATGTCCAAAACTACCATTCATACCTCTAAAAAAATCATCTATATTTTTTCAGTTCTAATGTATTATATATACAATATAAATCTTGTTTGATAGATCTCACTAAACTTTATTAAACAAATTTTTTGAACCCAAAAAAGTATTATAAATTACAAAATATAGATAATTTTTTGAGAAGAGTGAGTAGTGATTTTGAACACCCATTTTCGGGCAGAGGGAGTATTCGGGTTTAATTTGGGTCCATACCTCCTCTTTCTCTCTCTCCTTCCTCCTTCTCCTTCTCTCCCCTCTTTTTTCCAACCATTGCTCATATCTATTTTTGAGTTGGAGCTCGGTTCTATCTTTATTTGAAGACGGTAGTTGTGTTTGCCTATTACGGCGGTGAGGCGATAGCTGTTGCTTGGGTGCTTTTTTATTTGTTTTGTTTTTTATTTTTGGTATCCAACCTTTGGTTTGATTTTTCTCCACTCCCCTAACTTCATGACCGTACATGTGGAGTTTTTTATATATTGAATAATTTTACCGTTCGAAAAAAGAAAATCTTTTGACATGATTGTTTCCCATTACCGAATTAAAGGATCAAATCTGACGTTAATTAATTAACAAGCGATCTGATTAAAAAGAAAAAAATAAATTAACAAGCCATCTTGAGTATTAAATATTAATCCCATGTTTGCAATTGAGTAAAACAGAAGGCCACCGATACCTTTAAGAAAGTTGAGCAAAAGTTGACCTTGAAGCCAAGAAATTGTGATAGGAGTTTGAAGTCTTCCCCAAAAGGATGATCAACCTCCTCGTTAGTCTCCATAACACTTTACCATACCTATTTGGAAAATCTCCCAATTGATCATAAACAAGAAAGTTTTATTACTTAATTGTCTAATTTCTCCTTGCGAAATGAATACTTTGGTGGACATTATAGCTACATTTTCTAATAACTTGCTATTCGGTCTAATTGATCAATTAATAAGGAGATGAATCCTACTGTCTTCTAATCTACTTAGGAGAGACCTAATTAAAGTCGGACAAAATTTGTACTGATCACTTAATACAAGAAGAGTTTAAATTGTTTCCACCGGCGGTGGAAATAACTTAATCTCACAAGAATGGATAACACACAGGTGAGAGTTGAACCACATACAAAAGGCTTCCTGAGATCCCTGATTGTCTGTTAACGTTTATTTCATTTTACATTTTTCTATTTTAATAAATTTATGAGATGAGAAATAATTCTCTTCTTTTTCCTTGAAACTTGTGATTGAAATCAGGAAAAAAATTAAATTGATGGCATAACGTGTTAGAGTAGTTAAGTATTACCTTGAACCAAGGAAAGTTCTCTTTGGAATTGTTTTCTCAAGGATGAAATGCAGAGGAAGCAACTAAAGAAAACAATATGATACACACCCCTCATTTGGGTGTGTATCATTCCCACTCTAATGAAAGTTACGGTTTTTTTTACAAAAATTACGAGACACACTAAAATGTTACGAATCATATTCCTAAAAAGTTAGGAAAAACTAAAACATGTTACGATTGTTGATGAGGTGATACAATCTGGACCATACAATAGGTGCATATAGTACACATTTTTTAATGGGTGTGTATTGTAGCCATTTCCAAACAGTATCCAAACCTCCACGCTGTTCTTTGACCCTTTCAAAAATTTAGACTTTTCCTCCTCAATTTTGATGAATAATAACCTTTTCGCCCCCATAAAATAGGACATTATCGCTTATTTTACAGCTAGCCATGAATAATTTTCCATTAAATATGACGAATCTCCGTTTTATATTCAGCTGAAGAGAAGGACAAACACGTCAATTAAATATTTATTGGAATGTACTAATCCTGTAATTAACTTAAAGAGAAAGGATGCAAATGAGGGTTAAAATAAGGATTTCGAGTCAGCTTACCCACACTTCAACTATTCTGGACGCCCAATCTCACCGCCCACTTGTGGGGAACAGGGAACTCAGTTAAAAATGGGCATTCGTATGGTCTAACCCCAAAAAGCCCCAAAGAAGCTGTGAGAGGTTTCAAATTTGAGACTTTAGAAGAGAACAAACTCCTAAGTCCAAATCTTGACCACCAAGCCAACTTCTCGGAGTTTAGCTGCTAGCCTAAGTTGGATCCCATTCTCTATATATCATATAAATGTATATGTGTGTGTATATACATATAGCCCAATCTTCTAGTCCAAATCTCCTGAAAATAAGAAACAAAATGTTTTTTTTGTGTTGCAAATTATGTTTGGAAAATCTGAGCCGTCTAATGTGTTTAGAAGGTATTTTCAAGAGTCAATATGGAAAATCTTGAAAAAAAAAAAACCAGAAAGGGCTTGATCCAAGCAGTTTTTGCAAAAACTATAAATATAAAGTTTTTGCGAAAATTGCTTGAAAACCTTTCCCGGTATGTTTTTTTGAAGATTTCTCTCATGCACTCTTAAAAACACATTAGACGGATCGGATCGTCAAAAAAAAATTTGGATCATGGAGGTCCGGATTAGAAGGACTATATATATATATATATATATATATATATATATATATAGAGAGAGAGAGAGAGAGAGAGAGAGAGAGAGAGAGAGAGAGAGAGAGAGAGTCCTCAACCCATCTCCTATTTCCCCTCCTCCTAGGATTCTTAAAGTACTCCCATATCTCTCTTCGTCGGTTACAAATTTATCTGCCTTCTCCACTTTTTCTCCCAGTTTCCCTTGAAGGCTTCAATATATAAACAATCCATAAATCTTTCTGTAGCGGTCCTAGAGGATAAACGTATTCGTTCTGTAGCGGTTCTTTTACAAGATCAACTCAGCTTGGCTTTAGTTCGTTTAGAAGCCCTCTTCATGGTCTCTCTCTCTCTCTCTCTCTCTCTCTCTTCATGCATACACATACAAGCAAAATTTACATATTTTTCATGTCAATTTACCTGATAATATGATATAGTCTTCCCCATGTTTCAGGTTTTAATTTTGTTTCTTTTTTCAGGCGCGTGAAATTGGAGGAGTGAGATATGAAGAGGAATACATATTGAATTCAAGAGGAATGAAGCTTTTCACGTGCAGATTCCTGCCTGCAAATCATGAACCGAAAGCTTTGATCTTTTTGTGCCATGGCTATGCTGCCGAGTGCAACACCACCGTTAAAGGTCAATATCATTTACTTAAAATCATGTAGTATTTTATAATTTCGTCGTCTCACGCTGTTTCTATGCCAAATTAATCCCTTTTTTTTTTGTGATTTTTGTTGTCATTCCTTCTTCGTCTCCTCGATCTCAAGTTTTTCATTAATAAATAAGAAATTGAAAATGTGACGAACTGGTTAATTAAGGTTGGGTGATTTAAACAGGGACGGGAGTTCGGTTGGCAAAACAAGGATTTGGGGTATATGGGATTGAATATGAAGGGCATGGAAGATCATCAGGGCTTTCTGGCTATATTCCTCGCTTTGATGATCTTGTCACAGACTGCTCTCTTCATTATACAAGCATTTGTGGTTAGTTTAACTCTCTCTCTCTCTCTCTCTCTCTCTCTCTCTCTCTCTCTCTCTCTCTCTCTCTCTCTCTCTAAGGTATTTTAATGATAAAAAAAAAAAAAACCTTAGCTATTTTGGTGTAACAGGTAGGAGTATTTTGTTGGCCAATACTATATATTCATTTAAAGTGACTTCTCATTTTTTAAAATTTTTTTTGGTTCATCCAACTACAGAAGCAAGGACGTAAAAAAAAAAAGGAAAAGAGAAGGGGACATATTTAATTAAAAAAAGAAAGAAATAGATGCTCTCGAGTAATTGTTCTGAACAAATTTAACAATTTTCTCACAATGTAAAAAGAATCCTATCGATAAGGTTTTTTTTTTTTCCTGTGGAATCCAGACTTATATGATTAATTGTCACAATGCAAGGGACTCAAAAAGTTGATATGAACTCCATATTTGTAAGATAGTTTCAGCATTTGTCGAGACAGTTAGTAGAAGTGATCCATTTCTTAAGAAAATTTTTCCAAAAAAAAAAATTCAGAAAAGGGAAAAAAAAGTCGCCTTTTTTCTCTTGGTTTTGTTTTTTTCTAAGTTATGTTTTATAAATTTTTTAATGCAAGACGATCCGGAAAATAAATATCTTTTGACTAAAAGGTCAAAGAAAAACCTGTTAAAAGAGCCCAAAACAGGCCTAAAAGCAGCATGACATGGTTGACAATACTATTATTCCCGGCCTAGCAAAAACGACCAAGTTTCCAAAATGTTCTTAGACTGATTATGAATTTAAAATTTGCTTAATATTTTTTTGTTAAGCATTTTATAATTCCATATGTAGGAACATTCATGTGGGTTAAGGTTTTAATTTCCAATTTTGTTGAGCAGAAAAGAAGGAAAACAAGAAAAAGTTGAAATTTTTAATGGGAGAATCCATGGGAGGTGCAGTGGCTCTTCTCTTGCACAGGAAGAAGCCAACTTTATGGGATGGTGCTGTTTTGGTTGCACCCATGTGTAAGGTATCGCGTGCGCGCTCTCACTCTCTCTTTCGGTAAACCGAATTCATTAGTAGAAAATTAAGAATTTACAGTCCCCGGATACTCTCTCCCCCTTGCGAATCGCTAGAGCATCGGTACATTTGTTTGCCTCGTAATGTACATGTTTAATATTCCAGGCCTCAAATTAAACGTCTTTAATACCTCCAATATTTTTTGCTGATCAACCACGCACAACTCATTTGTCCTGTTTTAAAAATGATTTGTCTAGTTTACTGGGAAGCACATTGGGTAGCTGATTTTAGGCAGGTTGATTAGGCCAGGTTGGACTTTTATAGTACTTTCTGGCCCATTAAAAAAGTAAAGATTTCGAATAGCACTTGGCTTTAGCATGGATTATACCTACTCTAATTACAATAATTGGGGTCATGTAGTGCGGTTTCTCGATCTGTGTAGTACCGCTTAGGGCACATTCAAACAGTCCGTCTCTGTAGTTAATAGTTTAGATTGAAATCATACTTTTATCGGTAAGAATATAGTAATTTTTACCGGTAAGAAATTAACTTTTACTAATAAGAGTAAAAAAACGAATCTAAATCATCGGAGATGGATGGTCTGAATGTGTGTTACCGGTTGGATTTTGACTCCCAATAGGGCCACCACCGGCCAATTCATAAATTCTTTTTTCATTGACACAACACGACGCGCTTTCTTTAGTTTAATAATCAGTAATTCTTATGTCACAACATATGTTGTGTAAATTAACACCAGCTAAAACTCGTGCCTAGAGACATTGTTAGCACAAACAATGGGTCAAAAAAATCTCCTTCATTCTATTAAGAACGTGTTTTTTTAGGAATCCACACCGTTGTAATTGGTGATATGAATAATTTTTTTAATTTTTTTTGCAGATAGCAGCAAATATGAAGCCAAATCCAGTGACTATTACTGTATTGAAATTGCTTAGTCATATCATTCCAACTTGGAAAATTATTCCAGCGCCCGATGTTATTGATGTCGCTTTCAGAGACCTTGAAGTTAGAAAGGAGGTACATAATGTTCCATTTTAGTTGCTTTTACTTTTCTTTTTCTTCATTTTCTTAGGGGTAAAAGAATGGGGTAATTTTCTGTATGACAAGCTCTCTCCCGGAGCTAAAACTGAAAATTAACTTTTCTTAGTATTAAGTACCGGATTTTAGTAGGTTTTTTCAAATAAAACAAGTTAGAGAATGGATGATTGGACATATTAATTGAGGGTTATTAGGCATTGTCGGAAAAGTTTTCTCGAAAATGTCCAGGACATTTATTATCAATTTATTGAATCATTCATTTCTTTTTCTTGATATTTTCGGGGAATTTTTTTTAGGATCTTAACATTTTTATATAGATATCTTGACCCCATAAAAATATGATGACAGATTCGGTCAAATCCATACTGCTACAAAGACCGACCCCGATTGCAAACTGCCAATCAACTCCTGATTGTCAGCTTAGATCTGGAGAAAAGACTTCAAGAGGTTCGTTTACACTATTTTCAACTTTCTAAGTGTATTTTATTGGAGAGTCTTATTATGGTGCACACCCTTGAAAATGTGTATCGTCTGCTCTTGTTAATTACTCTCTCTGTCCTATAAAGTTGTATTATTACGAAATTATGTGTAATTTTTAAACTAAAAAATAAGGTATTTACCAAAATAATTTTTGAATTTTTTTTGCATCGTATAAAAGTTGTCGATGAGATCTATCAAACAAGATCCATATTGACTAAAAAATTATTTTCGTAAGCACATTATTTTTTAGCTTGAAAATTGCACGTAGTTTCGTAGTGATACAACTTTATGGGACGGAGGGAGTACGTATTATTATGACTTTTGTTACATATGATTTGGGTATATATTATGCATGTTTATGGTTCGAGACTTTCAGTTCATTCATTCAATTTGTAATACTATTCACGATAACCAATCGAACCGGTTACCGATAGATTACCACTAGCAATACCATAAAAACTCGTAGCCATATCCACAGAAAAAAAAAACATGACGTTACCAAAATGAGTAACTTTTGTTTAACAAAACCAAAATACAACTTTGAAGTTAATAGCAGAGAGCTTACCCCATTTGGTTACAACATTTTGTTTAATGTTAATAGCAAAGCTTACGCCATTTGTAATCAATTTATTTGTTTAAGGTATGATGTTTCTTATAGTTCTAGTTGTTGTATCAAATCCTTTCTGTTTTCCAATCAATTTGAAGTTACATTATGGGGTTTCTTCACACGTTAGCTAATATCATAAAGCTTTGTAACCTTATACAAACAACTATTTTAAGATGTTAAGTACTTGTAAAATACATAATCACTTTTATAATCCATTCACTTTGGAGTTATATTGCACGTGTTAGGTTGACCGGAAAAATGAGCCAAAAAAGCCTATTCACAAGACGAGTATTTTTGCCATTTTACATTTACATTATCATTTGACATGTCAAAAAGGCACGTGATACTCAGAATGTGTAGCACAAATGTGACCGATAATGTAACTGCTTTGTCTTGATTTTTCAGGTTTCATTGCCATTTCTAGTAGTCCACGGTGGAGAAGACAAAGTGACCGATCCATCTGTGAGCAAACTTCTGTACCAGTCCGCTTGCAGCACAGACAAGACATTCAAGTTGTACGAAGGGATGTGGCATGCCCTCACTTACGGCGAGTTGCCGGAGAACATCGATGCTGTGTTTTCCGACATTGTTGCCTGGTTGGATGACAGAGTTGCCATGAGGAATTTAAAGTTGGAGAATGAGCAAAAGCTTGAAAACGATAACTTGCTCAAAGACGGTTCAAGCGAATGAACGTTCGGTGGTAGAAACTTAAAATTGAAGTCAGAGAGGGTTCCACTGCTCTTTTGCCGGACATGAGGTCCTGGTTTCGAGTCTCGTATCGGCTCGCACTTCCTCGGCCTTTTCTCTCCTAGAAATGCTATCCGATGTTAATTGTACTGTGATTTACCAGTTTATTCTTTATTGCAAATGAAGAAAACCAACGCTGAAACCTAAATGGAAAAATATGCATCCAGCTAAATGCTAGTATTTCATAATTTGGTTAAGTGTCATTCTATCCTTCGAGAAAAACTAGGGTGCAGGCTTGGTACTACGCGGCCGTACCCAGTGTGCATCTCCGTCGTTCAAAAGTGTTTTGAACAGTCTAGATTTTAGAGAGAAAGAGAGAGACAGAGAGAGAGAGAGAGAGAGAGGTAGAATTAGGATCATCCAACATACTTTTGGAAGGCCGAGATGCGCGCTCGGGCACGACGTTTGTTGTACCTTATTTGTCCCACATTTTTTCTCCTATCCCTAAATGCTAGGATTTCATAATTTGGTTAAGTGTTGTTCTATCCTTCGAGAAAAACTAGGGTGCCGGCTAGGTATCACATGGCGGTATCCAATGCGCATCTCCTCGTGTTTTGGACGGCGTAAATTTTAGAGAGAGATAGAGAGAGGGAGGTAGAGATCAGGACCATTCAAAATACTTTTGAAAGACCGAGATGCGTGCTCAGACATGACGTTTGTCGTACCCTATCTGCCCCACATTGTTTCTCCTATCCCGTGGTACATAGTTTCACATAAGCCTTCCAGAGTATCAAAATCTCAAAAGCACAATCACAGAACATGCATGAGTTGGGGAATTCTAGATTCAACGCATGCTTCAACAATAGCACAAAATATATGTTTATTTATTTAATATTCCCTCTCACCTCCCAACCCACGCATGCTTCAACAATAGCACAAAATATATGTTTATTTATTTAATATTCCCTCACACCTCCCAACCCAGGGAGCCTACATTGCCCTGCTCCGACTCCCGCCCCGGTCCTTACTCCCACTTCGTGCAACTAAGCCTTGTATCTCATAATATTGGTATTTCATTGGAATTCCAGTTTTTAAGGAGGCATTATATGCGCAAAATATAAATGTTGCATGATTCTCTCATTGATTTTTCAAAATGCACAAACAATCGACAAAGCAATCTGAGAGCTGCTCATAGCGGAGTGTTGCTTAGAGTAGATTGGATTTTTTTTCTTTGGCTTTTATCGGGAGCTGTTAGGCACGCCCCTTGAAAATCCCCCCTGACACCGGCCCCACCCCACTTTCCTCTAATACCCCTCACACCAGCCCACAATTCTTTTTTCGGCCAAATTCCTTTTCTTTTTTTTTTTCTTTTTTCTTTTTTTCTTTTATCTTTTTTTCTTTTAACTTTATTTATATAATTACTATTAAAAAAAAAACCCAACCAC
The DNA here is from genome assembly GCA_022606695.1 of Vaccinium macrocarpon. NCBI lineage: Eukaryota > Viridiplantae > Streptophyta > Magnoliopsida > Ericales > Ericaceae > Vaccinium > Vaccinium macrocarpon. The sequence goes on along the minus strand of CM040177.1, from coordinate 5,429,261 downwards.
CAAATCATAAACAAGTTGAACTAATTAAAACCTTATTCCCAGCCTCCCGGGACATATGATACTTTGTCAAATTGTGAGGCTTTCACGCCCCTATTAATCATTGCCGCCTCAAATCTTAATATAGAGCTCACCCAAGCTCTTTAACTTGGTTCCATTTAAATCACTACTAGATACTTCAGATTCTGTGTACGAATAGTTCAAGTTATTGTGACAAACTCCTTTTCTTTTTTTTTTTTCTTTTTTTTTTATCTTTTATCTTTTTTTCTTTTAACTTTATTTATATAATTACTATAAAAAAAACCCAAGAAACCAACACATTCCCTGTCTTCTTCTTCATCAGGATTTTGAACATGTCTTCCATTATCAACTCACCTGGGTTGGTCTTAGCAACGGCCATGGCCGCCTCTCCGTATTGTCGTTTTTCTTAAGCCTTCCGTCGTGAAAGGAATTTCCCACCTACCCATTTTCCCGCGACTCAAGATTCCCCACCCATGAAGCCAATTCTTTGATCCTGCGAATCGGGTGGCCTTGTACAGTGGAATTCTAAGAGATCGTGTACACTGTTTGGAATGCTCCTATTGAAGTACTTAATTAGTTTTTTATTTTTTCTCGGTTTTTTCCCCCTTGGTTGGTAATAGTTGTCAAATCGTTTTTTTGGGTTTTTTTTTTCCTTCTCCATAAATTTGTTTCCCTAGAATCAGATCTAATTTGTAATTGAAATCTGTTTTGGGTGGAGTAGAGGAAAGTGCAAAAAAAGAGGGGATTTTATTTAATTATATTTTTTGATGTTTTTTCACGCTTCTCGCTTCGTTGGACTTAAAAATAGTAGGCTTTTTTATTAATCCCGAAAGCAACGAATTAAATAAAATTAGATGGTGGGTATCAACAATAATTAAATAAAAAATTGAAATAAATAAATAAATAAATTCAAAACTGAATTAAATAATTAAATGAATTGATTTAAAGAAATAAATTTAAAAATTAAATGAATTCATATAAATAAATGAATTAAAATAAAAAAAAGTCAGTTCATGCCACCACAATTTTAAAATCAAAAATAATCTCTTTTTTGTGGTGAAACGGAAATTTAAACCACCCAATGAAAAAAGTAGGTGCATGCCACCACAAATTTGCACCGAAAATAATCATTTTTTTTTGTGGTGAAATGGAAATTTAAACCAATGTACATTTAGCACATTTACAATTGAATAAATCTTTTTGTGTAATTAAAGGATGAGAGAAAGGGTAAAATAGTCGTAAGAAGGTGTCATGTGGGGGGGAGCATGTTAGGAGGGGAGCGTGATCAATTTTCGGTTTTATCTTTACAGATTTACAAATACTAGTGTTATGATTGCGCCATAATAATAAAAATTAAGTTGAAGAATACATGTAATAATTAATTAAATGTGCTAAGACCAAAAAATTAAATACTTTCGTACATAATTAGTTGCCAAAAATCAAAAAATTATGAGCCTGTACTTTATTTTTTGCCCAAAAATTGCAAACCCAAGAAGCCAACATTGTAAAATACTTTCTTACACAAATTTTCATATTTATTTGCATCGAATTAAAGAAGGGATTATTACCTCTAGGTCTAGAAAAGAGATGTTTAATTACCAATAAAGTAAGTCATTTTTTTTAATTACCACTAAGGTAAGTCACTCTTTTTTGGAGTTTAGATTTAGGGTGCACTTTTCTATTATAGGGTTTTAGTGGTTTAGGCATTTTTATAGAGTACTCTAAGATTTTAGGCATTTTCATGGGGTACTCTAAACGTAGGATACCCAAGGATTTTATGCACTTTCATAAGGTACCCTAGAGTTTAGGTTTAGGGTGCAATTTCCTATTATAGGGTTTAGTGGTTTAGGCACTTTCATATGGTACCCAAGGATTATACGCACTTTCAAAAGGTACCCTATGATTTAGCCATTTTTATACAGGTTGGGATTTGATGAAAAATTTTCAGAGTTGAGCTTGACCTGATGGTAATTATGGGATTCAATGATGACCTGATGGTAAATGTCCTATTAAAGATCTCTATTAGTAGTTCATTTTGGTACAAAAAAAACACAAAATTATACGCGAAAGTACTTTATTTTTATCCGAAGAAAAATAAAAAGGGCATAAAACCTTTTTTTTGAACGACAAAAAAAATTTATTAATCAAATATCATGGATACAAAGGGTATAAAACCTTAATATCATAATGAAGGGAGGGTTGTTTTGTAAAATACTTTCTTTCAAAAAAATTCAAAATTTTTTTGCATCGAATTAAAGATCTTTGTTATTAGTTTATTTTGGTGCAAAAAAGAACAAAAATTTAAGTGCATAAATAATTTATTTATTTTTATCCAAAGGAAATTGCAAAGGGCATAAAACCTTTAGTATTGGAATGAAGGGAGTGCTACTTCGTAAAATACTTTCATACACAATTTTTCACATTTTTCCGCATTGAATTAAAGATCTCTACTAGTAGTTTATTTCGGTGCAAAAAAGAGCAAAAAATTATGTTTAAAAATACTTTATTTTTTATCCGAAGAAAATTGCAAAAGCATAGAACTTTATAAGGTATGAGATTGCAAAGCAAAAAAAAAAGCCTAAAAGTGGGGGCATTTCCGTCAAATTGCCATAACAAAGGCAAGAACCATACTGGCTTCTGTGGCCTCTCATTTCCACAACCAGTCACTCTTTATTTTTCACACATACAAACAAAGACATAACTTTCCACAATATTTTTCACAATAACTTTTCGAGATTTAACGGCTTGGAGCTTGTGCACAGTTTTTTTTTTACATCTGCAATGCATTTAAGGATGAGAGAGAGTGTGCATAGTGATACAAAGCAGACCAATAAATTTTTAATAGGATTAAACATCTATACGTTCTATAGACTTTAGTATACAAAAATTTCTATTACATTTTTGTCACCACTAAATTAAAACTATGGAGCCGCCTTTGTCTGTATTAAACTTAATTTAGTTGTTGTGAATTTTAGGATGTAGTTTTTCATTTTTGTAATTCTTTGAATTTCTTCTTCTATTTGCTCCACATCAAAAAAATAAAACAAAGAGAGAATTTATAACACAAATTCTTACCTCAAAGTGTATCACACCACATTTATGAGAGAATTATCACCACGTTTAAGAGAAGATATAAACTTGCAACCTTGCACCATTATCACACCACATTTAATAGAGAATTATCACCACACCACATTTATGAGAGAATTATTGCCACATTTAAGAGAAGATTTGAACTCGCAACCTCGCACCATTATCACACCACATTTATAAGAGAATTATCACCGCGTTTAAGAGAAGATTTGAACTCGCACCATTATCACACCACAATTATGAGAGAATCATCACCACGGTTAAGAGAAGATTTGAAGTTCGTAATTTGAAGTTTGCAACCTCGCACCATTATCCATACTTATGCCAACATGGTCCTTGGCTCCCCACTGTGGAGTCTGAGTGGCTAGCGTGCAAGCGGGAGCCTAGAGCCCTACACACTACGCACCTTCTAATTATCCTTTTTTTTTTTTACTGTATTTTAAGTTTTGTTTGTTAAAATTATGAAAAACTGTCACCTTAAAATTGTGCTATTAATATATAAGGATAATATTCTATTGTTAATTTATGAATATGCGTATATATGATTTGGCCCCCTGCGATAAGAATCCTGGGTCCGCCACTACTAGTGTGAGATTAACAGAATAATTTAGGGCTTCGAAAACTTATAAAATGTTAAAACACTTGCAAAGATCGATTAGAAGAATTAATCCTACACAATATGTATTTAAACCGATGAGAAAAACTGTTTGTTAGGAGTAATAACTGTAATAATAACCCATATGAGAGAAGACAAGACAGATTGTGAAAAGTTTTACTCCAAATTTCAATTAGAAGAATTAATCCTACACAATATGTATTTGAACCGATGAGAAAAACTGTTTGTTAGGAGTAATAACTGTAATAATAACCCATATGAGAGAAGACAAGACAGATTGTGAAAACTTGAAGATCTACAAACAGTTGCATAACATTAGTATAAGAAGGCTAATTAGGCATAAATTACTCCAAATTTCTGCAGATGATACGGATTTGGGTATTATTAGCATTCTAAAGCCATGTATCCCAGTTAGTACCATAAACTTGCTCTCTTTAAACCATGCTCAGGTAACCCGAAAATAAACATAACTTTAGGCAATACAAGAAAGTAAATGACAACACAATCTTTACTCAACAAGTCTGCTCACCAAGAGCTTAATTGTCACTCATAAACATCCAGATATCTACAGGGAAACTGAAAAACGGGAAACTAAACCAAAATAAATAGGTAAACATATACGATCAAGACATCAACCAAACACCACAACGGAATACACAGTCTTTGTAACCCCCAACAGAAATCTCGGCTAGTTTTTACGGATCCATAAACTGCAATCATGTTGAATTCCGGAGCTACCACGCTCAAATGTAAAGCAGCATGCATTGTGCTCATATTACGTTGGTAATTTGATGCTTTTGTATATAAATGACTGGTACCTAGATATTTTCTTTTCTTTTGATGGTGGGAATCATCCTTGTGCATTACGGAGTATTTGATGTCTTTGTTGTTGCCGATGTCTATCTCCAGCTGTTTGCCTGTTTGCTTCAGATACTGTTATAGTACGGATGGTTTTTGTGATCAATGGGTACAGGAGTTATATTTTCCTTGGGTTGTGTTTGGATTTTGGATTTGGAGGGGGGAAGGGAGAACCATGAGAAAAGAAAACCCCCCCCTTTTTTTTTTGGTGACAGCTAATGAAAACTAATTTGAAGCTATATTTTTGCCCTTTGTTAGGTATGGTTACGAAAAGGATAGCCAGCGAGCTCTTAGCTCAACGGCATGGCCCAATGCCTTCTTTAGTGGTGGTCAGGGTTCAAGCTATTAGGAGCGTGTGGTGTTGTTAGATTATGTTAGTTCAGATTTTTTGTTTATACATAAAAGAGGGAGAAAAGAATTAGAATTTGTTTATTTGACTAATTAGTCCTCTTGGTTAGTTACCCTTAAAAAAATAATATATGCTCGAAAACGAACAGGAACGAGAAGATTAAAAAAAAGCAGGCGGCCACAAGGTTTGAAATTCAGACAAGCATCCTTGTGCATGATATGAAAAGTTCGAAGAATTATTGTAAATGATGTGAAAAGTTTGAAGAATTATTGTAAATGATGTGAAAAGTTTGAGTAGGTATCATCAAAAACAATCTCATCTATATAAAAAAAGTGTGTTGATTTCGGAAAAAAATGTGTATCGATCTCGGGAAAAAAATTGACCGGAACCAATGAATAAGACTGAGGGAAGTAGAGGATTCATGACAATAAATAAAAACTTCTCATAGCCAAGAGGTTTTTAGAGCTTGTTTTGAAAAACCACAAGTATTATATTACAAGCTGAGCACTCTACAACGAGTTAAAAAAATGAAAATTAACTTTTCTGAAGGTGTTGTTCTAGGAAATACTACCTTAAGTTAGAAATTGGTTTTTTCTCGTAAAATGTAATAAATCAAATTTTAAGTCAGTTTCTACAACAATTTTTTTAAGTATCGAATTTCAAAAATTTGAGTAGGTTTTGAAATAAATCAGGGTAGAGAATAGACGATGCTAGGGGTACCGACCCATTTTGTACGGTTTTAGGATATGAAGTCTAAATGAAAAACTTGAAGTTTAAATCAATCATTTACACATATCCAATTGAGCTGATTTTTTGCAGGGACATTCAAAAAATTATTGAAATGTTCGGATTATTTGTGTGAAACCTAAAAGTTAGTCCCGCAAACTGCTTTGTACATTCAGATCCAAAAAAAAAAACTGCTGTGTACAATTTTAGTAAAGAGCAATTGGTACCCATATCTTTACGGGTAGAGAATGGCTGATTGCATATATTGATATCTTGCCCCCATATCTTTGTGCATTTTTGTTGCATATATTGATATCTTGCCCCCATATCTTTGTGCATTTTTGTTGCCTGGTTGGATGACAGAGTTGCCATGAGGAATTCAAAGTAGGAGAATGAGCAAAAGCTAGAAAATGATAACTTGCTCAAAGACAGTTCAAGCAAATGAAAGTTCGGTAGAAACTTAAAATTGAAGCCGGGTTGTGCTTTTTGAGATGGTTTAATTGCAAGATGGAGAAGATTCCACTCCTCCTTTAATGGATACGGGGTCCTGGTTTCGAGTCTCATATTGGCTCCCACTTCCTCAGCCCTGCCTGTACTGTGTACCCAACCAACAATTCTATGATTTACCAGCTTATTCTTTATTGCAAATGAAGAAAACCCACGCAGAAACCTAAATGGCAGAGTATCAAAATCTCAACTGAAAACAATCACAGAACATGCAAATATAGTAGGGGGAATTCTATTTCTAGATGCAATAACCCATCAGTAAACATGCAAACAGAGAGATCATGAGTTAGATTGCAATACTATATATAACTAGGACCACATATCGTGATTTGCAGCCCATCGATGAAACCTCTCAACCCTATCTAAATCGTGAAGCATTGTACTAAACCCAGATCACAGAATCATGACCGCTAGTTACACACATGAATTTTCCTGGATGATGTATTTTTTGTCCACAAATAGCAGATACAGATGTGTACATTTATGGACGTAGATATTACTCGTTGAACCATGCATATACGAAAATGGCTGGTTATGTTTCACATGAACTCTGATACCTATCAAGAAAGAGAGATTATGAAGCAATCTTCAGTCATTGCAAGTACTCTAAGAGAGAGAAAACCAAAATCACAATATCATAGACTGAAAAATCTGCCACTACCTAGGTACAACAACAAAAGATCCAAAGAAATGAGAAGAATTCTTTAGGCAATACAAGTTTCGCTTCCGGTCCCTTATATGCTCCATCCACGTCTTGTTGAAGCAGCTCCATCCACACCTTGTTGAAGCAGCTCCATCAGATGAGACATTCTCGCCATGAGCAACCTCAACGATGCATCACCTTGCAACTCTAACTACAAGCTGATCCCGCAATTCACATATGCTGGGAAGTGTACCTATGCAAATATGCACACTCAATTACTTAAGAGTCCACAACATACTGTTGTCTAAAAAAACAGGCATTGGTACAATAAAGAATGTTCATTGATTTCTACCGTGTGAGGCAGATCATCAACCAAGCAATTGATACCACCTATATCCATATTGTTGGTCCTCCATTTGAATTCCAACTTTTAACGACACATAATATGCCCCTTATCTTAACTTTCCAAATTTTCTCACCGATGATCTTGAGGTTTGTTGAAATCTTAACTTACTAAATAAGAAAGTGCAAAAGATGAATGCCGCAGGATTCTCTCACTGATTTTTCAAAATGCACAAACAGTCGACAAAGCAATCTGATGGAGGGAGTATAATCTGTTTTGGTAAAAACAAAAGCATATAGAGTTTGTCCCACATTGGTTAATAATCACCTCCGAAAACATTAGTACATGAACCTGGGTGGCTTCTCCACTCATTGCCAATTGGTTTTGAGTTGGACGCTTTAACATGATATCATAGCTAGGCTTTCCGAGGCTTTTGGACAAGACTCTATACTGTTGATGGTTGTTTGTTCCCCCTTTGTTTGTCGTTGATGGTTGATAGTTGCGAGTGAGGGTTGCACGTACTGCGGAGTGTTAGAGCTTGTCCCACAGTGGTCAATGGTTAATAATCACCTCCAAAAACTAGTATATGAGCCCACTCATTGCCAATGAGTTTTGAGTTAGACACTTTAACAGTTTACATTAACTATGAGTGCTGCTCATGGCGGAGTGTTGCTTAGAGTTTATTTTTTGGTTTGCTTTTATCTTTACGGATTTACAAATAAGCTGCTTTGGCCTCATGTGCCATTAAATAGCACAAAATTACTCTGATGTGGATGTCATAATAACCTTTTTGTATGTACTTAGATAAAAGATACATCTAAAACACATACAAGGTACACCAACAACATTTATATGCATGTAAGACTTGCCATACCTTCGGTTCAATCCTCCTCAAATGATCTTATTTCGAACCTCTTCAAGTTTCTTCAGAATCTCTCCTGGAGTTCTATCCAATTCGTCAGCTATTTTCCTTTGCAAATCCATAGGCAGTGTCGGAAACTGCTCACACAAATCTCCATCAATCACATCCTACAAAATTATCCCATCAGTAGGAGGTTATTTCAAACGACACACAAGTAGTCAACTTTCTTCATATTCCGCTTTTGCCCAAAAACTATTTCAGATGCATATGTTACCATGTCAACTAGAGTCCATGACTCCAAGTGTCCAAACAAAGCTTCATTGTACGAATAATGGAAACAAGTCAAAACGAATCAGCAAACTTACTACAGAGGAGCTAAAATAGGTGCTAAATGAAAAATGGACACCGGAGTTCAGGCATAAGAAAATAAAAAATATATATTGCAGGAACTTTCAGCTCCATCCTCCCAAGTCACGCAACAGATCATCCAAGCATACAAAAACTATTGAAGTAAAAAACTATATGCATGATTAAGCAATCATAAACTATATTGCCCTACCATTTTGACAACTCTCTCTTATGCCATGAAAATGTCGTGAACTATGTCCTGACAATGGTCGTGAAGACAGTCAATTATCCCAAGTCTGTCTAATGCACCTCACAGATGCATAATCAACAGAAATGCAATCATTCCACTTTGTTTTCCACAACCATTCACTCTTTATTTTCACAGAAAAAAAGACATAACTTTACACAATATATTTCTAATCCCAAAAAAAGAGGGAAAAAAAAATACAAAAACAAGTTGAGAAATAAATCTGTTTCAAGAGCAGGCAGAGTAAGTAAAGTCTGTTTTGACTTTCGACACCAGTCACATTTGAAGAAATATATTTCCCTTCAAAAAGTTGAGTACCAACACCAACCCCGGGAAACCATCTATCTACCATCTGTGTATAATCATAGCACCTATGGCTACAATAATCAAGGGATTGAAAACCCCAAAAGAAGGGGAAAATGGTACAACACTTCTGAAGCTATCCCCAAGGAATAGTTGAACGTTCAAGAGAATCATAACAATTAAAAGATGGATCACATGTAACATCTTACAGTCCTCCGAATGGAACTGATGCTATGCAAAATAGTGGCGAAATTTTAGGTGGGAAAAGACACATAAGACGCAAAAGATTTACCTTAACAGGAAAATAGGCAGATCGATACGCCATATGATCTCTTCCACACAGAGGAGGGTTTTCCTGCCTCATATGCATCTCCAAATGAGAAAAGAAGTCAACTTCATCTCGAGAAGTAAAAGCAAGCAATGCACCCAAACTTCCCATCACAGTCCCATAAATGAGGCACTCTCCACCACTTGGAATTAGAGATGCCTTTTGCAAGCACGTGACCACATCACCGACATGAAACTGCACTATTTCCTCTACCTTGTTAGGAGCTCCATTCAGCTTCCCCTGCTCCCACTTAATTTTCCCACCAGTTGGATCTTCTTCAATCTCATCTGACACATCCTGTGGTAAACGAACAAAATAGATATTCCCAAACTTGTCCGCACCAGCCATAGTGTCAAAGTCTATGTGGTATGATGCAGTAAGCCATCTCGGCACAGAATCATCGGCAAATATGTATAACTGATTTTCATCACGTCTATATTTGCAATAATGGAATGACTGCACAGAGAAAAGAAACAGAAGCATGAATAATCAACGCAGAATGCAGAAATCAATGGAGCCAAAAAAAAAACAAAGAACTCTACTTCGTGTAGGCTTGCAAGTAAAGCTAAAAGTTGGATAGTGTTATATGCCTAATAGTTGAATGACCTAAACATCAAAGGGTGTATTGGCCCAAATCTTATAGATAGAACCACCACAATTACAACCGAGTCAATATACACGATCACGATAGGTATGAATGGCGCTGATTGATAGTCAATAAGAACTAAAGAAGATAATATTTGGCAGAAACAAATAAATTACAGTTGGTCCAGAAATTTACGGCAGAAAAGCATGTGTTAGGGCCAAAAAGCCAATTAAGCAGCAGAGAACATACCTCCTGAATGTCACCTACATAAATGCGATCACGATAGGTATGAATAGAGTTGATTGTGTTGGGAAACATCTTATTCTCACACTTTCTAAGCAACCTCCTTTTCCCCAAATCATACAATCTGAGCACGGATCCTATTCCAGCAAGTAATCTTCCCTGGAACTGGCACAAAGCAAGAGGAACACCATCCACTTGCGTCTTGTGCAAAAGCTCAAGGGATCTCCCCTCTTCCACAAACCTATATATATGGATATAACCGGCTACAATAGATCTCTTGGGCCAAAATTGCAACCCCTTAGCTGTACCCACAGCCAAAAGGGTTCCATACTCCTTGTCATGAAAATTCACCATGCAAATGCTGAAAGCAGCCTCATTATCCTGAAGCTCCAGCAAACAGGTAGTGTTTGCCGTCCTTGGGTCAAGAACCCTTATACAAGATACCCACTTCTCTGACTCTGCCTTAGGATAACCGTATTGCTCATCTGAGAAGGGATCCTCTTTGTCCTCATCATCGCCACCATTCTCCATGTTTTCCAACTTGCCATTTTCCCCCATTCCGGCATCCTCAAAGCACTCCTTTTTAAAAGCTTCCCGCTGCTCTGCCGTAAATGCCCCTTGATCACTCTCAATAATAACCAATAGTTTCCTCTTTGGTTGAAGCACAAACTTCCTTGGGGTGTACCTTAATGGTATCGCAGTTTCATTGAACGTTTCTCCCAATCGCTCAATTGTAAAAACCCTCAATGCATCCCCAGCAACAGAGACAACACCTTCCGCGCACTGATCGGATGAGAAAGAGGCTGCATATTCAAGAGTCTCATAAGAAAGGGGTGTTAGAAGGAAGTGACCCTGGTGTATGTAACCAAGCCATGGTCTACTTGACAAGCAAAGCATAGCGCGCCGCCCTCTGACAACCACAGAAAATAACTTTGGGGCTCTGAGTCCTAAGAATCGTGAACGGGCATCCGAAAGCTGACCTGTCACCATATCCACCACTGTTCTGAACAAAACCCCATTTTGCAAACCAGCATTGAGAAAAAGACTAGCAGGGTGATCTGCACCATCTTCCCCACCAACAGAAGCCTGGACTTCAAGAAAGAGAAGAGATTCAGGAGGTGAGGAGACACTTTGCAGACTCAAGACTTGCATACAATCATCAGGATCCAGAGATAAGATACGGATGCAGTTGTCATATGATCCAACGGCTAGGAATCGCGACCTTTGTCGTCCTTCTGGAACAGGAGCAATGTCCAAACAAGCAACATCCCCAGACATTTCGTGTTTTTCAACCTCCATCAACTGACCAGTCAAATCTACCTCAAAATATATCAGCTCCCCCCCACTAAGCGCAATAACCACCTGAAGTCTATTAGAGCCTACCTTAACAATTGTCCTCTTTCCAGGAGTTCTCCACTCGTTTATACGTCCATCTTCCCTAATGTGCCTAATACCACTCGGATGAACTTGCATTAAAGAATCATCGCCTATCAAAGAAACAGAGAGCGACGGCGTCGTATCAAGGAACCCACTATCACTAACTTCTTCGACTGTCTCACCAATAGAAAGGACAAGAGTTGCATTTGCAAACGAAACGACAATGTAAGCATCAAACTCATCGTTTACATTCTTCTTCACTGTCCAGACAGCACTTGGGACACCAGGAAGCTGTGACACAGCCATTTCACTTATAGCCAAACCAGGCCTTAAAATCCTAAGAGATGAACGCGGACCCCTCCCGCAAAGGGAGAACAGTTGAGGGGTTTCTTCATCAAAAAGGTTTGCAACTTTCATGTCCATTATTGGCATCAAGCTCTCAACTTGGTCGATCCTAACAAGGTTCTTAAGTCTTCTAGGCTGGAAAAACACAGGCTGGTAACCGTCTTCTGTTTCCATCAAAGTAGCTGATGAAGACTCTACATCAGGCTCATCCCCTATTGCCTGAAACTGATACAAAGCATGATTCCCAAACTCTGAAGCAGCAAAAAGAAATCCCGATTTCAATACACACAAGGAAGATGTCACGGGTATCGTATCAAAATACTTAATCTTTAACTCCTTCACACGGTCGTTATCATGATCCAAAGTCACCTTAAAAATATCTCCATACTCCGTTTGCAGAAGAAAGAAGAACATAGACTTTTGCTTGTGCATAGCAGCAGAAACAACAAGGACCCCACGTTCAGCTGGTAAATCCCCTCTCCTGGGAATGACAGCACGCACATCCGGGTGACCCTGGTTCTTATATATAACCAAATTCTCCGCGCACACAAGCACACCACTAGGTCCATCACCACCACCCGGAACATTAACAAGCATATTCGCACCATTATCAACCTGTTCAGACCATTTCCTAGAAACATGATTCAACCCCAAATCAAGCTCATAAAAAGTCAGAACCTTCTGGGCCTCAGACGCAGCTAGCCCAGTCGAATCCTGATCCGCCTCTGAGTAATCCAACTCAATTGCCGCAAACACAGGGTTATCAAACCCACAATCCACTCCACATATATTATACGTAATCGTATGCGATTTATGCGCCTCTAAAGGGGACGAAATAGTTAACCTAGCCGCTGTATCCCTATTCAAGACATAAACTAGTTTCTGCTTCTCACAAGCACCAATCATAACAGCCCTACCCTTTGGGTCAACGGCCAGGTACTGGCCGGGAACAATCCGGCGACAGCCTGATTTTCCGAAGGTTTCCTGGTGGATTTTATCGAACACATTTTTTTCTTTGTTGTATTCAAGGATTACAATCCGACCCGAGTCGGACCCGACCACGATGTAGTCTTTTTGGGCGCCGGTTAAACGAAACTGAGCGATGGAACGGATGCAGCCGAAGATATCAACGGAGAGTAGGGTTTGGATCTTACCGTTGTCGTCTGGGCGGAGGAGGTCGAGGACTTTGCCACGTGCGACGGCGATCTCCTGGGTTTTTCCGCCGGAGAAGTTGCCGTTGATGGCGCAGATTATGCCGGTGGATTGGTGGAGAGTGAGGTTGTAGAGGTACATGGCGAAAAAACCCTAGAAAATGGAAACTGAGGAAAGTGGTTTGGAAGGTCTAGGGTTTGTGAGAGTGAGAAGTCAAAACCCTAATTTAGAAGAGAGTGGTGGGGGTGACGTTAAAACCCTAAACCCTAGAATCCATGCGGGGAAGGAAATGAGTGTAGATCCAACAAAAGTCGCTGCGAGCGAGCGAGCGAGCGAAGACAGAAACAGTGCGGAAGTAAACACACCCAAATGGATTTGGACCTTTTAGCCTCCTTTTCTACCCAGTTTTTGGTTTGTTGTTTTTTTCTATTTTGTCTTTATTTAAAAACAATTTACATTTGTTAATTTTGCAGGAAGTTTTTGTAGTTTCTAAATTCTTTTCGACGAGACGAATTTAACAAGTATAAATTTATGGTTAAAACTCAATTTTTTTTGAAAAAAACTAAAATAGGTGGATTATTGACTAATAATCCATCTATTTTGACTTTATTCATAAAAATATTTGATTTGACCATAAATTTATGCTTATTAGATTCATCTCGTCAAGATGAATCCAGAAACACAAAATCTTCATGCAAAATTAACAAATGCAAAAAAAATTGAATAGGGACAAATGAAAAAACCAAAAACCGGTTTTTTACCCAAAGGAGGCAAGGTTACCGGACCGAATCAGCCATGTATGTGTATATGTATTGCGTGACTCTAGAAACAATTGTGTCCGGAATTATTGAATGTAGATGAACTCATATGCATTGAAAGGCTCCAAATACATTTTAACACACGTGTCCCTGAACATTTTGATTATTATACTAATCTTGTACTCATTTGTCCGGTTGCTATCAACTTTTTTTTATCCGTGCAAACGGTCAACGGGTTAGTATCGTATTAGATGTTAGATAGAGAGGAATAAGAGGACTTAAATCCCGCTCTATCTAATGCATGGGAGTATAAGGAAAGCGTCAACGGTCAACTGCATTGCACTCCATTTGGGTCCTGCTATTATCAAAATTTAGCATATTATTTTGGTAAAATTTGAGTTCATCTAGTTTTTGTTGTCGGCAATTTCATCCGTGCCACCAATGTGAAATTAGTTTAGTGATTGGAAATTTGGACTTCGTAGGACAAGGCTCAAGTTCAAGTTCCCATAGCACTTCATTGGGGCCAAACATATTCCTAATACCACCCACGCTTAGCGGGATCTTAGCTTTGGTCTTGACATAAGTGCAGTGTGGTCTCCAACAGATAATGATATTATGTGGCAGGGCAATACTCATTGATGGAGGTTACAAGGTACCATATACGCTTCCATTTTTGCACAAAAAAACATGTCATTGGTGCGAAGTTTCCAATTCTTCCACATTATTAAAGCATTAAATTTGCATTAAAAAGTTAAAGATGAATTTTAATTCAATAATTTGAACTTGCTTATGATCTGAATCCCCTCGAGACAACTTGCCCCAATGAATGATCATTCTTCCCGATTGTGTGCATGGATTCGTCTAAAAGAAAATCAACATGGGTTGAAACATAACCCTTCCAAGTGATTTTGCATCAGGAATTTTCCACTCTTGTCTACCAGTCTATAAAACAAGAAAGTTACCAATGTATATCATCACCATATTCTAGCCGATTGACAGATGACTGCTGCTGTCAACCCAAAAAATGTCTTCAAGGGGAAGAAAATTTCTGTGATTTCCAACCAATCCAACATAACAGAACCACAAAGAACCCTTTGTCATGAATACCCCATTAAACAGGCCCTGCAAAATAAGGGCAATACCTACTCCATCTTATCAGCTCCATTTACAATTTTTTATGGGCACAAAATAGAACCAGATCCACTCCCTATGAGGGTCTACTCAAAACTATAAATACACATTTTTACTCCCTCTGTTCTCCAAAACATAACCAAACCCCTCTCATATCTGACCTATTCTCCTTTCCAGGTCCTAAAATGTCCAAGTCAGTTGCAACCTCCTCCAAAACAATGAAGTTCACCTTCTGTCTCTTGTTGCTTGCCCTCAGCCTCGGATGTGTCAACTCAGCTCGGATACTCGATGAAACGGACCCGGAAATCCCGATCCCAGGCGACACGCCCGACGATGTCCCAGTCGTGGCGCCAGTGGCGGACCCGACCACCACATTACCAAGTGGTCAGGTCCCGGCCACTATTATTGGGGGCACGCCTACAACTGGCGTGACACCAGTGGCCGGGCCAACCACTACTTTCCCAAATGGACCTATCCCGGTGGTCGCCCCTATTGCCACGACAACGCCCGAAGCAGGAGTGGCCAATACCGTAACACCACCTAACGCAGCACCAGTAGCAGCAACAACAACAACAACTCCAACCACCACAACAACTGGACCAACCGTCCCGGTGTCCGGCACCACGGCACCAACAAATGCTCCATTGTCCTTCTTCATGCACGACATACTAGGCGGGACCCACCCGTCGGGTAGGGTGGTAACCGGTATCGTGGCCAACTCTGATGTCAACAACCTCCCTTTCTCCAAACCCAACTCCCAAGTCTTCCCTATCAACGGCGGGGTGCCACTCAACAGCGTCACCGGCGTCATCAACAACAACAACGCCCCTTTCCTCGTGGGCCTCAACGGCTCACCAAGCTCCACCACCATCCAAAACAACAACAACAACAACAACTTGGCAACTGGGACCAACAACCTGCCCTTCGTCTCCGCGGGTCAGCTCCCAACAGGCCTCACCCTCGAACAACTCATGTTCGGGTCCATAACTGTGGTTGACAACGAGTTAACCGAGGGGCACGAGCTGGGGTCCGGTGTCGTAGGACAAGCACAGGGTTTTTACTTGGCCAGCTCATTGGATGGGACCAGCCACACGCTTGTTTTAACCGCATTGTTCCACGGAGGCGATGAGGGTCATGTCGTGGAGGATACTGTTAGTTTCTTCGGGATCCACAGGACCGGATCGCCAATTTCTGATATCGCGGTGATTGGTGGGACCGGGAAGTATGAGAATGCAAAAGGGTATGCCACCATTGAGACTCTTCTGAATCAGGTGGATCAGCACACAACTGATGGTGTGGAAACCATCACCCAGTTCAATGTTTATCTCACTCCCTAGAGTCTGACACTCTATAATGGGATTCATTTGAGTCACTTATCTGCTGTGGATTGTTGTTTTGAGTTAATGTTTGCTTCATGTATCTTTTTATGTGTTTGTGTGAGTACTGCATGAATGATTGAGATGGAAAATAGAGCATTGATTGAATTTGATCTTCAAAAGTAAACCCCCATCAACTCCTTGAACTTCTTTTGGCTTGCGCCTTACAATTTCAATTTTGTGCCCCAATGTGTGGTACAACCGAAGCAGATCAAAGCTAATCCACAAAATGGTTACTTTTTCATTAGTTTTTGACAGCAATTTGGATATTTATATCCAAATTCTCTCCCTCTCCAACCTTGGCTTCAAATTTAGAGTTCTAATTAAATGGTTACTTTTTCAAGCAAAATCAGGCTTGACATTGCTGCCAAAATTGACATCCAGTGAGGGATGCCAAACTTTTGAAGACAAGCTTGGAGGGACCTTATCTGTCTTTTTTGACAGTCTGAGATCCCACCGGGAAATTCGGAAGCTCCAATAAAAGCAGCTAGATTCATTTCTTTGGTTTCCTAGTGTAGTCTTTGCTGTCGGTAATTTTTTCCACAAATTCTTAATCCAAACACAGTCTGAAAATTTGTCGGCAAACTCTTGGGACCACTGGAGTTTATGCCCGGTTGTTACCTCTAAGGCTCCGGAATTAATTGAGCTGTGTTCAAGTTAGTCCAGACATCCAGTTATAAAAAATAATAATAATAAACACAGTGTGAAAATTCATTTCAAACGTACTTTTGATATCAAAGGGACCAACACATCCAAAACCTCTTTCTTTTCCATCAGCCACCCACAAAGCCAAATGCTTCATGTTATATTGGGAGCTTTTCGATTTGGTCCTCTAAACACTCCTAAAGCCTAGCTACAATGTCCCAAAAAATCTGTTTTACAATGACTACTTGGATCGTAGAGGACTTTATTAGATTTTATCTTTCTATTGCCTAATTTGATAGCACATTAAGGATCAAGAAATAATGGCAATAGTAACGAAACGGGGGACAAGCTTCTGACGTACGTATAATAATGGTAATGTGAACCATAATCGTTGAGAAGAACTTTCACCGCCGACTACAATTTCAGATTATACACCATCACTCTTCCAGCCATAGCTAGCTATAACATAAGCAAAAGATCCTTTCGGTCAAGTCCGTTTGCACACCAAAGCACGCTACAGTCTGCATGCAGGAGTGAAATGTCTGAATATATAAAGACATAAGGATCTCAGATTGACCTGGCACGCACTTTACAATCCAGCGACAACAGTCTTTTTCATCTCAAAGGATTCTGAAACTCATAGTAATGTCCTCACAAGTCTGAGCAAACTGCCACCACATTCTCCAAAAAGACGTGTCTTATATATGTTTTGCAAGGATGAAAGGAACGTTAGGCAAAAGGGTTCCAGTCAGATTCTCTGTATCAACGTAATATGAACATTGGGAGGATTCATCCAATGAATCGTTCCGTTCCAAAATACCAGCTGAGAGGAGCCACCATGGGGTGCTTTTGCATGCATTTCTTTGAGGAAATAGTACTATTAATTGGATCCTAGTAAGAAGTTTAATTCAAGAGTCTTTGGTATGGTTTGATTGGATGTAGGTTTCGCTAAGGTTTTTGATGCTTTCGCAGATGTTGCCCAGAGTGCTCACCATGTTTCGTTTTGCGAGGAGCCTAACCACAGTTTCAACGCGCAATTAGAGAAGTTGGAAGAGGAAATCAACCAAGTCTTTCCCTGCTTCTGCGAAAAGAACTCTTTTGTTCTTCGTGTCAACGAGAAATTTGGGGCTTTGGAGGTGGCTGCCATTGTCACTTTGTTCGCAGAGTGCTGATTCTGGTTTCATCTAGAGTATATATTATTTGCTGAGGGAGAGAATATAATTCCCGAATTGGTCATAAGGTTATCAGCAAAAAAAGAAGAAGAAATTAAGGTTAGGCGAGTAACTGACAAGGTAATAAATCCTATATGGATTCAATTACTTAAGAAGACAAGTTAAAAGGGGATTTAAGTAGTTATAGTGCTAAATTTAAATACGAGTAAGTGATAGTGATAAGAATCTCATTTGTATTATTTTGCTCTCAACTATACCTTTTATACAGTACGGCCGAACAACTTTTCGTCAAAAGAGCCATGAGTGTAACAGTATTTTTTATTGGCTACACTTTGAAATTTTATAGTAGTTTTTTAATTCAAAAAATATCCTAATGGAATGTTTCTTTCTAAAATGAATGATTTACCCTATAATTTATGGGAGTATTTTCATTGCTACTACCCAACCACATGGAAAAAAGTTGGCAAATATAGAATTGTTACACGAGAGGCGACAGGAGAGTTTTAGAGAGAGAAAAAGAGAAAGAGAGACACCGGGCGGTAGCCCCTCCCCGACACCCTTTCCACCTGCCTCCCTGATCTTCTCTCCGACTCTTGATCTTTCTCTATGACTGCGCTTCCTTGGCATTAAAGACTCCCCGTGGCGAAGGATCCTCACCGTTTCAATATAGGTGACCACGCCCGATTTTTGGATTCGGGGGAAGCTAGATCTGGGGTTTCCAGATCCGGACTCTTGACAATGACGATGGCAGCGGCAACAGTGCGATAACTTACACAAGGCCTTTTAAAGTCATGCAGGCGCCAAAGCTCGTTGGTACTTCACAGTTAAGCGTGCTCACCCTGGAGTAATCCAAGGATGGGAGACCTTCTGGGAAGTCCAAGGAGCTTGGGCGACCAAAGCGGACAATATTGTGCAAGGCGGGGGCGGATTGTTACAGTTGGTATCAATGTGGCAGCCCATGACCCACCTGGATGCAACGGAGTTCTATAATATAAAAGAATAGATCATGCCTTAACTTGCACAAGACCTTTTAAAGTTGTGCGGGTGTCAAAGTTCGTTGGTACTTCTCAGTTAAGCTTGCTTACCCTCAAGCAATCTAGGGATGGGTGACCTTTTGAGAAGTCTTTGGAGCTTGAATGACCAAAGCAGACAATATTGTGCAAGGCAAGAGCGGGTCGTTACACTTTTTAATCCCAATAAAATGAAGTAAAAGAATATAATATTTATTTTTAAAACCAGCTCCTCTCCAATTTGATTCTTTCCAATCCCTTCTAAGTTTTCATTGTTGTGGGTCCATTTCGAGTTCACAGAAAATGATCGAAACAATTCGTATGGTAGAGCTCGTCGACAACTTTAACCACACAAAAAAATCATGTTCATTGAATACCGATTGATACTTGACCAACACACATTTATATGGAAAAAACACGTAAATTGGTTCAAACGCAATGGCAACAATTATGAATTCTTCAAAATTTCAAAGTTAATGTCTTCTTGGTTTTTGGGAAAATGTAGCGAAAATACTGCATCTCCGTTATCAACTAAGAGCGTGTTTGGTAGGGGGATTTGAGGCCTAATTTGTGAAGCCTCCGGAGATATACTCCCAACCCCATGCCTACTTCGGTGTTTGGCTTACAATTCCCCCCCTTCTTTTTCTGTTGGGAACACAAATCCACCTGGTGCCTCACCTCTCCGCTTGGCAAATCCGAAGGGTTTTGGGTCCAAAATCCACCTCCCCTTTATGTTACCATACTACTTCGACTGTGGGGGTTCTCGCGTTACCCTACTTTGATTAATGAAGGAGAAGAGAGAACAGAGAAAAGAGAGAGACATACGAGGAAGTCACCCAAATCGCACTGTGGAGACCCCATTGTTGCTTATATCAACCTCATTTTCCTCCATTTCACTAAGGTATTCAACATATTTCCCTTGTTGTGCGCTGTAGCAACTGGATCCGATGGGTTTTGGTGTTGAAAATCCATTGGTTTGTGGGATTTTCTCGAACTCGCTTTTGCCTTAAATTGATTTGGTTTGTGCCCTAATCTCGACGCCTAAAACTGAGTATACTGAATTTGTAGTACATTGGTGGCAGCATCAATAAGGGTGTAGATGGGTGATTCTTGCCGCTCTTATTGGTTATCATGATCAAAGGTGATTGTGTAACTGCATGATGATGACATGTTTGTCAAATTATACATCCTGTAGAGGCCGTAAAGAATGAAGCCACAATATTGCATTTTGTGAAGCCATTGACTAACCAACTAAACGACAGTATTTTATATCTTGCACAGCACCTGTTGTGCATATCTTTCACAGCAGGCTCTCCGCCTCTCGTAAAGAAAGGGAACAAGGTTCTAGCTAGAGAAACTGCGAAGCAAAAGCTGATAAATTTTTCACAACCCTCACCACCACCACCATCGTCAACCAAGGTCAATGATTTAAATGATGGGTGATTCTTGCCGCTCTCATTTTCCTCCATCTCTTTCATAAATATAAAGGTTAAATTCCTTAGAGACCCACTCATCTATACTAATTTTCCACTCAAACCCCCTAACCTTTAAAAGCATCCATACTCACCCCCTCGTCCATGCGAAATGCACAACACCCCTTACGCCGTTAACGGAATGACGACAAATGACTATAATACCCCTTAAAAAACACCCACACTCACCCCTCTCATCTATGAAAATCATCCACAATCACCCCCTCTCTCTTTCTTTTATTTTTTTTAGTGTATTTGTTTACAAAAAATTTGTGTTTTCAAAAATAAAATTTATTGAATTTTTTTTTATTTCAAAATTATAGTGTTCATGTTTTGTTTTCAAATTTGATTTTTTCCCTCTAACTATCTACATTTGTTTCATTTAAAAACACACACCAAAAAAAAAAGAAGATACTTGTATATCTTTTTTTAACTTGTGGAAAACAAAACAAATTACATAATAAAAATGAAACAATACACTCTCTCTTTCTCTTTCAGATAAATATTCATTTATTAAGAAAGAGCCAATTTTTATACCATTTAATCTAAATTTCTATCAAAACAAATCTTTTTTTTCTTCTTTTCTACTTTATTAAACAATAAAATCAAATTGTTATAACATTTTCGTTTAAGACTGAATTGATATTAAATAGAAGTAAAATAATATCAATAAGTGGTTTTATAGAAAAATAATATCATTCATACATCGAAAATAATACCAAAGAAGTCATCTTCAACAAGAATAATATCATATCAGTAGTCGATCTAATAAATAATATCAAATTTGTGAATCTGGCAGTGAACTCAAAATTGAGTTATGGTTTGTCTAGTCGGGCTCATTTCAATCCTTAAGAACTACTCTAAACTTCTCTAATATACTTAGGAAGAGAAGTGAGAGGATTATCTACCTTCAATTTGGTGAGAGGAGTGAGAATTTGAAAGTTTATGGGTTTTGCCAATGGTTTTTTGTGGTCTCTCATGGGGTGGGAGAAGGGAGAGGGTGTAATCCTTTTAAGTTTTAATCTCATTTAGGGCACTTTCGTCCAATTGGTAACATTTAACCTTAAAACTTAACGGTAATGTAACAGAAGGGGTCTGTATGGCTAATGGTACAAAATGAGGGGGTGAGTTTGGACGCTTTTAAAGGTTAGGGGGTCTGAGTGAAAAATGAGTATAGATGAAGGGATCTCTAAGGAATTTAACCAAATATAAATTCAGGAGTGACTCCTATCCTAACATTTCAAAGAAAATCCTAGACAAAGTAGGATTTAAATGATTTATCAAAGCCCCAGTTATCATAAACCAAGGTCAATGATTTAAATGACTACTTCTTAAAACCGGGACAAGATTTTATTTTATTTTAATTTTTTTGGGCTTTCATTGAATGGAATTCATCATCTAGAAGTGATGGGTCAAATCAAATAAATAAAAAACTAGGGGCATGTGGTGATTAGGCTTACTACATGGGTGTAGTGGGCAATCTCGGCTGTTCAATTGGCAATGAATAGTTCAGATCAATGTACGAATAAAATAAGCATTTTACATTTAAGTTAAGTTCAATTCATTCAGGCTGTTACTTACCTAGTTACCTAATGGATGATTGAGATTGCTCAATACATGCATGTAATGAGTCAAGTCACTACAAGCCCCCAGATTCTATTTTTGTGGGCTTTCATTGCCTGGAAGCTTTTCATGATGGTGAGACTCACATCGAGATAGCGCTAAACCTGCTTCAAAGAGTACAAGTCATATCTTACATTTGCGGAAAATTACGTCGAAGACAACTTTTGGACTTCTTCCCATGAAGGCGAAAGCATGAAACTTAATTCTACCAGGTCTTTTTTTTTTTTTTAAGCCAAAACAACGACACACATTATTTTTTAACCTTTTTAAACACAAATTTAGACACTTTGAGTTTACATACTCTAGTTTTAGGCACTTTGGAGTAAGGGTATAGTCACTTTGGGATTAGGCATTCTAGGTTTAGGCTCTTTGAGTTTAGAGTTTATGGTTTAGACATTTTGGATTTAAATTCTAAACCCCCAAACCATATAAAGTGCCTAAATCCTTAGAGTATCCTTTGAAAATGCCTAAATCTAAATCTTAGGGTACCATATAAAAATGTTTAAACCACTAAAACCCTAAAATAGGAAAGTGTACCCTAAACCTAAACCCTTGGGTATCCTATGAAAATGCCTAAATCCTAGGGTTCCCTATGATAATGCCTAAACCTAAACCTTAGGGTACTCTATGAAAGCGCCTAAAATCTTATATCCTACGAAAGTGCTAAATTCTAAATGCACAATATAAATTCTAAAATGTACATTCTAATTGTAGGGTCTAAATTTTAAATATACGGTCAATTCTAAATCTACAATATAAATTTAGGGTACCTGATGAAAGTGTCTAAAATGCTAGGGTACTTTATGAATGTGCCTAAACCACTATAATAGAAAAGTATACCCTAAACATAAACCTTAAAAAAAAGAGTAATTGACTTTAATGGTAATTAAAAAGAGTAATTGACTTTAATTGTAATAAATATTTGTTTTGTGACTTTAATAGTAAGGGTTTGTTCTCCAATAGATTTTAGGTAGATTTTATGAAAATCTTATAAAATGAGCATTTTATGGAGAGGTGATAAAATGAAGTTGTTTTCCCAATTGATAAAATGTAGTAATTTTCCTATAGATTTTAGAATGATTTTATGAAAATCTAATAAAATAAATTTTACATTTTATGTATTGAAATTAACGTGTCATAAAATATGAGATTTTATGTATCTAAAACCTATTGGACAACAAAGACTAAATAAACTTTTTTCCTAATTCGACTCATATTGGGCCTCGGCCGAACCCGGCAGAGCATTGCGCTTACCGACTTTAGACGGTGTGGGGTTTGCTTAAAATCTAAACCACGGACCCATATTATATATATATATATATATATGATGACTATTGACCGGCCGTTACCCTAATTCGCATAAGTAGCCAACTGGATCGAGAGTGGTTTTGTTCTCTCTCTCTCTCTATCCAAAAGGAAGATGATTACTGACATGATGACTGAGAAGACTCTACTCGCGCGAGGGCAACTCAAATCGGTTCGTCCTCCTTTTTTGTTTATCTGGGATTTTGCTTCTGCTGTTGTATTTTTTTACAACCTAGTTTAGCAATTGATAACCCGGAGAGGATTCATGTCAAATTTATTTATGCTTTCATTCATCTGTACAATTACATTCTTATTTTATTAATTTACGATCACCTAGGGTTGTATATTTTTAGTAATTTACGATAATATAGGGTTTGGGGGCAAAAGAGTACAATAAAAAGAAAAAGACCACCCGCATGCTTGTAGCCTATTACTAGGAGGTCCACAATTGTGTATAAGCAAATGTGTATGTGTTATTGACTTGCAGGTCTACAATTATGTATAAGTACATGTATAAGTACATGTGTATGTGTTTATGACTTGTGTGGGAAACAAAGAGAAAAAGAGAGGAGAGAAAGAGAGAACCATAGGTAGCCCCTTAGGGGTCTGCCCCACCAATTATATGTTGTGTGAGAGTGTAGTGAGTGAGAGAGTTGATTAATCTAAAGATTATTATAAATTAGAGAGTTGTTTGTTTGTGTGCAATTCTCTTATTCCCACCAACAGCGAGGTTGGTGTTCGTGGCCCCTCCTCCGCAACTGTTTAGTAGCTTTTACTGCCAGTTTTTGTTGATGACTTGACCTGATTGTAGTGTTTATGTATGCTTTCATTCATTAGAGTTTTTTTTTTTATTATTATTATTTTTTTCTCTCCATGTGAAGTTCATAAAAGTTAAAATTTATTGCCACTTTTCATCTAGGGTTTGCGCTTCGTGGCGGTACTAGAAGGTGGTGACAGTTCAAATAAGAGGAAGAGACCTGCTCTAAATGAGGGAAATGGTAGACAAAAGGAAATTAAACAGGAACTTTCGGACCGAAGAATGACCCGTTGCGCATCCAAGTTGGAGAAGGAAGAAAATAGGCGCATGCAAGAGTTCCCGGTATGTTTGTCTATCCTACATACAGTACTCCAATGTATTTATGTGTTTGTGTTTGCACTTGTTTGTGTGTGAGTGTGAATCCTGTTTGGTATAAACGTATATCACGTCTTAGTTTTGGTTCTTGATCTAACTCTGTTGCCTATTTCTAGGGGTTTGATGTTGGAGACATTCCTCGCGATGGTTTCCCTTCATTTTTTGAATCATGTTGGACTGAAAACTCTCCGTATCCTGCTCCTAAGAAATATGAGGATATGGCAAAGAGTGGTCTTAAGACTTACAACTGCCAAAATGTATGTGGTTGTTTCTTTTCGTAGTCCTCTTTAACTAACTCTTGTGTAATTAACTCCGTGTTTGCTTTTACTTAATATTGTAGGACACATCGTACCAGTTCACCAAAATTCTTGGGGTAGATTCCTTGTCGAAGCATATATATGTTGCTTATCGCATCACTTTCCAGGCTGAGGATGAGTCTTCTCCCAAGAATTTTGAAGCTAAAGCTGGTTCTATTCGTGGCATCACTGTGGTCCCCTTTTGCAAGCTGGAGAAGGTACATAACTACATTATATGTGCTCACCCTCCTATATCTTGGATTCATAACTACATTATATTCCATTCCGTTTTCAATTAGTGTTGGTGGATAATATTCTGTGTTATTTGTCAGTCCTCATTTTTAAAGTACATTGATTGTGATAAGACAATTGTCCTATTATTCAGGATACATATTGGCGTCTCACATGAAAAATCCGTATGATCCCTCCGATGTTACTTGTTTTGGTGCATAATTCCTTTATTTTTTTTTAATTTCCCAAGATTTTTGTCAAGCTTCTAATGGTATACTTACATTGGGTTATGAACTATTCTTTTGAATTGCTTCTTATCTTGTAAACTCAAACAGTTAAGTTTTGCAAGACTACATGGAGTCGCGGGAATAATTCAAGAATTAGTGTCAAAATTTGCGAGGAGGTCAACCTACTTAACGTTGATGTTCGGCCAAGAAATGTTTAACTTTGTATTTTTTTTCTTTTGGTTACAGAAAATGCTTAACCACCCTATTAAGACTTGTGAAATATGTAAACAATGCATTGGCATATTTGAAAAGTATATGCAATTATGAAAGTATTTTAGGTGACAATGTTAGCACGTAGCATGGTGACATCAAACAGTAAGTCAGAAACTTTAATGCACCGTCCTCTAGTGTCTCTCTATGGTCTTTGACTTTGACGTGGAGAAATGTCAGCATTTTTCTTTGTAGCATGCCCAGTAATCTGCTTGTAGCGTAGAGTGAGAAATGAAACCTCAACTCCTTCTTCTAACATGTTCACAGCCGCATCCTTAATTACACGGGCTGGCCCCGCTTTAAAGTATTCAGAATTCCAAGCTCGGTCCACACAAAAACCTGCAATTTCTGGCCTTTTGGGGACTGGCCAGTGTCAAAACCTTATTAGATCCGGTTGTTAGATAATATTCATGTTCCCCCATCCATTCTAGAATAAGTAATGCCGATTTCAAGATACTTGGACCGGTTTGAACTGAGGTCCAAATTTTCCATTTCAGGACTTTTGGTAAATTAGGAGTCTTTACAAGTCTATTGGGCTATGTTTTTCTGAGTCAACTATCAATAATTTATAGTTTCCAGTGTTGAGCTTAACTTAAAATATTTGTCTTTGGTAATCTTTTTAATTTATTTTCTTAAGGCATGGTTAGCACGCTATTGTGTTTCTCGCTTGTTTCCTGGGTTCCAGTGACTCTGCTCATGTCCTCGTTTCTACATTGTCACAAGGTTGCACATACATCTGCATTTCTTGTTTGATTCCTGGGCTCCTGCCATCTGTTGAGTTCACGTTTCTACATTGTGTCTCAAGGATGCACAAACATTCCTTTTGCATGGGAATAGATATGTGCTTTCCTCCCTCAAGATCTGTTAACGTGTTTTAAGACACCACTGTTGTTGCCATGTTCATATTTTTCTCCATGAGTGAGCGGTCTCCAATTTGCAATTCACCTGCAAGAGACTTGGCACGGCTCTAGTACTTTCAAAGCTTGATTACAATCAGGTTCTCCATCAATGTGTGAAGCAGTGACTGTTTACTCCAATGTCTTTGTGTGTGTGAGAGGGAGGGAGGAAGAAATGTTTGCAATATGTTCAGGTATAGCCCATCTATAGGGCAGACCAATCTTGTTTGAATGAAATTTACCAACATGAATCGAGCTTGTGGCATGATTATGTTTGTCTATAGGTCCTATTTTCAGATTAATTCTTTTCTATAGAACAAAATTCTTTCCAAATATCAGTTTATATTCAAGGCAAACATGATTAACGAGCTATGCACATTATAGTACACAAAATTCAAGAATGAACTTCAATTCGAATAGTTATGTATGTTTCAAGGAATAATATTGGCACAATTCTATTCAGAAGCCCTTACGATTGATAATTTGCAAGGGACATTATTTTAGCGTAATGATTTTTGCACTGTAAATGCAAACAATAATTAAATTAGAAAAAACCTTGCATCCTAGAGAGCAATGGATGTAAGGTTCTTGGAAAGCTTATATCACAAGTGCAATAATTTCAGACCCTTTAAATTGCATGTTTTGTGGTCTTTTTTTCTTTTTTTTTTGTTGAAACCTTTGCGCTATTGAGTATTGACAGTACAAGCCTGTACAAATAGAGAAACTATATTAAATAAATTTATTCCCATTAAATAAATATTGTAATGATGATCTATTTGTTTAGAGTAACTGCACATTAGAGCAGTCTATAATTAAATTCTCTTGGTCTTCCAACCGGACGACATTAAGATATATGTAATGACAAATTTGAAAGTTGAAATCGATGCGAGGGCACATAGTGAGGGCAAATACTTGTGCTGCAGTCCAAGCAGAATACATTCTTCTCATTTTTTGTTGAATTTTTGTTAATTTGGCACGAAATGAAGAACTTCTGTATATAGTGGGCTTCAAACCATGCTGGTTTCTGATTTCCCTATATATATATATATATATATATATATATATGTATTATTAAATTAAAGACAAATACAATGAGGATGTCAATTAATCTGAACTAAATTATGGAGGCAGCTAATTTATGTTATAAAAGAAAAAAACAAACAAAATAGAAAATCTATGCAAATTGGTAGATTGTATCTTTATACAGCAGAAGTGATCAAGGACATGCCACAAAAAATGCAAGGGTGAATGTGACTTCATGAAACTTTTTAGTTAGTCACACCCCACTAAAGAAAATATATTTGTCCGACTGATTTTTGTGTGTATAATTCGTCGAAGGTCTTGATTATGTCACATATTTTAGTTGCAACGTGTTGATTGCCAAGCACTATCAATTTGGTCTACCATTTGCTTTGTTATTCTTGGATAAGGGGTCCCTGTTGTGCCCCAAGTGCATGTCACCGTGCCATGCACCCCATCTGGCCGGCTGTTGCGAAAATGCACAGCTCGGATCAAATCCAAGCAATGGCTCTCACATGGAGTTTGATTTGATCCGGGTCGTGTATTTTCGCCACGGACAGCCGGATTAGTGCATGGCAGGGCCCCCAAATCCGTTATTATTGTTATATTTCAATTCCTTGTAAACTTGCCAATTATGTTTAAGCGAGTTTGATTGCTTGAATTACTAGAGTTGCTCACCTTCATGCATTTCAATTTTATCGTTATGTTTTTCAAGTTCATTCAATTTTTACATAAGAATAACCAAATTAAATATGCAGTGGGCTTCAGCAATATTTCATAAAACTTATGTGTCTCTTTGAGTGTGTGGATGTGAACACTGTTTGGTTGATACTCATCATACTTACTTTGCTTCATTTAATTTGTTTCGCAATATTACAATTGTTGTATTGTCCACTTTTCATGTAGGGTTTGGACGTGGCGGCGCTGGATGGCGATCGTAAACAGACAGAAACTCTTTCAGACCTAGCCCGTTCCGCATTCGTGCGGGAGCTGAAGGAGAGGCAACAACTGCTGAAAAAAGAAAATAGGCGCATCAAGGAGGGACGTGTATGTTTATCTATCCTACATGCACTTCTCCGGTGTCTTATGTCTTGTTTTTTTTTTTAGAGAGAGAGAGAGAGAGAGAGAGAGAGAGAGAGAGAGAGAGAGAGAGAGAGAGAGAGAGAGAGAGAGAGAGAGAGAGATTTGCCTCATTGAATCAATCTCTACAATATACATCTCAGGTCTTAACTTTGTCTATGTTCAGGAGTTTGATTTTGGGGACGCTCCTCCTCTAGTTGTTTACATTGGTCCAAAGCACATCGGTACATTTAAACCATGTTGGGTTGAAAGTTCTCAGTATCCTGTTCCGAAGCTATACGAGGATATGTCAAAGATTGGTATTAAAACTTACAACCGCCAATATGTACGTATGTGGTGTTCGCTTTTGTTTCATTAGATTCTTTCTTTTTCGTAATCTTCTTTAATTAACTTAGCTTTCTTTGTATGTGGGTTTACTGTCTTTGTTAAAATGCAGCACACGTCGTACCAGTTCACCAAGATCCTCGGGGTATATGTTCGCGAGACTGGTAAGGATGTGACTGTGGCCCGTTACATCTCTTGCCAGGCTGAGGATACTTCGGTTGCTTCTCCCAAGAATTTGCAAATTCGAGTGACAATGGTTCCCGACAAGGTTATGGTCAGATGCATGGTGGAGGAGGTACTTGCTTATTTAGTTTTTCTTCTTTAAACGTTGGATTGCTCTGATGGTGTTGACTATATCACAACTAGGTTTTTACCTCATGCACAGTTTTTCTTTTGACCTTTTTTCTCAAGATATCTACTATCCCGTGTTCATTTCATTCTCCATGAGTGTATGTATCAAACGAAGTATGTATCATATTCAAAACACCTCATCAAAATTAATTGCGACGAGACCTTGGGACCAACTAGTATTGCCATTTCGATTTTACGCTTACTCGAACTCTTTACAATTCTTTGAACTGAATAATGTGAGCTTTAGGAGAAATTATGTCTTTGTTTACCAATGTGGTTGCAAAGTGAGATTATACCCATCAATGTGTGAAGTAGTGACTGTTTAGGGAGAGAGAATTTTTGAGCTTTGAGAGGGAAAGTTTTTTATTGCCAGGTGGGCACCACGAGGTGCTAGTCGGCGCATCTAGGCCGTCTGAAACACATTTCAGACTGTCCCTGTTGGGTAATTCGGCGGTATTTTTGTAAATTTTTTGAGGTAAATTTAATGCAACAGATCTGGGCCCCTATTGGGGTAATTCGGTGGCCTTTTCATAAATTTTTAGAGATAAATTTGATGCAACAGATCTGGGTGAAACTCGTTTGGACGGTTCAGATGCGCTGACGGGCACCAAGAGTGGCCATGCCATGTGATACTTAACTGACACTGAAAAATTTCTCCTTTGAGATAGTTGTAAAGTGTTGTGGTCGTAATCTGTGGAATACGTTTAATGATCCTTTTGTTTTTGGTATTGGTGACTCGTATATGTTATCCTATCTTTACAGGACCCCGACAGGATCACCAGTCATTGTGGTTGGTATTGGTTTGAGGCAGCACACAACTGTGGACTGAGTTGACAACGTTTGGATTGCTTTGATGGTGTTATGACTACATCTCAACTAAGTTTTTAACTCATGCATAGTTTTTCAAGTGGGGTGGTTGTAATCCGTGGAATACGTTTACTGATCCTTATGTTTGTTTGTTTTTTTTTTGGCGTTGGTGACTTATACGTTTAGTGATCCTTATATTATATGCATAGTTTTTCAAGTTGGGTCATTGTTTGGGTGGCCCCAAGGCCAAGCCCCCACCAACACTGTTTCTGTTGTAACAGCTATTTGTCTTATGAATTCATAAGCATGCTACATGGCCTTAAGGGAAACAACTAAAAGCTGCTAAGCCACGCACCAAAACAATGGGGTATGGGTTCCTGTAGTGAGCCCATTTGGCCATTTATCTCTGTAATGAATGCCTGGGTTTTGATCCAAAC
This sequence comes from Vaccinium macrocarpon, assembly GCA_022606695.1. Taxonomy (NCBI): domain Eukaryota; kingdom Viridiplantae; phylum Streptophyta; class Magnoliopsida; order Ericales; family Ericaceae; genus Vaccinium; species Vaccinium macrocarpon. The sequence continues at coordinate 5,398,754 of CM040177.1, read as the reverse complement.
AATGAACGGCTCGGATCATTTAGAGTTTGGATTAAATCCGAGCTGTCGGTGCGGAGACAGTTGGCCGGATGAAGCTCACTACTACCCTATAGTGAGTTTCCTCACTACAGGATCCCCAACTACAAAGCGACGCCAGAATGCTAGTTGTAATTATGTTCACCCTCACTTGTTAAGAGTTAAAATTACCATAAAGTGTTGATTTCGTGGATTAATGCTAGCAATTCTGGGATTTCCTGCCAATGACCTTTCTATGGTTGGATGTCAGAAAAATGGTTGGTTATTAAAAGGCAAAAAAACCGCTTTTTAGATCACGCTCATGGGAATATTTATGGTGCCCTAGTGGGGTACCGGTACCCAACTAAATCTAAGCCATTAGATAAAAGATAGATGAATGTGATCCATTAGATGAAAATCACCACAAGGAGGAGGGTGGTTTTGTTCTTTTCCCGAGTAATTGTACTTACTATGAATACATGTTTTACTTGTCACAAATACATGTTTTATTTACCACGCGTATATGCCATAAATTGTGGTAAGTAAATCCCGTGTTTATAATAAGTGATCTATTTTAGTAATTTGTGGACCCAATATTCATGGTAAGTAAAACTTGGGTACCGATGCCCCAATATCACTTTGGGGCACCACAGCTGGACCGATCCCACAGCCGTAGATTCGACTTGTTTGTTCAATATTTTCTTCTTATCTCAATTGATGTTTTCTCGGAAGTGACCTCTATTATTATTATTATTATTATTATTATTACTACTATTATTTTTTGGGTGGGTAAATTGGAGGCCGTTGTCTGAGATTTTTTTGCACATTGGTTAGACTCCGACCTTCGATCTCCTAGCAGGAGTAACAAGAAGCTAGTCCCAGTTGGTTCAAAACCTTTGCAACGTGGTCCCGTATTCTAACTGAAGATCTTTTCCACAAAATGGGGTGATGAAATAAAATTTTCTGCAAATTTATGCTGGGTTTGGCTCAAATGGAATAATTGAATTATTTGGGGGAAAAAAAAAGACTTTCACTTTTAGCTCTAAAATACCCCCAATTGATTTGTTCCAACAGAAGTAACAAGAAAGAAAATCATTCAGTTCCTCCAGCCAGTCAGTGGCTAAAATACAACTGACCTCAAAGGCTCAAATGACCAAAAAAAGAGGGAAGGAAAAATTACTGCTTGCGCAGAGAGTTCCAGTTGAGAGAAAAAAAAAAAAATCCACAGTGAGAACAACAAAATTCAGTAACTGACATAAACTATAAACTCGAGCAACGTCTCGATGCCATCTGTCAACCCCTGATTGGCTGCCGCGACGTTCCTTACTGTAGCAAATCCCATTGCATTAACATACTTCCCAGTACCACCCATGATGGCTAGTTGAGACTCGGACACGGCCATCCGATGGACTCCAAACAAATTGATGCTATCAACATACCCTCCACTCTCCAACATAACCGTAAACGCCATCGTATGGCTTCTCCCGTCCTCTGAACTCGCCGCGTAAAACCCCTGCGCCTTGCCAACTAAACCCGACCCCAACTCATGCCCTTCGCTTAGCTCGTCATCTATCACCGTTATCGTGCCAAAAACAGCCTTTTGGAGCCCATTCATGATTGGTAGGCCTAATCCACTGTCGCGATTGCTGTGAATCACGCTTGATGTGGTGCCACCTAGGCCAGTGAGGAATGGAATATTATCATTGTTGCTATCTAGGGGCACCCCATTGGGCTTGGCGAAAGGGATTTGACCGTTGAGATGATGATTGGTGACTATTCTAGCCGACGGAGTTGATCCCCCAACGATGTCGTGCATGAAGAATGACAAGGCATGTGGGGGATCGATTTGATCGGATGGTTCTGGAGGGACAACAGGGGCCGGTGGTTGATTGTCGATCATGACTTGAGCTGAGATGATGGAAGAAGATAAAGCAATGAAAGTGAGGAGAAATAGGTAGGGTGTGGCCTTGGCTGAAAGGGCTAACAATTTGTTGGTTTCCATATGATAAGCCTGGTTTAGGAAAGGGGTGAGAAATTTTTAGTGTAGTTTTGAGATATTGGATTGGAGAGAGTTTAGGAGGGTGAGGGTTTTTTTTTTTGGCTAGTGACTGAGGGTTTGAAACAAGAAATGAATTGGTGGAGTTGGTGTTTGTACTTAATGGCAAGTAATATAGCATATCAGTGGTTTGGTTACACACTTTTTGGACTTGGACTCAAAATGAGGAAAGAGTAGATGAAGAGGAATGGTTAGGATTCTGGTAGGGACAGTAGATAAAGAATGCCAAATCACAGGCTCAAAAACATTTTAACAGAAAATATTGTTCAAATTGAGGTGTGACAACATTGCATTTGAACTTGTATTAGTCGAGGATTACTCTTGTCAAAATTAGTTGAGATGCGCATATGCTGGTCCGAACACTTGAAAACTTACTTTGTTTGGTTGATAGTTTTCAGATAATAGTTTTCTATAGGGTAGGGTAATTTTTCGTCTTTAGTCAATTTTTATAACATTTTAACAATTTTTTTAACTTTTCGAACAGAGGTGCGCAATGTTTATTCAAAAAGTAAAAAATAAATAAAAATTTAACAAAAAAAAAAAACCACGGATAACGAAACAGTGAAAATTTTAGAGATAAATTTTCTCAAATGGGAACCCACACAACGTTACTTTTGACACTTCAATGTGAATCCTTTTTCATTGAGTACATTTTGGCAAAGATCCCATTTCACCCCTTCAGCTTGGACCCCAAGACAATGAAACTGCAGCAAAGGGTTCCCCAACTGGCCGAGCTGATGTTTTGGGAATTTTATCTACAAAACAAAAGGCTTTGTTTCCTAGAAGAAAACCTAAAACTCTATGGGCTTCAAGTGGGGCTGGACCTAACTTTGTTTGAAAATGGATTGATCCAACCTCAGCCCGATTGTCGAAGGAGCCCAAAGGGCCCAAGTCAGACAAGTCCAGTGCCAGATAGAGAGTGGGCTGGCCAGGAGTATCCCTCTCTTGCAATTTCTGGGAAGCATTAATTTGCTCTATATCACTCATGACTCGTCCAAAGATTCTTTTGATATGTTTGAGAGAAAGATACGACACACAAAACAACACAACTGAGTTCCAAATTGATGTGCAAGTAACCTAACACAATAATTTTTCGACCAGAAGCATCTATTTTAGATGAAGTGACAATACAAGCAGTGCATTTGAGTGTGGACCAGGGGGCCGTGTTGTGCCTTTATTCCGGGCTATGTCTCAAGCTCAAAAAAATCGAACTGTTCACTTTGTAGATTTTGATGTGTACAACAAGTAGTCTAGCAAAAAATCAAGTCAATGGGACATGGGAAACTTAGTAATCAAATCACTTTTTTCTTCAATACATGAACAACAAATACACTTAAAAAATGCATGGCAAAATTATATAATTCGATCAGTAAGCAACTAATGCCCGATCAACTTGTTTTTTCACGGGACTCTTGTGCACATCAAGATCTACAATATAAACGGTTTGGATTAAATTTTCAAGCTCAAAACGGGGCACGAATCTAAGGCACAGTAGCCTCCCCTCTATCCCCACAAGTATGTGGAGATAGTGCGATGAATAAGATAGCTCTATATTCCCACTATGATAAAAGGCAAGAAAAGAGAAGCGGTCCGAACCTCATTGCTCATGGGGGAGAAAGACTTGCATGTCAAAAAGCACTGCCATGTGGTACACGTCGGCGCATCTAAACTGTTTAAATATGTTTTGGACGGTCCAAATTTAAGGGTGGTATTTTTGTAAATTTTGGGGGCAAATTTACCACAATAAATTTAGGTTGCCCTAAATATTTTAAATGACTCGGATACGGCGACAAGTGCCATGTGGCTGTACCTTATCCACATGCAAGTTTTTCTCCCCATGGGAGCAGGGGATTGCTATGATCAAAGGCATAGCCCCCTATTGTGACCATTTTTTGAGTACTTTTCGGACTCAACTTGGGAAATCATTCGTTTGTACAGCTCATCAAGTTATCGGTGGCTGATTTATATTATTTCTATATAACCCAGAAACTCAATTAGTTGAACAAAATGAACAATATGAACACATTCATAAGCAGAGAACAAAGCCCGTTCGAACGTGATAACTTCCTTTTGTGCCTTGCCATTCAAATATAGTAAATGAGACCATGTAATAAAACGTATGAAATGCATACAAATGGACCAATTGTCATACACCAGTTGACATTGACAACCTTGACAAATAAAAAGAAGAAAGCGATTAAAAATATGACTATTGAAATCCTCTCAAGTTATTAAACTCTAAATAATTTTAGCATGAATGTAGACTATTTTGTTGCCACCATACATTTTCAAACTTCATTGTACCCTCTTGTTAGGACTTTAGGATACATTCATTATTGTCCAATAAAAAGGTACTCAATAAAAAGCTAGCATAACAAAAGAACCTGTCCTTTTTGTGTGTGTGTGTGAAGGCCTTAAACAAAATCTAAGCACAAAGATGATAGTAGATAATTCAAGAGAAATGCTGGAGGCAGAGCTCAGGCAATGAATTACTCCCTCCGTCCCTAAACTTTTAATCTTTTTGGGATTGTGTGTTATTTTAAATTGCTTATATCTTTTTATTTATAACGTTTTATGTGATTTTGAAAACTTTGTTTAATAGAACTAATTAAAATCTATCAAACAAGATCCATATTGCATATTTTTGACATTGACATTGAAAAATATAGACATTTGAAAATGGCTCACTGTCTAAAAAATGTCAAAAATTTAGGAACGGAGGGAGGATTGTTTAATAAAGCTAACCGAAGAAGGGATGACCTTTGACCTTGTGGTTCATTGACATCAACCGGAACCATCAAGGACCAACGAAACCCGGTTCCTAAAATCTATCCCTACCTTAATTAATTCACTCTCTCTCTATCTCCACTTAATTAATTCACTCTCTCTCTCTCTATCTCCACTCTCTAAATTTGAATTGTTCAAAAGTGTTTTACACGATTGAGAAGGGCATTTCGACACCAAACATGGCACCAAAAAACTCCTCGATCATTAATCATTTTGATGCGTTACATATCCATATATATATTTGCATCCACGCAGCGCACATATTCGCCACAATCTCTCTCTCTCTCTCTCTCAATCAAAGACCTTTGCCAGACGCTGCCGTTACCCACCCGAACTATGGTGGTGGAGCTCATTGTTAAGGCCGCTACTGGTGCTCCTGATGTTCTTGGAGACTGTAAGCCTTCCTCATCTCTCTCAAGCCGCACATATAAGCCATATGCACATGTTTATATAGTCAAAAACTCTTTTCGGCAAATGGGTTGTGGTTGATCACGTTCATGATTTCTTGGTTTTTAGGTCCTTTCAGCCAAAGGGTCCAGCTGACTTTGGAGGAGAAGAAAATCCCGTACAAGGTTAATCTGGTCAATCTCAGCGACAAGCCCCAATGGTTTGAAAACCCCTTACAATTCTGAGCGTTTTTCTTTGTTCATAGGATCATATTTGGGTTTGATTTGGTTTGGGACAAAGAAAAGAAATGTGATTTTTTGCTGTGGTGATGATTATTTAGGTTTTTGGAACTGAACCCAGAAGGGAAAGTGCCCTTGATCAAATTTGAGGACAAATGGATTCCCGACTCTGATGTCATTGTTGGCCTCATTGAAGAAAAATATCCTGACCCTCCTCTCTCTTCTCCTCCTCCTGAGGTTGCCTCTGTGTATGCTTCTCTCTCCCTCTCCATATATATTGACATATTTCTTATCATAGTATATGTTTCTATATATCTATGGATATATCAGCGTATATATTGGTTTGTTTAGCTATGTTTATTTGGTTTTGTTTGGGTAGTGTTCTAAAGTCCGCTGCCTAGGCTGACTTGTCCCCGTGTAGTAGTGCCTAGAGATTTTTTAGGACATTGGTTTTGGATCTTCTAAGTTGTATTGAACACTCGTGCAATACTACAAATTCTGTTGCTTCATATTTCCTTAGCTTTACAGTGTAGTGTGATGGTTCTAACTTCTACACTGAAGTATAAGACTTGCTTGCTATTATTTTCAAAACAGCTTTTGAAAACATGATTAGCGAATCATATTGTAATCTTTCTGGGAAACTATTCGGGGTAGGCAGAAATTTTCAGAAGCTATGAGTTGTGTCTAAATTTATTTGTATGTAGATATTTGAGGTGTCGTTTCAAAAAGATATTTGAGGTGGATTAAACACTATTAGCTGAAAACTATCCTGTTTCTGAAGACTGAATGTTTACCAATGTCATTGAATCATGATTCTTGGAATACTTGGAATCTTTTAGCTTTATCCTCCCTTGTTCAGTAGTTCTGTAGTTTTTTTTGTTAACTGTTGCAAGTATTTCATAAGGTTGTGACATTCTAATTCTTTCCAACATTTGGCGAATTAGTTAAGGAAAATTGGTGGCTTTTACTGATTTGTGCTCTCCAATTTCTGCGAGATTACAGTGCATCCAAAATCTTCCCTAGTTTTATCAAGTTCTTGAAGAGCAAGGATCCCAATGATGGAACAGAGCAGGCTTTGCTAGATGAGTTGAAGGGGTTGGATGAACATCTCAAGGAACATGTACGTTTTGTTGTTTACAAAAAATCATGTCGTCCCCTATCAAAGTTGGCATCTTTTTCTTTTGTTTGTCGTGGAAGTTTATTGTAATTGGTTCGATCATTGGATCAGGGACCTTACATCAATGGGGAAAATGTTTCTGCTGTTGATCTGAGTTTGGCACCAAAGCTATACCATCTTGAGGTGACTCTTGACCACTTCAAGAGCTGGAAAATCCCTGAAAGCTTGTCTCATGTCCATAATTACGTGAAGGTATGGAGTTAGTTTATTTTCTTTCCGCAACTCTTGGTTTTTTTATTTAATTTCTGAAGTGGTGAGGTACTTTTTCTGCATTTGCTTTTGTTAATTAAGTTGCTTGGCGAATTAGTTAAGGAAAATTGGTGGCTTTCTGTTTTCAGAAATCACATTCAGTAATGTACTTGACACCACAGAATGAACACCTATTGCTTAGCAGTTAGCAGTTTTATATGCAAACGGGAAATTGGGCATAAGGGGGCTATCTCCTTTGACACTATGAATAAGGAGAAAATGCTGTAGGGCCATGTTTTCCCCCAAAATCTATGACTGTAAGATGTGGTTCCTGCTCTTGGAGTTTGACGTCATAGATAGACAGTGTATCTCTTTCGTTCTTAAATCCTAAAAGTCAAGATGGGTCAAATTTACGGATCTCATTTCTGGCCAAGTTTTTTTGGCTTTGATTTTGGCCCAATGGAATTTTCTGTTCTTTTTGTTGTGTGTCATGGCAATGACATACTGATTTCCTTAGTATTGCGCTTCTTGTTTTTTTGTCTAAACATAGATAGAGAACATCGTTACTGTCAATGGCAACCAAGCGAGCATCCCATTTAATTATCAGCAACAGAGCACCACTGTCGTCGGGAGCAACAAACTTCACCAAAAAAAAGAAACCTAATGAGAAATGTTTCTGAGTCAAATCCTTTCAAACTAAGGCAGTACATTTGATTGATTGGTGGTATGAAACTATTTGAGAAATGAGAAAAATCTTCCCACTTGTGTTCAACATTGTTGATTTACTTGTTTTGTATCCTCTCCCTCTCTCTGCGCACTCTTCATGTATGCATCTGTATAGTATATGTACTTGAGAATTTATGCCTTGAAATTTTGGAAGTCCATTCTGTTCGGGTGGAAAAATCTCAAGATAAAAGTTGAGGTTAAACTGTTGTGTCCTTTGCTGCAGTTGCTGTTCTCTCGGGAGTCATTCCAGAAGACCGCACCTGCAAAAGAATATGTGATTGCAGGATGGGAGCCAAAGGTCAATGCATGAAGTTATTCTAAATTGTAGTAGTTGGTATGTATTTCGCGCTTGGTTATATGTCCCATTGGGAGGTATGTTCATACCCAGAAATGTGGAAACGCGTGGTCATATGCCAAGTAAAATTATGAATATCTGCTGTATTTAAGATATTGTGTTGAACTGGACTTGGTAAGTGCAGGCATTATTGTATTGGGCAATTACAGTCGATCTTTCGAATCGAATGCCTTAAATTAGTTAATGCTGTCATCTAATTCCTGTCATAGCTCGCTTGCAATCGATATGCTTACAGTTGTGTATCATCTACTCCTGTATGTGTTCATGATAATATTTTAGTTAGATTGATGATAGAACAGGATAGGCATTGCACCCGGCAAACACGGGGCCTTAGGAGTGGATGATAATCGGTCTCGAGTTCGACTCCTGCCTGTTGAATACTAACTCTTGAGTTGGGCCATTGTATGCGGTGTAAAGTTCCAGCTAAAATTGATTTTTTTTCACTCGGGGATGGTGAAATTTGAATAGTCAGCCCATTAAAAAAATCTTTTATTTTTCCAATCAACTCAAAAATTTATTTGAAAAATTAAGAAATAGCTATCCCCTCTGTCCCAATTTGTTTGTCCATTTTGAATTTCCGTGTCTTTTTTCAATTGCTCATCTCTCTTAAATAATAATGTTTTCCCATGCTTTTGAAAACGTTGCATAACATAATTACTCACTCCATTTCAAATTTCTTGTCGACTTTCACCATTCACGCACCTCAAAAAATTGCTTATACCTTCAAATGTGTAATGTTACATATATTCAATATAGATTTCGTTTTGATAGTTCCCGATAAATGTTATTAAACAAAATTTTCAAAATTGTAAAAAACACTGTAGAAGTAACTGAAAAATGACATGAATGCGAAAAAATGAACAAGAAATTCAGAACGGAGAGAATAATCAAGAACTATCAACCAAAATTCAATTACGTAATTTTTAGTCCATATTGAGAAATTTAAGAACTATTAAACAAGATTCATATTGTGTAATTTTAATTCCATATTGAAAAATATAAGCAAATTGAAAAACCCGAAGTAATTTTTAGTCCATTTTGAAAGATATAAGCAATTAAACAACCCAAAATAATGTTGACAAATATAAACAATTGAACAGTCCCAAATTTTTGGTCCATATTAAAAAATATAAGCAATTGAACAACCCGAAATAATATTGACAAATATAAACAATTTAACAACCCGAAATAATCCCAACACACTGATCCACTGATCTGATAGAATTTTTTTCCCAAAAGTCTTAGGACACATATTCTCAACCACATACCAGCCACACTCACTCATGTGGGACCTACTTTGAGATCCCACACGAGTGATCGGAACCGCTCAATTTGTTTAGAATACTGTTTAAATTATAAAAAACCAGTTCAAGTGGCTTGTAAAAGTACAATCGATTCATTAAAGTTTTAGTTCCTAAATCCTATATCGAACAAACCAAAAATTTATCAAACTTATCAGACCTTTCCTGATATCTAATTGAGCTAATTTTTTTACAAAACCCTTAAAAACTATTCGTGAGAGATCCCACATAAGTGGATGTGGTTGGTATATGAGAAAGAATAAAAAAAATTTCAGTACTAGTGATGGTTGGTTTGGGAGGCCCGCACAAGCGAGTTCTGCTAGGTAGGCAGCGTCAACGCTCGGCCAGCCTTTAAACCCCTCCAAAAATTTCATGCGCACAGAAGGCGTCGCGAGCAGTTCTCACTGCTCACTTTGTTTTCCTTACTCATTAGTTTAAGGCGGTTTTTCCCAACGCCTTCTCTTGAATACTTATATGAGCTATTAAAGTGAGCAGCTTTCTTTTGTTATCGATGTGGGACGAAGTAAGATGTCTTTTTGCTAGCTTTCACCGTATCTACTATATCCACCTCCATCCCTTCTGTTTTTGACATTTGGCGGTCGCCGCTTTGCTAATCTTCTGCAGAATTCCCGGAGTAATGATTGGGTTTTCCTTTCTTTCTTTCTTTTTTTTTTTTTTTAATTTTCCGTGGGAAACGAAAAGAAAAGAAAATCAACCTGTCTTAAAACTTCTAGCAGTGCAAAAATTTCTTCATTTAATAGAATAACGAACTTGTCTTTTTGTGCTGAACTGTTAGGTAAAAGAAGTAAGAATCCACGTAATTGATATGTGCCTAGATTGGATTCTCCGTCGGAGAAAAGATGCGACAAACTTTTCTGAATTTGGTCGCTTTTAAGGTTTCTTTATTCATTTTACGGGATCGAGTGCAATCCTTGTCTAGATAAAATGGACACTTAGTCCTCTAATATCGGGTGAGAACAAACTTAAGGAATGATCATGAAAGAGTAAACTAATCTTTTCAAAGAGCTAAGTCATAAAATACTAAGGTTTCCTTATTCATTTTACGGGGTCAAGTGCAATCCTTGTCTAGATATAATGGACACTTAGTCCTCTAATATCGGCGAGAACAAACTTAAGGAATGATCATGAAAGAGTAAACTAATCTTTTCAAAGAGCCAAGTCATAAAATACTTGGTAGAAGTCTCCATTCTCGCTTTTAATCATCACTCTCGTAAATCTTAGTAGTAGTTTAGAATGTTTTCGAAAGGCATTTTCTTGTGAAATGTGAATTCGGTCAAGATGATTTCAGTCTTTGCCTACATGGTGAATGACCGCAGTCCAACCAGGTAATCTTAGAGAAATGTCCTTCTGTTGCGGCCAACTTTCTATGTCACAACAGGAACAGCCAACTTTCGTACGAAAACATCAACATATTGTACTTCACCACGCAACAAATTTAGCTGCGGAAACAATTGAATCATCATTACAAATCGTTATACAAGGGACTACAAAAAATTCCACACAATAAATAGTGAACTGCATGTTGACAGGAAGCTTAAACGACCCAGAAAAGCCGGGAAAAATGGTATAGGCTACGAGAGAGTGTCTGCAAATATGTATCCATTGACACATATACATCTATCTGTGTATGTCTCTGTAAATATACAACAACATGAATCTATAAGCAAGTGACTGGATATATCCGTTTTAGGACCTCCGCGACAGCAATGGCTCCAATTGAGGATCTTTGTCTTTGGCGATCGGAGATTGTCTCTCACCTGACTCCAACTGTTCAGTTGAGAATCCCTCTGCCCTCTGTGCCAAAAACCTCTGGATAAAACTGGGTTTATCATCAGATAATGCTTGTGATGCCTTGAGTGTCTCGTTTAAACTCTGAACGTGCTGAAGGCAGACTTGAACAGCATCGTGTACTCTAACGAAGAACCACTCTTTACCAATGAGCTCAACCACACCAGATCTTGCTAGGGTCAGCAGAACTTCACAGTTTGGATTGGCAATGGCCGTCTGAAATATAACCAAAGGGTGTAGACAAAAATTAATACTAATTCAAGGGACAAAATTTATTTAGCCACCAAAATGAAAGACTCGTGGAATAAAAAGTACAAGTGATACTAGAACAGAGAGAAACATGCCAAAACCAACGAACAAAGCCAAAAGTCAACACGGAATTAAAGTTCATTGGAGTTACATTTAGGCTTACACTTGTTGCTTCTTATTAATGAATGAATACGTTGTTCCTTTTAGAAATCCAAATATTTTTAAACAGCCAATCTTTAGGCTTTTGACAGTTTGTTAAAGATAAAATTTAGTATGTGTTTCCAGACATTAACTATGTTTTGAATATGCAATTGGAGGGTCGGATTTTATTACGTTACCCTCACTCTGACTGATGAAAAAAGCATGGGATCCACGGAATCAATAATTTTTTTTTGGTAATAATGAGATTAGTTGGGGAGGGACCCACACTTTTCCACCAATCAGAGTGAGAGTAACCTTCACCCTTATTTAGTGAGGGTGAACAAAATCACAGTTTGCAAGTCGAGTGGTAGCCTGGTAAGCACCATATACTCCCATGCATTTTGCCAGAATTTTAGCCAAACAATTGAGATAAAGGGGGAGATATTAACAGGCCTTCAGAAATTTAACATATCACAGAAAGATCAGGGAGACTTTCAACCTGGATGTCCCTGGACTTGTACTCCTGGTGCAAGTCTTTCAATGCTTGAACGGCACTCGAGTCTATATACGTGACAGCTGAAAAGAGAGAAAAAGAAAACATGAAATAAAAGTAATAAAACAGCGCATATTCAAAGTCTTGCATGGGTTGAAATACTGAACGCCGATATTGTGTACAACTACTACTTTTCGTGGTTCTTTTTCCTTTTTCTTATTTTTGGTGTTGCATTGGATTTGACTAAACCATGAAGCTGATGAGTGATTTAACTTGACCAAAACTACTTTGAACAAGGTGCAAGGCATGATGCTGAACAGGTTTGCATCGGTTTGTAGATGTACGATGTGTATTAGACTCGTAATCTGAACGACGCTGCTGTTGTGATTATTGGGACACTATAGTTTGAATATAAAGACTGGTATGTTTAATATATAACAAAGGGACAACAAGACCTTGAGGAAAATCAGAAAATGCTTACATCGTTCTCTAAACTGCAGGAACATTATTGCAAGAAAGTAGTATAAAAGCACAAAAATTAACAACCCAGATAAACATAAGGACCAATAACAAGATAAAACACTTGGATTGAATCGCTATATATAAGTACACATAGCAACCTATTGATAATTGACAAGTCATGATCCTTTTTTTCTTCAAAGAATGAAGGGGGACAAAATAAAATAGAATATTGTGGCCGTTGGTGGGCAACATCTCCTTCAAAATATTGAATGTGTGCAACTAGGAAAACTCATACTATAACGTCAAAAGAGGAGACACCTTCGTGTAAACTGGATAGAAAATGAAGATTAAGATAACTTACGTGCCATCTCTATAATCACAAAATAAACTCTTTCAACATCTGGCCCGCGTTTCGTAGAGTTATCAACCTCGAAGTTCAAATTCCGTAGCCTGACAAATGGACACCAGATAAAGTGAAATTACATGGTTAATTTTGAACATTAGGTAGCGCCAATTTGACAAACCAGCACAATTTTACACTAATGTGACAAGTTTTGCGTAAGAAGTATTGATTTCACCTGTCTTTTATGTAACTTGTATTGGCAAAATAAATTGGTGCATCAATTCGAACAATCACTATTCCATTGTATGTATATCCTTCCGGATACTGTTGAACATTTCTATAAATGGTGGTGCCTGGAAGACGCCCCAATACAGCTGGAATATAAAATTATTGCATTAATACACAGATAAAACGTGTCCTGAAGTAGTTAAACAGAACGATGAATATGGATGAAAAATTGGATGTACAACAGGGATGTGCTCTAAGTAAAACCAAAGCAGAATCCGGGATTTTGTAACAATGAAAGGACAAATGAAAGACTATGAACCATAAACAACAGCAGTGGAAGGCACAATTAAAAGGACTAAGGGACACATGGGAAAGGACTAGAGTTCTAATTTTTTTTTTTATTTAAAAAATTGACTCTGGACATTTAGGGAAAGGTGAAGCGCAGCTTGTACAATACATTTGGATAAGGCCAGAATGATGATAAAGTCGATGGAAACTCAGACCTGAATGTCACCTTTAGGATGACATAGCTAAGTGCCTATCAAAAACAGATTAAGAGACTAGGATAATGCTCAATGAAACCATGAAATTTCCTAATACACTCGCTGCTTTTTTTACTTTCCCTTATTTTAAATTTAATTTCTTTTATTTTACTTTATTTCACTAGTGAATTGCTGTGTCATTGATCTTTTCACATTTGGGGGCTGCTGGGCTGGGGAGAGGAGAAAAGGGGGTTGTTGTGGGGGTGCATAAAATGCCGAGATATGGTCATCTCTGTTTTTAAACAATACATTGACGATTACACGAGCATTCAAGTACATGCATATGATAATTTTCCATAATACAAGAAGCTTACCAACATGTGGATTTGCTGATTCATGGATGACAAAACTAAGTGAAACGCCAACCTACAAGTTCAAATTTGAGATGGTGGATAAGAAAAGATTTAGCCAGCATTCTAAAGCTATTCAAATGCTACTCAAATAGTCAAATGTAAGAAAACACAGAATTTTTTATGCACAAGCAGCACCAAAGAGAAAAAGTCCATTTTTTTTCCAACAACGAAATATGCAACATGAAATCTAACCAAATTAAGAACAATGTTACAAAATTTGAAAGGATGTTTTAAAGGATATAATGCAACTCGCACAAGAAAAAGAGGACAAACTACATCCACTTTGTTATCTTTGGGCATTGACTACCACTCCATACATCAAAAGAAATACTTAAGAAGACATGAGATCCTCAGGAAATGCCAATGCGAACATATAAACAGCATAACTGAACAACCTTAATTATATAATTCAGCTGAATAGCCAACTTTTAGAACCAATGGACGAACGTTATTTGTTGATTTTGCTTGAACAAACAACACTTCTACGTAAGGTCAAGCAGCATTAGCTTGTGGGACAATGCTACAGATTTGCTAGGAGTTATAGGGACAAGAAACTAGGTGACATATCACAAATAAAGGGCACATTGTTGATAGTTTAAGCATAGAATAGGTAGAAAAGAAATATAAAGAATCGGAAAAGAGGAAAAGAGGGAGAGAAAATAGAATTCTTATGCTAGCCTGTCTGAACTGAATGCCAAGGTAAAATATTAGTCTCAAGAAATATTGCATTGAGGCTTGAGCAGCTCAAGGATTTGGGTGACTGCATCATATATCCAGTTATCTTAACACCATACCCTATCTTTGACTGAATGCTTCAATCAGTAAAATAGCTTTGATTACAAGTCAAAAGAAAATGATTAATGAATTAAATGACGCCAAGTGGCTAGTGGAAGTTACTCATGGCTGGAAAAGGCAATCAGAGGACTGTGAGTTCTTGAGTCGAGGAAAAAGTTTGGAGCATTTTCATTAGTGACAGGATAGGAATCTGTAGGAGCAACTGCAAAAGGGTAAGAGATCAAAGTTGGTGACAGACATTGGATTAAATAGCCCACCAAGGATGAGCTCATAGACCAAACATATTGATGGATACGTCCCATGACTCTCAAAATATGAAATCACGAATTGAACTTCCTGGGTACTAATCAAAATGTTTCACAGGCTGCAATGCCCAGAACCACACCATATTGGTGGAGGATGGAAAAGTCGACGAGAGTAAACTTGGAAGAGATGAAGTGCTATGATAAAGCTTGTTTGAGCTCACGATCGTGCTCATGAATTAAATACTGTGACTTATTGTCATGTAATCACATTAAAAGCTCAACATGCCGAAAATATCAAAGGTCTGCCAACGACCAATGAGGTGAACCAAATAATATAAAGTGCAAACAGGAGCGAAAGTAAGGCGCACGTATAATATGGCACAAAACTTGTAACACAAAACAAAGACATGTTGATATCATGTGCTAATGCTAAATGCTCACCCCTACAAGGACGCCAATTTCAATACCAAAGAACAAAGTCATTGCGCATGTTATGGTCCAAAGAAGGAAATCTTTCTTGTCAACACGCCACAAGAAGATAGCCTCATTGTAATCTACCTGAAAAAATAAAAACTAATCACAAAGAGAACCGGTGGCAATCTAACCAAGGCAATCACTACAATACATCCTCATATATCCGTGCACAAAGATTAACAAGCGAGGAAGAGGGGTATTATTGTTCACTTGGGCTATCATTTCTGAGGAGGCTGAGAGTCAGTAGACTATCACCTTAGTCATCACAGGATGTCCAGAGAAAAAGGAAGCTAACTGTTTATTTTTGAGAACATTGCAAACCAATATGTTCTACTTTATAAAGTAATTGATGGACATTATACGTATAAAATGGACAGTACAACCACCATGACAACGAACTCAAATATGGACTTCACAGCGTAAACTATATGAACTCACCAGCCCTATTACAGCAGAGATCACAATCGCAGCCAGAGCACACTGCAAAGGTCATATACAAACCCATTATCAGCAACCAGACGTCACGTGTTGTCATTAGAGGAATAATATATCGGGTCAAAAACCTATGTGCATAGGCAACATCTCAAACTGAAGATTCTAATATCAAAACCATAGACACCACAAACAAAAGTGGAAAATTATGCAAAAAAAATTATTTTAACATTTTTTAATCCATAAGATAACTTGACATTGGGGCTTCTGAAGCGTTGTGTCCTGAAAAAGGCTTGCTTTGGATGGGAAAATCCTCCACTGTGGTCAAGCAGATGACGACAGACAGGGAAAGATCTGACTCATAAAATAAATCCAAAACAAAAAATGGACAACAAACCTGAGGTATGTATTCAAATAATGGAGTCAAGAACAAAAGTGTGCAACACATTATGATTCCCATCACAATTCCAGATAATCCAGTTTTCGCTCCACTTTCATTATTGACGGCTGACCTAGAAAATGAACCTACATGACACATTCAAAACAAAAACATGTCTCTTAGAAGCATGTCCACTAAATAAACTGATTCAAAGATGCACAAAGTAGTAATAATTGTTAGGAATTTAGTTTTACAAAATAAAATTGTTTTAGTTGTCCTAGCCTTTAGGAGTATTGTGCAACGTCAATGCTCTAGATGCTGAATGAAAGAAGCATGGTAATGTGCACATAAATCAAAATGATTCTTGGGTCTGCCTTCTCTGATGCCTTTTGGCTTTGATTTGAGGGCATGATTCCGCAGCAAACTCGACGGTATAAGGGGACCACTGTTTCAGTGGTATTCTGTGAGTAGCCACTTTGTGCATTTATTGCCAAAGGTTAGGTCCGTCTCAAATCCATTTGTTTCAGTGGTATTTTGGGAGCAGCCACTTTATGCATTTATTGCCAAAGGTTAGGTCTGTCTCCTATCCATCCCCCTCCCATACCCCCAATTATTGGGGACTAAATGGGTTATGTTATTGTTGTTGTTGTAGTCTTTAGGAGTCAGTTGCTTGACCAATTTTTATAGGCGTATCAGTAGTCTAATCTGTTTTTATTTAGTTTCTTAGTTTTCTGCTACTGTTTTGAGGCAGTTCCTAAATTAGTGGCAAGTTAGTTGATGTAATCTTCTATTTAAGGAGTTTGATCTAATGAATAAATTACTACTTCAATTTTCCAGCATATCATTCCTTTCTCTTATAAGTTATATTAGTGGTATCAGAGCTTGCTTCAAAAAACAGGAGACGTACAAACTGTTGAAAGCTGTAGCTTTTTTCTACTTCCTCTTGTTTTCTTGGGCAATAGCAGTTCTCTTTCAATGGCGCCAGAGCAATTTGTGCAGCCTGCTATACCTAGATTTGATGGTCATTATGATCATTGGAGCATGCTAATGGAAAACTTCAAGAGGTCCAAAGAGTATTGGCATCTTATTGAGGTTGGGTATACTGAACCGGCAGAGTCTAGCACTTTGACGGATGCTCAAAAATTGAAGCTGGAGGAACTCAAATTGAAGGACTTGAAGGCAAAGAACTACTTATTCTAGGCCATTGATCGCACAATCTTGGTGACCATACTCACCAAAGATACTTCAAAACAAATCTGGGATGCAATGAAGCAAAAGTACCGAGGCAATGCAAAGGTGAAACGGTCTCAACTTCAAGCACTTCGTTCGCAATTTGAGACTCTTCACATGCAATTGACAGAGTCAGTGGAGGAATAGTTCTCCAGAATTATGTCGATTGTGAACAAGATGAGATCGTTTGGAGAAAAGATGGAAGAATTAACTGTGGTTGAGAAGATTCTTCGATCAATGACGAGAAAGTTTGATTACGTGGTCTGCTCGATTGAGGAATCGAAGGATCTTGATGTCCTTTCGATGGAAGAATTGATGAGTTCGTTGAGTGTCCACGAGCAGCGAATTAATCAACATGAAGTAGTGGAGCAAGCATTGCAGGTGCAATATTTGTCCAACAACCCATCTTTGCAATAGAAGGGTTCCGGGTGTGGAAAGGGAGGAAACAACACCAAAAATAAAAACCAAGGCAACGGTAGAGGACAGGATGATCACCAAAGCGATGACCATGAATCAAAAGTGTTTGACAAATCCAAAGTCAAATGCTTTAGATGCAACAGGTTCGGCCACTACCGTTTTGAATGTCAGACAAAGATGCACAAAGGAAAGGGAGCCAAATCAAATTTTGCAGAAAAGGAAGAAGATATTTCTCTTCTAATGGCATGCAATGTAGCTGAGGAGTGTCGTGAAAGCATGTGGTACTTGGACACATGATCAAGTAATCACATGTGTGGTAACAAATCTATATTCTCTGAATTAGATGAGTCCTACTGTTCATCTGTTAAATTTGGAGATGGTTCGACCATCTCAGTGATGGGGAAGGGAAACGTCCAAATTCAGACCTCTAAAGGTACTCATTAGACCATTTCAAATGCATTCTATGCACCAAGTTTGAAGATTAATCTGCTGAGTGTTGGTCAACTTCAAGAAAGGGGCTATGAGATCATTAAGGATGGGACATGTCTAATTCATGATTCAAGGAAGGGTCTGATTGCTAAAGTTAATATGACAGCAAATCGGATGTTCCCTTTACTGATCCAAAATGCCGGTCTTCCTTGTTTTTCTGTTATGGTGAAAGACTCATCATGGCTGTGGCATTTCCGTTATGGTCATTTGAACTTCTCTTGTCTCAAGGTGCTTCAACAAAAGAGTATGGTGTCTGGTCTTCTACATATTGATCATCCTTCACGTGTTTGTGAAGAATGTGTGATTGGGAAACAACATCGGGACCCTTTCCCCAAAGGAGAAGCATGGAGAGCCAAGAAGGTGTTAGAGCTCGTGCATTCCGACATATGTGGTCCCATTAATCCGTCATCCAATGGTAATAAGAGGTACTTTATTACCTTTATCGATGACTTTAGTCGCAAAAACATGGGTCTATTTATTGCAAGAAAAATCTGAAGCTTTGTTAGCATTTGAAAATTATAAGGCCCTTGTTGAGAAAGAGGTTGGGCAGCCTATTAAAACTCTACGCACAGATTGTGGTGGAGAATATATCTCACAGGAATTCACAAATTTCTGTGATACGCATGGAATCAAAAGGCAACTTACAACTTCTTATTCTCCACAGCAAAATGGGGTAGCGGAACGTAAAAATTGAACAATTTTAAACATGGTGCGGAGTATGCTGAACAGATCTTTTCTTCCTAAAAGATTTTGGCCATAAGTAGTCTTGTGGAGTATTCATCTGTTGAACAAAAGTCCTACAGTTGCTGTTCAAAATAGAACACCCGAGGAAGCATGGAGTGGCCGAAGACCGAATGTCGATCACTTGCGGATTTTTGGGTGCGTAGCATACGCACATGTACCAGACGAGAAAAGGAAGAAGCTGGATGATAAAGGAGAAAAGTGCATCTTTCTTGGGTAAGTGAGCAATTAAAGGCCTACAAGTTATTTAATCCCATCACCCGCAAGATCATTATCAGTCGGGATGTGATCTTTGATGAGGAGAGGACGTGGGCAGAAATTTCTAACAATTCTAGTCAGAACATTACTGTGAGCTTTAATGATGAGGAAGAAGAAAGCCATCCTCAAGTTCCAGCAAGTGAACATTCCAGCGCTTCAAGTCAACTTGCAGTGTTGTCCGAAGAAGATGACTCTCAAATTTCAGCCACATCCCGCCCAGAATGTATCAGAAGGGGACCAGCATGGATGCAAGATTATGAGGTACGTGGAGTTGATCAATCAGATGATCCACTCATACATTTTGCACTGTTTGCAGACTGTGATCCTGTTACGTTTCAAGATGCTGTTAAAGACCCAAAATGGCAGAAGGCTATGGATGATGAAATCACAGCTATTGAGAAGAACAATACCTGGGAACTGATTGATCTTCCCAAAGGGCAGAAGTTGATTGGTGTTAAGTGGGTCTACAAGACAAAGTTGAATGCAGAAGGAAAAGTTGACAAGTATAAAGCCCGCCTAGTTGCAAAAGGTTACAAGCAAGAGTTCGGCATCGACTACAAAGAGGTCTTTGCTCCAGTTGCAAGACATGATACCATTCAATTGGTACTTGCATTGGCAGCACAAAACTTGTGGTCAATCTTCCAATTGGATGTGAAATCTGCATTTCTACATGGCGAATTGGAAGAATGTGTATATTGACTCCCGGATATGTCCAAAATGGGAATGTGAAGAAGGTGTACAAGCTAAAGAAGGCTTTATATGGGCTGAAACAAGCTCCTCGAGCTTGGTACAACCGCATAGCTACATATTTCTCAAGGTCAGGCTTCCAACAATGTCCATATGAGCATACTTTATTTGTCAAATCTGGATCTGCTGGTGAGTTGTTGATAGTATGTTTATATGTCGACGATTTAATTTTCACTGGAAATAGTAGTGCTATGTTTGATGATTTCAAAAAATCAATGATGTGGGAGTTTGAGATGACTGATCTAGGTTCGATGCATTACTTCCTTGGCTTTGAAGTAGTACAAAATTTTGTTGGTGTCTTTATCCCATAGAAGAAGTATGTTTGAGAGATCTTGGAAAGGTTTCAAATGGCGAATTGCAATCCTGTTGGTACACCGGTTGAGCTTGGGCTGAAGCTTACCAAAGACCATGAAGGAAAGAAGGTTGATGCAACTCTATACAAGCAAATTGTGGGAAGCCTTATGTATTTAACTACAACAAGACCAGATATAATGCACTCAGTCAGTCTTATCAGCGGATATATGGAAAATCCTACAGAAATGCATCTTCTTGCTGCCAAAAGAATTTTTCGATACTTGCAGGGGACAATTGGCTTCGGCGTATTCTACAAGAAAGGAGAAAGTTCTGGTTTATTTGGCTACACGGATAGTAACTATGCAGGTGATCCAGATGATAGACGAAGCACCTCAGGCCATGCATTTATAATGAGCTCTGGGGCAGTATCTTGGTCATCAAAGAAGCAACAAATCGTTGCTTTGTCAACCACTGAAGCTGAATTCGTTGCTGCTGAGGCGTGTGCATCTCAAGCAATCTGGTTGAGGAGACTTCTTGGAGAATTACACAGTCACCAGCAAGGCCCTACTGTGATCTATTGTGACAATAGTTCAGCAATCAAGCTTTCAAAAAATCCAATTCTGCATGGGAGAAGTAAATGTATCGATGTGCGGTATCATTTTTTGCGTGATCTTGCAAATGATGGCACTATTGATCTGATCTACTGCAGAAGTGAAGATCAGGCTGTGGATATTTTCACAAAGCCTCTCAAATTGGATGTGTTCGTGAAGCTACGAAGTCTACTTGGTGTTTGTTCCTTGGATGATCTAGTTTGAGGGAGGGAGCTGCAAGGTTACTCGGCAACAAGCAAGCTGAGAGGGACAGGTTGCCGGAGGCGCTGGGCCGGTGAAGAACTCTTTCTAAACTGATTGTCAGTAGAACACTCAGTTTAAGGGAGGGTGTTAGGAATTTAATTTTACAAAATAAAATTGTTTTAGTTGTCCTAGTCTTTAGGAGTAAGTTGCTTGACCATTTTTATACGCGTATTAGTAGTCTAATCTGTTTTTATTTAGTTCCTTAGTTTTCTGCTACTGTTTTGAGGCAGTTCCTAAATTAGTGGCAAGTTAGTTGATGTAATCTTCTATTTAAGGAGTTTGATCTAATGAATAAATTACTACTTCAATATTCCAGCATATCATTCTTTTCTCTTATAAGTTATATCAATAATAATAATGAAAAAGACACTGTATCAACATTGTTTCCTCTCTGAAAAATACTACCCCCCATTTCATATTGCAACCCAACAAATTCGCACCTGTCGTGGGATAGGAAGAAAAGAATGAACCACAGATATTGGCCACACCAAGACCAAACAACTGCAATAAAAAAGAAAAAAAGAAAAAGAAAACTGTCAAAATTACTTTACAATTAGCTGTTGAAATAAGGTAAACAGAATTCCTGGAAAGAAAACGAAGGCACCAAATTATTTGCTATTGCTGTTATTTTCTTTCTTCCTTTTAGCCAATTGGTACACGAAATCAGTCCAAAAACTACAATTCAGAAAAAATGGTAGACCATTCAAGGTATGAAACTGGCAAAACACGAGACGACTACTTGATGTAATTGTAAGTAAACACAAGGCTAAAACCCACATAATTTCTTCAGATGTATGGATGATCAAACAATAAGGATTGGAAAAATACAATGCGGAATTTTCGGACAAATTTCTAAGCACAAATTATGCAGCAAATGAGTTCATGTTATCCAGCACCGTTTTGCCAGTATCAACGTCACTCATTTACTGGTTGATTAAATATGAGATACATAAAGGTGAAGATATATTGTGATACTCTGCAATGATGAGTGGATTTGGATATTTTCGAAACATAAATCGATAGAGCAGGGTTGACTGGTTCTACAAAACATACCTCTTGATTTGAATCCAACTCATACCCATTCTTTGCTGCCAACGCTTTTGCAATCCCCACCGATTCCTATAGATGAATCATATATTCATAATTATGATTCTGAATACAAATGTAAACTTGCAATTGAAAGAGATACCTATGTTTCCTCACCAAAATCGCCACGCTGGTAATGAGAATGGCAGTCGGGATCAAAGACTTCACATATGCAAACTCTTTAGGAATAGAAAATGTGGGGAGGCCTTGAGGTATGTCTCCTACCTAAAACACATACAATTTTATCAGCTCCAGTCACAACTAACTCAAAGGAAATCCGTTTTTGACTAAAAGGAAGATACATAACCAAACAAGGTTAGACATAAATAGATAAGCACCAAAGACATACTTTGTATAAGTAGAAAGATCTTCATATTCAACTCTGGTTATACTTTGTCCCAATCTTGTCGGACATTATGCTTGACCAAGATCCTATGATGCAAGCAACCCTCTTTTGCAAGTTAGATTCCCATCCTTCCACACCTTTTCCCTTCTCTACCACTTATCTTATTCCAAATGTTCACATACGCAGATCGTATCAAAGTAGGTCCTTCTCATGCTTAATGTCATAACCCGTGCTAATTCTATCATTATGGTCAATCTTTCAAAATTTCTAATTTTCATAAGCAAGCTTAATTGGAGTCCTGCCTCACATAGTGATTGAGCACAACAAAATACTACAAGGTTCTTGTTCGAGATAGAGAGAGAGTTTCAATGAAAATTAGACATTAGGTGCATAAATTTTCTATTGTCATATTACATAACACTGGGGAAAAAAATATTTTGACCATTGATGACAAGTTCTGCCAGTACCCTATTTTGGACCTCTACAGGTACTCTAAACAAATTCCCCAAGATAAGAACCAAAATAAACGCTTAAACATTATACATTGGAAAAGCATGAAAGGATCTAATGTTGCTGGCAAGAAAGTTGAAGCAACCAGTTCAGTAATGTTGAAGTTCAACGGACAACAACGTGATAACAAGTGACCAGATGAATCTATAATATGGAGTTGAGCTCCAACGTTTTATGGTTTATGTTCATTTCCAGTTGTACAGGGTAAGTTCAATAGTCAATACATGTTATGTTCTTACCAAAGTAATTGAAGATGGATTAAATATTTTTACAAAGGTTGTACCAAGAACAACAGCAGTAAGGGGACCAGCTGCTCGCAGAAACCGCAAGTACTTCCTTGTTTTTCCCTATACATGAAACCATCCAAACGAATAACAAATATAGAATGCTACTATAAAGACTGCAGTAGTTCACAAAAAGCAAATTATAAGCCCTTACCAGATGCTTCATGACAAGAAGTATAGCTAGCATAACCGATCCCATTACAAAAGGGGGCCACAAGAACTACAAAAGGAAATCATCACTTGCATTTAGATAGATGTGACTTAGTTAAAACAAAATGCAAATCAAGCAAGGTGAAGGGCAAGAAATCCAATTTTAGGTGACCAAGTAAATGTCAAAGGAACCATTAGTCTCAGATATATAAAAAAAAATAGCTCGTAATTTTCATGTAAAGGGCCATGTTACAGTATGAAACTCTTACTATCCAAGGCTGTTTTTAAATTGCCACTGGTCAAAATATCAAGCATACCATAAGTTATAGGAATGTGAAATATCAAAGATACCCTTCAAAGGATCAAGGATGTGCCAGTACGTAGTTCCACGAGAAAATATAGATATTAGCAACAATGCAATCAAAGGATCAGTCAATTGGCATGGAAAGAATACCTGGTCTGCTCCAGATATTATACTCTTGACCAGTGGAATAATTTTGCTACTTCTTTCTATATCGTATCCCACAAAATATTTCACTTGAGACAAGGCAATCACAATGGCTGAAGCGGTTGTGAAGCCAGATATCACGGAATGGCTAATGAAACGAATAATCCATCCAAGTCTAAAGGGAAAAAAACAAGTGTAAGCTTTTCTGCTAAAAGTCCATCCAAAAGTAATTCGAGGTGAATAACCAGGGTAAAAATGAAGATAACTAACAGTAATGCTAAAACAAAAACACAAAATAGTAAAAAACCAGTAAGGCTTTATGCTGTGAGGGGTCAAGCAAAAACATAATAAGACTTTAGGCAGTAAAGGGGTTAAGCAATATGAGTTCCACAAAAGACCTCTTTCCAGTCCTGTCAGGAAGAGAGAGAGAGAGAGAGAGAGAGAGAGAGAGAGAGAGAGAGAGAGGCTAGATGCAACAAAGTAGGTTTCCAACCAATAATCAAGTGTTATTTTCCTACTCTCCAACCCCAACCACTTGAAAACAAAATTTGCTTCCGCTGAAGAAAAATTGAATCAGATCGAATCATACTGATTCAGTTTACTGCTTGGCAATTCCGTGACCATTAACCCAAAAATTCCACACTGGTGTTTCATTTCAATAAATTATAACTGTGGATGACTCGGGAAGTTACAACTTACATCTTGAAAGAATTATTTTTCTAACATCAATGGCCCCGAGCCTGCAGACTGCGCAAATTTCCTGTGAATTCGGGGACTGGACAAGATGGAGCTTGGCTTATACTTGTCAATATATAATATATTTTTTATAAGTACGTGTGAATAAATACATACAACCAATAAAGGTTTCTTTCCCCTAATGCAAAAGAAAGTAGATCTGTTTGGTTTGTGAAATCCACTTTGCATGTTATTAGACTATCCACGTAAACATGGAATCAAAATAAAACAGAAACAGAGCAACAACAAATGCAAAGAGAAAATAGCAGAAATACCTCAAGAGTCCCATTATGCATTCCAAAATCCCAACCATCAGAGCCAACAATATTGCAAGTTCAGTGTACAAGTCGTCAGATGAATCAGCTATTTTTCCTAAGGCATTCGACACCAGCAGGGATACCAGTGCTACAGGACCAATTGCAAGCTGGCGAGATGACCCAAAAATGGCATAGACAAATATAGGTACGGAACCAGAATCTGGCTTGAAAAGAAAAACCAAGAAGGCCATAAGAAAAAACATAAGACAAGTACAAATGCAAAAAGAGCCAGATAAAGCGTTGTGATGGAGACAAAAAGTTCTGTCAAATTGCTTTGTATCACATTAATTTTAGAAGCAAAAGGGAACCAAAATGCTCAAAACTACATGCACAATGCAAAAGAGAGTAAACCGTATCAAAATTGAAGCACAATTTTTTAAAATAAGCTTAAAGACATTATCTTCTCTAAATGCAATGATACAAATTCAATAGCATGAGAATCTAATGAAAAACTTACAAAGTCCATAAATTGGTTGCAGCCCGGCCAACTTTGCATAAGACATTGACTGGTGACATAAAGATAAAACAAATGATTAAATGTGCTAAACCAACAACATCAAAAAGCAATCTTGCAAATCACCATTAAACAACACAAACAAATCCCCATAAACGGAACAGCGTATCAGTTGTTTTACCCACTCCCTTAATTTTTCATGTTGTTTGAATGGTTGGAATGCATTGGTAAGGATGTAGTGAAAAAGCAGCAAGCAAAATCAGACCTACTTCTATGGGGGGTTTTCACTATAATCCAGAGAAAATCCGAGTTTTGTGTTACACACTCACTCTCAATCTCACAACCATCAACTACTAAGTGCTTCAAAATCCCAAAGTCCTCATAAACTCTTGGTTAGTGCAGTATAAACTCTTGCTTAGTGCAACAATACACCAGAAAACTTGTATAGCACAAAAGCAATAACCAAATTTCGGGAGTATAAATGGACAACTGCACTGACCAACCCTTTGAGGAATAGACAACATATCCAATCATCAATTTTAAATAGTCTAGCACTCCATCATAAATTGTGTTGCATCATTTAATAGTCATTGTAAAAAAATGGTAAATGTCAAACAAAAAACAAAAAAAATGCTGCCTCGATCATGAATGTGTATGTTGGAACCTACAAGCTCAGATGTGTTCCGGGCGTAATTTACTTCTTCATGATGTGATTCATCGTCACACTGCCTGATATAATCTGGTTTTAGTTTTAGCATTATAGAAGTTAGGATTTTCTTTTCGGTTTGAGTATAATAGCTTGTCTATTTATCTTGGGAGAACCTTTTATGTCATGGTAGTTTGCAAAATGATTTCTCAATGTCAGATCAAGATTCAAATTTTATTAATGCTGCTATTTGTGTTGCATCTTCATCTTCTTCTGAATTCCGATATTGTGTCTGATTTAGTAAAATGGCATGTGAGACTTGGTCACATAGGTCAAGAAAGACTGGCTAGATTGGCTAGAGAAGGACTATTGGGCTTCCTCTCCAATGTAAGCCTACTAACTTGTGAGCCTTGTTTGGCTGGTAAAACGTGCAGAAAGCCTTTTGGTAAGGCTTCTAGGGCTTCTCATCCATTAGAGACAGTCTACTCTGACATTTGCAGACCATGTGAAGGCATGACATGGGCCACATGGCGCATCCTACTTGATAACATTCATAGATGATTTCTCACGACATGGCTCAGTATTTTTATTGTTTCACTGCTCTAAAGCTTTGAATTGTTTCATTGTAGACAAAGAGGAAATTGAAAGTTATTCGAACCGATAGGAGCCAATAATACTTTTTTGATCACTTCAAACTATTATCTAAGGAGAAAGGGATATGCAGACAATTGATGATTCCTCATACTACGCAACAAAATGTTTCTGCAGAAAGAAGGAATCAAATTCTTCTTGATATGGTTCAATCGATGATGGCGCTAGCAAATCTCCTGGAAAGTTTTTGGGGAGATGCTTTTTGTGACTGTTGCCTACATCCTTAACTGAGTGACTTCAAAGTCGGTTCCTTTCACACCATATGAGTTGTGGAATGGCGAAAAATGTATTTTAAAAGGCTTATGTCCGTGGAGAACTAGTGGGTATATTCACAATACTTTCCGCAAACATGGAAAATTGGGCCCTAGAGCCAATAAATGTGTTTTTATTAGATATTCTAAACACTCTAAGGGCCATGTTTTGTATGGTGAACACATGGGGAAATGACAGAAATTGACTCGCGCAATGTGGATTTCCTAGAGGAGGATTTCCCAAGCATTGGTGAGGTTAAGAAGGAGTTTGATCTCTATGAGTTAGAGGAATCTCTAGGAGATTTATCTCACTCTCGTAGGCGTGATGAGGAAATGCAACCTCATCCTATGGTTGCTGAAGATAATTGGAACGATCCTTCACCTACTCGGAGTGCACCATTAAGTGGGAGTGTACCACTAGGAGACTCTCAAGATCCACAGAACTGAAGAAGCCAATGTGGAACAACGATGAGATTGAAGGAGAGTCCTACATGACTGTTTTAGTGGATGTTGACAAGCCAGCTTCTTTTCAAGAAGCCATCAAGTCATCTGCTGCTTCAGATAAATGGATAGTTGCTATGTAGGAAGAGATGAGTTCAATGGCTAAGAATAAAGTTTGAGAGTTTCTTCATCT
Organism: Vaccinium macrocarpon; assembly: GCA_022606695.1. Lineage (NCBI taxonomy): Eukaryota > Viridiplantae > Streptophyta > Magnoliopsida > Ericales > Ericaceae > Vaccinium > Vaccinium macrocarpon. The sequence goes on along the minus strand of CM040177.1, from coordinate 5,371,056 downwards.
TCTGCCAAGGCACAAGACCATTGGATCAATTGACAAGTATAAGGCCATACTCGCGGCGGAAAGCAATACCCAACGTGATGGTATAAATTATGCAGAGACGTTCTCTCCTATGGAAAGATTGTTTTCCATTCGCCTCATTCTCCAGGTATAGTTTACTTGCGCGTGCGGGAGCACGAATGCAAGCCTGAAAGCGTCATTGTATATTTGCATCAGAATTCGCGAGAGCAAAAATTGAGAGGCGATCGTATTAAACTTAGAGCGGGGATTGGAAATACTAAAATTTGCAAGAGTGAATATTGAGAATGCCAGCGAAGTGCTCTACCAACGAAATATGCGACTAAAAGGCGTAACAGAGAGGTATGGCTGTGTGTGTGTGTGTGTGTGTGTGTGTGTGTGTGTGTGTGAGAGAGAGAGAGAGAGAGAGAGAGAGAGAGAGAGAGAGAGAGCCTGAGGGACGAGCATGATGCCGACGGCAACGCCGGCCATGAGATCAAGCTGGAAGTAGTCGCGCCAGTTGTAGGTACGAATCCAGCGGTAACAGGGGAGAAAGAGCTCGATCCACTCCGTCCACGTCATCCGATTCAGCTTCGCACGCCATCTCGACACCGTTGACGGTAAGGGTGAGGAGGACGACGGCGTCGGGTGCTGCAACGGAATGACCTTCACCGGACGCCCAGTCGCCGGCATGGAACCGGAAGGGGTCTTATCGAAGGAGGAGACGTCACGAGAGCTCGAGGAAGCGTAGGTTATCTCCATGCGCATCGGACCATATGGCCGCGTGTTTCTCTTGCACTAGTCGCTCGTGGACCCCACGAAGCTGATAGAGATTTTGCTTTGGGCGAGTATTTATGGAGAATGATTTTGGCCATGTTTGGTTAACAGTTTTGGTTCTATTTTAGTTTTGTTTACATTATCATTTCTCTCATTTCTCTCTCTTTCTCTTTACTTATTACACCTATTTACATCATCAAAATTAAACAGTACAAAATTAAACTTGTTAACCGAACAAGCCCTTTCAGTTTTCACATCTACCATTTTATACTCTAACAGTTTCCCTTGATTCGCCAGCTAAGGGTTGGTTTGGGTGAATTAAAAAAAATAGTTTTTTGGTTTTGTTTTTATTCAAATTTTTTTGTATTTGTTGGTTTTCGGTCGATTTTTTGTGATTTCTTGGTTTGTCTCGACGAGAGGAATCTAAAAAGTATAAAATTATTTGCCAAATTTAAAGTTTTGTGAATAAAGACGAAAAATAATCCAAAAAACCAGGTTTTTTGGATTATTTTTCGTCTTTATTCACAATATTATCATGGAGGCTAATAATTTTATACTTTTTAGATTTCTCTCGACGAGATAAGCCAAGAAATCACAAAAAATCAACCGAAAACCAACAAATGCAAAAAAAAATTGAATAAGGACAAAACCAAAAAACTAGTTTTTGTCAATTTACCCAAACCACTCCTAAAATAGGTGAGTTTGATAGTTTTAGAATTAATAATTTGAGATTATTTGTTTTGAGACTAATTTAATACTGAATCTCACGTAGTACTTTGTTTGATTTGTGTAGGACTAATATCGGGCTATCTTGTGTTTCGGTCAATCATATGTTTAGTTTTTTAAACTAAATTTTGAGATTAATTTTAGGTCTCTCTCTCAATCTCTCAAACTAGTGAAGTAATAGGAGCAGCAACAGAGAATCAAGATCGACAAAGAGGATTTCACGTCTACTCATAAAACCTACCAAGTTGATCGAATTCTACCCAAAAAACCTTCAAGTTGATCAAAGTGCTAATTAGCCACAAGCTGATTGAATTCGAAAACCAAGAAAGATCAAACACTTGCCCAAAGCATTAAGAGGGTGTTTGGGCGATTCTTTATTGCATTTTCACATTCTCGTTATTGCTTTCTCCCTGTTTGGGAGACCTCTCAGAAAAGCTGTTCTCTTAAAATGGATTCTTCATTTCTCAAGTTCCAAGCCAAAAGTCAGAAACAGCTCCTCACCTCATTTTCCATTTCTGTTTTCTCGTTTTGCTTTTCCCCTCCTCCTAATCTCCCATTTCTACCCCTGTTTACTTATCATCTTTTTCCCACCAGACAACACAAAAACGAGAGAGGTGGAAGCCACAAACGAGATGCTTGCAATTTCTTACACACCGTTGTTGTCACTGCTCTGTTAATCGTTCAAATCTTTCGCCGTCATCGATTGTTGAGGTATTCTTCCTGTCGTCGTCGTCGTCGGTTCTGATTGCTGCTATGTTATCTGTTCTTCACCGTGTAGAAGCCTTCCTTCAAATCTGTCTCTGAATTGGAAATATGGAACTGGGTTTTCTAAGTTGTTTCTAATTGTTGATTTTTAATCTTATTTGGTTGTTCTTTGTTCTTTGATATTAGATCGTGATGCTTGGTTTTGGTTCTTCAGAAATTTGGACTGAACATTTATTTTACTACTTAACAGAAGCCGAAAGAGGGAGAGAATTTTAGTTGGTTTTAAAAAAACTTGCTAAAAACAAAACAAAATAAAATTTTCATTACTATAATTTATAAACAAGGGCAAAATGGTAAAAATTCATTCCATAACTCATTTTCATCATTCTCTCCCAAATACTACTACTTTTGCAAAATTCATTTTGAATATTTCTCCCAAACACTTTCATATACCGATTTAAAACTCATTACCGTAATTCATAATTCAAAAAGCCCAAAAACTAAAAAAAGTTGAAAATGAAAATTTAAAAAAAAAAGCTCTCCCAAACTTTTTTTTTAAGTCTACCCAAGTACCAAAATCATTATCCATATTTATATTTTCCAAAAAGTACACCAACACAACTTCCAGATAAAATTGCGTTCGTAGCCATCATATATGTGTGTGTTGCCGTGCATCAAACGAATTTGAATTTATATTTAATTAACCAATCACTTTAGGTGGTTCCTGATTCAATTGAAGTTCTTCTTGTGGAGTATTATTCATGAGAATGTCTTATTTACGGAGATTCCGTAAATGAGGAATTTACACCGAATAAATCTCCATCGTCTATTCCGAGATTCAACGGCTTGCACTCCATGAATAGTTTTTTTTTTTTTTTTACATTTGCAGTGCATTTAAGGAGAAAAGAGAGTATGCACAACTTCAAGCCGTTGAATCTCAGGATGGACGGAAGGAATTTGCCCATTTACGGAACATCCGTAAATGAGATAATTCATTTCGATTTAGCAATTGTCTAAAAATAGTAGCCAGGCTGTACCTAGACGTGATTTCGGCTAAATTCCTTTTGTCCTCCTTCATAATGCCGATGGCTAATAATGATAGAGCCCATGATGCTCCATGGTTGTGAAGTCAACGAGGAGGAAACGTGCAAGTTTGTGGCTTTAAAAATTTGGAATTTTATGTTGTGCCCAAACAAACGTCTCGTGCATGGAAAACAGTAAAATTAAAAAAAAGCAAGACACACTAATTTACATGGTTCGGCTAAATCAAACCAAATTCTATGGAGGGTTTTCACTATAATTTGGAGAAAATTCGAGTTTTGTGTTACACACTCACTCTTAATCTCACAATAATAAAAGTTTCACAATTGTCTCGTGTATCTCACAGTCTCCGTCTCTCTTACTTTTGTTTCACATATAATAAACTAGGCACATTCAAGTATTCATAGAGTTACATCGATAAAACCCTAATCACTCCCCAATCGGCCTAAGCCCATTCAATCCACATGAGGTGGAATCCCAACATTTTATTAGTATCCGACCCAAACCTTTACTGTTGGAGGCCGTTTCGGAGTCAGATTTTGGGATCGTGCATTTTGGATTTTGATCAGGCACTGTCTGGGAAAAATTTTATTTCCAGATTTTTTTTTTTGTTTACAATAATTTTTGAAACAGGCACCATGAACATGTTTATGTTACTATTTTTGTTTACAATAAATATACATAACCAATTCCACCAATTTCCGGGAAATTCTAGAAGCTAAAAAACTGGTTTTCCATTTGTTTTTGGAACGCTTTCAGCAGAATCGGCAGCCAAACACAGAGCTACAGGAACCACTAACCAGGAACCTAACACACGAAAAAAAGGAAAGTACAAATGACCAATAAATTAGAACGGAGGGAGGAAATAAAGAAAAAATATGTCAAGAGGCTAGGGTATGCTTAATTATAACTCTGATATCACTCTGTCACGTCCCAAAACTTGAATAGGCAACGCTGTCCGTGACAAACTCACCAAGTCCCAACTTACCATCCCGTAATCAGAGCAAACTTAGTTTAACTTTTCAAAAGAAGAAGCAAAAGGTTATACTATATGAACATGCATTCTCCATATTCAACTACGTGTTAGTGTGTTACCAGATAGACATTGTACCCGGACTTTGGAAAGAAAAGAGTCTATCTACTTTACTACAAACAATCTTAACTACAACACTAAGTCACACTCTTAGTTACCGGGGTCCGAAGTTAGCAAGTAATGCTATATACACATAAAACTTTCTCAGAATTTGAAATCAGTGAATCAAAGGGGGCTCAAATTCACTCCTGAACTACATAATTTCCAGGGACGAAAGAGAAAGTACAGAAAACCATTATCAATACTCCATGGTTTTGTCCTGCATCAACGGACAGCAATCGGGAACTTCAAGTTGAGTAGGGCTAATTTGTGCATAGCTCGAACCACCAACGGCCACTCCTGATACCAAAGTTTCTACCGAAAAGATTAGTGTTACTCTTTGGGTTTTCTAGTGAATCGGGAGAGGAAGAGAGGTGCGGTGGAGAGGCCAGAGGAAGTGACTGGAGCGGCTGTGAGGTAGCCGACAGCCCCGTGTAGTGGTGACGCCACAGCCAAGGGAGTGGGGTCAGGCGACCCCACGGTACAAAAAACAATTACTATTACCATACTTAAATTTTACCGAAATATATAAATAAGTTCATTTGAATTAATGGCGATACCACACCGGATAATATTTCAACCTTCTAAAAGATAAGATGGTAAGGGTTAGTATTTAGTCGAGCACCTCCTTCATAAGGCCTTGAATTCTGGACCTATCCCTTTGAAGGGAAAGTAATGAACCAACCATGTTTGTCGAGTTTTAAATGGTGATTTTTGTTTGAAAAGATTCTTAATTGCCATTATTATTGTATATTTTCAGATTTATAAATGGTAAAATTTTTGATGGTTATGAATAACCTCACACCCCAAAATTCCTGGAGTTGTCGCCACTGGGCCCGTGGCTGCTGGTTGCCGACGTATGTGATTTCATGTATGTGTTTGATCATCTAGGAAAATGCTACAATACACACCCCTTATTTGGGTGTGTAACCCATGTAAAAGTTACAATTTTGTTGGAAAAATTACGATTTTTTTTGTAAAGGTTACAATTTTTTTTTTTTTTGTAAAAGTTACGAGACACACCAAAATGTTACAAATCATATTGCTGAAAAGTTATAAAAAACTAAAAAATGTTACGATTGTTGATCAGGTAGCACAATCTAAACCATACAATAGGTGCATATAATACACCCAAATAAGAAGTGTGTATTGTAACCATTTCCGATCATCTATATGCAATCTATATACAGGTAGGACTTACTTAATTCGTAGTATAATTAAACTGGAAGGGATATTACCAAAAGGAGGACACGAAATTCCAATGAGATGAAACGGAACGACGGGCAGCGGAGTCGGGTAAACTGGTAAAGTCTCGAAGTTGCAGGAGTTCTTCTTCTTTTTCTTTTGATTATGGTAGTAATATATTATGGTGTATTGTGCTTCATCCAAGCTATTTATTATTCGGATGAACGGTCCAGATTTTATCTTGCACACACGACAATGAACAGTTCAGATGCAAATGTGTCGATGTGAAATTTGAATCGTCCATCCAAGCAACGGATAACTCAGATGATGCACAACACCTGTTGTGCATTCCATGCATGCACAACAATAACCTCATGTCCTTCCACGTTTTGCGCCCCGTCGCGACACACAGCGTTGTGTGGTCCAATCGTCGCTACTCCTATTCGGATGTGTTCGAATTCCAAACTCAAAAAATCTCAAAATTTTAACGTAGGCTAATTTTGAATACGGGGGTCACCGCAGTGTGGTCCGTTTTTCAAGGAAAAATTCCAACTCTAAGAAAATTACACCGTGTATAAGATATTATGAAAGTTATCTTGGATTCGCACACAATTATATATTCGAATCACTTTTAAATCCATGTCGCCTCAATCACTATTCAGAATTCAAATAACATTTCGAGCGTGTTTCGACCCACATAATTATATTTAAAAGTCATGGATTTTACACGCCGAGCTTGTTTCGACCCACACAATCCACTATCTACGTACACCGTATCTCACCACAAAATAAGCAATCGCAAACAATACGATAGGCCACAGATGTTGAGCCTCGTGTGATATAGTGATATAAATAATGTTTCTTTTTCGAGAATATGCGATATATATTTATGATATATAGGAGTAATGATGTCTGTTTTTTGGCCAAAAAAATCTAAGAACACAATTTATGAAATAACTCTAGACAGATATTTAACATTTGGATTTTTTTTTTGTCAAACGGTTCTGAAAATAGTTGCATTCCTAGCGTTTCTCTTATTGTTTTACCGTGGTATAGGTGATTTCAAGAGTAATTAGAGCCCGCTTGGGCAAATTAGTCTAGCTATCGTTTTTGTTGGGTTTTTAAATTTTTTTTCCTATTAATTAGTTTTGCCGATCGAGGTTGTGAGATACGGTGCATGGTACATGACTATTTGGGTTCTCAACATGTACCGTATCTCGTCACAATTAAGTTCATGCTCCAAATTCCGGCATGCATGCATCTCCAAACCCTATAAAAACAAATCTTATTATACGATTCCAGTACCAAAACCATTTTTAAAGTAAATTCATCAACCAGTTGTTAGTCATGGCATCCTCCTCTAAACAAGTGAGCTTGAAGCTACTCATCGACACGAAGAACAACAAGGTCCTCTTCGCCGAGGCCGGAAAAGACTTCGTCGACTTCCTCTTCACCCTCCTCTCTCTCCCCATAGGCACCGTCATCCGCCTCCTCACCGCCAAAAGCATGGTGGGCTGCCTCGGAAACCTCTATGGCAGTATCGAAAACATGAACGACACTTACATGCAACCCAACCACAACAAGGACGATATTTTGAAACCCAAGGCTATGGTGAGGTCCCCTGAAGTTCCCCTTCTTCTCACCAACGATGTCTCAGAAAAGAAAAAGGTTTACATGTGTGGAAGCTATCACAGGTACCGTATCCCATAACGAATTCGGATACGTCGAATTTTCATTGCACCTTACACTTTCTTATACATTTACAAATAGTCATAGAATAAATTTTTGTTATACATTGCATTTTTTGGTTGATTTTGCATTTAGTAGTTATGATTTCTATTTCGTGATCTAGTGATCTACATATATACACGAAAAATTGATATATCTACATAGTTATGAGATTGGTCTACAAAATTGACTTATTCACGAAACTGACTTATATATTGCGAGCCAGTTCCATTGACTTATTATCAATAAATCAGTTTGTGGAACAAACTACTAGACGACTCTAAGTAATTGAGACGAGTATATAATTTTTTTTAAGAATTTGACATTCTTACGCTAAAATATTTTTATGAGTACGTACGTACAGGTTCATTGCAGATGACCCGCGAGCCATTTGTCCCACCTGCAAATACACTATATCAACAGAGGTACCGTTTGTTGCCCCGGAGGTGGCTAAGGATGGGTTTTCCGGCGAGGGGGGTTATGTCAAAGGGGTGGTAACATATATGGTGATGGATGATCTGGTGGTGACGCCCATGTCCACCATCTCTGGTATTTCATTGCTGTGCAAGTACAATGTTACAAACGTTGGAGCTTTGCAGGAGAAGGTGGTGAGCTTTGGAATGGATGAAGTATGTCAGTGTCCTTAATTTGCTCTTTTTAATTTATCCTCCTCCACTGCTCTTTTTTTTTTTTTTTTTTTTTGGGCAAGTAAAATTCATTTCACCAAAAAGATCAGAAAAAGCTACAAAAACAACGTGGCGTACCCCCGTGTATTTTCCTCCCATTATTGCTAATCCTACATGTAATTTATGTTGCTTGATGGAAATTTTATAGGTTACATACTAACATCGATCGCTCTGGCCTTTTATTTTTGGCTAGGGTTTAAAATTGCTGAAGGCGGCTTTACAATCGAAGCAAGTTTTGACCAGTATCTTCCTTAACAAGAAGCTCGTAGCCTAGTTGACCAGTGCTGTGTTCAAGTCGTTTATTTTGTTAATACAGTTAGTTATCTTTGGTGGTTTTCCAATGTGAAATTGTTAGCTTTTGAATGATAAATTTAGAATTTGCTATTCAATTAATGTTTGTTTGGCTGTACGTAATTCACATGCAGTAAGTGGTAAGTTGATATTCCCATTTTTTACACTGCAAACATTTCTCCAGAATCATATCCAACTGTATTATAAGAACAGTGTTATTCTTTAAAATGCATACCATATTTTTGATATTAAGCATATTGATAAATGATTAATCAATGAAAATATTTAATTTTTGGGTATTAAGTATATCGATGGATAATTAATTTTAGATCACTTGTACCTTTTTTTATACTAATTACTTCCGCCATATGCCACTCCAAATCGGAATCTTGGCTCCGTCTCTGGATGCTGGTACATAAATCGACATGGAAGACAAATGGGCAAAGTAGTTTAAGGACGCAGGGTGGTTGTTTGGTGGATAATTTTGGTTTTGAGTGTGAAGCACCTCGGCTTGGTCCATAGACCATGTATGGAGGAGAGATTAGCCAAGCCACCCCAAAATTCCTTTTTCACCACACTTTGACGTTGGATTGATACACTGTATCAGGAACACACCAATATATGTGTGATGAAAAAGGAGGATTGATACACCTTGTGACGATCAAAAGATTCAATTTCCAATTAGAAAGGTTGTTTATTTATTATTGGCAATTCGAAACAGGGAAAAGAAATAAAAATGGAAAAATTCTCAACTATGAAAAGAAACAAACGAAAATTTAGACAGAAGTTACATTGGTGTCCAAATATTTGTACTCAAATGAAGCGTAAATTTATCGTTCTAAAGAAACACACCAATTCCTAACAGAAACTATATAAAAGGGTTAGATAATTACATACCCATAACCATTAATGAAACGACACAATTTTTTTTTGATTTTCGGCTGCTTAACGGACAGAAGATTAATGCAAAAGACAAGCATTTATATCGCATCCAATGCATCCGCTCCTTTATCTTATCAATCAGATTTCAAAAGATATGGGTTTGATACGAAAAAGACACGAGAAAAACTTGGGTTTTGGACGGGTACTATATGGTGGTATTCGTCCTTCATCTCAATAGTCTAGAAATTTGGATGGTGTATATTTTAAAAAAAGAAAGAGGAGAGAGAGAAAGTTGGGAGAAATTTCAACGCAACATCGACCCTGGGCTAAAGCCCACCTAAAATGGCTCATTTTTAGGACTCCCATATATGTAGTAGTCTCATGTTTATATATACCCAAAAATAACTCACCAGCTCTCTTTAATAATTATGAATGTGAACCTACAAATATTTATGATCCAAGTAAGACAAGATTGATCAAAATTTCATTGACTTTGTAATAAAAAGAGAGCCTTTAAGAAGAGTCGACGAAGATCAATTTCCCAAGGATATATATGGAGGGCAGGCATTTTACTTTCTTTCACCATACTCGTAGTTTGTGAAACGGAAAGAAGCAAGAGAAGAGATTAGGAGTGGGAGGAAGATGATATGGTGTTGCGTGCGCATGTGGGAGCTGAATCCATCCATTGATCTCCTGAGATTTTTCGGTGCATTTATTAAAGATCATGTTGGCTCTTCAAGTGGATTACTCCACTCAGCGGTACAATACATGAAAGAAAACATGAAACAATGTCTAACGGATGAGATTCATCTAGTTCATTATTCAAACAGTATACTGGACGAATCTTATTTGTTAAATGTCTTTTTCTATTTTCTTTTCATATTTCAAACTCTCTCTTAGTCCATTACATTGAATGACTCCATTTTTTAGAACGCTGCTATGGGAATTGACCACCGTGTACCGACCACGTACCGACAGTGTCGCCAACGCCGTTGTGGGCCCCAAACAATCGATCCGAGCCGTTTATCCTTCTCAGAATCGAATTCCGAGTGGGTTCGCATGAGAATCGAGGCAATCGGACGGATTTATGAGCTTGATCCAAAATCACCCCATTTCATCCAAAATTTTGAATGAAATGGGGATAATTTTGGATTGAACTCATATAACCGTCGAATTGACTCGATTCCCGCGGAAACTTTTGAAATCCTTGGCAGCCACTAGGAATTGCTCTTGAAAAGACCACCAAGTGCTCCACTGGGTCTGTGATAAAATAATGCATGGGCTATGAATGCTGCTACATGCACAGATGGCATCGCCCACGTTGTCGTGGGTCCTATCCGATTGATCCGACCCGTTTATCGTTCTCAGAATCAAATTTTGAGTGGGCTAACGCAGGAATCGAGGCAATCGGATGGTTGTATAAGCTCGATCCAAAATCACCCCATTTCATTCAAACGGGTCGGATCGACCGTTTGGGACTCACAACGGCGTCGACGACGCTATCAGTACGCCGTCGATGCATTTGGGTCGGTGCGGAAAGAATTACTCATGGGCTATTGCACAGACTTTGTACTGATTTTTACCCAACCCACAATGCATAAAATACTCAACGCACAAAGTGTTTGGGACGCCACACATGTGTGGCGCCCAAACACTTAACGGTGGATTGAGTATTTTAGACATCATGTGGAAGTGATGTATCATCGATGTTGTTTGATACAAGTAACCTTTGTGACATTTCGGCACTTATGAAGGTCAAATATTCTGTTGCGATGTAGAGAAAAATACGTAAATTCGGCGCCGTTTCATATTGCTCTGAATTTCAATTCGCGAGTGGGGAGGCAAAATTGAATGTCAACACGCTCATTAATCGAAACAAGAATATATATGAAGCAAGCGTTGTCACATATCAAAATCATAATCTCAGACACACATGAATCAAATCGTTCGATTTATTCAACATATGGAGTTGGATACATATATACGCATCAAAGTACTTTCGATCTATATTTATAAAATAAAGCGCTTTTGCACAAAAAAAACTCTAGGCCTCTAGCATATTAAAAAAGTAAAATTTACAGAGACCCTATATCGGATTAGAAGTCGGGTTGAGCTCGTAAATTGGGACTCTATTATGTTTCGACGTGTCTTTAGTTCGGACTATCCGTAGCATTAATTTGCATTAATATTTTCTCTCTAACAGCCATGTTTGGTTTGGACCTCGAGATCTACTCTATATGATCCCTAATAAAATTTTCTTTCTATTTGTGTTTACTCATTATAAAAAAAAAACCTCTCCAAAACCGAAACCGAAGAAAAGCCTAGGCTTCCCATTCCCAACATTCATCTGCAAAACCCTATAAAAACCCCTCCTATTACATTCCTCCGCCCAAAAAAACCCCATCTTGAGCAAAGCACTATCGAGTCAAACAGTGTCGACTCACTCATGGCATCCTCCTCCTCCAAAGAAGTAACCCTGAAGCTACTAATCGACACGAAGAACAACAAGGTCCTCTTCGCCGAGGCCGGAAAAGACTTCGTCGATTTCCTCCACTCTCCTCTCACTCCCCGTCGGCACCGTCATCCGCCTCCTCACCGCCAAAAGCATGGTGGGCTGCCTAGGAAACCTCTACGGCAGCATCGAAAACCTGAGCGAGACGTACATGCAACCGAACCAGAGCAAGGAGGTTTTGTTGAAACCCAAGGCAGCAGTGAGTTCTACTACCGAGGTTCCCCTTTTTCTCACCGACGATGACGCTGCGGCTAGGAAGGTTTACATCTGTAGAAACTTTCACAGGTGAGTTGATTGGGAATTGGGATGTTTATGATTTCAGTACGCATTTGCATATTTACACCCTTAAATTTCCCACTAGACTTAATGCTGAGGAAGGACTAATAAAATCACAACGCATACGAAGTAATCAATGTTATGAATCGAACAACAAAGTTCAATCAACAGCGCCCCTGCGGATCTTGGAACCAGAGGGACTAAAATCACAGAACAGAAAACAGTGCTTTCGGACGGGAGCTACATCAGTACTTTATAATCGAGGAATATCAAGAACAAATCTTCTCTCTTCTCTAGCAGAATAGTTCTCTCGTGTTTATAACAAAACGCTTCAACCCTAATTACAACATAAGGGTTGGTAGGGTGATCTTGCCTTTGGATTAGGGTTTGCATCTCAGGTTCGATTCATCTTGCAAGCAAACTTTTTGGGCCACTGGGATTATGCCCGATCGCTATCTTTAGGCCCCAGAATCAGTCGAGGTTGGCGCAAGTGGCCTAGAAATCTGGTTATCAAAAAAAAAATGCAATTCTAATACAAATAGATAAGGCTGAATGCCGAAATTGCCCCTATCAAAATACAAAATATCGTATTCGCTGGAGCTCCACCCTTGTTACCCCGGGCTATTGCTGAAAGTTGTCTGCATCCCTAACAGTTAAGGAACACAAATAAAAAAAAATACAAAGTGACGTGGTTTATGTTTTTTTTGGCCGCATCTCTTAATATAATGAAGGTTACATTATCAATTACCGGCTGCTGAGATAGTTAGCACCATGTCAATTACATGAGGATGTCAATCACATGAGAATGACGACAAAAACTTGGGTGTCTGTCGGCTATGGCCACGTGGTGCTTGATCAAAGAGGGAAATAGACCGGTTAGATAGAACCCCCAGGTTCCAACCCAAGCCCAAAAAACAAGGAAAAGAGATTCTTTCTTCTCCAAACCCAAAAAACAGGGGAACCATTTCAAGAGGGGTGACTTTGGGTTGGGGTGCGGGCGGGATAAATTACCATCTCTAATCGGACGATACAGGAAACACGGAGTACATAACCTCTTTTTTTATCAGACAAAACGCCATGCGAGGTGAATTTATAACCTCGAGGGATGAGATTTTTGCTCACCACTAACTATATATCATATAACTGTTCATCTTATAATAATCTCATATCTATTCATGTTATTATAATCTTATAGTATTACTTAACAGTAACTGCCATTTGCACATCACTACTTCAGTACTTTTAGTCAGGGTGTCCGGCCAACCCTCTGTTTACTAGCAGAAGTCTGCATAAGTTAGATCATACAAACGGTGGCGATGGGTAGCTTGTATTTTTATGTCTTGATGGACTTGCTTGATAGTTTAGTTTGTAAATTAGACCTGTTTATATTTAGGACCATGGTCATGCTGAAAAAACCAAAATCAAAACTTTGGATTCTTTCTTGAATCAGATTGATCAAATAAACTTAACTCCCACGAATTAGCCTTATTTGTTTTAATTTAGACAGAAAACAAACAGGATTTTGACAAGTAACTACAAAACTATGAACACAACATATTTGTGTTACAGGTTCATTGCCGATGACCCTAGAGCCATTTGTCCCTCGTGCAAGCTTACTATATCGACCGAAGTGTCATTTGTGGCCCCTGCAGTAGCCGTGGATGGTTTATCCAGTCAGGGAGGGTATGTTAAAGGTGTGGTAACCTATATGGTGATGGATGATTTGGTGGTGAGTCCCATGTCCACCATCTCTGGTATTGCAATGCTTAGCAAGTGCAATGTTACAAATGTTGGAGCTTTGGAGGAGAAGTTGGTGAGTTTTGGAATGGATGAGGTATTGGTGTTTCCCTCTCTCTTTTTGCTTATCTTTTCATTCGTTTAATTCCCTATCTCTCTGTGTTATACACACACACACACACACATAGAGCCACAAATTCGGTGTTCGGTTGAAATTTTTGTTGTTGCACGACATGTATCTACATGTAGTGTTCTATAAAAAGAACTTATGTGCATTGTTATTATAAAAAAATGGATTGTTTTAAATTCTAGAGGTTTACTCTGTTATGTAATTTTGACGAGGGATTAATTGCTAACGTCTTTTATTTTGGTTAGGGTTTGAAACTACTCAAAGCTTCTCTGCAATCGAAGACAGTTTTAACCGGTATCTTCCTTGACAAGAAGATACCAGTGGAGGCATAGCTTGAAAACGTTCACCATGATACTTGGCTTCAAGCCCTGGAAAAAAGGTGCATTACAGTAGTTGTTTTTGATGAGTTTGCAGAAGTTGGAAGGGAACTATTGGAAAATTTTCTTTGTACTTCTAATTTGGATTCGGAATCCTTGCCAAGAAAAGTTATATTCAGTATTTCTGGGAGACTCCGATCGGCCGGGAAATTTTTTATCTGCTTCTATCATACCTCTGTTACCAGTAGTCAATTATCTTGATTTCATATGTGGATGATAAACAAATCTAAATGTACAAGGTAGATGATTTAGATCGTCAAAAAATAGTGTTCTAAACGAAGGTCTGGAAGGCCGAGTATTTGCCGCCTAGTCACTAGAAGATTCCCTGCCGACTAGCCCCACTAGACCAACTAGTTGACTGACTAGGTATCAAGTACTCGGCCCTAGAAGCTAGACGTAGCCCGGCCGCCTTGGGAGCTCCCAGCAAGTTTTAGAACCTTGTCAAAAAGTGTTCATTCAGGGATATCCGATAAAATTGAAACGATACAGAGATCGTCAAAAAGTGGTACGTGTGAAAAGTTCCATTTTACGTTACACAAAAATTACAGAAACAGATACTCTATCCTGAGTCTTGCTGTCCCTCCCTCCCTCCCCAATGCGAGAACTAAGGAGGGCAAATGTCTTTTTGTTCTTAGCCTAGTTTGTCCATCCAACAGCATTTGACAAACAAGTCCCCCGCCATTGAACTATAGAATTGGTCCCGTAGACTTGGTTGCATGTTTTGGCGCGGGTAGGCATGGTCTAGACCATTGGGGTATGGTTCGGACCATGGCGACGTACAACAACCCTATGAATGATTATTTTATTATTATTATTTTTAAGGATTTTTTGGTATTTTATTGTTTTCACATTTGGTTTCTGTTCGAGGCAAAAGAGAGACAAACTTTGTGAGCTCATTAGTAGCTTTCAGGCATCTGATTCTCTTCTGATTAGTGAAACCCCCAATCATTTGACCGCTCATGGAGTAGGTTTTCATTGCCGAAGCACGTAAAATCTTTGTGTTCTTTGTGATTGTTCTTTCTCTCTCTCTCTCTCTCATCTTTGCTTTGTTCAATTACATAGCATAAACCGCAGTTGTTTTCTGTGTTTGTTAACTCTCCTCCACAATAATTCAGCTCACTTATCAACCTAAAAGGTACGAAAGAAATAATCTTGTAGTGAAGGTGAAGCGATAAAATAGGCATATGGGGTGATAACATATGGAACAAGCGTGGTGGTGTGACGAGACATGGTGTTTTTAGAGAAGATGATACGGTCACCAATCAAATTAAAAGGACCAGTCTCCTGACCAGTTTGTACATGGTTAATTTGGTTTAGTTTTGGGAATTTTTGACCCCATCTGGGCTCACAAAAATAATTTGGGCTATTCATATACTCCCCAAATTTTTGGTCCCTCGTCCCATTCTAACCGGATAAAAAACTAGTTATAACTTTAAATCGGTAATGAATTATATATATTCAATATGGATCTTTTTTAATAGATCTCAATTAGTTCTATAAAACAAAGTTTTTGAAATCATGTAAAACAAAATAAATTACAAGATATAATCAATTGAAAAATGGCACGAACTCCCAAAAAGGACAAATAAATGGGGACGGAGGGAGTATCATCCACTTAAAATATTACTAGTTCAATATTACATCGATAGGTACATGAACGAAACAGATTTGTACAAATATAAAAACAGATTTGTACAAATATAAAAAAGGGCAATTTCCATTTCAAATTATTTTTGTTGTCCCATCTTTCTTGTAAAAATTAGTTTCGTTCATTACCAATCGATGTTCGATCAAAATAATTTTTTACTGAAATGAAGTGTCGGATGAGCTTTACACAATGAACGATCATTAGTCACAAAGGCCCCGAACTGAACTGAATAGAAGACTGGTCAGTATTACAATCGTCCAATGCTCTGTGGGACCCACATGCTCTGTCAGACCCACACACATTTTGTAATTGTCGTTTCTATTTGGTTTGGATTTTGGTAATGATTGGAGGGAGAAATATAGATAATAATTAAAAGTAGAATTTAATGATTAAAGAGAGACAGAGAGAAAAATGAGAATAACATTTGAAATGGGGATAATAATTGAGAAAACCGGGTCGTGAAACCCAAAACGAACAAGACCAAGGCCTGATTTGGCTAATTTGACTAATTTGAAAAAATTAATTTTTTGGGTTTTTTTCGTTTTGTCCTTATTCAATTTTTTTTTGCATTGGTTAGTTTTTGGTCAATTTTTTTGGTTTCTTGGCTTGTACGAGAGGAAATCTAAAAAGTATAAAATTATTAGCCAAACTTAAAGTTTTGTGAATAAAAACAAAAAATAATTCAAAAAATTGGTTTATTTTCTACTTTATTAAAAAAACTAGTATTACTTTTGACTATAATTTTATACTCTTTGAATTTATCTTGACGAGATAACTCTAAAAACCACAAAATATTAACGCAAAACTAACAAACGTAAAAAAAATAAAAATAAAAAAGAATAAATAAAAAAAAAAAACCAAAAAACCAAATTCTTCATTTAGCCAAATCGGGCCCAATGCTCTGTGGGATCCACATGCTCTGTGGGATCCACACACATTTCGTAACCGTCATCTCCAAAACCCTAGAAACCCCACCCCACCTTGATCAAAAGGTAGCGACTCACTCACTCATGGCGTCCTCCTCCAAAGAAGTGAGCTTGAAACTACTAATCGACACCAAGAACAACAAGGTCCTCTTCGCTGAGGCCGGAAAGGACTTCGTCGATTTCCTCTTCATCCTCCTCTCTATTCCCGTCGGCACCGTCGTACGCCTCCTCACCGCCAAAAGCATGGCTGGGTGCGTCGGGAACATCTACAGCAGCATCGAAAGCCTGAGCGATATTTACATGCAACCAAACCAGAACAAGGACGTTTTGCTGAAACCAAAGGCGGCGGTCAGTTCGAAGGAGGTTCCACTCCTTCTCACCGACGACGATGTTCCCGCGCCGGCACCGGCGGTTACGAGGGTGTACAAGTGTGGAAGCTGTCACAGGTAACTAATCCGAATTGTTTTATTCCTTTTAAAAATTCTGATTTCATTACGAAAATGTTTACGCTCAGTATAACTCTTAAAATAATGTACTGTGAGATAAATCTAATTTTTAAATAACTAGATGTCTGCGTAGTTTGTACTAATTAAGTGCACCGCGACTAATTATAAGTCCTGGAGGTAACGACCTGCAAAATAGAGATAAAATCAACATCGAGATAAATCTATCTTGATCAAGTAGATATCAATGTCCAATTTAATACCTATACAGACCGAAATACCACCAAGGTGTCCTACGCCCCATAGGCCTCGTTTGATTCGGGGATTAATTGTCTAAGATAGGACTAACTGTACCACTTCTTGAGTTCTCCCACTTTTGGTTTCCAAATAACTCTCGGGATTAATAATCCCGGTATTATTTTTATCTCTATATGGGTTATTAATAATCCCGGTATTATTTTTGGTTAAATCTTTTGTTCCCTTGGAACAGTTACTGGTGGATTCTCTTTGTGGCGTTATTTTGTATGTTTTGTGCCCACACATTCTTAAAGACACTTCATTTTCCAAAAAAGAAAAATGAAGACACTTGAACATGTATAAATGCCACTTCTTTGGTTAACTGAGTCATTTTACGATATGTATTTTTGACTTGCACACGCGTTACGTGTGCCAATCTTTCTGGTATTATACTTATTTAATCACTTTTAATATCATTGTTAATTTCAGTCACATAGATATATTCTATTTTGCTATAGACGGTACAGAATATCTCTTATATCCTTTTTGTTGAGAACCAAGAATTCAATTCTTTTTGACATAGGAATTCTATGTTATTACTGGAACATCCGCTTTTTTCTTTCAATTTCTTCTATTTACAGGTACGTCACTAATGACCCGAAATCCACTTGTCCATCATGCAAATATACTATGTCGACCGAGGTAACATTTGTGCCACAGAAGGTTGCCACGGTTGGTTTATCCGCTGAGGGAGGCTATGTTAAAGGTCTGGTAACATATATGGTGATGGATGATCTGGTGGTGATGCCCATGTCCACCATCTCTGGTATTTCATTGCTTAGCAAGTGCAATGTTACAAATCTTGGAGCTTTGGAGGAGAAGGTGGTGAGTTTTGGGATGGATGAGGTATTGACGTTTCCCTCTCTTTTTTGGTTACTACGAGATTCCATCATTGGAATCTCTATTAGAACACAGATCGTATACATTTTAGTTTAAACATTACAATGGGCGAAGTTGTTATTGCATGATATGCATTTGGAAATTTGTTACGGAGAGAATTTTGCACGTAATTCTTATGAATGATAATTTCCTTAAATTTTCGTTTGATACGAAAACAATATTATTCGGTAGTTATTCTAATTTTCATTTGAAGCTGTACTAAATTATTATTAATATCTTTGGTTTTTGTTAGGGTTTGAAATTACTCAAAGCATCTCTACAGTCAAAAACAGTTTTAACCAGTATATTTCTGGACACGAAGCTAAAGGTATCAACATCATAGCATGAATATATCCATGGATGATGATATTTGACTTGAAGCCTGGTTAAAAAGGGCATTTAGGTTGATTTTGTGATGTTGGTTTTTCTTTTTGATGAAGTTCGCACAAGTTAGAACTTAGAAGGGAACGCGGAAGAAGTTTTTGTCTTCTGATTTTGTTCATGAAAATTTGACTTGAAGCCTGGTTAAAAAGGGCATTTAGGTTGATTTTGTGATGTTGGTTTTTCTTTTTGATGAAGTTCGCACAAGTTAGAACTTAGAAGGGAACGCGGAAGAAGTTTTTGTCTTCTGATTTTGTTCATTGTATATTTTATAACTATATACCTCCATCATGTAGCTATATATGGCCGACTGATTTGAGTGCTTTTAAACAAAATATACTGCAGCATATTGTATCGACTGATTTGAGTGCTGATGATAGCTCGAAAAGTCTCCCCAAAGCGCACGATCTTGTAGTGTATCGGGTGCACTACGGAATAACTTCTGCTTATGTTGGGTTACATACTGCAGCATTTGAGAAGCAATTGGGCGTACAATTCTTCTCTTTTCAACCATAACCGTGAAACAGAGTACTCTCATACCGGGAGGAAAGGTAATTGGGAAGGAAATTTAACAAGTCCATAGCTGTCAGTCCCTTCCAAATTCCAATCCTCCCTGCGCGCGTGCACACACACACAGAGGCGGTGTTTGAAGTTCAACTTCATGTTGCCGGTTCAAACACGCCTATTTCTTCTCCCGCCTTACAGTTGAATGCTCTGGGGCTAAAAACAATAAACAATTACTGTAAGAAAATATTTGAATGGATATATGCTATTTTAAATTGGTTTTGAAGTCCTTCAATATGATGTTAATTTGTTACACCGGCCGGAAAAAAGCATATAAACTATTTATCCAAAAAAAGCATATAAACTACTGTGATTTAATTAATTACTAATTTTTATCGAGTAGCGTTGTATCCGTTCGATACACAAGGTTGGAAAAAACCCCAATGTGATTTTTTTTAAAAAAATCAACTAGCATTGTGCCCGTTCCATACACGACTGCCGAAAAAAATACCAAAGTGATTTTATTTGTCCCGTGTACCAACCGAGCACAATCTATCTAGTTTAAAATGTACAAGGGTGGCCAGACGAGGTTACCCTATTGGTTACCACCGCTCTACTAGTTCGCACGCATGCATGTAACACGGGATCAAATTTCACTCTTTTGAACCATACCAGTGCACCAAATTGCTCTAATGCGCAGAAAAATCTGTAGTAATTTGAAAGGAGTCTTCTTTGCAGACGCAGGGGAAGGCTTCTTAGATTTCCTCGCGATCTTTTGATAAGCAAGTGGGGACCCAATTTCGTTCTTTTCAACCATACATACCAGTGCGTGCAACAGAGTTTTCTGGGAAGAAATGCCATTGCCGTTGGGAAGCCAATTTAGGCAATGCAAGAAATCGTTACGTCTGTCTGTTCCAATCCTCCATATAACAAGCCATAGCTAGAGAATGGAGTTGTCGAAGATGGAGAGTCATGTGGGTTGGTAAATGTGTTAATTACCCCAAACAAGCTCCCTCTGCGTAAAGGTCTATAAATTGACAACAAATGTATAAGGGACGTTAAGTACCTGAGAGAGCAACAACTATGGCATCCTCTAAAGCTAAGGTCAGCCTAAAACTCCTAATTGACACCAAGGCCAAAAGACTTTGTCGATTTCCTCTTCAATCTTCTCCGTTTGCCCGTTGGAGCCGTGGTCAAGCTACTCACGAAACAAGGCATGGTAGGGACATTGGGCTACCTTTACTACAGCACCGAAAATCTTAACGAAACCTACTTCCAACCCAACAAAACTAAGCAATCCCTCTTGAATCCAAAGGCACCAACCGGTTCTTCGAATGTTAGTTCTTTGTTTTTACTCGACAACATCTCTAAGGCTCTGTTTGAAACATGAGGAAAGAAAAGAAAAGGGAAGGAAAATGAAAAATTTTCCTTCTTCTTGTTTGGTTTGGAGAGAAAGAGGAAGTAAAATAAAAAAAAAATTAAGTTTTATGAATAGTGATATTTTCCTCCCATTTTCCTCTTACTTTCCTCTCATTTTATTTTCCATCCCTTTTCCTTTCCTTCCTCATGTTCAAAAATTAAGTGTTTAGGGTTTGAAGATCTTGAAGGCAAGTTTGCAATCAAAGAAAGTTCTAACATAGGGATAAAAAAAAGAAGAAAGAAAGTTCTAACAAGTGTGTTCCTTGGGAGCATTGGAGTGTAAGCCTTAACACCCTATTTGGATGCTAGATTTCGTACCCAGATTTGTAATCCCGGGCCCACTCTAGTCTGGTGTTTAGAGTGTCAAAACACCCCCCGGATTTGATCGAAAATTTTCACTGTTTGAGTACAAATCCGGGAGCACCCGGACTAGCTAATGACAGCCTCACCCCTGTTGTTAGCAAATCCGGGAGGATTTGTGAGTTTTTGGTACTAATTTACCCCTCCAAATCCGGGTGAGATCTAGAACTCGAAATCAGAAAGAATGGAGTTTTCCGGCTAAAACCCAACTGAAACAACCAAGGGAACTCACCGGACGTCGCTAGAACTCACCTGATTTGGCTGCTTTGCTGCGGTACTTGACACAAAGCCGGAGCTGCTGGGTTTTTTCGCCGGAACTCGTCTGATGGGTTTTTTTCGCCAGAGCTTTTGGATTTTTTGGGTAGATCTGTTTTTGGCACCGTTTGAACTTTGAAGAGAAGACGAGAGAAAAGTTTCGATATAAGCAAGGAACATGGGAAAATAATCATGTGTGGTTGTGTGCACAAATCAATAGTTTAATTAATTTGTATGTAAAATACTAGTTCATGTGAAAAGAAAAAAAAACAGAAGTAGTTTAAATATATTTATGCAGATTTTTAATATCTAATAAATACAAGTGTGGTTGGAAATATAACCTACTCACCATTCAAATAACAAAAGAAAAATCTTTTGTTAATTTAACTAATTTCCAATTGTTAATTTAACTAATTTCCAATTGTTAATTAATTTATTAATTTTAAACCCGAATTTTTTTTCCCGTATAACATGGTTTAAATAGTTTTTCGTATTTATTATGTATTTTCTGAAATTTTTATGTATATATTAAGTATTTACTGTAATTATTAAGAAATTAATCCATTTTCTTTATTCAAATAATAAAATATGGGCAATTACGTCATTTGACCTCTTATCCTACCAAATCCACCTTCCTAATTCTCCTTCTCAAAATAATATTCAAACACCTCACTAACAAATCTACCATTCTTATGAGGTGGGGCCACCCTCATTATCAAATCCACCCAAGTTATCTCCGGCATCCAAACGGAGTGTAAGGGTTGATAGATTTCTACAATGCATTATGATGAAGTGTCTTAATATTCGCGGTTTGGAATTTTGAATGTTTTTTTTGGTGTTTCCTTTTTCTTTTTTCTTTTAGTGATTGGGGTATCTAGCGTTTAGTCCAAACTATGTTTAGCAAGCTTAATTATGTGGTTTCTCGTCTTGAAGGAAGTCGCAAGTTTTTCTATTTTTTCACCAACATTCTAAAAGACACTAGTCGGTTTTTGGTTGGTCAGCCGGCAATCAACTAGCAATTTTTGGCCGACTAATCGCTGACTTTTGCCTAACTAGTCGGATTTCAATTAAATCAAGGACCTCCGATTAGCGACTTTGGGCCAAATAGTCGGCCTGCTTGACCAATCTTTAGAAGATTGGTATTCACCTCTAGTCATTTGGTTATTATAAATTTTTTGTTGTGCTATTCTGGATTCAATGTTGCAAGCACATTTCTAAACACTTCCATAGTTCTGATTACAAGTTTATTGTTTAGCTTGTAAGTTGAAAGCATGCCACAAATGATCCTTGAAAAGTTACGTTAAACAAAGCATTCAATTGACTAGCAGTGCAGATCTTCTTGCAAAATACATTTTCTTATTACATTATTTTTCACTATATACTGTATAACTTTGGCATCGTTTAGGGTCTATTGTTTCAATTGTTTTCTGAGAGTAGCTACTTTATGCATATTGTCAAATGTTAGGTTTGTCTCTAATCATTTACCGCCCATATCCCTAATAATTGGGGACTAGGTGAATTATGTTATTGTTATTGCGTACCGTATGGCCTTTGGCATGAAAAGTAAGCTTGTATCGACTTAAGCAGCGGATAAAAAATTGATAATAGGTAATTCAGATTAATCTCAATATTTTTTTAAAATTTTTTGTGTGTGATTGATTGATTCACTTTTTCACTTGTGAAGTGATCACGTGGTTAATTCACTTAAATTATGTCAAAAAAAGGAAGTGTCAAAATGAATTCTCTAATAGCATTTTGTTTATTGATTTGGAATTCATTAAGTAGACAATATAACATAATCTTAGTTAGCTTATGAACAAAATTTTATATTAAATTGAGAACATTATGACAAACATATAAGTACATATTTACATTGTTGAATTTTGTGTACATATTTACATTGTTGAATTTTGTGTAGTAGATTTAACTACACTTTTCGATCAGCTTGTAATTTGTATTGATTCCATAAAATATAATTTTGAAATTGTCACAAAAATTCTAGAATCGCTATGGTTCTTTAGGGTGCATGTTACGGAGCGTGATTCTGGAGTCTAATTTTGTTCACCCTCCTTTAAAAAAAGTAAACATTATCCTCTCTTCTATTAGTTGAAATAATGTTAGTCTAATCCTAAAAGTAAAGTCATCACATCAAAAAGGGATGTCATCTGATCGTTACAATATATATATATATATATATATATATATATATAGGGTAAACTTCTAATCCGGACTTTTAATTTCCGGACTTTTTATACAAAATTTTTTTTGACGATCCGATCCGTCCGATGTGTTCAGAAGGTGTTTTCAAGGGCCCTACGGAAAATTTACAAAAAAAAAATCGGGAAGGGCTTGATTCAAGCAATTTTCGCAAAAATATATAAATACAATTTTTGCGAAAACTGCTTGGATCAAGCCCTTCCCGGTATTTTTTTTTAATATTTCTCGCTTGGACTCTAGAAAACACTTTCTGAACACATTGGACGGATCGGATTTTCCAAAAAAAATTTGAAACACAAAAAAACCCCATTTTTTCCTTAAATCCGGGAGTGTGGACTAGAAAATCCATATATATATATATATATATATATATATATATATATATATATATATTGTAGGGATGAGACCTACAAGTATCGCTTAGTTGGAAAGCTCTTTTTAGTTCTTTTGATGAAAATCCTAAAGTAATAACTTCGCATTTAAGTATATGAGCACATCATGAACAAGCTTTTTTTAAAGTTCTTTTGGTGAAAAGAACTGTTCTATTCGTACAGATTGGAGTGCACCGATGATGCACTGACCGGTGCCGGGGACCTCTTTGTGGATCTCAGTCAATTCAAGCCGTTCATCCATCTCAAAATTAAATTCCGAGAGGCCATTTTTTGAACGAAATGGGGTGATTTTGGATTGAGCACTTAAGAACGTCTAATTGAGTTGATTTTTACGTGGGCCCACTCGAAATTTGATTTTGAAATGAATGAAGGGATCAGATCGATCGTGTGAGACCCACCCAAAGCTGATCATTACATGTTCTATACATTGGGGTCAGTACCCCGTGTTTATCGTGGTGAAAATTTTCTCAAGGCTTTCAATTCTTTCAATTCGGAACATAAATTCCCCCAAGGAATATTGGAAAGCTCTTTTTTCCAAACTTACAATGACACCAAATTATCTCATATTTAAAATTTCTAAGAACGTTAACTAAATTTCTATGCAAGTCTCAATTTTATATGGCCGGTATGGATTCCTAAATATTAATATTACTAGTAAAAAATCAAAAAAACTTTGCGTAGGCACGCTTGAGTACGCGATATGTACGGTGCATCTTGACCGTCCGTGCATAAATCAATGATCCAAATTTTAAATAAACTATTTGTGCGAATAGTCATACGTGCATATTGTGTACTCACGCATTTGTACACGTAGCCGTGTTCCTACAAAAAATTGACCTAAAAAGTAGTGGCTTTAGCCAAAGCCAGCGGCTTTGCTCCACACCGTAAAAGTTTGACGTGTTCTCTTTACTTTTTCCGTCCCGTCTATTATAGGTTATCCTCCACTACCTTACCGGCTTTGTCCAGCTCTCACAATGGCAACTTCCAGTGTTGTTGTGAGCCTAAAACTCCTGATCGACACCAAGAACAAACGAGTCCTGTTCGCAGAAGCTGAGAAAGACTTCGTTACTTTCCTCCACGATCTTCTCTCTCTGTCCGCTGGAACCGTGTTTAAGCTCCTCAATAAGCGTCCAATTCTGAACGACGACTGCTTCGAAAATAAAAGTTTATGCATCTTTGGACAGACAAGTGCTCCTGCGTTCGGATTCAGTCCCCAAAGGACAGCACCAATTAGTTCAGATCGTCGTCATATGATGATGGATGACTTGACGGTGAAGTCCATGTCTACTGTATCTTGTATTGCCCTGTTAACTGAGTTCATGGCTAACGAGGTGGGTCCGCTGGAGGAGAGAGTCGTTCATTTCGGATTGGACGAGGTATGCTACTTCGCCTACTCGTATTAGCACATCCTAAATTTTTTGAACACCCCGTGATTTTCTGGAGCTGCCACTACAAAATCTTGAACCCACAATTTTTTAGTGTTTTGTATTGAAGCGAAATGACGGGAATGAATATTTTTCCCAAAAAATTCTGTTGCAGTACATTACATTTATATTCTGTCGGTATAGAGGATGTTGCTGGGTGTACAAAAAAGAATAGGACAGAAATGGTACGGATAGCATTAGGGGACCCATTTCTGGGACGATCCAAACCGTTCATTATTCTTAAAACATTTTTCCGAAGGGGCTCACTAAAAATCAGCTCAATCGGACGGTTAGAAGTGTTTCATCCAAAGTCCCACCGTTTAGCAAAACTCTCTCGGAAAAATATTTTAATAACAATGAACGGTTCGGATTACTCGTGTAGGATCCAAAAGTGGGTCTCCAAACGCGATCTATACCATTTCTGTTCACTTTTTCTGTACCCCAAGGTTTATCGGTCGATATTACTATTTTTTTGTCTGTGATTCTAGTTTTCAATTCGTATTTATTTGTGCTGACAATTAGCCTGTGATTTCTTAAGGGTTTAAAGCTGTTAAAGGCAACTTTGCAGACAAACATGGCGTTAACAAGTGTCTTCCTTGGAGGCACGGGGACAAACGATGCTTCAAGTTCATCTCCTTGACCATGACATTTGGTTGGTTAATTTCAAAGGATGTGTCTTGGTCTCGTATTGTTGGGAACATGTGTGAAAGATTGGAGTCCCACATTGGATAATCAGAAAAAGAGTTAGACCTTAATATACAATTGGAAGACTCACCACTTGCAAGGCTTAGCCTTTTAAGTGGATATGGGTCATTCAATGTATATTCGGTTCACGTGATGTGGTGGGCTCTGTGGATACCCCCAACAGATTGGGCTTGCGCGCACACAGGAGGAACCTCAAACATATCAGACTCCCAACACTTTGTAATGCTAACGTTGTATAATTTTTCTTTTTATATGGTTTCTAGTTTGGAAGGTAATTTCAATTGATGTCATCGGACCTAATGTTTTGTCACTGGCTATGGTTGCAAATTGCAATGGTTTCTAGTTTGGAAGTTGGAATGGTTTACTGGTTTCTCCGCACGGCGGCTTTAGGATTTTAGTTCAGCGGGACAAAATCGTACGTAAAATGCTTATAATGCAAAACCCTATCTCTTTTTACTTGACTAAAAATCTAATAAACTTTTTTACTCGACTAAAAATTTATTGAGCTTGATTAATTTTGTTACTCACAAATTTAAGTAGATTTTCATTTATATGGTTACAGACAAATGATCCAAGTGCTGATAAGAACGAAGAAAATCAAATTATGTTTAAAAAAAAAAAACTCCAAAATATTAGTACTAGTAAAGCCGCCATGTTTCTCCGATCAAAAAAAAAAAAAAGTTGTAATGGCTTTTAGTTTAGTCTGTGATCACCTGGTTCTGCTTTCAATGAATTGAGTATAGAATTTTTTTAGTTTCAGGTGACTTGCAAATGATACTACTCCATCCGTTCCAAATTGGATGTCCATTTTTGAAACTCGTGTCATTTTCAATCGCTTATATATTTCAATATAAATCTCAAAAAATATTCAATATGGATCTCGTTTGATAGTTCTCGACGTGTTTTATAATACGAAGTGTTCATAATTACGAAAAACATTATAAATCGAAAGATATAACAATCGAAAAATGACACAAATTTCAAAAATGGACATCTAATTTGGGATGGATTTAGTACTAATTTCTATCAAAAGTTGTCCATAGATAAAAAATTAAAATTTGTCAGGTCAATTTTATTCATTGAATATTTAATGAGTACACCTAACTTTAAGAGCTTATGATTAATTAAGACACTTACGTGAGATGTGGAATTGGGTCTCCAGTCGAGTATGCGTGAACTAACTCGGATACATTCTGTGTCTAGTGAAGAAAAATGTAATGGGTGCACAACTCGTGCAGAAATAAACATTGACTCTTATACAAAAGAGTTCAACTTTTACACAGAAGAGTCTAACTCTTGCTTGGAAGAATTAGCTCGGTGAGCATGATTGATTACCCATAGCATTTTTTGATCTTTTATTTCATTTGAGTAAATAGAAAGGTTTACAAACTGACTTGACTATAAATGGGTTCGCTTAATCTTCAACTGGACGTCCATAGTTCCTTTGCAGCAGCATTTGACAAGCGTTGATCCACAAAGAACCTCTTCAACAGAATATCACTCTGTAACCAAAACGAAACAGAGTAACACTCACACCGAGAAGTTCAAAAAATGAATCGTTAATTGCAGTGATGGATAGGTCGGATGAGCACTACACAGTTTGCACTACCGGATCCTCGGCCCCAAGAAGATATGTAGGAGTAATTCATTCACATAGAGAACGCAATTTAGGCATGCAACAAGCCATTAGTATCTCGGGAATCCAATTTAGGCACTTAACAATTCTGCACTCAAATTCAATTTTCGGATGCAAGTTGCAACAATTCTCCATACAACAACCGAGTGGAACAAGAGGGAAGAGATCTGGCCAATTAGGGCTCCCAAAATTTTAGGGATCCCAATTATTTAGGAAACCTACAAAGATAAATACTAGGCCTAATATAATTTTTGTGTATAATTTGTACTTTTGCCGCTAAAAGTGCGAAAAGACAAATGTTCAAATGATGGATTTTGAAAAATTGTAGTGGTTGTATATTTTTTGAAAATTTATATATTTGCATTTTGTAATGACAAATCTTTTGTAATGGTAAGATTTCTTGTTGAGTAATTTTTACATGCAAAATATAGGGTAGACCTTGTTTAATACGTTCGATTTAGGCCTCCAAAATTTGTAAGCCTACTTCATGGTGTTTGAACCCTTTTTCATCTAAGTATATATAGGCTCGAATCCGTGAATCAAACCCACCATTTATCACTGTGCTGGCTGTTGCATCATTTATCCCGTGGCTCTATCCTGGATCTAAACGATTGACAAACAATTGTTTAGTTTATGTTTTCCAACCGCAAAGTTTGAATTTCATGTACTACTTGATTTATATCAAGGTAAATATGGCTTCACAATTACAAAAAGCTCAATTAATAAGGAGATAACTCCCATTCAGAATAAGAACTAATTAGTCACTGACATTTTATTTTGAAAATGTAAAAAGGTGACCAACTAACCGGACGTATTTGTCAAGCATGGCCTAGTGGTCAAGGTTTGAAATTTAGGAGTTTGCTATTTTTTAAGGTCTTAGGGTCGAAACTTCGTAGGTACTATCAACTCCTTTGGGCCATTCCGAGCTTTGCTCTGGCTATAAATTTATAAATGAGGGTCTCCGCTAGTGGACGGTGGAATTGGTCTCCCCAAATTAGTTCCACTCATTTGAATTGAACCATACCAGAGCAACAAATTGCTCTCATACTCATAAGAATTAAACCTACTCCCAATTGATTATCATTGGGGAAAACGTACAATTTGAACGCATGCATTAAAATCCTTCCATCACTTGAATAGTTGAATCTATGAATATGAACCGTCGTCGTTCGCTACTAGATGTATTAATTAGCATATCTCTCTCACTCTGCATATAAATGTATAACTCTAGATACCAAACCAGAGTCAGTACCTCTGAGAACAAATTCACCTATGGCAACCTCCTCCCAAGAAGCCAAAACGAGCCTAAAATTGCTGATAGACACCAAGGTCAAAAGGGTCCTTTTCGCAGAAGCAGGGAAAGACTTCGTAGATTTCCTATTTAACCTTCTCCGTCTGCCTGCTGGAACCGTGGTCAGGCTCCTCGCAGAACAAACCATGGTGGGCACTTTGGGAAATCTCTACGAAAGCATTCAAAAGCTGAGCGAAAACTACTTCCAATCAAACCAAATGAAAGACTATGTCCTGAAACAAACAACCCCGGCCTACGCTACACAAGTTCCCCTCCTATCGCTTGACGGCGGCTCTTCCGTTGCCAAAAAATATTACACTTGCTCAGCTAACGGGACCAAATTTCAGAGTTACTATACCCAATACCACGGATATGTCGCGGATAATGCCTGTGCCCTTTGTCCTACTTGCAGAAATAAATTGTCGAAGGAGATCACGTATGTTGAACTGGAGGGAGGATTTGTGAAGGGGGTGGTGACTTACATGGTGATGGATGATTTGGTCGTGACTCCTCTGTCTACTGCAGCTATCATTGCTATGTTGAATAAACATAATGTTAAGGAAGAGGGTACAGTTGAGGAAAGGGTTGTCGATTTTGGGATGCCTGAGGTATTCTTTGTTTACTAATTAAGCCTCTTCTCTATCACACATTGAATTATTGATGTGGTGGGGGTTTGTACTTGAATCTCACGTTAATGTCTGGTGGTGGAGGAACTTGAGAACTACTAAATCATTTTCTTGTACCTGTATTGTCGTAAAAATATTTCTGAAAAGCCTAACTTTACATATGAGAAAGTTCCTAGACACAAACAATTTCATATTTTGCAGTGATGTCAAAATATGTAGTTTAGTGTTTTTTTTCCCCCAATGTTGGCCCTAAGTTTCTAGATACTTTTCAATTTTTTTTTTTTTTTTTTGAATTGGAGATACTTCAGTTATGATACTAAATTTTGCTCTGATTAATTTTATAAGATAAATGTCGAAAGACTAAAAGTTGGATACAACAAAAATAAATAATGAAACTATCTAACAGTGGTGGATATGTACAGTATATATTTTTGTTAGAATCCATGCAAATTACTCCAGCATTGAACGGATAACTCTGTTTCCCACTCGCTTTTTTGTTACATGGGAAAATTGTTGCATGCGTTCAAATTGTTTTCCCAATGATAATGATCAATCGAAGTAGGTTTAATTCTTATGGGTATGAGAGCAATTTGTTGCTCTGGTATGGTTCTAGAAAGTGGATCTCAATCCCAACGATGTCCATGCTTGTCAAATACACGCCTGTGTAACATGAGTTGGTCACCTTTCCACATTTTAGAAATTTAATTTTTACCCTCAAACCATGTCCAAAATAAGCAAACGAACGAAGCCATACTCTTCTAATGTTGTCTCTCCATCACCACTTGAATAATTGAATGTGTACCGTTGTAGTTGGCTACTAGATATTCTCTCCGTCCCAAATTTTTTGTTGTTCTTTTCATTTTGGGATATTATAAAATATTTGCTTATTTCTAAAAACATTCATCAAAACGAAGCCACTTTTTAGTTTTACCCTTAAAAGTATTTTTTCCATCTCAGTTGGCTTGTCCATTATCTTTTATTTTATTACGGTTTTTATGATTTTGAAAACCTTGTATAATAAAACTAATTGATATTTATCAAACAAGATCCATATTGCATGTGTTTTAAGTTTCATATTAAAAAATTAGCCTCACAAAATTGGCCATAGTAATATTGACTAGACTTAGGGACAAACATAAAAGGCAATAACCTTTGAATGTGACGAAGGGAGTATGTCATGACCGTAACCTATCCCTGAATGTTTAAATCATAACAAAGGGCCGGTGAAAACATCACCCAGGCCAAAACTCGAGCAAAAAATGTCTCATAAGCAGATGACCACAAGAGACTTAAACAATTAAGCAGCGGAAACAACACTTGTATTAACAATCAAACCAAAATGCGTATGTACATTAGGATCTCAAACTTAAGTACTACTCAGAGTAGTGTTTATGCTACAAACGTACAACCCTTCTTCAAATTTACATATGCTAAAAGTACAACTTTGCATATACACCTTCACATGCACAGTCCATCAACAAAAATAGTTTCACACCACACTCCCACTCGTCATTGCCTGAAAGGTGGGAAAAATTTATATAAGTCAAAGTTCGTATGAATGATTATTACACAAGCCACACGCTTTCCAGGGACAGTAGAAAAGAGTTACATTTCAAAGATAACTAGATTCAAATTTCACATATTCCAACAGGAGTCCACAATTCACAATATAATTTATAATGCACATCCCACTCAAATTCACAAGGCTTCACCAAGCATCCCCGGTGCGGATAAGCTAGACATCTATTGCATTATCCCACAACATACACAAACACATCTTGCTACCCTTTCAGCACTGATCCCTATCAAGCTGGGACGTAAGGGATGTCATTAATAGATCACAAAAGTATCCACCTTCCATTTCAAGTCCATGTAGTCCATAATATTAAGAAAGTCATGTAAACAAAGCACAACTTTTATGTTTGGTAGCAAAACATGTTAAAAACCATATAGTTTGGGTAATAATCACTCCCCTCGATCCACGCAATCACTCGAACTTCCTAGATTAAACAAGTAACGTGAACAAAAGTTAGATGGCATTCAAGTAATCACAAACTCTAAATGAACTTCTTAAACGATCTGAGTATCTACAAATAACGTTTTGAGGTCCAATGATAAAGTTAAGTCAATACTTAAGGACCTAAAAATGATGCAACTTGTCAACTCCTAGATGCAAAATCCACACCAACACAAACTACACTTCATAAGCTTCGCATCGATAGGTCATATGTCGAAAACAAAGTTCGAATGAGCTTTGGACACCAATTTAAAGAAAGCTAGTTCATTCAAGAAAAACAGAATTTCAGAAACTGAACCTTTGTCAGAACTTCAATGCAAAAACTGATTTTACGTAGCCAAATTTAATGTACAATTCTTACATGGATAGAAAGATACACGAGTCTAGTTTCGGAAAATCAAACGGTGCACGATTTCAATACCCGTGGTAGAAGTTATGATTGTTTTCTCAAAACGTATCAGTGCAGTCTACGGAGATCTGAAATAGCAACAACTTCGCGAATTTCTACAGAGCTCTATACATGGAATCAAGGTCTGAAATTTTAACTCAACAAAGATGACCAACAGAGGAACTCTCAGTAAAATATCCAAAAAATTATGAGTTGCGTAACTGTCAATAAAATTCCAAAAGTCAGCCATACATGACCTAAAATCTGCAGAATTCAAAAGATGCATGAACTGAGTGGATTCACCTAAAATTCACTAAGAACTCTTTCAAAACTCCATAATCAAGGGTTTCTATGGTCTCTAATCGTAAACCCTCTACCAAAACATGAATTGAACATGAAAATTTATGAAATCAAGTGAAGGAAATCATAAATTACGAAGTATTACTTCAATTCTAGCAACCCTGGACCTCCTCTTAATTTTCCCCCTTCCTTTTTCCTTTTACTAGTCATTCTAGGAAAAATCATCCCATGTGGTCATGAATATGTGTTAACAAGTACCAAATCACATTAAACAATAACACAGAAACTTATGCACAATTAAACACAAAATTAAATTAAGCTAATTAACCAACACATAATTAATTAGAATCGTGGTTAAGGGTCAAAGGTATCACATAGTATGTATTGATCTTTGAATGTGTACTATAGTAGTTGGCTAGGGTACTTCTATTGTCAACATGACAATAAGAAAAATGGTCATTTAGCGAAAAAAATCCAAAACATTTGACATTTTTTAAAAGGAATGACAAGAAATGTTTGCAATTAAAAAGTCGCAAGTCATTGTCATCATGGTGTTCTGGATTCACTCAAGAGACAGCAGTTTCAATTTCCTTGTGTTTAAAATTAATTACTTTCTTCAGTTTTCATTTTTTGGTAATGTAGAGTTTTCGGGCCAACTTACACGCACCGTCCACGACCGTAAAGCTATGAGCACTGTGGGTCCCATTTAAATTACCTAGTAAGACCATTACAGCAATCTCACCATTGTGTTTGGTGGACTTTGAATTCGCTTAAATTCTTTAATGCCCACTGCGTGTTTTGATCTCTGCTGTTTGAAACTTCAACTATATGAAATGAAACCAAATAATTTGACATGTTGACAATCTACCATTGGTCAAGTTACGTTTGCATTCATAACAACTCAACCACAAAATATATAATTCAAACTATGTACATAATCACAAAAACTCATTGAAAAAAAAATTGTATTTTTTCTTAAAAATCTTGTACTATTATTTTTAACTTCTCGTTTTGAAATTCGGACAACATTTTGGGAGGGGTGAGTAATGACAGAATGCCAGAAGATGAGAACAGACGAAAACTTACAACTTCTTTCAAGACTAGAAACCACATAATATAGTTTGCAGCAAAACATATTTTGGGCAAAATACCAGATGAAAAAACATGGAAATAAAAAACCATGCAAATTCTAACCTATCAGGGGAACCTTCATAAAAAATCGGGCATCATCAATTGGTTGCAGGAGAAGTATCTATCAACTGTTAGTCCCCTGTGTTTCCGAGGAACACACTTGTCAGAACTTTCTTTGTATGCAAACTTGCCTTCAGTAGCTTCAAAGCCTGAAAAAGAAACAAAAAGGGCTATTCAGAAAACCGACATCTCTAACTTGTATGGCGTAAGCTATATTTAAGAAACTACACTTTTTTTTAAGTGAAATACCTCAGGCATCCCCAAATCAACCACCATTTCCTCAACTGCACCCATTTCCTTAACATTGATTCTATCCATCAACATAGTAATGCTAGAAATAGGAGACGCAGGAGTCACCACCAAATCATCCGTTACCATATAAGTCACCACCCCCTTCACAAAACCTCCCTCCCCTACTACCGCCACCACTTCGTTCACCGCCGCAACATAATGGATCTCCGCGGACAAACGTGTTCTGCAGGAAGGGCAAAGGGCATGGGGATTACTCGCGACATATCCATGGTAACAGAAATAGCCGCAACCGTCGCTAGTGCCAATTGGGTTGTTCGGGCAAGTGTAATATTTTTTAGGCAAGGACGTGCTGCCGTCGAGTGGTAAGAGGGGAACTTCTGTAGCAGAGAATGGGGGTTTTGGTTTCAGGAGAGAGTCTTTGGTTTGGTTTGATAGGAAGTAGGTTTCGCTCATGTTTTGGATGCTTTCGTAGAGGTTTCCCATTGTACCCACCATGGTTTGTGGACTTTGTTCTGTGATGAGCCTGACCACGGTTCCAAGGGGCAAATTGAGAAGGTTGAATAGGAAATCAACAAAGTCTTTCCCTGCTTCCGCGAAAAGAACTCTATTGCCCTTGTTGTCAATTAGGAGTTTAAGGCTCACCTTGTCTATGGAGGGGCTTGCCATTGTCACTTTGTTCTCAGTTGCAGCCATGGTTTTTCTTTCTTTCTTTTTTTGGGAGCAAACAATATAGTAACATCAAACCAATATACTCTCTATATAGGGTGAAGGGAATCACTTGATACAGTGCCCTCTAATTGTTTCTAGTCCAATGTAGAGAGAGGGCGAGACGGGGAGGCGGAGAGAGAATATAGTAATAGTGAAATTATGTTTGGATGACCGAAATCTTTAATATTAATAACAATATAATTAATTGAGTAATCTTATGCAGGAAATAATTGTTTTTGGATATTTATCAAAATTAACATTTCGTTTTCTTAGAATTTATAATGCATGTTTGCTTGAGGTTTCTTAGTTACCAAATCTTGTAGGGTATACAAAGGCATAATAAGACTGCTTTTCTTTTCTTTTTTTTCCCAAAAAGTCTATTTACCTAGAATGGGTACTCAGAATCTACCCAAAAATTCAGGATTCAACGGCGCAGATCTAATTAAAGTGAATCTAGAATGTGCAATTTTGAATTTTGAATAAATTATGAGTACTCAGGGTATATAGAAGTGCTATTTTTTTTACACATCAATAAAGCAAAATTCTTGGCAACTCACTTTTCTGAGAGTTTGCTTTCTCTTTAATACGAGAAAAGATAACCAACAGTGGTAGTTTTTTTCTAATACAAAGTTGCGAACATTAGATGATTTCCGCCATCTACAGCTCCCTTTACATCAGAAAAGATAACCTACCTGGGAAGAATCATGGTAAATTATTCAGTAGTGGTGTGACTTACCCACTTTACAACCGAAGTGATCAATTGCGTGTCGGCCAACATGAAAAAAATTAAAAAAAAAATTAAAAAACTCCTATATAATGTGAGACAGGCCTATCTAAAATTTTGGAGTAACAACAATCATGTAGAATTAGTACCTATGGACGTGGTGGCTCTGCTGAGCACTGCCAAGCACATCTCGGCTGTCCGTATATGTTTTGGACAGCTTAGATTTGAAAAGAATTAAAATATCTAAAATAACCTTCGGTACTCCTCAAATTTGGGCTATCCAAAATATATTCAAACAACCGAGTGTTGGAAATCTAGTCTTCAAATAAGTGTTGATGGCGTCGTCTCCTATTCAAGATGCTTGGGTAATTCTAGTTATCTAGCATCATTAATCTCATCTTATCCAATCTCTCCCAAAAATAATTTGACAATCAAATTTGCCAATTAAAATAAACTAGCCAGAACAATCGGTCTATAGGAGCGAAAAGTATTAAGTATTTAGGGAAGAGTGAAATAATTATTGCTTTCTCGTACAAGTGCAGTACCCCACTCTTGGACATTATTTGACACCAATCAGCAATCACTATCTTCGACGGGGTTTATTTAACAGACAAATCCAGGGGCATCGATCATTACCCATCCGCGTGACTCACTTGTGAGTTTCAAACGGTCGATTCAAACAATTTATTTATCTCAAAATTAAATATCGAAGGCCCTCACTTAGGAATTGATGCAATCGGACGACTGTAAAATCTCGATCCAAAATTACCCTATTTCATTAAAAAAAATCCCTTGGAGTGATATTTGTATATTGTAATGGAAAAATACTTTTCTTGCTAATAAGAATCTAATTAACTAAAAATAAGATGTTTCCTAAAATAGAACCTTAATTGATCATAATCCTGAATGAAATAACAAAACAATATCAACTCAAATAAAGAAATGAAATTTTTTCTAGTTTTACAATTATAAGCGTGGAAGCATAACAGAAAATTTCCAATGTTGCCCCACATCCAAAAAAAAAAAAGTTTATGCTCTCTCTTTTTCTACTTTTCTTGGTTTTTTTTCTTGGCGGAGGTTTGCTTTCGGTACTCAGTTCTCCACTAAGGGCATCTCCAATGCAAGGAACCAAAATAGAGGCTCAAATCTCTATTTTCATATTTGTTTAATCCAAATAAATCATTTAGAGACTTTCATTATTCCCATCCACTCCAATCACAAACCTCTATTTTTATCTCTAAATTAACATCAGAAGATAACAAGGATAAAATGGGAATTTTAGAAGTGCAAAAAGGTGAATACTACAAATAGAGATGAGCCTCCAAAATAGAGATAGACCTCCAAATATAGAGACTCAATTTTGAGTCTCTAAAATAGAGACCCATTATAGAGATTGGTTGGAGTGCAATTGTGTGAAATTGGCCTCTATTTAGGAGGAATAGAGCTTGGTTGGAGATGCTCTAACTGACTGGCAATCCTATCATATTTTTGTTTGACCGTGACTACCATTATGGATATCCTATTTCCCTTACTTTCACATTATTTTATCTCATTATTTTTCATTACTCTTTCTTTCTCATTATTCCTTTGGTGAAAAATAATGAGAGAAAGTGTTATTTGAGACCAAAAAAAAAAAAATTGAGAACAGAGGGAGTATGTTTGGCGAAGAATTTAACTTGATTAGGTAGTGATAGTTATGTTCGCAATTCACATTTTTACAGAACAAAATTGACTATGAAAGTTTAGATAGTCAATTTTGTTTTCAACAAACGTAAATAAATGTAGTTATCCATGTCTAATCAAGTTTTTTTTTTTTTTTAATAGGTGAATATAGTTTGCAAGATTTACTACTGGAGTCTGAAGGACTTTTGTCCTCTCTCTCAATACAAAAATATAGGTCTAGAAACAACCCCAGAGGGTATTCTCAAGTCGTTCCCTTCACCTTAAATTCAGTGTGTATCGGTTTGATGTCAAAATATATAAAAATCTAAGAACAGAGTGACAATGGCAACAACCACCGGAGCCAAGGTGAGCTTAAAACTCCTCATTGACAACAAGGCCAAAAGAGTCCTTTTTGCTGAAGCTGGGAAAGACTTTGTCGATTTCCTGTTCAACATTCTCCATTTGCCCGTTGGAGTCGTGGCCAGGCTCCTAACAGAACAAACCATGGTGGGCTCTTTGGGAAACCTCTACGAAAGCATCCAAAACCTGAGCGAAACCAAAAGCAAACCAAACCAAAGAATATGTCCTGAAACCAAAAGCACCGTTCTCTGCTACACAAGTTCCCCTCTTATCAATTGAAATTGAAGGCGGCACATCATCGGCTAAAAGATATTACACTTGCCCGTACTACTACAATGGCCATCTATGTGTCTCGCAAAATGCCTGTGCCATTTGTCCTAGCTGCAAAAGTAGTTTGTCCACAGAGATGCTGTTTGTTGCGGTGCCGAATGAAGTGGCAGCAGCAGTAGCGGAGGGAAGTTTTGTGAACGGGGTGGCGACTTATATGGTAACGGATGATTTGGTAGTGACTCCTCTGTCTACTGCAGCTACCATTACTATGTTCAATAAACTCAATATTAAGGATGTGGGGGCACTCGAGGAAAGGGTTGTTGATATGGGGATGCCTGAGGTAAGGAAATCGTCCACTCCATCTGTTCTTTTTCATTTATTCAAGAGTCAAACTTCTAACGGGAACATAAGTATGGCACTTCCAAAGTTGCAGTACAAATTTCTAAAATAACACTTCAACATTTTTAATTCGGTTACATCCTTTAATGGGATAGTCCCCGTCTGGACCATAACTAATGGTTTCAATTTATTCAGAAATTTTTACCGACAAGGAGTTGGAACTATTTTTCATGAAAAAGTCACTAGTTTTTTTTTTCCCCGATTTGCACGTATTTATTCAAAAATAATAATTTCGTGTTTGTTAATTTTGCGGCAATATCTCATCCAGAGGAATTCAGAAAAGTAAAAATTATGACCAAAATTCAATTTAAAAAAAAAAAAACCCCTAGGAAAAGTTCCCAAAGCCTGTTCTTGCCGGTAAGAATTCTTGGGTTCAATAATGAAATATTACCTCTGTTGAACTACTTTCCCACTTATATACATGTTGGCCTAGATATATAGCAACACAAGAGGGGGTGAATTGTGTTTCAACTAAGTAATGTTGATTTTGTGTGATTTTGTTGATGTTCCAAACTTTCATTATGGGATGTACATGTGCTTGTTTTGTTTATGGGTTTAGAGTTTGAAGCTGCTCAAGGCAAGTTTGCAGTCAAAGACAGTTCTCACAAGCGTGTTCCTCGAAAACACGGCAATGGAATCACCACCGCTGCTTCGATGGTAAGGATCGGGTTGAGGGGCTCCCACAACTCCATCCGAATCTCCTAATGGGTGCCCGGATCCACTTGGTAGATACTTCAACTGGAATTGATTGAGAATGCCCGTTATATTTTGATGAAGGTTCTCCTGGTGGTTTTATTATTTTGCATGTTTTTTGTTTTTTCCAGTTTCTGTTTTATTGGGTGACGATGGAGGGCATCTCATGTTTTGCCCAAACTATATATGTTTTGCAAACTTAATTACTTGCAGATTGGAAGTTGCAAGTTATGGTCTATTCTCATCTAATACAGTCGTTAATTTGTTGTATATGATTTTGTGGTTGTGTTGTTCTAATTAATATATGGAGATAACCAATTTGGCAATGTTGCGTGTGAACAAACTATGTACACATAATCAAATCAAATTAAACCAAACCGAGCCACATTTCCTTCTTAACTTCTTTTCTTGCAACACTCATACCTGAATAACTTCCGCTTAAACAGTTCCTCTCTTTTCAACCATAACCGTGAAACAGAGTACTCGAGACGAATGTCACAATTTTAAGTGTCAGACATGTGTAATTATTTGGTATCGTAGAGTAAGAAGTTGTTCCCTAACCAGGTTCCTTGGATATTACTTGTTTTGTATCTTTAGGAGTAATAAGACCCTGTTCCCTAACCAGGCCTAATCTCAAAATTGTGTCTATAAGTGTAAACACTTCAACAATTTTTACTGCAATAACCACAATACGAGAAAGCCAAAACGCTATAAAGTTCTACTAATCATTAGATAAGAACGCAAAATACAAAGTCTCCAAATACATATCATCTCAAGAACGCATGTGTATCACTTGAATATTACTGGTTTTGTATTTCTAAAAGCAAAAATATCAATTAGACTTGTATAATCCACTTCTTTGGGATACTTTAGGTATGGAGAACAATACTTCCACAAATAAAGTATAAAATATTGTAAATATTGTTTGCTCACATGTATTATTTTTAACGATCTACACAGACAAGAGAGAGAGGGAGAGAGAATAAAAAAATGGTTACCATTGGACGGAGATAGAGTAACAAAGCTCATTGCCGGAGATCGTTGATGGACAATGATGGGAACTGCCAGACAGAATAGAGATGGGACGAAGAGGGTGCCATGTGTCCACTGTGTATGCTCGCAGATGAGACGGACGAAGCGACAAAGTCTAAGAACTAGCCAACTAGGGTAAATCATATCGAGACTTGCTCCTTAATTTCGCCTTTTTATTTATTTATTTTAGTTACCTTTATATTTTATTGTAGGTCTTATTTTGGGCCTTTAGGATCAGTTATAGGAGTTTATTTGTTATGTGTTTCATTTTCGTCCTTTAGGCTAAATGGACTTTTTTGTTTAGATATTTTCTTAAATCACATTGGGTCTTTTTTGTTTTTCTGATTAGGCTATAAAAAATATGGGGTGCTCCTACATATATTTTTTAGGTTTTTTGGATGCCCAACGCCTAGGTCTCTTGGGCCTTGGGGTTAGGCCAGCACTATGTGCGAGTTAAAACAATTAAACCAACAATTCTTAGTGAACCAACCCAAAGACAAGCGAGAGGACCGGGTGAATTTTATTACGAACGTCTATTACGAATGTTGATTAGCAATTAATATTTGGAATAAGAAGAGTCGGATTAATAAAATTGGCCCTCTTATTTAAAAGTTTCGCTTTAGAACCGTCTCTGGGATCAATTTCCCATCTTTTTAACCCTAACACTGCCATAAATTATCGAGAAGAAAACACGAACGAATGCAACAGTTCTCCATGTAACAAAAGAGGGAGTGGGAAACAAAGAGATATCCGTTCAAAACTTGAATTTGCATGGATTCCCGCAATAATAATCTAATGTTTTCACTTCATCAATTTTTGAAGATGGACCGTCGTTGTGGTTTGAAGATGGACCGTCATGGTGGTTTTCCGTAAATGTATTAACTTTGCTCTTTCTCACTTCCTCCTTACAAATCTATATATACAAGTCAATTAGACAAAGACAGAGTCAGTACTCTGAGAGCAAATTCAGAAATGGCAACCTCCTCCAAAGCAAAGGTGACCCTAAAACTCCTCATTGACACCAAGGCCAAAAGGGTTCTTTTCGCTGAAGCAGGGAAAGACTTTGTTGATTTCCTCGTTTACCTTCTCCATTTGCCTGTCGGAACCGTGGTCAGGCTCCTTGAAAAACAAACTATGGTAGGGACTTTGGGAAACCTCTACGACAGCATCGAAAACTTGAGCCAAACCTATTTGCAACCAAACCAAACCAAGCAATCTGTCTTGAATTCAAACCCACCAATTGGTGATGTTAATCCATCTTGTTTGCTAGAAGAGATTAGGAATACTGTAGGCGCAGACAAAAGGTTTTATGTGTGCGATAATTGTGACCACAGTGATGAGGAGTTTCACTTTTATGTCTCAAACGATTCCAAAACTTTCTGCCCCGAATGCGAAGCTGAAATGGCAAAAGAGGTGGATTATGTTACTCGGGAGGGGGTGAGGAAGGGGGAGGGAGGATTTGTGAAGGAGGTGGTGACTTATATGGTGACGGATGATTTGGTGGTGACTCCTGCGTCTCCTATTTCTGGCATTACCATGTTAAACAAATTTAATGTCAAGGATGTTGGGGCACTTGAGGAAAGGGTTGTTGATTTGGGGATGCTTGAGGTATTCAATCAATTAATATCCTACTGCATCTTTTCTATTTTGTTTATTGACTTTGAAGAATCAATGTTTTCCATGGCAATTTGTTTTTTCGTTTAGGGTTTGAAGCTGTTGAAGGCAAGTCTGCACTCAAACACGGTTCTAACGAGTGTGTTTCTCGGACACACAACACAAGGGATTAATCAAGGATTTATGGATGATTTATGGATACTTCTACGGCCAGTGATTGACAATGTACGGTATTACGTTTAAGGATGTTGTGGTGGCTTAGTTTAATTTGGAATGGTTTTTGTTCTTCCAATTTTACTTTTTGGTTGACGAGGTGGTGTGGTGATTTGCCCAATCTTTGTTTTGCAAACTTATTTATGTGGGGATTTGCCCAATCTTTGTTTTGCAAACTTATTTATGTGGTTTTTCTAGGTTGGAAGGTGCAAGTTTTTGTCTGTTCGCATCCTTGGTCGTTGCGTGATTATAATTTTTGTAGTGATGTGAAATTATTTGGTTTCATATGGTTGAAGAATGATGGTGAGTTTTCACTATGGTATTTTCAGTATTTTAGGACCATAAATTGTCATATTAATTGATGTGTGTAACTTATGGAAGAATATCAAAATACCAAAAATATCATGATGTACGCCCCCTGAAACAGCAAACCTAATTGCTAGATCTGGCGGCGTGCATGATCACGGCCATCCGTGGATTGTCATGGACGACTCAGATCACATCTTATTCAAACGAATTTGAACCGTTCACTTCCAAACAGATCTGAGTCGTCCATGGTTTACCATGGACGGCCGTGATCTGCCCAACATGCATATTGTCCCCGAAGAAATAACACGCAGTCGCTTCGGTCTCATCCCATAGTTAAGTCCTAAAAAAAATCTCTCCATTTTTACCCCTAGCATTTTCTAATTTTATTAGCCGGTACAACACATCATTTAGAAATAAGTGTGACCCTTAGTATTATTACTATCGTATCTATTGTGGTCAAAGCCATACGAAAGAAATTTCAATACCGAGCGGGAACCACGTGGTGCCTGCTTATACAAATTCGGCTGTCCAAAAATAGAAATGGATGGCCCGGATTGAAAGTGTCAAATGAATTTAGAAAAAATAAAAAAAGAAA
Source organism: Vaccinium macrocarpon (assembly GCA_022606695.1). Lineage (NCBI taxonomy): Eukaryota > Viridiplantae > Streptophyta > Magnoliopsida > Ericales > Ericaceae > Vaccinium > Vaccinium macrocarpon. The sequence continues at coordinate 5,328,747 of CM040177.1, read as the reverse complement.
AGGAAAACTATGTTTTAATTTAGGCCGTTCATTGCAAATTTGGACAGCTGAATATGAGTGAGTAGGTACGACATCAGCAATAGTTGCTCAGCATTGAAAAATTGTTAAAAGGTATAGAGTGGCTCATCAAGTGTGTGTACACACCCCGATTTTGACCCGGGATACTTGCCAAGCAATCCGATGATGAGAAAACCACCCGTGAATACCTTAAGGTTGAGAAAAAGGCTTGAACTTGCCCCAAACCACCATGAACCACCCCAAACAATTCCCAAATAACCTAAACCAACTTAAATGACCAAAATACCCTTTAAAATATCAAAATAAACCAAAACCAACCATTGTGTTCAAAGGGGTTTCAACGCTCAAACCCCCTATTTGAGCGCTCAAGCTGTATCTAGTCTATCGATGGCAGAGCATCTAATGATGAGATTCCAACTGAATGACAGCCACTCAACCATTTTTTTTGTTGCTTGTATGCACCTGATAGACCTCAGGGTGAGCCTATATTGCCTCATTAGGCCCTCCATTTCACGGTAAAACCCATCCCCCCCTCCCCACCCCACCCACTCTATAAAAGCTACTCTTCTACACCATTTAGAGAGGTTAGACATTCTCTCATATTCTGAGGCATCACTCTCTCCCTCTCAAACTACATTTCCAACAACCATAAAACCATTTCATCAATTAGTTCAAGCTGAATCCCCTTTCATCTATCAAACCCACTTTGATCCCCCAAAACCTCTCACTAGAATATACCATCATCTATTCAAAATCAGCTTAAGTCAACCCATACCCAATATAATCTATCATAATCTACCCACATTGTGTCAACAAACTTATCCAACACTCATCCATCTAGCTAAACCACAAGTCCAAGCTCAAATCAAAACTAAAAGGTAGAAATCCATGTGAAAGTTACGGGTTGGTACTCCTGAGCGAGACCAGTGGTTTCATGGAGGTCATCTATACCTCTAATGGACTCACAAGGTCTCAAATATTCAAGAAAACAACTTTTGAAAAATCAATTTCAAATGGTCTGAGCGCTCGAGGCTTAACCTATGACCGCTCAAACGGTTTGAGCATCCTCCATGTTTTTGTGGCTTCTGATCATGTTGTATCTTGGTAATATCATTATTATGGTTATTTGTTGATTCAAAAACTCTCAAGTCAGTTTATTTTGTCTTTGATCATTGATCAATGAACCCAAAAGCCATGAAATTGATGTTCCATGATCATCAAACCATGGATGATCCTATTCTACAAAATAAACAATGCATTTCACTCCTTTTAACCATAATCAGAAAGTTTCAAGTTCATACCAATATCAAAGAATAGTCGGAAATCACAAAAACTCAAAATCCTGGAATGGGGCTTAAGCGCTTAATGTCAAGACTATGAATGCTCAAGCCTTGCTCAGTTTTGGCACTTTAATCATGTTTATTCTAGTCCTATGTTCTGTTTTCAATTTATGAAGTGTGTGTGTGTGTGTGTGTGTGTGTGTCGACGTTTGGCTAAACCAACCTAATCTCTTCTCCCTCTCACTCTAATTGTGTAGTGTGTGTGTTGATGTTTGGCTAAGCCAACCTGATCTCTTCTGCCTCCCACTCTAATCATGCTTATGCTTGGTCCAATATTAACTCTCCGCTTTTGTGGACACCTCAAGTTTATTTTATTAATGTTGGTGAAGTTTCAATACATTATACATCATCATATATCATATTGAACTAGTTTGTAGTCCACATGAGGGTAAAATGCTGCAAAAACACTCAAATCTAGGAGATGGCTTGAGCGCTCAAACCGTCTTCTGGTCCAATCAAATCATTCTCTTATTTTAACTTGTTTTTGGCATTTTGAGTGTTCTGCAAAGCTTCAAAGCATTCTCTAAATTGGGGTGTATGTGATTTTCCAATGTTCTGAATCGAAATTGGGCTGATACTATTTTAAATGAATTATCGTCTTCAGTTTGATATAAAGATATTGGTACATCCAACTAATGGATTAGCATTTTGAGTTTCGAAGTGACTTTTACCCTCGAGTTTCAAAATGAAATTATCCTACACGGGTGTAGTGAGGAAACTCACCAAAGCCCCCGGATGAGGATCAAGTAACTTTTTCATACGTCAACTTCTAATGAGGGATTCATCATTTTAAATAAAATGAGAACCAAGCAAATTTTTCCACTTTCCATACTGAATTTTGACGATCATAACCGTTAAATGTGTTTAAAAATAGCTTTTAAGGTCTATAACAAGGATTCGTCCAAAAAAATACCTGCAAGAGCTTCATTCGATCATTTTTTGTTAAAAACGTTATATATAGCATTTTTAGCAAAAACAAATTAGATGAAGTCCTTTTGGGTATTTTTTGGACGAATCCTCGCAGTAGACCTTAAAACACATTCTAAACAAAATAGTATATATATTTATCAGAGTAGTATCGAAGGACTTCGAATTTCTGGTTTGAAACCAAAATATGGGATACCACTGTGTCAGTTTTTCTTTTATCTTTTTTGTTTTCAAAAGAAATTGAATGGCTTGGAAGTAGGATTAGTATTTGTGACTTGGAGTGGTAGATTTGTCTTCGAATCTCTCTCAATTCATTTCTTTTCTTTTCCGATTGTACTGATTTCATATTTAGCTCCTTTGAGAGATAAAAAATTTCTTCGTTGTTAAAATAAATAAATAACTTTTTGAATTGTGTCAACGTACCGATAAGAGAAATTCAATACACAAGAACTAAAATACAATATTTCACAAAACCTTGCACCAATGAGAAAGAATATTTTTGAGGTATGTGAGGGGGTATGTCAGGAGAACGACACTCTAATTTTATAACCTGTAATTTAAAAATACCGAAACACGGTTGTTGAAACTCAGTAAATCTGGTAAGAGATTCTCCTTTGACGAAAAAAAAACAGATTATTGGTTTTTTCACTTTGTATTTATTTATTTATTTATTTGCATTTGTTAGTTTTGCGTTAATATTTTGTGGTTTCTGGATTCCTCTTGACGAGACGAATCTAACAAGTATAAATTTATGGTCAAACAAAATATTTTTGAATAAAGCCAAAATTAATCCAATAATCCAAGTATTTCAGCTTTATTCAAATAAATATTTGATTGACCATAAATTTATACTTGTTAGATTCGTCTCGTCGAGAGGAATCCAAAAACCAAAAAATCTTGAACCAAAGGATCATGCGTGCTTTGGCAAAAAAGAAAAAATGGTTTTTTCGTTTTTCGTTTTGTCTTTATTCCAATTTTTTTTCATTTGCGTCAAGTTTTTGTGGTTTTTGGATTTGTCTCAACGAGATGAATCCAACAATTATAAAATTATGGTCAAAATTAATATTTTTTTGAATAAAACCGAAAAATAAACCAGTTTATTGGTTTAATTTTGGCTTTATTAAAAAAAATTAGTTTCAACACTAATTTTATACTCTTCCGATTCATCTCGTTTATTGGTAGCAATTTTATACACCCTGGGGAAACAAGGATTGTGATAAGTTTAATGGAAATTTTACTCAAAATATTATTCTTAGGCCTTGTTCTCCAATATATTTTATGCCATAAAATTAGAATTCTCATTCTAGTTGGGGTTTTATGGAGTGGTGATAAAATGAAATTGTTTTCCCAATAGATTTTATGTAGTTGTCATAAAATCTCCACTAATGGTATAATACCCTCATTTTTGTTTGATGGGCAAGTAAAAATGATGTACTAGAGGATACCATTGTGGGTGGGCCAAGCTTTGACAGAAATGGATTTGAATTTTTTTGAAAAAAGGACAGAAAAATAGTTCCTTCACTTTATTTTAGGTCCCTTCATTCTCTCTCTCTGTGGATTAAAGTTCTAGTCCAGTTTATAATCCCCCAACTTGGTCCAATTTTTAGTCGACTTGGCCAATTTTTAGCCGTTTGGTCTCACTCCGGAACCACAATAATGATCAAAATAAGTACTTCATAATTTAAAAGTCTCAAAGAAGTATGATTTTTTGTAAGAAATTAAACTGATTGAATATTGGCAGCACTTCACGTTTATACAGGGCATACAAAAATGAATGATGAAAGTTTAGACAGTTAATTTTGTCTTTAACAAACGTAAGTAGTTGATATAGTTATCAATGTTCGATTAAGCTAATTTTTTAGGTGTATATAATGAGATAAACTTATTTACGGTTTGTGCCACCCATTGTGGGTCCTACCATTCCATCTTTGAAATAATTTGAATTGTTCATCTTATAGAGCCTGCAAAATAATGTATCCACAGAAAAATCAAATTGATCAAACATCAATAGGTATGTCAAAAGTTGAATTTTGGTTAAAAAACGGACGGTCAAGAACATTTTAACTTAAAAACTATTGATAGAATCCAAAGCGTCCGTCTTTTAAACCGAAATTTAACTTTTGACATACCTAAGGATATCCGATCAAACTGATTTTTTTGGTGTGAATACATTATTTTTAAAACACTACAAGATGAACGATTTAAATAAAAAATGTTATAGGTACCCCAAAAATGCACTCCAAATACACACTAAGTGAGTTGTGTGGTGGAGAGAAGCCCAACATAGAATCCACCCAAAAATATAAGTGGTTCCCCATTCTCCACATCACCCGGTGTGCATTTGGAGTGTATTTTTTAGATACTCATAGCATTGTTACGAATTAAATTATTACAATGTACAAATAGTGGGGCCCACAAAACCGGTGGTGATTCGTAAAAATAACAATGCTAGGTACACAACAAAAATGGACAGCAAGGAAGACAACACACTCATATGGTATGTGAGCTCCACACATACTTTACATTCAACTATGTATGGACTCCACATACTATATGAATGTGTTGTTCACCTTGTTGTCTATTTTTGTTGTGTATATAACGTTTTTTTATCTAATTATCTAGAACATACTAACCTGCAAGATGTACAACTGAAGGATGAAAATAGTTGTGGGCCCGGCACAAAACTGGACAACTGGAGGATTAAAGATGGACAAGAACTTGGCCCCCCCATTCTCCTTCTGTATCTCTCCCCAGGGTCTAGAAACAAACAGAGGGTATTCTCAAGTCATTCCCTTCACCTTAAATCAAGTGTGTATTGCTTTGACGTCAACAGAGTGACAATGGCGACAGCCTCCGAAACCACTGTGAGCTTAAAACTCCTCATTGACACCAAGGCCAAAAGAGTTCTTTTCGCGGAAGCAGGGAAAGACTTCGTTGATTTCCTCTTCAACCTTCTCCATTTGCCCGTCGGAACGGTAGTCAGGCTCCTTAACAAACAAAATATGGTAGGGACTCTGGGAAACCTCTACGACAGCATCGAAAACCTGAACGAAACATACTTCCAATCTAACCAAACCAAAGACTGTGTCCTCAAACCAAAAGCCCCGTTCTCTGCTCCACAAGTTCCCCTCTTATCCCTGTACGCCGGCACATCATCAGCTAAAACATACTACACTTGCCCAAGAATCGGCCAGTACCAAGGCCACGAATATGTCGCTGATAATGCCGGTGCCATATGTCCTAATTGCAACAGAAATTTGTCCAAGGCGATCCAGTGTGTTGCGGCGGGGAATGAAGTGGCAGGAGTAGGGGAGGGAGGTTTTGTGAAGGGGGTGGTGACTTATATGGTGATGGATGATTTGGTTGTGTCTCCCATGTCTACCATTTCTAGCATAACCCTGTTGAACAAATTTAACGTTAAGGATGTGGGGGCACTTGAGGAAAGGGTGGTTCAAATGGGGATGCCTGAGGTACGGAAATCGTCTTCTCCATCTGTTGGTACTATTTTTCATTTACTGTATTCATTTTGAAGAGTCAAACTTCTAAAGGGTACATAGATACTGCACTTCAAAAGTTACGCCAAATTTTTTCTAAAATGACAAGTATGGAACTTGAGGGAAGTGAGAGTAAAGAAAGAAAAATTAAAATTTTTCCCTCGTCTTGTTTTTGTTTGGAGGGAAAGAAGAAAAAAAATAAAAAAATCTTAATATTGTAAATATTGAAATTTTCTTTGAACTTTTCTCTCATTTTATTTTCTCTCACTTTCTCCTCCCTTCCACGTGTTCCAAACAATAGTTTAAGTTGGGTTAGATCCTCGGTGGGATAGTCCACGTCTGAACCATGTTTCGAAATACTAATTAATTATTTGAACTTTCTCAGAAACTATGAAGTTAAGATAATTTTCCATAAAAATTAATTATTTAATTTTTTTCGGGGTGCGTTAGTTTTGTGGAAAATTCTTATGGGTTATTGATTTGTCTCAGGGAATAGAAAAGGTATAATTTATGATTTTCTGAAAAAACCCAAGAAAAAGCCCCCAAAGCCAGCCAATTGTGCTTGCCGGTGAGAGTTGTTGGATTCAATAATGAAGTATTACCTCCGTTAAACGACTTGCTCACTTACACATGCATTAACACAACTGTTATTTTAACCACGTGTTCAACTAAGTTAGGTTTATTTTTCCTGATTTTATTCATGTTCCAAACTTTCATTATATATGGGATATACCATGGCCTTGTTTTGCTCATTGGTTTAGGGTTTGAAGTTGTTGAAGGCAAGTTTTCAGTCAAAGACGGTTCTCACAAGAGTGTTCCTCGGAAACACTGGGGCGTAATGGTTGATGGATACTTCTACTGGAACTGATTGACAATGCCCAATATTTTGATGAAGGTTCTCCCGGTGGTTTTTGTATTGTGCATTTGTGCATAGTTTTTTGTTTTATTGGGTGGCCATGAAGGGTATCTCGTGCTTTGCCCAAACAATGTTTTGCAAACTTGAATACTTGCAGTTTTTGTCTATTCTCATCTACAGTCATATGTGTTCTAGTGTGATTTTGTGGCTTTGCTGTTCAAGTCAATTTTAAGTGTCTAACATGTCTAATTACAAAAATGTTACTATCACATATACTCAGTAACATAACTCTCATATACACACACGAGTTAGTGGGGTCTATTGAGTGGAGCCCACCATGTGTGCGTATGTGAGAGTTATGTGACCGTTTTTATGTGACAGTAGCATTACTTGTCTAATTATTATTTGGTTTCATATGGTATGGTAAGAAGCTAGTCCCAAGCCAGATTCCTTGTATCCACGTGTTCCTAGTTGAACCTAATGGATGAATGAAGAAGTGCGCCCGGGTAGACTTCAAGAGCTGTTGCTTAAAGATTAACGTAGCAGAATGATGTCTAGGGTAGACTTCTAACCTAACTAAAGATGAGTTATTTTTTGTATTTTTTATCTTTGTCAAATCAAAGAGTCATTCTTCTTATATACACATCAACAAATTTGACAACTCATAATCTAAGAGTACCAAAAATGCTATAGTGGAAACTTAATCAACATAATTACCATTTAGGAGTCTTTTCGGTAAGGTTAGGGGTTGACAAAGTTGTCTTGCTTTGAGAATTAGGAGTTTGCTCTCACCTTTAGATTTTAAGTTCGATTCTCCTTGCGAGGAAATTCTTGAGGCAACTAAAGGTTATGTTTAGTTATTACCTCAATGTCTCTAGAATTAGTCAATATGAGCGCCAGTTAGTTACCGACATCAGGTTATTAAATAAATAAATAAAAAGCAGTCCGGTTGGCACCTCAGTACCTCTACTGTATTTTCTCGACAAGTAAGCACGTGGGATTAAGTTCCACTATTTTAAACCGTACCAGTGCAACAAATTACTCATTGGGAAGCCAAATATAATTCAACCCATGCAACTATTCTCCCCTTTAACAAGTGAGTTGGAAACAGAGAAATCCGTTCAAAACTTTTCATGGATTCTCCCAAAAACTACTCTATCTTGGTGTCTTTCCATCAGTTGAATCCTTGAAGATGAATCGTCATAGTCGTTGCCTACTAGACTTATTAATTAGTCTCTCTCTCTCTCTCTCTCTCTCTCTCTCTCTCTCTCTGTGCATATAAATGTATAGCTCTGGATAACATACAATCCAGAGTCAGTGGTACCTTTGAGAAAAAATATTTCACAAATGGCAACCTCCTCCAGAGCCAAAGTGTCCCTGAAATTGCTGATAGATACCAAGGCCAAAAGAGTCCTTTACGCAGAAGCAGGGAAAGACTTTGTCGATTTCCTCTTCAACCTTCTCCATTTGCCCGTTGGAACCGTGGTCAGGCTCCTCACAGAACAAACCATGGTGGGCACCTTGGGAAACCTCTACGAAAGCATACAAAACCTGGGAGAAACCTACTTCCTATCAACCCAAACCAAGGACTGTGTCCTCAAACCAAAAGCCCCATTCTCTGCTACACAAGTTCCCCTCTTATCACTTGAAGGCGGCACATCATCAGCTAAAAAATGTTACATTTGCCCGAACCGCTGCTACAATGAGTACTCGGAAAATGCCCGTGCCATTTGTCGTAGTTGCAAAAGTAGTTTTTCCAGGGAGATGCAGTATGTTGCGGCCGCGAATGAAGTGGGAGCAGTAGGGGAGGGAGGTTTTGTGAAGGGGGTGGTGACTTATATGGTGATGGATGATTTGGTGGTGACTCCCATGTCTACAATTTCTGGGATTACCATGCTGAATAAATTCAATGTTAAGGATGTGGGTGCACTTGAGGAAAGGGTTGTTGATTTGGGGATGCCTGAGGTATAGAAATCATCTACTACATCTATTCTTTTTCATTTGTTCAATTTAAAGAGTCAAACTTCTAACGGGAACATATTTACTGCACTTCAAAATTTGTAGGAATAAATTTCTAAAATTGTACTTCCAACTTTTTAAGCTGGGTGTAGATCCTTTCCATGGGATTGTCCACAGGCGCCTGGGCCATACTTTGAAACGATGAATGGTTTTAATTAATTTGCTCAGAAACACTTAATGGTAAGAGTTAAGGATTATTTTCTATCAAAAGTCACTCGACTCTATTGGCATTTTTTTTTGTCTTTATTTAAACTTTTTTCTCTAGTTTTGCGGTAAATGTTTATAGGTTATTGCGAGGAATCGGAAAAGTAAAAAAAATTTGACCGAAACTCTTTTTTTTTTTTTGGAACAAATCCAAGAAAAAACCCTAAAAGCCAACTTTCCTTGCGGCAAGACTTCTTGGATTCAATTAATAATGAGATATTACATCTCTGTTAAACTACTTGCTCACTTACAAATGCACAAATACAACTGTTGTTTTAACCATGTGTTCAACTAAGGAGTATGTTGATTTTTTTTCTAATTTTGTTGATCTTCCAAACTTTCATTGTGTGATATACGGTAAGTTTTGTGTTTGGTTTAGGGTTTGAAGCTTCTGAAGACAAGTTTGCAGTCAAAGACAGTTCTCACAAGTGTGTTCCTCGGAAACACTGGGGTGTAATGGTTGATAGATACTTCTACTGGATGCCCAATATTTTGATGAAGGTTCTCCTTGTGGTTTTTGTATTTTGCATGGTTTTTGTTTTTCCACCTTTTGTTTTATTTGGTGGCGATGGTGGTCATCTCCTCTTTTGCCCAAACTATGTTTGGCAATCTTAGTTGCAGTTTGGAAGTTGCAAGTTATGCTCTATTCTCATCTACTACGGCCATGATTATGTGTTGTAGAATGATTTTGAGGCTCTCTATTGTTCTAGTTTATATAGAGATGTGTTGTGCCAAACATGTCTAATTATAGGTGTATTACAATTATGAGTAAAAACTCATTAATGTGAGTTATTTGCGAAAATAAACACTTTAGGGAACAAGGCGAAAATAAACAACAAAATACTCTTAAAGATTGATTGAAGTACGAGAGGTATGTCCCGTAACAAACCTCCTCACTCTTGGCAATAGCACAATCACAAACACTTTAGGGAACGAACGCGTCTATGGGTACGGACGAGACGCGTACGCCATATGTACGCAACCCATTTCATGCATGGACAATTGAGATGCGCTGTCCGTGCATATTGTGTACGCATGCTTGCGCACACGAAGTAATTTTGTTAGGGAACTAGCTAAGTTTAATTAGTTGGTGAAACTTGTGGACAAAAAATTAGGAACCCAAAGTATTTATATCTAAAAGCTGGGCCAGTAGAGCTTGATGAGTAAAATGTAATCAATCGACCGATTAAATTAATGGACCGATTTTGCAAGTCCATTGGACTTGTTTTTTGCGTTTCCCAATAGACAAAATGCAAATAACTCACATTAATGAGTTTTTAGTATTGGCCATTAGAAATACTCTTAAGTCTTAACTACGCGCATCCTTTTCTAAATCGGGCTGAATGTGATTTTTCGATATGCCCAAAAAAATAATAATAATTGGGATGTATACTAGTTTTAAAATGGTTGATGACTGATGAGGATTCGAGTGAGTGGGTATCCCATCTAATAAAATCAATATTTGCAAAAATTAAAGATTTTGACAATGCAAAAATTAAAGATTTTAGTAAATGGCTTCCTCATGTGCTAAAGATTCTGATCAAGATTTTAGCAAAGATTTATTTTAGTTTGTAGCAGTCGATTAGTAGAAGAATGGAGTAAACATAAATAATGATATGATAAGAAAACAGAAATGAACAAATGATAATCGATAATGCTAGAGTTATCCTGTAACAACCCGAATCCTCAAGCATTGTGATCAGAAGTAATATAATTAAGGAAACCGGTTCCTCTGGACCCCTTTCCCTGCCCCTGTCCTCTGCACCCATTTTCAGTAGTCAAGATTTCACTCGGTAATGGACGGAAAAGTGTCGGCATAAAATCCGGACCATTGTTTGCCGAGATCGACGGTTGAGAAAATGGGGGCAGGGAAAGGGGCAGAGGATCTTCTATGATAATTAAGTGATTACACCCAATTTGGTATAGCCAACAACAAAAATATTGAATAGTCATACCCACTTCCTTCTATACTTGCATATTTTCCGTATACATTTTCATTATTTTCTCAAACCCCCAAACCCAATTCCTCCTCTCCCCATCAATCTCCTGGTTCCTTTTCCTTTTTTCCCTTTTTTTTTTAACTGAAAAAGGGTGGGAAGGGACGACTAGCGTAACAACCCCCCTTGAATATGATCATAGGAGCTTCCTTTTTTCCTTCTTATTAACCCTTTCTTTTCCTTCTTATAAAGTTGCAGGAGTCGTTTAGATGGGTAGAAAGTCTTGGTGCCCAGAAAGGTAAAGCAATAGCCTAAATTCACTCCAAGTGAATTTGGGCCATTAATTTTTAAATTCTAGGTAAATTGGCCAAGCGTCTTCGTAAAATTTGTTTTCTTCGTCTTCCTGATCCAAGTTTCACAATACAACAAACAAATCGACCTGTACCCAAGCACGAGACCTTCACACGCCCAACTCCTCACCGCATGTACAACTGCCCTCCATGCAATTTTATTATTATTACTGTAATTATTATTATTTTCACTTAATTTGAAATTACTAAATAATTATAATTAAAAAATTATATTACTAAATAATAATATACAAAAATATATATTAAAAGACTAATGAAAACATGACACTCATTGCAACAACGCTCCTTACTGTAGAATAATATATAAGATGCATCCTTTCTGATTCATCCCCAATCACTGTTTCCTATCAACCAACCACATGCTAGCCGTCCCACACGTCCAACCGATGCCGAAAAATTAGTACTTGCTATTGGAGCATCACCGTGTGATACTACATGGGTCTTTACCACCACACACTTTCGCGAGGCCCAAAACTAAGTATATGAATATAACGCTGGGTGATTTTAGAAGGTTACAACTTCGGTTTTAAAAATTAGTATGGCATTAGGAATGTATTATTGTAGTCAAGATTTCCCTAAAGTATATTTGATTTCCTAATTTCTTTTGATTTTGTATTCATACTTTATAGATTGCTTGATTTTGTTTCCATACTAATTTATTTCCATTTTATTATTCCAGGAGTACTTAAGAGTCTAGGAGTTCTACCATATATTATAAACTAGCAAAAAATCCGTGATATGCACGGACTAAATTTAATCTACACAATTAAATGTTTGCACACATAATTTGAGTACCATTTCAAGTATAAAATTGGTTCAATTACCTGTGCTATGCACAGAAATAAAATTATAATCAAATTAGATCTCTTAAAGTACCATTTGATCTTTATCTACTACATATGAACAACATTTGATGGATATGCAACTGAATCCGCCCGAACTCCTTCCATTGATTCTCTTTATTTCCTAAGACTATTTGTGGTGTTTGTTAACATACCTCAATCAAGCAAATTGAAGTTCCAGTCACCGTAGCTTAATCCATGACACATCCAAATTAACTTTAATATGTAGCATAGGTCAATTCTTTCTAAACAGTTGCTCATGTTCCTATTCATGTCATACAAAATCTATTGTCTACAAACATCACATCACCGCCCCGGTTTCATCAAGTTTGGTGTCAACATAATGATTGTCTCAAAAGCCTGGGCATCTTCTTTTTCTCAAATCGTGTAGAATGAGAAAATATAAGTTTCTTTTTTTCCATTAAACTACACAAATGTGAAATGTATATTTGAAGTTACTACAAACAAACTGAATATGTCAAAGAAAAGATTGGAAAGGAATACAATACAATCAAATATTCCCAATAAGAAGAAAATGAACAATAAAATAAAATATTTTGTCGTGGAATAAAAATTAGAAAGTATTTTACAAATTCCCTCGTCACTTATCGTTAGTGTTTGACTGGGATGAATTTTTGCGTCGAAGAGCTTGAAAAGATTAAAGAAAAAATTATAGTAAAATAATTTTCACAAAACTGAAAACAAAAAATTTGCCTTTCCAAGAATGGACGAAGAATTGAAGATGCTACCGTCTTTTTTTACCGATCTTCCCCTCAAAATGGTCTCTATAATGAATTTTGCGTCGAAGAGCTTGAAAAAATTAAAGAAAAAATTGTAGTAAAATAATCTTTACCAAATAGAAAAACATAATATTTACCTTTTAAAGAATAGATAAAGAATCGAAGATGCTACCATCTACTCCCCTAAAAATAGTTCCTCTGGTTGAAAAGATTAAAGAAAAAACTAAGTAAAATAATCTTTACAAATTGACTTCAATTATTTTTAACATGTCCAGAATTATTTATATTTTTTTAAAGATCTTGAAAACTAAAAAATTTCATTGGTTTTTTAAATTTTAGATCGAACTTGATTAAATTTCATTTTTCTGTAATAGTTTTGGAAATTGCTTCTCATAAAAATATTCGTTTTCATTATAGTGTATTTTTTAAACAACATTTTTGTTTTAGTAGATGATCACTAATTATCAATAACTTAGGGTGTACTCATATTTTAAATTAAAGTTACCACTTAGGAGAGTTGATTTTCACTTTGCTCTAATTGTCTGACACAAAGACCTACAGAACTCCTTCACCATACAGAGATCAAAAGTTGCAAGCTGCTTTGGATTTGTTCACACAAAATTCTAAAAAATAAAAAAATTAGAAAGCAAAATCTGACAAAATTTATTGAAAGCAAACACATTATATTGTATTTTTTTTTTCCAGAATACATGCTCTAAATTTATTCTCATTAGGAGGCATAAAAAATTTCCTTATTGTATCATGTATATGGACTGTCTTGTATTATGGCTGGTTTTGTCATATATGCAAACACATATTCATAATCGATAAAGAGTACATGCACAAAGATATAGAAAGACCAAGAAAAATACCTCGCTTATTTTTTGTTTTATTTTTTTCTAGATCAATGAACCTTTTATAGCTTCGTTGGAGAACCAATCTATATTGTAAAAAAGAAATGCATAGGAAGAGATCTTCTATTCAGGAAAGTATTGATAGTAACAAAAAAATTTTATTCTATTCAGCAAAGTGTAGATAATTCCAAAATCTATCATACAATCATGGCATCACAATCTCTTCTTCAATATTCAAATATGGATATGCTGGAGATAATTAGGAGATAATTAAGGTAAATTTTCGAATAACATCTAACCTATTTATGGATAATTTTCAAGAATGGGAATAAGAGTAATGTCACATGTGTTGTTTGAAAATTCTATGACAAACCAATTAAATTATGCCACTTGTCGCAACTACAGCCCTTCTCGCAAAAAGTCATTCTGCTATACTATATAAGATAAACCTCTTGGTTATAAGAATTGAGTTGATTAATAAATAGAAAGTGTTTTCATAAGAGAAAATATAATTCTATTATTCCTTATTTGTGGAGTATTACTGGTTCTGTGCTTCTTCATATTTTTATCAGACTTTTAGGTGAATGTGCGGTGGTAAAAGTCCCGGAGACACTAAATAAGCATTCACGGATGCAAAAGCCACCAACAATTGCCCCTCAAGATAAAGTGCTGCCCCGTTTGAATACTTCCACCTTCCAGTCATCATTATCAACACCTGATGCCCAAAATTGAATTTGAAACAAAATCCTCCTGATTCCAAAATTGAATTGTAATCAAATCTTCTGTTCCAAAAATCTTCTATTCCTCTATTCTGGTGTATTTTCCGTCATTGAATCACATAAAAATTTTAAAACAAAAAACACATACAATCCAACAATCTAAAACACTTCGACACAAAGGCACACCATTTTTCAGGAATTGGACATCTCAAATGCTGTTTTTTCTTCATCTTCCCCAACAAATTCTCATTCAAGTAATCTCCCATATGTCCAGCTCTTCCAAAAATAAGCTCTCCCCTCACACATACACAATGGCAACTTCCAGTTTGACTGTGAGCCTAAAACTCCTAATCGACACCATGGACAAAAGAGTCCTATTCGCAGAAGCAGGGAGAGACTCTGTAGATTTCCTTTACCACCTCCTCTCTTTGTCCGCCAGAACCGTGATTAAGCTACTCAATAATCGTTCAATTCTGGACAACCTCGGCAGTACTGCAGGCTACTCCAACGACGTCGAAAATCATAGTTTGCATTACTTTGAACCGAAGAAACACCTCGACTCCGATTTCGTTAAACAAAGTTCAATTGGTTTTTACATTGTGATGGATGACTTGACGGTGAAGCCCATGTCTACTGTATCTGGTATTGCACTGTTAGTAAATGAGTTCAATGGTAAGGAGGTGGGTCCACTTGAGGAGAGAGTTGTCCATTTAGGATTGGATGAGGTATGCTGCTCGTATCTGTAGAGACTGTTAGTTCACATTGTAACTTTTTGTCTCAGATTAATGCCAAAATATCATTCATTTCTATTAAAAATATCGAGTCGAATACTGTCGGGTTCAAGTTTGCTCATTTATTAAACGAGCTTAAAATTGAGGCTCAGGTTCAATTCTTTTAGTACTTGAACAAGCCCTTACCGAGTTAAGCCTCAAACAGTACGAACAGCTCATTTTATTTGTACCCCTACTCTCAGGTGCTATCAATTCCTTTTGGACCAGTCCATATGAAGCATTTCCTCCTACCTTAGGTGGGGCGATGGGTTTATGGTCCTCAAGATTTGTTGAGATACACATAAGCCCGGATGCTTGATTCTCAAAAACTTTGTGGTCTGTTAGTCTGACTTATAAGCCCCAATTGTTAGTGTTTTCTATTCAGATGAAAGACGGGAATGAATTTTTATGTGAGCATATTTTTTACAGCAAATTCATTTGTACCTCAGTATTGACAATGAACCTGCCCTTCTTTTTTAAGGTTTAAAGCTGCTAAAGGCAACTTTGCAGTCGGGCATGGTGTTAACTAGTGTCTTCCTTGGAGACATGGGTACAAACGATGCTTCAACTTCAATTCCCGATGATCATGCCACGGTCGGTGAAACAGGGCCTACCTCAGCGAGCGAGAGAAAAGACATGTTTGAACCTTCTCCAAGTGAAGACTGTGAAGCCATTGCTTCTTTCAAGCCTAAGTTCAAAGGATTTCAGGAAAGGGTCAAGGAATAGTTCAATATTATCTCCAGCCGCCAAGATGATATCATAAAAGGTCACAACAGGATTCGGAGGAGGGTTGATTTTTGTGTCGCAAAGTTGGGAGAGCAGTCCAGTGCTCCTTATGTTTCAGATGGATCAGAGGGAGAAGAAGAGGATCCTTCTTACGTCCCCGATGAGGAAGAAGAGGAAGAGTCTGATCAGGACGAAGATGATGATGAGGACGACGATTCCAACGAGGATGATTCTGCAAACAAAGACTGTGCTGACTAGTTTCTTCCTTGCGCAGAAGGATGCATAATACTGCCATAATGCATGCTTCAATTGTCTGGACAGCGTTAACCTGTGTCTTCGATCCTTTGGAATTTTAGAGGGATTTAATTTTCTTACCATTTCAAACATATCCACGTTTCAAGATAATTAATGTATGCGACAGTGATTTATTATGTCAGCCTTTTCTGTTCATATTGTGTTGGTTTAATTCCAAAAGTCCGTTGATGGAAGTAGGGTAGTGCAAAAAATCACCAAAACCAGGGACGGAGCTAAGAAGTGGGAGGTGGCACATGCCACATTGTCACCCCCATGTTTCCTGGAGTGTTTGATAAGGATACAACAATCTTTAGCAGTGTCGGTGTTTCATCGGTTCTCTCCGAAAGATTAATTGGTGATTAAGATTCAATTGGCTGGCAGCAAAATTTTGTGAAATCATATTCTTATCGCCCTTGGACTTTGAACCCATTGCCATCCAGTGGGAGAAATATTCGTTACTCAAAAAAGAGACTGTGTTCCAAAGCTAAGATAGTCTTTTCAGTTCTTCAGTTCTCCATATGTTAAATTGTCTCAGTGCTTCTCTCTTCAATATTAGTGTGTTTCGTGAGTGCAAATTCGTTCATCGTCACGGCGGCACTGAATGAGGGTGAACAAAACGCTCACCTTAATTGATTAAAATGGTGTAGCGTCCACCACAAATGACGTGAATCTCACCACAAAGTGATATTATGTTTACCAAAAAGTGTATTGATTCTATAAACTCCACACCGTTTCAACCAATCAAATTGAGGGTTTTGTTCACCCTCATTAAGTGACTGTTTTTGTTGCCATTGGATTCAAACCCATTTGTGTATGTTTTTCCATATAAATGTGTGTCGGTCAAGTATCAATCGGTATTCAATGAACATGATTTTTTTTGTGTAGTTGAAGTTGTCAACGAGATCTACAATATGAACAGTTTAATTTCAATCATTTTTGTGAGCTCGAAATGGACCCACAATAATGAAAACTAAGAAGGGACGGGAAAGAACCAAATTGAAGAGGAGCTGGTTCCAAAAATAAATATTGTATTCCTTCACTTCATTTTATTGAGAGGGGAAGGCTGTCAAAAAATTGTACAATTAGTTGCTTGACTTTTGTGAAACAAAAAATCTCCGAACGATTATGAATGATCTTCTTAATTTTATTGGATTTGGAAGGCAATGAGATAGATTTAGAAGATACCTCCGTCCCAAAATGTCTGTTCGTTTTGGGAATCCAACATTCCCGATTGAATTGTGATGACTACTTGTTTAGACTCAATATATTTTCCTTTCATTTTAATTTGTGTGTGAATTTCAATGTAGAGATGAAGGGAAAAAAATAAAATGACTCAATTTGGGATATTCAAAAAAAAGAAAGTAGACAAAGATATTGGAACATTCAAAAAGGAAAATATCGACCATTTATGGAACGGAGGGCAAGGGCAGACCGTGGGGATTTTTTTGTCCTTGTACTCAGTTAGGTCAAATTCTTAATTCTGTATGTCCGTTACTGACCGAGGGAGTATGAATTGTAGTTAGGGTATAACCAAGGATGTTGCCTACTGTAAGCTTGAGCGTGTAACACTTGCGAGTGATCAAGATGCAGAGGAAGCTCAGCAAGTGATGAAATTCAATTCGAGTTCTGTAACTTAAGTAGAAATAAAAGAAATTCAATTCGAGTTCTGTAACTTAAGTAGAAATAAAAGCAGGTATCTTGGTTTTGCAATGGGCTAAGGGTAAAGATTTAAAGTAGGTACCATCTCTAACAATAGTATGGATTTTTGTCAGATGACTCAACCGGCCAATGAATGCGCCAATTCTAACCCAAACTGCTCTCTTAGATTATTGTCACATATGTACTAGTTTTGATTATGTTAAAGTTATGAAAGAAGCTAGATTTTTTGTAATCGCTGCCCATAATCTTATCAAGGCAGCAATGAACAATATATAATGTTTTTATACTAGCAGAAAACTCGTGCTACGCACGGGATGAATTCAAGTACACAAAATTAGTTGAAATTGTCGAAATCCATAAACTATTCAACACCTCTACCAAAAAATAAAAATGCAATATAACAAAATATATCTAAAAAGTAACCTCACAAAGAAAGTTCATTCGGAATACTAAAATGCTCATCTACTATTACTCGACATTTCTAACTGATTGGATAATAACTTATCCTTTATAGCGGACAATCACCATACATTAATTAAATAACCGAGACAACATGTGAGTTATGTTCCTTTAGTGAGTAACTTGGTTGAGAGAATAACATTCTTGCTATGAAAATTTCTTAGAAATGATGAATCCAAACTTTTTCAATGTTTTGATACAATTGAGAGAAGCATGATCCTCATAAGTTTAAGGATAACTCTTAGCTATATCTCCTATTGTTTTTGAAGCTGAACCTGTTGCTGCTACCTGGAAAATTCTAGTCAATTAATATGTACTCAATCAATCTAGTGGTACCCATCTCCGATATCCCAAATTTTTTATAAAAAAAATTCATACAAATCCAACCAACCTCTCTAAAAAAACAAAAACCGGTACATAAGTTTCTTTCTTTTTTCTTTTTTTCTAATCCCCAGTAGAAAAGATGTTAGAACCACAAAAATTTCATTTCAAATCAAATTCTTCTCCATCCCATCTTATCAGTTATGAGAAGGTGATAATTCATTCCTCCAATAATTTTAGCGCATGTAGAACCATGTAACATAGGATGATTTTTA
This sequence comes from Vaccinium macrocarpon, assembly GCA_022606695.1. NCBI lineage: Eukaryota > Viridiplantae > Streptophyta > Magnoliopsida > Ericales > Ericaceae > Vaccinium > Vaccinium macrocarpon. The sequence goes on along the minus strand of CM040177.1, from coordinate 5,309,922 downwards.
CCCATAACGCAGTCAGGGGATACCATTTTTTTACCTATATTGATTGGAGCCCAACTTTGCCACTTGTACTGTACTCAATGAAATTCATATTTCTTACTTCCACTAAGAAGTTGGAGATGGGTAAGTTGAAATTATCGTATAAATTCATTAATCGAAAGGATACTATACAAAGCATAGCTTTCACACAAAGCATAGCCATCATACAAGTATGCGGTGAAATATTGTAACAGGAAAGAGTCTTGTAATTAAAATTTCAAAGCATAAAAACACTCAATGTCTCAATACCACTCTCATTTCCCATTAAAAAAGTTAACACTAAAACTCCTAAAATTTCAGTACTTAAAAGTTTAAGAATTACTTTTAAATTGAGAAAAACTTCACTGTTATGGTACAATAACCAATCTCTTAGAGCATGTCACCATCAAAACCCTGTTTGCTCTTGAAAATCTGAAATAGAAGAGAATAAAATTTATTTACAACTGAACTAACTATAGTCAATGGTTAAGCTCTCAAATCATCGTCAGTGATGATATAAACACCAAATAAGTACACTAATATGATGGGAAATTAAAAAACTTTATGGAATTCTTTAAAGGAAGCACATTGAAAGGCCCAAGTCGATTGCTACGCACGGCTGTATTCAACCATGAAACTATGCAAGTTTTCTTTAATTTTCTCAGATTTTTTGTTGATTTCACTATTGCGATTTTATCATTTTGGGATATTGATCTTGTGTTGCTCACCTACACCGCCCGAGTTTGATTTTCATAATCTAAATGCTACTTCAAGAAATGTCACACCAAAAAATCTAATGTGATAGACGCTCTAGTTAGCACTCATGCACACAGTGACTTTTCAACAAAATCAAGATATGATAAACCTTATCCACTTAGTAAACAACGACGATGACAAAGAGAATAATAATATCTAACAAACAAAAGCAATTATAAGAAATTAATAATTGAAACAAAACTCACTTATTCCACGATACAATAGTTTCTCTCCATTTCACAACCACACATTGAAGGCAGTATCCTCCCATAGTCCCGAGGGTTGATAATTACCTGCAAAACATGAAAATATACATAAAATTAAAATTAAAAAATAATAGAGAACAAATATTGAGGAAATATACTCCCTTTGTTTTTTGCCCATTAAACTGTAGTATAATAAATCTACTATATTCAAAATTTTGACAAAGGTTTGGTACTAATTCTCATCTTCCATTACCACAAGTTTTTGATATGCTAAAATCTCATCTACATGCCCAGCACTTGAACTGTTCAATTAGAAGAGAAAAAAAAAACCGCAAAATTAGATAATCAATTACTTATCATGAATATTGTGTATAACTAAATCATCATACAATGTCTGTTTTAAAAAAAAAAAACAATAATTGTACTCATATGGGATTTCACATAAATTTAAAAGACTCAAAATAGAGAAAATTAATCAATATATTTGACTTTGGATAAACTTCATCTCATTTCTGAGTGACTCAGGGAAATGATCAAAAAAATTTGAAGTTATAAGGAATGGGTCAATTTCATGATCAATTGGGGTGTGCTTCTATTGATTCTTATATTTATCAATTAAAAATGTAATTACAATATGATATATATTTTCGCCTTTCAAGATGCGTAAACTAATCATCACTCTAGGAAATGAACTTGTCAACATTTTCTAATTTAGTGTAATTAATCAATCATAGATTCCACCTATGATACTTCCTTTTATTCTGCCTACCATTCATAGAAAAACATTCTCAAATTAATCTTTTTTATTATTATAATAGTAGTGACATTCATGGGCTTGGATATTTACATTTGTTGGAATGGTAGAGAGGCTCTAATATTAGCGGAAGCATCACAAACACACGTACACATATACAAGAATTTTTACATGGTTCCCTAAAATCAGGTATGTCCACGAGAGGAGAGTATTTCACTATATGGAGTAGATACAAATACAATAGAGGGAGTTCTACTCAACCTCAATCTCAAATCACTTCACTCATGATTTGTTCTCTCCTACTGCATGTGGGGAGAAACCCTTATTGGGGTTCTCTCAATCTCTCAAGAACACTTTAGTGTTCTTTTTCTCTCTACCACTCATACTTTTCAACACTCATAAGTACATCTTTATATAAGCATACAAATGTGTATGAACACTTTTGTGTGAAATGCGGCGGCCATCTTTAATTTCAATTTGAACTCTTCCTCTTCCAAAGTTTTCACAAAATCTTCCAATGCATATCCGAGCTTTGACTTTGATATTCCCATGTGGGAAATACAAAACTCAAGCTTATTTACTTTTCAACAACATTGCCTTTTGGGTGTCCCTAAATCAAGTGATGAGATTCTTATCCAATGCTTTTCAAATGATGATTCCATTTTGAAACTTTTCCAAATTCAAAATTTTTACCATAAACCAAAATTGATTAACAATAGATATTTTGTAGTCATAAAACAAACAAAAACAAATTGTGGTCCAATCAATACATGACATTTGTCACATCTACGTTACTTCTCACAAAAACTCATTCTGCAATACTATATAGATTTTAATTATTTTTTTTTTTCCATAAAACTCTTTTTAAATTGGTAAAATCTTTCTGAATTTTAATTATCCAAAATTGTGGATATAGTTTGAATTTGAATCTTGAGTGTTTCCTCAAATTAATGGAATTCTTGAGATTTGAATTTACCTAGTTGATTTCCTTCGCACAACTTGTTGATTGAAATTAATTTGGAATCTAATATTAGCTATTGATTATTTTCTTTGTAAATCTGGATTGATTCGATAGGTTAACAGATTTGTTTGAAGTTTGGAATTACCTAACTAATTGTTTCCATTACGAAAAGGATTACTTAGAGTGTCACTTATCGCGTCCGTAGCTCTCCTCACGAAAACCCATCCGCCAATACAATAGGAGTATAAGATAGCTCTAGATTGAAACCAGAATCAGTAATCTGAGAACAAAGTGACAATGGCAGCCACCTCCAAAGCCAAACTAACCCTAAAACTTCTCGTTGACACGAAGAACAAAAGAGTTCTTTTCGCAGAAGCAGGGAAAGACTTCGTTGATTTCCTCTTCCACCTTCTCCATCTGCCCGTTGCAACCGTGGTTAGGCTCCTCACAAAACAAAACATGGTGGGCACTCTGGGCAACATCTACGAAAGCATCGAAAACCTCAGCGAAGCCTACATCCAACCAAACCATACCAAATACTCTCTCCTGAAACCAAAAACCCCATTCCCTGCTACTCGAGTTCCCCTATCGTTCACCGATTCCGTTCCGACAAAAATGTACACTTGCCCACACAACAACACTGCGCGCATCATGCGTTCCGGCCCCTATGGTTATAATTGTTACAAACATTTCCATTCATATGTTGCGGATGACGAGCGTGCCGTTTGTCCTTCATGCAAAGTGAGTTTGTCGAAGGAGATCCAGTATGTCGCGGCAGCGAATGAAGTACCAGGGGGAGGAGGATTTGTCAAGGGGACGGGGACTTAGGGGTGCTTTGGCTAACTTGAAAAAACTAGATTATTGGATTATTGGTTTTGTCCTTATTCAAAAAAATTTTGCATTTGTTGGTTTTCGGTCGATTTTTTGTGGTTTCTTGACTTGTCTCGACGAGAGGAATCTAAAAAGTATAAAATTATTATCCAAACTTAAAATTTTGTGAATAAAGACGAAAAATAATCCAAAAAAACCGGTTTTTTGGATTATTTTTCGTCTTTATTCACAAAACTTAAAATTTGGCTAATAATTTTATACTTTTTAGATTCCTCTCGTCGAGATAAGCCAAGAAACCTCAAAAAATCGACCGAAAACCAACAAATACAAAAAAAATTTGAATAAAGACAAAACCAAATAATCCAATAATCTAGTTTTTTCAAGTTAGCCAAAGCACCCCTTATATGGTGATGGATGATTTGGTGGTGAATCCTATGTCTACTCTTTCTGGAATTACAATACTGAATAAATTATGTGTCAAGGATGTTGGGGCACTTGAGGAAATGGTGGTCGACTTTGGGATGCCTGAGGTATATATGCGAATTTACCTACTCCATGTTGTTTGTTCATTTTCACGAATTAAACTTCATATTTGACGGATCTGCAGTTGCTGTTGTGCACATCCGGGCTGTCCTCGGCATCTCTGCATCCGAATCATTCGGTGTTGTGTGTGCAAAGATGAAATATAAACCATTCATCCAAACAACAGACGGCCCGGATGTGCATAACAGCAACGCCAAGTTCATATTTGTCTAACCATCCTTACTAAGCAAATATCTTAACTTTCTTTTTTCCTTTTTTAGGGTTTGAGGCTCTTGAAGGCAAGTTTTCACTCAAAGAAAGTTCTAACAAGCGTGTTCCTTGGAGGGGAATATCACCCATGACTAACGGGTAATAGATACTTCTACTGCAACTGATTAACAATGCCCGTTATTATGATGATGAAGGTTCTCCGGGTGGTCAAGAATTTTTCGTGATTTTTGTTTTTCCAGTTTTTTATAGGTGACAAGAGAAGGCATCTGGTATTTTGCCCAAAATATGTTTAGCAAAACTTAATTATTTGGTTTCTAGTCTTTGAAGGAAGTTGCAAGTTTTTCTCTGTTCTCATCTTTAGGCATTCTGTCATTACAAGTTTTTGTGGCTGTGCTGTTATGGACTCAATCGTGGCTTAACCAATGGTGCATTGTCAGCATGTCAAATTATTTGATTTCATTAACTGTTGAAGATTGAAACAGCAGAGTGTTAAGTCCAATAACAAATTTTTCTCACTTCAGTTTTTTTTTTTTTTTTGTTCTCGCGCCTGCGGATGATCAACAACTTATGCACCTTAATTAATTATGAGCCTTGAAGTTAACGACCAGACAAATCTTTTAACTCAAAATTTGAATGTTTGGCCTCCGTGAGATTCGAACATGCAATCTCATAGATGACAAGCACGTAATGTTTTTTTATGGCAAACCCTTGGGGTTTTGTCACTCTTTTAAATTCACATCTCCCAGTTGGCATTGTGACTACTCATGCTACTTTTATTCCACATGCAAGGACATGACTAGGGGTGCAGAAGTTTGGGACCAAAAAATGTACCAATCTACTTGGGGAACCCACTTTTGGGTCCCAAAAGAGCTATTTGAACCGTTCTTCGATTGAAACTATGAGACTTTGGTTTACGCACTTTTAACAATCCGATTGAGCTGAAATTTTGTGGGGGCCCTCGAAAAAATATTCTAAGAATAATGAGCGATTTAGATCACTCTTGTGGGACCCAAAAGTTCGTCCCCCAAACAGATCGGTACATTTTCTGGTCCCAATCTTCTATACATGTAGGATTTTCCTGCTACTTTTACACACTAGCTGCGCCTACCAGAACTTACTGAATATACCAATTGCCAAATTTATAGGGTGATTTAGGCCCGTTTCACTAATTTTTGGTTTTTTGACTCTTTAGTTTTTCTTTTGAATATATGTGAAGAAAATGACTATCGAAAAGCATAAAAAGGCCACACACACACAAAAAAAAAAAAACCAAAAACAAAGATTTAGTAGAACATCCCCTAATTGACTGATAAATTTGTGGGCAAGTTTGGATAGTCCATAGAAATTGGCTTTAGATCTCTACCTACCCACCCACCTGTTTTTTCCTGGGAGTATGGCATTGGTAATGCACTAGGTAAAATTTAATCACTCAAACTAATGAGTTGTTAACCGGGCCGGCCCTGAGCTAAGGCTCAGTAGGCTGGCGCCTTAGGCCAACACGAAAAATGAAAAAAAAAGGCCTCCAAATATTTTTTACCACCAAGTATGTAGGCCCATTTTGGGTTTTTTCTGTGTTAAATACATGCATATAGTTTTGAAACGGTGTTTATCGACTTTATATTTAGTTTTGCTAGCATTTTTAAGGACTTTTATTTTCAAATTTCGTCTTAGGCCCCTTGAAAGTCAAGGCCGGCCCTGGTTGTTAAGTATCCATTAGAGCTCCTCTTATTTAAAGACATGCTCCTACTCAACACACAAATTTATTCATCACAAGTTTTTCTAAATTGGGTTGTATCCTTTTTTGTACTCATCTTTGAGGAGAGATGAAGTGATGAACCGTGGCAGTTCGCCTAGTGATTCCTTGCGCTACCAAGTATTGTGACCCATTGTAGTTTGTTGGGATGAGGATAGACTCAGTTTAGATGACAATAATCTCTAGGGAAATGAGAATGTAATGTCTTCTACCTATCAACCAGGAACAAGAATGTGAGGAATGAGAATGTGATTCAAGACTTTTCTTATTCCGACGTTTGGAAGAGACAAAAATGTGAATGTGATTCGACATATTCAACCAGGAATCACATTTCCAGACTGAGTGAAAATTTAATCCCTCCATTACCCCATACAAATCTCAAATTCCTGACTCATTTATTAAGAAAAGAAAGCGTTGACTTTAATAAATTTTCAAAATAATTGTTTCCAACGCAAGATTATTTAATTATTCCGAACACCGAAATACAATCCCTCCATGTATTAAATTCCATGAAATTTGATTCTCAATAATTATATTTTTATTCATACCCAAGAAAATTCTTAAGAATTTGATTCCCGGTAATCATATTCCTGTTTCTACTCAAAATTCTGGTCATCCAAACAAAGCTTTAGGATAAACAAGTGTTCTTCTATCGACTGGGAAAAAAATGAGGGATATAAAGGGCACTCTCTAAATCAAGGGTTAGTTGGAACAAAAATACCATCTAATTAAGTCATCAACGTTCAAGAAATAAAAGAACAAATTGAGAATGAGAAACAATGATGTGACGAGGTCGAAATCCTTGTGGGGGCCCATAACACGATGGGCCTGGCTAATTATCCTTTTAGTGGCCCGGCCCAAACACATGTTGAATAACAGCCCACATTTTGAAAGGTTACTTTCGTAATTCCATCAGTTTATATCATCCTCATTTCAAAACCCTAATCCTTAGCCGCAAACCGCCCATCGTCTTCCTCTCTCTCTCTCTCTCTCTCTCTCTCTCTCTCTGCGCTCCGGTCAAAGGTACGATTTCTTCTAGCAAACAATACGGAAATGCATTTTTTTTTTTCGTTTGACTTAATTTCTTCAAGTTGAAAGCTGTGGTAAGTAGATGATGTCTCGAGCTGCGAGTAATGCTACTAATATTTTGCTGTACAAATTTTTTCTCCAAAATTTTGAATGGCGCTCCTCGGTTTTGTGATTTTCATTTGACTTCTTTGCTTCAGGTAGGGTTTGGTTGCAGTGCTCATCAATGGCTCCTAAAGGTATACTCCCGTTTCGTGTAACTGACCTTTTGTTGCTGTATTATCTTGGCATAGAAATGTAATTTGATTCTGGTAGTTTGGATGCTTGTTAGTTTGAGTTTCTGAAGTGTTTTAACAAACAATATATTTAGGTGAAGGAAAGTGTGAAATCTCTCCTTTTCACACCTCGGTTGTTAGTTTACTAGGTGATTCCCACTCGTAGTTTTTCATGTCATCGCGTAATTCCGGAGTATTTGGGATTAGAGCCCGTGGAAAAGGAAGAAAAATGAAGAAGTGAAATTGGACTTACAGTAATTGCAGTAGAAAACATCGGAGTTAATGCCTCTGTTTGGGAGATGTTGATGCAAGAAAGAACATAGAAACCATCCAATTACAAAGCCTTTCTCTTAGTTGTGCAACTACTCTTGATACCCATTTGTTCGAGTTAATGGAACACCTGCACTCTATTGTCCTCGTGTGCAGTTCCCATCCCGGCAACTCTAATTACTTGCACTATTTGCAAACTCGATAGTGACCCTTTTTTTATTTATCCATCACCCTTCTTTACAGGCTTTCACATTCCTATCATTTCGTATGGTGTTCTTATTAATCACCAGCTTGGAACCTTTCATCGTTCAAAAAAATTTGGGTTGTCCACTGTTGTGCTTAGTAGTGGTATGAGAAGATAAGCATGGAGTTCTATTTTTCACTGTTTGCTGTGGTCAAAGTTATTCTGTTAGAAAGAAAATGGCATAAATTTGTTCTTGGTTCTTGGTTCCATTTTTATTGATTGATTGGGTTTGAAACTTTATGGTAAGACTTATTAGCAAACTAAAATATAACAAATATGCTTACCATATTCTTGTTCTCTTAAACCACTTTTATGTTTGTTTCCTCCACTACAGGTGATGTTACCAAAAAGGCCGATCCAAAGGCACAGGCCTTGAAAGCTGCCAAGGCTGTGAAATCAGCTTCCACAACATTCAAGAAGAAAGCCAAGAAGATCCGAACCTCAGTTACATTTCACAGGCCAAAGACATTGAAGAAGGACAGGAATCCTAAGTATCCACGTGTTAGTGCCCCTGGAAGAAACAAATTAGACCATTATCAGATCCTGAAATATCCACTGACTACTGAGTCTGCAATGAAAAAGATTGAGGACAACAATACCCTGGTCTTCATTGTTGACATCCGTGCTGATAAGAAAAAGATAAAGGCTGCTGTGAAGAAGATGTATGACATTCAGACCAAGAAAGTGAACACCTTGATCAGGTAGCAATTGTTTTCACATACTTAACTAACAAAAAATATATATTTGGTGAATATAGAGACAAATTGCATACACAACTCTATTAAGTACAAGACCAAGTGGAGAAGATGTTCAACTTTGTTTGGTAGCTGAATTCTGTCATACAATGTTGTGATTTCATATGTTGCGCATAAGACTCATAACCGTCAGATTCATCTTGTTCCCATAATTAAGGACATGGGGACACATTCATTTTAATCTCTTACGCCCTGTTTGTTAAAGGAATATGTATATGAGGGGGGAAGAGGGATATAATAAGAGGGGGATATAGAGGTGGATATAGTTGGAGGGGTATTATTTTAGAAGGGGAGATAAAAAATTACTTTGTTTGTTTTGTTGTTGTAGAAGTGGGATATGAGGGGTTGGATAATGTAAAATACCATTTTTGTCCCAAATTAAAAGTCAAAAAGTAAAAAAAATGGTGGGCCATTCATCACTCCCTCTCTCAGCATTACTCCCTCTCTCCTACGTTATGTGACAAATGGCAGTGGTGGGCCAAACCTTGCCTAACTCTCTCTCTGCGCATAAGGAAAGTTGCGTGGGCCAAGGGGGTGTGTTGGTCATTTGGTACCCGGATATAAATTAGACAGGGGGGGAGGGTGTCTAAATATATGGCCTCTGCAAAGGGATATACATATCCCGGGAGAATTTTATCCGGGACACAAAGAGAACAAACAATGGATATAACCTACCCGGATATGTATATCCGGGTGAAAACTATATCCCCCTTTTATATGATCCTACCAAACAGGCCGTTAGCATTTTTTCGCCTGGTGCAAATATTTGTTTACGATGTTCTTTAAGCCATTTCATGCAATTATAGCATACGTATATACATTTATATAGCACACTTGAATTGCTGGCTTTTGATGGGTGAATGCCCAACTACACATGTCAACTACATATCCCGCACCCTCTTGATGGGTAACGAGATAGGATCTTTCCACATGTTGAGTGTTTGACAAAGATACTCTATACTTTTGAAATGTTATTGTAACAGAGTTCTCAGGAATAGTTTTACATTTGAAACGTCCTCATGTGGAAGTACATTTGTTCCACATAATCCCTTATTCCTACTTTATGACCTAAACTAAAATTTCTCTAACAGAGTGAAAAATAGGAATAACCTTATCTCGTAATCCTGTAATGCAGGCCTGATGGAACCAAGAAGGCATATGTTCGGTTGACTCCTGATTATGATGCTTTGGATGTGGCAAACAAGATTGGAATTATCTAAAGATTTACTTTCATCGTCCTTTTAGCTTGAGTGAAGTTGTTTGACTTGTTCTGTGACACTTTTGTTAGTTGTATTGGTCTGGAATTGCAATTCAGTTATTTATATTCCTGCAGGGGTGACATTTATCAGCGGCGTTTTGATCTTGAATAGCAATTCAGTTTTTTATATTCCTGCAGTGGTGACATTTATCAGTGATGGTACTTTGACGATGACTTTGTTTCATAAGTCCCACAAATTGGCATTGTTACATATGGTTTTGCTATGCTGGCGTTATTTTGATTGTCCGATGGGCAAGAAGACATGGATTTTGCTTGGATTTGGGTTTGTATCTAACCAAACTTTCATGCACACTAGACCTTTGTTAATCGTGGTAATCCATTGAGCTTCTGTGACCCAAATATGGGTTCCATTCCAGGCATATCACAGTGATCTGATTCGCTTGCTCATTCTGTTTAAATAATTATTGTTAACGATGTCAGATTATTTTAATTTTGTGCACACTCAACAAACTCTTGACAAGCCAAATTAAATGAATAGTTTGAATCACTTTTTTTTTTATCCTGAATGACCCCAAAATTAAGAACATGACGCGGATGGTGTCCCTGACCAAACTTGTGGAAGCATGACATGGACAGCATTACTTATGCAATCCACCTTATTTACACGGATCAATTTGAGGCCATCACTTAAAACTTTCTTCCTTGTACGTATCTTGGGGTTGACTCAACCCCAACGAAGCAGAATTTAACAAATACTAAGATACATGGATCAACAATTCTGCTAAACCAAACGAAAATAAGATAACAAAAATAGTAATTGCGCCGTCTTAATTTCTAGAAAGCAAAAAAAAAAAAAAAGATATTGGAGTATTATTTTGGTGCTGACTAATTATAATTACGTATCAAAAGAGAGACAAAGGGACACAATGCAGCCAGTGAGAGTAGCGTGAGGGTCGGATAAGCAAATTTTCGTTGTGTAATTTGCTATGCACATTTTTTGCGTGGTCTCTTTCTTGTAATCTAACCCTTCTTTTTTATTTAGGTTATGTTTTGTATCATTAGCTATGTAGAAAGAAAATTATTGAAACGTCAAGGAAACCACATTGCTTCTTCACTGTGGCTTATTTTGGAAAATATCTGGAGTTGGAGATATTTCAGTCAACATAGAAGTCCAACAATCACTCTTTAAAGTTTTAAACACTTTGGTGTAAAATTTACCATTGTGGGCTAAACCTCAAGCTGTGTTCAAAAAAGAAAAGAAAAGAAAAAGTGTACCTCATGCATGTGCTACACGCAAAATTATTACTCCATACACGGTACTTGCTCTTGGAGTAACAACACATGGTGTTAACTCTGAGGATTTTAGCACCATACATTATTTACAGGGCCTAATACTAAGTGTATGAGCCTCATGTAATGTGTGATAGTCGGAGGAGGAGGAGGAGCCTGGTGTCGTCTGGTGTGGTAGTGGAGTACTGTGAGAGGCCATGAGTTATGAGAAAGGGAGGAGGGAGGAGAAGAGGGAGAGTTTTTTTTTCAAATTTGGGAGAAAAATTAAACCAAGGGCATTTTGGGAACTTTACCCGGTTATTTGAAGCAAAAATGTGAAATTTCCATGTCACCTTGGATGTATAGATCAATCGGGTGGTATGAAGTAGTAAATGGGATGCAAATAGAATCACCCTAAAGTTTTTGAAAGAATAAATCTTTCTATTCGAATATCCTTGAAGATTTGAGAGAGACAATCGTCAACCGATTGAATCCACCTCTGAACACCACTATATCTGAACTTGTTTCAAGTTGATTAAATATCCTAAGCCACGTAAATCCCACGAAGATTTTTAATAAAATTGTTAACTAATTAGTGACCCCATGCATATCCTCTCCATTCCATACTTCATAGACATGTTTTGATATATGATAACACAAGTGTCCAGACCAACTTACGCGCATCTCGATCAGTTCTTGGGACCCAATTTCACCATCCATTAGTGGGGAGTCCAATTAAAACCGGAGCAAAGGTACAAGGTTTTGAATATCAGAAAATGATTTTCAGTTAACTGTCACCAAAAGAGTTGATAGTACTAAAGAGATTTCGAATATAAGACTTTGGGAGAGAGCAAACCACTAAGTCTCGTATTTTTTATTTTTTTTGGGGTAAGTCCCTAAGTCTCATGTTTGCCTAGAGCACTTACTCTCATCCTCTGCAACAATGGTTATTTTTTTGGTTACTTTTTAAGTTTTATGAAATGGATCTGACTGAAACAAATCCATCAATTCAAATCTCATAGTGGAATCCCTTTAGACTTGTAATAATGGAGTACTAGTAATGATTTTTATCCTTTATTTATATGTAGCCCTCTAATACAACATGATATTTCACATAAGCTTTACTTCATTTGAGAGGGGGAGAGATATGAAGGATATTTATAACAAAGTGAAGCCATATTTGGCTGTGATTTTCTTGCAATTTGGCTATGCCGGTATGGGTATTATTGCCAAGTTCGGCCTAAACCACGGCATGAGCCATTACACCTTTGCTGTCTACCGGAATGTTGTCGCTGCCGTTGTCTTTGCTCCTTTTGCTCTCGTCTTGGAAAGGTATGTATTACATAACGTGGCCTACATATCATTTTTTCTTTATTGATTGACGTTATGAGGAATAATTAAAATTGCCCAATTATTAGATGTTTAATTGTGAAAATATGTCTTATTATGAAAATATATATGATATATCATATGTGAAAGGGTACACTTATTGGAAATAAACCCATTCAGAAAGACACCATTTGTGGACAACCTTTACTTGATGGTAGGAAGCATGTTGCTTATAAATACCACATACAGAAATTAAGTTATGTATGAAATTCGACCAATACTTAAATTGGTTCGATATTTAAATTTGTCCAATATTAAACATGTGCAGGAAAGTGAGGCCAAGGATGACACACTCAATCTTCGTCAAGATAATGTTACTGGGCTTATTGGAGTAAGTATGCCTTTTACTAAAAATTACTCAATGAATTTGGCATTTTTTTGGTTTATTCATTTTCTGTAAATCAAAATTAATTAAGCATTTTTTCTCTCACAAATCACAATTGCTTCACAGGCCTGTCTTGGACCAGAACTTGTACTATAATGGGATGAAGTATGCAACAGCTACTTTTTCGGCAGCCATGTTGAATGTCCTTCCTGCCCTAACATTTGTAATGGCTTGGATATTTAGGTACTTGCTTTGCATCATATTACTTCATTTTATGTATGACCTTTTTGGTCCAGAAATTAAGTTATGTCAATTTGTTTGGCCCAACTTCTTTTTGGTTGGAATCCTCCAATGTTAAGTTATGTCAATCTGTTTGGCACAACTTCTTTTTAGTTGAATTCCTCCCAGAAATCTAACATGGTATAAAATCTGGTCTTGGCCTCTTGAGTGGCCTCACCTCACATGGTCGAGTCTCCAACGCCCGAGTCAAATCGCTTTGTCTCCTCAATTCATACCTTCACATGCTCAGAGTGTTTTATCCCACATCACCTATCTAAGCGACCTAAGCTTGGTTAATACTGTATAATCTAGAGACTACTCTATCTTTAGCCAATTGGTTTTAGGTTGGGACCCTCTAAGGAATCTAACATGATTTTGAAATATGGATAGAGGTTGTCTAGACTTTAAATCTTTTGTACGAGCAATTCTTGGGTTTGGGCTGTCCAAAAGTATTTGGACGCCGAGATGGGTGCTCGGGCATAGACACGTGGTACTCGCCCGACACCCAATTTTTTTTCCTTTTGTACAATGAAACTCGATATTTTAAAAAGTAAACTAAATAAAATGCTATATTTTGCTCGATTCAACTCCTTTTACAAACTCTAATTTCGCCGGTGTATGTATATGCATGTACTTTTGAACTCACGCACATCACGTCGTGTTATCGCTAAAGATGTGACTAAAATATCATATGCAAGTGATTTAAAACTTATGTTAGTGTAATTTTTGTAGGCTTGAAAAGGTTAGTCTAGGAAGAAAGCATAGCCAGGCAAAGGTGATGGGGACATTGGTGACAGTAGGAGGAGCCATGATCATGACATTAGTAAAGGGAGCCCTAATTGATCTGCCATGGACCAAAATGGAAGGATATGGCCATGATCAAGCTACCAGTACTGCTTCTGCAACTGATCAACAAGACCCCATCAAGGGTGCTCTTATGATGGGATCTGGCTGTTTCTGTTGGGCTGCTTTCTACATCCTCCAAGTAAAAAAAAAAAAAAATTAAAAAAAAATACAACTTCCCTATCATCAAAATGCACAATTATTCGGCGTAAAATCATCTGTCCCGAGAAGTGTACTAAAGCAACAAAAATCACTAATTGGGGTTCAACCACATTCGTGTTTTTCAGTCCATTTGTCGGGATATTAAGAAATCTAACCCTGGCTATTTCAAACAAAGGTATTAAAATAACGGCACAGACAGACGATGATTCGGCGTAAAACCGTTTGGTATAACTTTTTTTGAACAAGTATATCATTTTTTTGGATATGCGTGAAAGAATCTATTCACGACTGCATGCGTACAGAATTTAATCTCGAATATGAATTAGTCAAAAAAAGAGGTTTTTTTTTTTTTATATTGTAGGCATTCACATTGAAGTCATATCCAGCTGCACTTTCTCTCACCACTCTCATATGTATGCTGGGTTCGGTGCAAGGGGCTATAGTGACCTTTATTCTGGAAAAGGGAAACACATCCATCTGGGCCCTAAATTGGGATACCAAACTCCTGGCTGCAATTTATGGTGTAAGATATCCTTCAATCCACATTTTCTTGCAAATTTTGCATTTGAATTGATAAGAGATGGTGTTTGGACGCAGGGAATAATCTGCTCCGGGGTAAGTTATTACATTTCCGGAGTTCTTATGAAGGAGAGAGGACCTGTTTTTGTATCTGCATTCAACCCTTTAGCTATGGTTATTGTTGCCATCTTGAGCACTTTCATTTTCGCAGAGCAAATTTTCATCGGTCGGTACGAATCGATTTCCTCTCTCACTCCCATATCTCAAACTTTTAGTTCATTAAGAAAAGTCGTACTATTTCTTTTTAATTCAAGAAATAAAGTACTTTTGGTTCATAATTTTTGAACTTTTTCTTGCTGAATTTAAACATCTCAATTAGGACATGCACTATGGCAGGACACAATATCCTCCAAAAAAAAAACCCACACAATCAACCCTGTATTCCAAGGATGGTTTCCATTACCTTTATGATATTTCCCTACTTCAGGAAAACTAACTTGAGTTTATACTGTTGTTCCACCCTGCATTCCGGGGGACTTGGGGAGCCTAAAGCACTACAAGGTTGTAGACCTCCGACCTGACTACTCATCTACACAGTTAATGGTACAGATATGTTTGTTAACTCTTAGCGGTACGAGTATACTCTTAGCTGTGAGAATACATCTGTGAATCTGAATCATTGATTTCAGAAATGAAACCAGGGGTTTACAACCCAGTAGTGCTTTGGGTTGTAGTGTTTTGGGGCACTACAAACGCTCCAAATCCGCATTCCGGACGTTTTCTATGAAGTTTTTCTCAGTCTTCAGCATTGTTGTTAATCATTCCATACATTCCGATAATTATTTACTTGAATGTCATTTCTCTTATCATTTTGTTATACTGAGGTAATTAAAGTTGGTGAAATTTTATTTCTAGGCTTGTTGGAGCAATAGTGATAGTGATAGGCTTGTACCTTGTAATATGGGGTAAGAGCAAAGATCATGAAGATTTGTGTAAGCTGGACATTGATGAAAAGGCTATCACAAATGGTGATAACACAGAGACTGAGGCTTCAAATCATGGATCTATTAAGGATATCAGAGTGGTCCCTAAAAATGAAGATGTTTGAAGAACCAAACAATTAAATAAAATGCTCGAAAATGAATTTCGTTACGACAGATAAGTTCCATGTAAACCCTAATTCTTTTCGCTTTTCTTTCCTTTATTTTCCTCAGCACTGATTCGATTACTTTTATTGTGAAAAGTTCATTCTGTCTCTAGAAAGTGTTGTTACTCGTAAACAGGATAAAATCTGTAAAAATGCATATAGTAGCAACCATCTATTAATGGAATTAAACGCTTCGTTGAATTCTGGGGACAATTTTCCATATAGCATAGTGACACTAAGTATCATCCTAAAGAAAGCAATTTACCGCGCCTCATGACCCAAGTACTTGCTGATTTTGTGTGCGAATGAATTCGAGCAAGTAAGAAAGTTCCGATTTTTGTGAGGTAAGCAGTGCTCTTCTGATGCAGAGAATTCCATTGCTAATCAATACACATAAGTAATTTTATACACAACCACTGAAAAAGTGATGAAAGTGAGAGAAAACAAATACTATTAAGTACACACTGAAGACTGGAAAAGATGTAAAAAAGTGAGAAAATGAATGTCTCGTCATTACGCAACGGAAATTGCTTGAAGTGTTCTGTGTATTTTTCTCTTGTTTTAGCTTTGTAGTTTGGACCGTTTTTCATTTGCTTTCAAAGTTTCAATTTCAATGATCGGGTCTTACCAGTTGTTCCTCAGGATTATGATGCCTTAGGCACTAGGAATTATAAATAAATAAAAAAATAGTAGTACAAATTAACGTCGAAATTTAATGACGTGCAAATAATCAGTATATATAACGGAGAAATACCCAGAAGCAAAAAAGTTTTAGGGATGCTTAGGTCTTTGATTTATCAAGTATAGTTTATACACAAGTCGTTAGATTTGAAGGGGAGACGAAGGGGAAGAGAGAAATCTTGAAGCTACAAATAAATAAATAAAAATTGTTGCAAAGGCTAAAATTTTGATTGCCAAAGAGATTTGGGACAATTGTCTATGGTAAGGATATTTGTGCTTAAAACATGATCTCGAAAAGTCAGAAATCGACTTTCGCTACCATATTACAGGTTTGTTGCTGACGGGACGAGCTACCGGTACAAAATGCAAAACTTGTCCCTAACAATTTCGTCTCAGGGACCAACAAAATTGGTCCCTCAAGGTCTTAACAATTTTCTCCCTAAAGGTCCATTGTGTTGCTAAAACCTTCTAAGGTCTTACCAAAGTCGTTCAAATTCAAAAATTGCTTTTTGCAGCAAACTAACTTTGTCCCTAAAATTTTTGTCTCAAAATACCTGGCGTAAAACCTGAAATATTTGAAACTTCGTTTCCTTTAGTACGTATTGAATTGAATAGTTCATGTGTTAAGCAAGTCAATGCAACACAACACCTTTTTTTCGGGTTGAAGGAATGCGACGAAACTTGTGTTTGTCAAGATTATTCCATTTAGTTATAATACAACACACATAATGTTACATGACGGATTAAATATATAGATTCATTATAAAACCCCTCTAACTTATTAACAAAATACCAAATGCATTTATGTTCACCTAGTGCAACGCCTGACTGATATGCAGAGACGAACAAAAATATATATATATATATATATATATATATATATATATATATATATATATATATATATATATATATATATATATATATATATATATAGGGATCACAATAAAACCAGTTGTGCTTAAGGCATCATTGATGGGGCAGAAAGTCTTCTCTAAAACCTAGCTGAATGAGTGAAAAAAAGCCATCCAGGTTCCTATCCTAGTTATAAGAGGAAATAATTAATCAACATGGAACGAACTCTAATATCTCTAAGGCCTTCATGGACATGCGACCTAAACCCCAACCTGTGGGCATGTGTCACAGAAAACCAACTAAGAGGACCGAAATTAACTTTGTGAGGTCTATGAGATGAACAGTTTCAATTGAAATTACGGACTAGAATGGCCCCTGAACGGCCCAACTAAACCTCACTAGTTGGATGCAATCTAAGCAGGGCCAACTCCAGCTACAGTGACAGATAGATTCATTTTTGCTCTTGTCAATGCCATTCGAGTATTGTTTCTCAACAAGAAACCCCTGCTGCGGGTTCAGACCAAGGAGAGGGAAAAAAATTATCGTAACCAGAATTTCCTCATCCACCCAAATTCCTAACACCTTAACATTATCATCATTTAATACCACATAAGAGCACCATGACTGAGCTCAAAAAACTCAGAAAGCTGGCTCTAATTGCTTTAAACCAAATTTAACATTCCCAAAACAGAGTCAAAATCTGCTTGTCCGAGAGAACATTCCGTCCACAAAAAACAAAATAATAATAACATTGGGGTCTATAAAAAGCTTAAAAGTTTAAACAACGAAGATTTTGTCCCTTCATCAAATACCTGAGAATGGATTTAAGTTGACCATGTTGGTGTATTAAACGCCTTTCACAGATCGGAGGTTTGACAACTTCACAGATTTGGAAAAGCAGAAGTTCAGATATCAAGATTCTATGATCGATTTATCCTTCCCAAAGATACGCTGAAGCTCTCGGGTTGCAGCTTCATATGATGCTGAGAAAAACACAAAAAATCATTAAAAAAACAAATTGGAAAAAGCATCTTCAATGAGCTATAATGTGGAAAATGTCACAGAATACTAACGTCTTATGTCTCATTTCATAATGACTTTAAAAAAATATTCACCTTTCCAACTACAGAAATTCTTCTCATTTATGGGGGATCCAGTGATGGTTTGAATTGTTTCAAAGAGCATCTCTTGAGGAGTACTCCTCAGCTCTTGGACTACTGCATAGATTGTCTTTCCATTCTGAAAGTAAATGTGATCATTCGGGTGCTTGGTCTTACAACCCGCATGCTGCTCTAACTCATATGCATTGAGGGACTACAAACGAGAACTTGAATGACCAGTTAGTCTATAAACACAAAAGGCTAAAAGTTTATTCATGCTTTTGGAAAAATGAAATATAATAGGACCATCACTTGCCTTGGAGAACTTGCAATCCTTGCAGCCACACAGATAACCGGTCCCTTTTATAATTCCTTTAAGACTATGCTGAATGCCACACACACACAAAAAAAAAAAAAAACTGTCACCATAATTGACAATAACGTTCACGCTGATAACAGAAGAATTATAACTCACCTCCCGCGACCAGGAAACATACTTCACAGGAACCCCATCAAGCATACAAGTTGATAACAAGCTTTTGACATTAGCAGGGAAGTTGTTATTCTTATTTTCACCCTTCTTAGAGGGCTTTGGCTCCTTAATCTTCAGAGTGTCTTTGGCTGCAACCTTCTCAGCGGACTTTGGCTCCTTAATCTTCAGAGTGGCTTTGGCTGCAACCTTCTTAGCAGACTTTGGCTCCTTAATCTTCAGAGTGGCTTTGGTTTTAGCAGTTGCTGCTGGAGCTATCATTTGATTCTCAGCTGAAATTTCTAGACTAGGTGCTTTTGAAGTTTGAACAGAGGGTTCATTTGCCACTAAATCATAGCCATTGGTCATCCCACCAGAGGGATTTGTCTCAGGTTCATTCTGAAAATCTCCTAAAGAAATAGTATCTGTCCCACCCTTTCCGTAGTTCTCTACCATAGAAGGATTTCCAGAATTTCGCTTCTTGTCGGTGGTGCTCATGGGTAAAACATATGTGCTGGCCTTGACAGAAGTTGGACGCATCAATATGCTATTCTCAGCTCCCTTATCATGAGAGGGACCAACTGAAATGAAATTCCCATTTTCTTTCTCATAGGTAGAGAGCATCGAAGTAAAATTCTCATGCCCCATGTTATAAGCATGACCAGCATATACGATACTAGCATTTCCCTTTTCATACCCATGACCCATTGATACAAAAGCACCATCGCCCTTGTCAAGACTCTGACTCATACATAAGCTGTTGTCATAACCCCTATAAAAACTGTGACCCATCAACATGAAACTGCCATCTCCTTTGTTGAATGTGTGACCTGTGGAAACGAAATTTTCATTGGGCTTAGGGAAGGTAGGGTCCAATGACATAGAAATCTCTTTCCCTCTATCATAAGCTGGGCCCAGAGATATGTTGTTATCAGTCTCATTATAGGCAGCACCAATGGACATGTTATCCATCCTACTATAGGGGTGGCCAATGGATACAGGCTTGCCATTTTCAGATGGCCTGACTACATTGACTTTAACTCTTCTAATTCCCCCATAATTGATACCTAATGGGGAATCTTCAATTGTACGTGCCATAGACAGATTAACCGATGAGTGGATTCCCAATTGATCTTCAAAGCCCCTCAATTCCGAATTTAAATTCCCCATATCAGCAGTTGGCATTCTCCTATCGAAGATATTGGAAGTCCTTACCATTTCAGAGCCAAATAGGTGGTCAGAAAACTGCCCCGAGACTGTTTGAAAAATTGGAGTGTCGTCCCATAGAGAAATAGAACCATTTGAAACTCCTGACTTAGGTCTGCTACTAAAACCTTCCATCTCTTGCCTCTTGTTGCTGAATAGTTCTAACTCATCCATAAGCCAGTCGTGAGGACGCTTTGGTTCAATTGTTGGAGAGTTATCATACCTTGTGTCTCCATCTGTTAGAGACCCTGCATACCTTGGCATCCAAAAGTTCTTGTTCTGAAAAGACTGTCAAAACACAAAAGTTAGAAATCCACTGTCTATTTAGTCAGGGAGTATCTAACTTGAAACGGTTAGCTCAGTAACAGAATTTACAAAATCATAAATCAATGATATGTATTGGGTACAGGAGAATTAAACTTGTCCAACCTTTAAGAGGAACAACATGTGCACAAGTGTGTGTGGCATCATGAAACAGAACATAAGGTCAGAGATAAAGAGATATCAACTGCATGTAAGAATAATACGGCGAAGTACTGCTAACGCACAATCCAACATGTGAATGCTTGACAGAATCTACGATCTGTCCAAGGGACAATTATTAAGGATGGGGATCTAATTCTAATCTCAACTGCCTATAGAATATATGGAAGCTTAGAGCAGCGGACTGACAATACCTTGTAATAGGAAATGCATGTTTATGCCTGAAATCCTCAGTACTTAGATTGAGAGGCTTACTTGGATTCATAATTGAGATGATATTCCATAGCAGAGCCCATTCACATTTACTTTTAAAAACCCAAACATCGATGATCTCCAAAAGATTCTTGAAAATATATTTAAGTTGAAGAAATCGACAAGATGTGGTCTGACAGGGCAACCACATTTCCTTTATTTTGGACTAACATTGTCAAAACGTAAATCTGTCTTAAAGCATTCAAATCAGCTTATTCTTTCTTAAGAGAGTATTCCTTAAAAAGGATTTCACACATAAATGTACCTATTTTGTTTAGTTATCATGTACGAGTATAAAATTGAACTATGTACAATTGTACATGTGATAGCAAGAAGCCTATTACCTTCATGACTTGAACAACAAACAAGCTGAGTCGAGCCTTAAGGTGTCTGAGCTCAGCTCGGTCGAAAATAGTAAGGCCTAAGCTCGGCCTGAGCTCGATCAAGCCTAGAAAACCAAGCTGGAGCTCAGCTTACCAAATGTTTACAAAGCTCAAGCTCGGCTTACCAAATGTTTACAAAGCTCAAGCTCGGCTCGGCTGAACTCAATGTTATATAGACAAGCCGAGCTCAACTTGAGCTCGAGCTCATCAAACAATTAACATCATCCTTTTTATAGACCAAATCACCAAAGTAACGAAACGTAGAATCACAATAAAAAGTTTGCATTAACAATATCGTGAGCAGCCTTGTCAGGCATAACCTCAGAAATGGAAAATTAGAATAGAAAAACCCTAAAAAAATAACAAAAATAGAAGAAACAAAACCCTAAAATATTTTACACCTAAACAACTTGACTCGCAAGTTGACTCAAGCCAAGCTTCAGCTAACTCGAGCTTGGCTTTTTTAAACACACGACTAGAAATTTCCGACTCAAGCTCATTCATTTGCTTCACGAACCAAGCTTGAACAAGCCCTTACTGAGCTGACCCTCAAGCAGCTTGCCAACAACTTGTTTGTTTGCAGCCCTAAACTTGTGATTGGTATGGCGGGGAAAAGTTCCATTGTGTCGAATGGAGGCAAGTTGGGTGTCCATCCCCCTTTGACTCCCTTTATATTTACTTTGGTGATGGTTAGGTCACAAAGGATGGTGATAGAGCAAAGGATGTGGTAGGACTTTTTATAGAAAGGGATCATGTTTCTGTCTCATTTGCAGTTTTAAACGAAGGATATCTTTTTTCCATCCATGAGGAACTAGTTAACTTGATGTTAGAGCATCCCTAGGGTTGTTTTGGGTGTCAAGGTTGACTTGAGTAAAAGCAATAACGCGAGTATCAACCCACAATGTTCTAGATTACGAAGGTTAATCGAGATTTTAGCGTGTTCCATTTGATCATTTCCCTTTTTAAGTACCTAGCTACATTTGGGATACAAGCCCAGGGCATAGTGTTTCGAGTCCTAATGTCGAAGAAATTAGATAAACTATTGGAGAGGTGGAACACATATATTTTCTAAGGGAGGAAGTATACTTAGTGCAGTCTCTCTTTTGCAAGATTCGAAACTATTATTCATCCTTTCAAGATTCCAATAGGAGTAGCGAATGAAATATAAGGAGATGAGGGATTTGTAGAGGGAGGGTATAGATGAAAGAAAGTACTAACAATTATCAAGCCAACCCCAAGGGGTTTGACTACGCGGCATGGGACACCAACCAAAGGCTTGCCCCCCAATTATCACAAGATCGAACCTCCTAAAGGCCAAATGTTCTAAACCTTGGGGAACCTACAAGGTTTGCCGATTGTTAACTTCAGGGTCTTAAGATTAGTCGAGGTGCACACAAGGTGGACCATACACAGTTAAAAAAATAGCATTTATCAAACTAGAAGTTGACATGGTGTCCTATGAATAAAGGGATCTTGGTCTTGGAAACTCTATGGCAAGTAATATGGCTTTTATTGGAAAAAGTTATGAAGGTTTCTGTGGAAACTTTATAACCAACCCAAAACCAATTGGCAATTAGTGGAGAGGTCCCAACATTATATTAAGTGATCACTCATTCCATCCTCAAGCATTGTGGTACTATATTACTTAACATCCCCTTCACATGCAGCAGCATTTGAGGTTTGTTGTGTATAGCCTCCTTTAGATCTATCACCGTGCAGCCTTTTTCCTGGTCTATCATCATAGGGTGTGGATTGTAAATTTTCAAATGTACGGTGGAATGCGCCTTGCTCTGATACCATGTGGAAACTTTATATCCAACCCAAATCCAATTGGTAATGAGTGGAGAGGTCCCAACATTGTATTAAGTGTCCAATCAAGTTCGAGCATAACTATTTACGACATTCCATTGCAAGAGTAAATATACGGTTCACAATAATGGTAGGAGCTTTTGGTAGTTAATTGGGCTAACTCTTGATCTCAAATCTATTTCACTCATTTGCCTTTTTCTTACGGCATGCTCGTCATTGTTCTTGTTTCATATTCTTCCCTTTCTCTCGTTTTGTATCCTTGAAAGGGGTAGTGGGAGAAGACTGTCCAATTTTGGAAGATCTTTGGGCAGATAATATTCATTTTGCGTAATCTTTCCATATTTAGATCGGTCAATTCAATGCCACTGTGTTTTCATCTCTTCTATGGCATCTTCCGACTTGGCTCCAATTTCTTAGGATTTCAAATTTGTTAAGAGTTATTAGTAATCGTGGGTCGGTACAAATGGTGCCTTTGTTGGCTATACCTGATGACTTTTCCTTAAGACCTAATCGTAGTTATAAATGGGTGTTGTCACTCAACTCTTTCGGGATTCTTTTGTGGTAATCTTCTCAATAAATTGTTTGTCCTTCTCATCCTTTAAATGAGTTTGGAAAGCAATGGCACCTCCTTAAGGAAAAAAAAATTTCTATATGGACTCTCGCATAAAGCAATCTCAAAAGCAATGGCATCTTTAAGAGAAAAAGAAGTTGCAACATTTGTCCTTAGTGTTGTATATGCGTAGGAGGAATGTGGAATCATCACATCACCTTCCAAAAACTTGAAGATCCAACTACAAGAAGACAAGTAGTTTGAGACAACATTGCTTTGATATCTTTTGCTTCTATTTTCTTTGAGAGACGATCCCCAACAAAAAAAAAATTAAAAAATATTGAAGCTATAATTGTAAACCATGATAGAATCCATTGCCTTTCGGCATTGTCCTTATGGCACCAATTTTTCCTATTTGCGGAGATTTTTCCGATGGCTCCGGCTAATTGCTTTGAAATGATCTTCTCCTTACACAATGGACAATTGATAGCAGCCCAACCGTTGACTTAAGTTCGAGAAGAATCTTGCCTCTCCTTATGACTTTTGGAGGGGGTTACAGATGGTCTACCATCAAAGGGGACATGTTGATATATTGTCCCGACGGTCTAGTTCTTTTCTTTGGATTGTTTGTTAAGGCTTTGGTTGCAACAAGAAGGCAATAGCTCTTTTCAAGGTTCTTTTATTATAGCAAAATACTAGTCTCAGAGGACAAGTTTGAAGAAGTTTACTCTCCATAGGAGAGTGTTAGTATTTCAGTACTTTGTTAAGCCTTCATCAGAGAGTGTGAGTACTTTGTCATCCTATTGGGCTTTGGTATCCTCTACACCATTTAAGTAGACACCTTAAATTGTTGTTTTAAGGATTGGACAGAGATCCGGGACATATAACATAGATGCTATGTTTTTATTTACTTGGGAAGACTTTGTTGTCAAACCCTATTGTACTCTTTCCCTAATAGGCTCATACAATCTCTTTTGTTTCGAATATTAAACGAATAGAGGACACAAAATCCCCAGAGAAGCATTAATTTTGCAGGACAAGAAATGAAAGCTCCTAAGAAGCAGTATTTTTATTGTGTTCGGACCTCGCCAAATGGACTCCATAAGAAATACACCTTCAAATACATGCATTTGCTTCATTCATTGCATTAAGTTTTGAGTATAGTTCTGCATGTGTTTACTGTTAATGGTGCAAGGATTATGTGTATCAGAACGGTATAAATTAGGAATTGTGGGGTAACATAGATTTATTGGAAGCCGATTAAAAAAAACATATAGAGATATTTGAATATGAGATCTTACTACAGGTTTTGAGGGTGTTGACATCGACATAGGTCGAGGTCCCACACATCTAACCAGCTCACATGGTTCGTGAAGGCTCTCCTTCTTGCCTTGGGGTCGAAGTCAGGCCAGGACCAGGAAGTTGAGAAAAACAAAAGGTCACGTCTGGGGCTTCCGTCTATTTGATTTCACGGTTGCCGAACTGATCTTGCAGCCACAGAAAACGAAGGCCCAAGAGGCTTCCATGCCATGTAATCCTGCAGCCATGGCTTCAATCAGGCGGAAGTGACACTGATTGGTCCGCCACGCGATTAGTTCTGCGATCCTGGTTCTGCTAGGTTTCTAGCAATTCCTTTCCTCTTCGACTTTTGCTTCATTCTTTCCTCATATAAACGACCCAATGAGCTCAATAAAGTTCATCAGAACTTCTCCTCTTCTCCTATATACTCCCAAAATACTTTCCCCGAACTCTAACCTTCTTATAGCTCTTTTGGGTTGCTGTTTGACCAATGAAAGAGTGTGATGGTGTTGATTGCCGGAACTTCAAAGGGTAAAACAACTAGAATCTAATTTGCTTTTCCCTCCGTATGGGTTAGTGATCCATGTTTCTAATAACATGGCTAACACCAAGAGTTTCCAAGTAGTTCCATGCTTTCTTTTAGTCATTCAAGGATAAAATACAATTGTAGAGCCATAACCAAGTATATAAAGAGCTGCAACACAAAAGATATGTTTCATATCCACCCATACTGTGTCAGTTGGTCCCGTGAACCCTACCAAAACTACATTTCTCTTCCAGAATATCTTATGTACCCAGAGTGTGGAAAGCCATACACCTAACATCGTGTACGTGAGATAACTAGAAACAACGTGTATCTAATAAAGCTGATATACCCTACAAAATCAAGCAATCACTTTTTATCACGTATGTAACAGCCGCAATCATCGAAAAATGGAAGGCATTAAGCATTATCTAAGTCTACAAACCAGAATCTTACTCTAGTCCAAGATGCACACCTATTCCTCTCCTGCCATACATTTCACCTAAGGCATCGGGAAGTAACCACCAAAACGTTCTGTATTCTTTTTTAAAGTGAAAAAAAAAAAGGGAGGCCGACAGGACTACATATCTCAAAGAGACACCGACATAGAGAAGAACAAGTTACAACTCCCGCTTAACAGTTGCTGTCCTCCATTGGAATAGTCCAAAACTATAAACACTTAAGGGTGTGAAAGAAGGAACAAAAACTATACAGGAAACTTAAGGGGTAGTGACAATGTGCAAAAAAAAAAAAGACAAAATCATGAAAAAATGAAGCTCTCTGCTTGGCACAATGGTCTCTGTGAGCCCTCTCATCACTTAATGCACAATTGTCAACGTGCAAAAACATTTAAAGAATCAGATACGCAGTGTAAGAGAAATCTAGCACTTATTGCAATTTATCATAATCACGATGATCTTTGTGAGCCCTATCATCATTTTGATGCCCAATTGTCAACATGCAAAATGTTTAGAGTGAGGTATGCACAGTTAGAAAAATTAGTACTTTAATCAAAATTTATTATAACCGGATAGTTCATCCAAAAGCAGCAAGGTAGCCGAGAATAGAAGCACAAGGGAGGCAATTAAATTTCCAACTGTCTATCAGCTTTCTAAATCCAACTGTGTTGATCATGCAATGCATTTATTCAAATGCAGAAATTTAAAAAATAGAATCTAGCTGAAAATAATTCTCTACACGAGTCAGTAGCTTATTGTTAATTAAAGAAACTCAACCACGAATCTCGAGGAAATAAGGGTGGATGGTCCAATAGTTGTGTAGCTGCACTGAAGTAGTTAAAAAACCGAAAACTTCAGAGTTGGAGACCAACTTTAAGTCTAATCATTTCCTTTGCTGAAAGAAAAAATGGTAGGAGGGGTGACCAGGCCTAGCAAACCGAGGGAGTTGGTCTAACGGTTGTGCAGCAACACCAAAGGACGACTGGTTGTGGGTTCAATTCCTATGAAGAGGAAGTTGATATGTTTGTTGATACAATCAGTCTATAGGCACACCCACTCGAACACACCCCATCGTGTGTGAACTACCTCAGCATCTCACACGAATGACCGAAGCTGCTCAATTTTCTTAGAATGTTTTTTTAAGGGTTCTAGAAAAAATCAGGTTTAGTCGGTCATTGGTAAAGGCTTGAAACTTGAATAAATCAATCGAGTCTTTACCAGTATCTGACTGAGCAGATTTTTTTCAAGAAACCTTAAAAAATAGTTTTAAAAAATTGAACAGCTCTAATCATTTGTGTGAGACCCCAAGGTAGGTCCCACACACAAGGGGGTGTAGTTGGGGTGTGTTCTAGTGAGTGTGCCTGTAGACTTATTCTTGTTGATACATCAGATTAGATTCTTCTAACATATAAAATAAAATCAGATTAAAAAAAACAAATTCACAGGAATGCCAAAATTATCCAATCAAACCAACCAAACGAGAAAGAACTAGAAAATTTTCCATAAATCAACAGATAAAATACCCAAACAGAATTGTAGTAGAAAATCCACAATCATAGATTTTAAATAAATAAATAAATAAAAACCCACCATTTTCCACCCCACTTTTGCTCTTCTTTTGATCAAAGAGAATTGACTGAGTCAGCTCACTATATCAACAATCCAAATGCCTTCCCATAATCCTTAAAGCCAAACCTAGTTAAAGAAAAACTGTTTAACAAAAATTGATATCCAAAATCTGAATTGAACTGCAATTGAATTACCCACATTACATGATATGCCTATATCTATATATATACACAACATGCATGGTATGAACCCATGAAGGAATAAAGAAGATGAAACTCAATCAACGATACAGAAAAATGTGGAGACTTAACTCTACCAGTGAGAGAGTTTCAAGGTGGAAGTACCTTAGGTGGTGCCGGAGGAATTTTCCGGCAACCCTACGCCGGTGAAAACAGAGCCGAAAGTTTTCGTCAATATAGGAATGAGAAATGAAAGGAACTGAAGAGTGTGAAAGTTTGGCAATTTTATACTGTTGCGAAAGCTATGGTGTGGTTTGGTGTGCCATTAACGTATGTGTTGCATTTTTTTGTACGTACACGTGGCATGTTTAGGCGTTAAGAACTTAAAATGGTTTGGCTTATTTCGATACTCCCTCCATCCTAATTTTAGTCCTTTTTAAAAGTTCGTGTCACTTTTTAAAGTGTAATATCTTATAATTTATAATCTTTTAGGTAATTTTGAACACTTTATTTATTAGATTAAATTAAGATCTATCAAACAAGATTCATATTGCATATAAAATGTATTACTGATTGAAAGATATAATCGTTTTTTTATCCGGTTAGGATAGAACGAGGAACTATAAAATTAGGACGGAGGGAGTAGTAAATAATTGGATCCGGTTGGATCTTATGTTTTGGACCGTAGAAGACAACCTAAATATGGACCATCCGATTATCGAATTATGTTTTAAAACAAGAATAAGGGAGACATTTGGGTGTGTAGAATGATAGACGTTCGGATGTGCCAGTTCTAAGTACAGATTAGTTGATTTAAGTTTTTACTTTGCTTCTGGTTTTTGGTTTGTTTTTTTATTACATGTGTTGTATTGTGTAATGGTTTGAGTTGGGAACTCATTTGGGTTCTCTACTGCTATTGAATTCATCATCCCGTCTCAAAGGTGTTGGATCTATTTTGAAAGGTGTGTCTCGAAGCTAGTAGCCCTTGAGAGCCTTATCATGCCGTGATCGTTTTCAATTGTTAATGATTTTGCTTCCATTCCGGTCTTCTGATGTAATCCTTATCGGATGACATTGTTATAAAAATTTTGACCCTTTCAAAAAAAAAGAATAATACTCCCAAATGGAATTGTATATAAATAAGGGATTAGTTGTACTATGTTTAGTTTTGGTTAAAATCTCGTACAAATAGCGGAGTTATCAAAAGTTATCGGGCAAATTGGGTTTCGGGTATTTTGTGATTATCGTGTGCCGAAAACCACAGGATTAAACTTTTGTATTTCCCAATCACACGTTCCGTCATTTCTTGGCCCCATTTAGCAAATGTGTCCTATGGATTGTCACCGGAGAGGGATTATCTTGTGAAAGTGGACGCAGTTTAAAGAGATATGGTTCATGACGTGGCCACAATTCTCTGGCCAAGTAAATGAAACTACCAAGCATCAAACCAATATAATTCTTCCACGTGTATGACTATACTTTGGTACCCCTAACTTGTTCCATGGGAACACTAACTTTTTAAAGTCTACTTTGTTTTGTCCCTTTTTTTTTCCGTCACTTTTCCCGTGTGATCTTCTACTAGTATGTTTTTGTTTTTTCTACCGTAACAAGGCAAAAATGCCAGGAACAGAACCCTGGACACAGCTCCTTACATACACGTGATTTCACATACATTATTACACGGGATTACATGTCTATGAGCGGTTACGTTCGAAGTTCTGTCCGGATAATTGTGTTCCTAGCATTACTCCGCAACAAATTTTTGCGAGCACCTCTCATCGTCCACTATCAAGGGCCCCATTTAAAGGCATATTAAAACTCGGGATAGATTGGTTAAGGTGTAAATAGCATTTAGAGCTTTCAAACGTAAAACTTTATTCTAAAGTTTCAAGCCTCAGTCACCCCTTCATATGAATCTAGTAATCATGGGAAAACAATGAGATTCCACCAATGTTTTAGTTTGCCAATTCTAATAATCTATTTTAAGATTTTCCATATATGAACTTTTAGATAAATAGATAATTTTTTGCATATAGTCATGTCAACAAATTCTACTATTACCTAATGAGAAATGAATGTAATGATATTTGAATTCTGTCAACAAAAAAAAAAAAACTTGATGAGATGCTTGACAATTGGACGGTGATGAGATGGGCTTTGGTAGAAAAGCATGGTAGGCATGAAGCACACTGAATAGTCTGCACTGATTATAGTGATAAATAATGTGATCACTCCAGATTACCTAAATCTGAGTCCAGATTACATGTGAATTTAATGTGTAACTGATAGGATGGAGTTAATGTAAGTAACCGATGATTGTCTCACTGATGATCTCATGTTTCTTGTTTTTCTTAAGGACACTAATGAATAATGAGCAACAAGTGGGCCCCACGCCAACCAAACTACTTGCGAACAGAAGTCGAGTTTAAGTTCAAGTTTTAGGCTAGTGAAGTAGAGGAGCTGAGCTCAACACTCAAAAACTCGGCTAGGTTCGCAAAAACTTTGCTTGCTTCTTTAAGCTTGGCTACTTGTAGAAATGACTAGGTTACAAATATTGAACCAAACTTGATCTCAAATTTTAGACTTGTTTAATAAACAATCTCAACTCCACCATTACAAAACTCTACTCGACTTGACCCTAGAAACAACTAGCAATTGAAATCATTGTCCATCTTAAATTATTAAAAATAAAAGTTCTAATGAGTAGTAAAGTGCAATGAATATGTTCGTGTTATAATTGAATTTCTAATAATGAATAAACAAATTGAGAAGGAAGGAGTAAGTATAATTATAGTCTTCATTTTCAAAGTGATATTCTCTCAATCTCTTCATGTTAACGTTGAGGGTTCAAACTCCATATGGGACGGTTAAGGGTAAATTCCCGTTCTATTTTTTGTAAATCTTGTCTAGAATGGGTTTGTTAATTTAATGTCAAAAAAAATGCAATATAACTAGAAAACATTAATTATTCGGCTCGTTATAGAAATGACTTGTTTACAAGCGAACCAAGCTTGAGCTCAAATTTTAGACTTATTCAATAAACAAATGCAACTCGACCACTAAAAAACTCGGCTCAACTCGACCTGACCCTAGAAACAACTAGTAATCGAAATCATTGTCCATCTTAAAATATTAAAAAAATAAAAGTTCTATGAAATTTTTCATTTTCCTTCCTGTCTTTAATTGAAATGAGTAGTATACTTTAACGTTGAAAGGGTATCTCTTGAAAAATCACGAAATGAGTAGTAAGGTGCAATAAATATGTTCACTTTATAATTGATTTTCTAATAATGAACAAACAAATTGAGAAAGGAGGAGTAAATATAATTACGGTCTTCATTGTCAAAGTGGTATTCTCTCAATCTATTCATGTGAACGTTGTGGGTTCAAACTCCACATGGGACAGTAAGGGGTAAATTCCCGTTCTATTTTTCGTAAATCTTTTCTAGAAAGGGTTTGTTAATTTAATGTCAAGAAAAATGAGTAAATATAATTACGGTCTTCGTTGTCAAAGTGGTATTCTCTCAATCTCTTCATGTGAACGTTGTCGGTTCAAACTCCATATGGGACGGTTAGGGGTAAATCCCCGTTCTTTTTTCATAAATCTTGTCTAGAATGGGTTTGTTAATTTAATGTAAAAAAAAAAAAAGCAATATAACTAGAAAACATTAATTACTTTAGATTTTGACCCACATGTAATAATTCCAATGATTTGCCTGGCATGGATTGTGTTTGAAACTTTTTAAGATTATACTGTAGTGAATTTACCCCTTAAACACCTAACTAATCGTGTAATTATCAACCCTGCATATTATGTCAATCTGCAACATATTACCCAATGGTAAAAATAAGACCATGACAGGATTAACCATATATCTTTACTTTTAATCTTTTGAAAAGAAAAAAAAAAAAAAAAACACATATGCAGATCTCTCTTCTCCAGAACCCAATCTTGAGTGGACTTGGGTTGATCGCTGCGTACTTGCGTTGATGTTGTTGAAACAATAATTCCAGTTGTTACTTTCCCTAAATAAATTTCTTAAAAGCTCTGGTTCATTATGCAATCAGGGTTAATTAATTAGTTTGATCATGTACAATATCTAAATCCCATGGTGCACAAACATTCCAAACCACGAAGCCACTAGAGAGATTGTCCGGTCGTTAACTTTAAAGTCCCGGAATTAATCGAGATTCACACAAACTAGCCGAACATTTGGCTTTTGAAAAGAAAAAAAATTATACTGCAAAATCTAAGCGTTGATTACTTAAGATTCTAAAACAAACCACTTTAGATTAGTTAGTTGGAGTTTCATCATATCGTCCTTGTTTTACACACATTCATTGCGCATATCTCACCATACATTACACTCGTTTCTTTGTCTTTTTTTGAGATATATGAAGAAGAAAAAAAATCACGGAATAGGGCAGCTTGCAGGCACAACAGGTGCCCAGAAAACGGAAATCGTCCCGAGCCCAAAAAAATATAAGAAACAATTCACTATGTATAGCTTCTTACTTAGAATAAACTTGTAAAAAAATAAAGTCGATCAGATACGTGTACCGTATCAAACAGACCACAGTTGTCCAAAAAGTTTAATTTTTCGAACATTTAGAACTGTCCAAAAATGTGGTTCGTTCACTAAGTTACTAATATTCGATCGACTTAATTCTACTGTTTTAATATTTACTTCTGTTAACAAAATCGAAAGCTTTATGAAAAAATAAAGAATAGACGAAAAGAAGAAGGAAAGATATTAAAATCCTATTAAATAAATCAATAAAAAGCTCTCCAAACTAGACCTAAAAAGCAATGTATTGTTTTTTAGAAATTACATTCTTGTGTCCTGATGCATATGAACCGCTTACTTCCTTCTTTTAGAAAAAGGGTGATTTGTCTATATATCCCTTCGACTTTGCACACGCAAACACTTTGGTCCTTCTAGTTCAATTTAGACAAAATAAACCTTTTAATTTGAAATTGGTTCCAATGTGATCCCTCAGTTGAGATCTGTTAGTTTTTTGGAAGGAAAATGGACATGTGCCAAGCACATGACCATTTGGGAGGGGTAAAGTCGTCCATTCCTCTCACCTCTCCCCCGCTCTTCCACTTGTTGGGAGCACTGGGCTTATTTTTGTTCCTAACAAAGAAAGAGAGAAATGGAAAGAGAGCAGCCACAATTGAGGTCTATCGATAGTTTGGGACAATGGATCGCTGAATAAGTTTCCTTCTCCTAAACATTACTACTATTTTCTTTGTTATTTCTCTTTTATACTTTTTTTTTGTGTAAACAAATAAATTTGAGTGGCCAAGTTTCACCTCCAAAACCCAAGCTACCAATGCCGTTTAACCTTTGCAAACCACTAAGTAACCCAAACCCACCAATTACTCTAATTAAAGAAACAAATTTCCCATTGATGTGATATAATTCCCTAAGCACCCATGCACTAAACCACGAAACCCATAAGCTGACTCGGTATCGTCACCACCGATTCACATAATCAAAACACAACTAAGTTGTTTACATCCTCCAATGGAGGTTAGGGTTGTTGTGGGGAAGAGAAGGGAGAAGGGAGAGGAATGGGCAACTTTACCCCTCCTAAAAGGTTATGTGCTTGGCACATGCCCGTTTTTTGTCCAAAAAAACTAATAGATCCCAGCTGAGGGATCACATTGGAATCAATTCCAAATTAAAAGGTTTATTTTGTCTAAATTGAAACTAGAAGGACCAAAGTGCTTGCGGGTGCACAGTCGAAGGGATATATAGGCAAATCATCCTTTAGAAAATGAAAAGACCATTCTAAATAAAGTGCACATTGAGCGGATAAGTCATAAAAGGTGAAAGGTATGTTTGTTTGCAGAAATGTTTTTTTAACAAATTTTAACATCTCGAGGAGTCATACCTACTAAATTTTTACAAATTAAAATCTCATTCTGAAAGAACCAATAATTATTTTCTTTTGAGTTGTTTGTTTTAAGAATTAGATTTACATAAATCTGAAATTCTTCACAATCAACCCTAAGCCCACCTCCAAATAGTCTGGCCCGAAAGAGAGTGAGATGGTCCTAAGTCATCAAGAAAGAATGTCCAACTTAATATGGACTGGGCTCGCCGCCACCATTATGACTTCAGGATCCAATTGAAGCCTGAAGGTCCACCTTTGCTCCATTTTCACCTTTGCTCCTAAGGAAAACGGAAAGGTAGTTAAAAATAAATAATAAAAAAAAAAAAAGGAAAACAGAAAGAACAAGAAGCAAATTTGGCATACAAATGTACTAGCGGGAAACCCGTGCTATGCACAGGATGAATTTAGATACACGCAATTAGTTTAAATTGTCAAAATTCATTAATCGTTCAACACCTATACCCAAAAAAAATTGCAATTTAGCAAAATATCTAAAAAGTAACCTTACAAAGAAAGTTCATTTGGAATACTTCAATGCTCATTTACTATTACTCGACATTTCTTATTGAAGGGACAATAACTTATCATATATAGCAAACAGTAACTGTAAGTTAATTGAGATGTGTTTTGGCCTAAAGAGTTAGTTGGCTTAGTTTTTCAATTTTTTTTGATTTTTTTTCATGTTTTTTAGTTTTGCATCAACTTTTTGTGTATTATTGTTTTGTCTCGTTAAAAAATGCATATAACTTTTCCATTTTTTAATCCATATTTTGGCTTTTTGCATGGATCATCAAATTAAACTTTTATGCAGAATTCATTGTTTTTGGAGAGAGAAAATCTTGTATAGTATTTAAAAAGTGAAAGTGATTACTTTTGCTGTAAAAATCTGTATGTCTTTCCTTTTACACAATTTATTTTGCTGTAAAAAAAATGGTCAACCAACAGAAAGCTTATTGACCAACAAATAAAAGTAGAGAAAAGAAGATAAGATAGTGGTATAGCAAAATGGCAATAGTGATAAAAAAATAATTTTGATGTTTTATGTGGACAAAACCATTCCTTTTCTTTTGTACGAAAGAAAATTTACATTGATTAAACCCAAACCAACTACGCAATCCATCTTTTTTTTGGGACCGTTTCACATTCGAATTATTGTTCTCATGATCCATGTTGTGACGTTAACAAAATTTACATAATGAATCACACTCATGAACCACACTTAACAGTGTCTTATGTCCAAATAAAGTTAAGCATCAATTGGGATATGGTTATTGTTAAATGATTTTTGTTTTTTACTTTGAACAGATAAGAACAAAAAATTTGACTTTACTCGGATAAAAAAAATGCATATAACTTTTTCATTTTTTTATCCATATTTTTTGCTTTTTGCATGGATCATCAAATTAAACTTTTATGCGGAATTCATTATTTTCAGAGAGAGAAGATCTTGTACAGTATTTAAAAAGTGAAAGTGATTACCTTTGCTGTAAAAATCTGTAAAAAAATGTCAACCAACAAAAAGCTTATTGACCAATAAATAAAAGTAAAGAAAAGAAGATAAGATAGTGGTATAGAAAGAAGAGAAGAGGGAGAGAGATAGCTAGGAGAAATATTAGATTGTAAATCACCAACTCATGTAAAAAAGCTTAAAATGTTAGAAAAAGAGATAACTTTATCATTTATATCTTCAACGGAAAAAGAGCAGAGAGATATATACCTGATCTTACCTTCTACGGGACTGCCTATCGTTCAACTTTGGCAAAGCTGCTGAAGGGGAGGATTAGGGATGGTACTGATACGTAACTCGATTCTCCTTCACTAATGGGGATATGGTTGATGCAAAGCTAGACAATTAATTTGATCATATAATAGCATGTGATTAGTTAGGCAAAGCATGAGATATAGTTTCTTGAACAATTTCCTTATTACTCTCCCCATTTTTGGACTTTCTATTATTCTTCTATGAAATTAGTTAGGCAAATTTCATAAACAAATTCCAAATTCCTTTTCGGAATTTGTTACCATAAGACTATTTTTCCATAGGAAATTATATTTTCTTAGGAAATTAAGAAGTTTTTTCCTTTGTAAACGACATGTTTTATTAGGAAATGAGATACTTGTTTCCTTTCTCAACGAATAAAATCATTCCTTTTGTCGTTAAAAAATATTTACATATAAGTAAAGAATCATTCTTTTTCCTTTTCTTTTTACCCAAAAAAAAACACACACCATTCCTTTTGTCATTCAATTTCGTTAATATAATTTTTACGGTAACCAAATATAAAAATTCGGGAAAATTGGAAAATTTTCAAATTGGGAAAATTTCCTTTTGTCATTCAATTTCGTTAATATAATTTTTACGGTAACCAAATATAAAAATTCGGGAAAATTGGAAAATTTTCAAATTGGAAAAAGTTATTGGAGAAGAATTTCCTTATTATTCTCCTCATTTTCGGACTTTCTATTATTCTTCTATGAAATTAGTTAGGCAAATTTCCGTAAACAAATTCGAAACCATAAGACTGTTTTTCCTTAGGAAATTATATTTTCTTAGGAAATTAATAAGTTTTTTCCTTTGTCAACGACATGTTTTATTAGGAAAGGAGAAGTACTTGTTTCCTTTATCAACGAATAAAATCATTCCTTTTGTCGTTAAAAAATATGTACGTATAAGTTAAGAATCATTCATTTTCCTTTTCTTTTTACCTAAAAAGAAAACCACACACCATTCCTTTTGTCATTCAATTTCGTTAATATAATTTTTATGGTAACCTAATATAAAAATTTGGGAAAATTGAAAAAATTTCGGTTATTTTATCGGAGAAGAATCATTACGACAGCAAAACTTAACTCGGTAAGGAATTAAAAACTACCATTTAGGACTTTGCTAATTGCTTAAAAAGTGCAAAGGATTTGGGGACACGTGGCAAACTCAGGAAGCTCCATTCACCAAAGTCATTCTGCAATACTATAATAAATTTTGGGTGTTTTTACCATGTATTGATCCAACCTCTTATGCATAAG
The DNA here is from genome assembly GCA_022606695.1 of Vaccinium macrocarpon. Lineage (NCBI taxonomy): Eukaryota > Viridiplantae > Streptophyta > Magnoliopsida > Ericales > Ericaceae > Vaccinium > Vaccinium macrocarpon. The sequence continues at coordinate 5,273,427 of CM040177.1, read as the reverse complement.
GTTTAATTTTGTTGAGAAGAATCTGCTAAGTGCAGACCATATAACTTGGGTTCAATATATCGAATGAACTTAAAACCATTTGGCACATTTGAGTGTCAGATTATTTTTATAAAGAATCGGATAAGATGGGATTAAAGACGGCAATAGATTGACAAGTGTGGTCCAATGTATTTTAGATGGGATTATATGAATGGATTTTTTTGTACTATTGGATGAGAAGTGAGATAATCCAAGGAAGAAGAATAGCTAGCCTATTATGTTCGTTCCAAAAAGTTAACCACCCTCCATCCCAAATTAACAATCTATGTCACTATTCTAACTTGATGGAAAAAAATAATATATATATATATATATATATATATATATATATAAAATGAAAGATGTTCTCCTAAGGGATCCCTTATTAAAATTTAGTGCGGACCTCATCTTTACGGATCAAATTTTGATGATCCGAACTGCTCAATGTTTCTAAAATGTCTTTTCCAAGGTCTATGCTAAAAATCTTCAAAAAAAAATACCCGGAAGGGCTTGATCCAAACAGTTTTCGGTACGATCAAGCCCTTCCGGTTTTTTTTTGAAAATTTCTATTGTGGACTTTGGAAAACGCATTTTAAAAACATTGAGCTGTTCGGATTGTCAAAATTTGATCCGAAAAGTTGAAAAAGGCTAGGTCCGCACTAAATTTTTAATAAGGGATTCCTTAGCAGAACATCTTCCACATATATATCTTCTAATATATAAGACTTTGTATATGCAATGTGTATTAAACAAAATTTTTGAAATCTTTAAAAATATTAGTATATATTGAAAGATAACAAATTGAAAACATAATCGAAAAAGTGAAAGTGGACTATTAATAAATTAGGATGGAGAGAGTAGATTACTTAGAGAGAGAAAAATTGTGAAAAGTACTTTATTTATTTTTATCTAAAAACTTCACATTTTTTGCAATAAACCAACTTTCTTAGACTGATGGAGTTAGTAAAAAGACATAATAGTCCAGGCTTTAACCCCACCTCTCTCATATATATTACAATTAAACATGTCCAATATTATATTAGAACTCAATCATTAGTATTTTTATCCCATATACGAATTAAAATTCAAGCTTGTCTTAACAATCTCCTCTCCTGTATGAACCGTACATTGAGCTTCATTCATTGGACCATGACCCCCTTATATTCAAAGTCCTTGATTCTAATCTGTTAGCACTTTCCAACACTGTTTTCCAAGCTAGACTTATATTCACTTCATCTAATGATCAATTGAGAGCCATCCAACATACTCCGTTCAAAGGCTCCATGTCGCGGGTCTACACATCCAACTGCATGCTCCATCAATAGTCGTGTTAAATTTTCCATCCATACATAGATCATCAACCGTCGACTTTCATTTTAATTGTCGGGAGTTTGTGTGTTTTATTGATTCACCTTTATGTGTGCACAAAGTATCAAGTTATAAATGTCGATGAGGCCTCAAAGTCACTAAAATTGTAAGATCCAAACACCTCGTTGGGAAAAAAAAAATGTACTTCATATTATAATTACTTGACACACGTACAAAATAAAACAAATTAACGAACAGTACTCTCATGTGTTTAGATCCTTATCAACTATAAACAAATGAATAAATCCCAATATAAACCTAAATGAAACATACAAAAAAAACATCTGTTTTTGTATATTACTATATTCAGAGGGAAAAATAAATTATAAAAAAAAAAAAATTAGTCGTGTCCTTCAATAACTCGACGTTCCTTCACGTAATTCCCATCATATATAGCAATGAAGCAAAGGAGGAGCCACCTTCTCAATCTGAAACTCCAACCCATTTTCCCCAGGACTCAAATTCAAATCCAACCACAGAACCCTCCTATTACTACTCGACTTCTTCACCACCGTCACTCGCGGCGGCGGCGACAAGCTGAGCTCCGTCTGTCGTGCCTCGTCGGCAGCCACCCTGTGCCGCCGCATGTGACCACCCAAAGCCTGCCCTAGAGTGAACTCCGCCCCGCATATCGGGCACTCGTGGGCTTTAGGTTTCGCCGGCGACTCGATGTGGTGGCTCAGCTCCCCTCCCATCCCCCTCGCCCGCTTGTGGCTAGCACTGTGCCCTCCGAGCGCTTGGAACGACGGGAACCGCCGGTTACACGTCTTGCACTCAAAGACTCGGCTCGGCTCTCCCGTGGCAACAGACTGGAAGCCATCTCCGCCGCCGCGGGAGAGGAGCGCTAAGTAGTTGGCCATGGTTGTTAGGGTGTCAAAATCTCCTTCTCTACCTCTCTTCATCATTAAATATAGGGGTAGAATTGGAATATTGGTTTGGTTAGGAGATGTTTTTGGTGTAGACTTGTGTTAAGAGTTGTGCATATTTATAGGGTTGATGGTAGTTGTGGGTGCTTTCTACTTGTTGAGTTTGACTTTTTTTGTGACAATGAAGTGAGGTCATTGCTAGTGTAATGGGGGCTAAAAGTGTAATTTGGTGGTACTGAGTCAAAAACACAATGTGTGAATTAGGTGAGCCGTCATGGACCACGTAAGCCTTAGCGCCAACAAACAGAGACAAGTTGTGAGTCGTGACTGGTGAGCCACGGAGCGAGTCCACAGTCTTTCGAAGCTTCACTCGTCTAGAAGATTTCTCACAACACGTTTGGCTTTGGTCCTTTTATACCCTTTTCTTCTTTTTAAGAGATTAGTTTTTTTTTTTTTTATTTATCGGTGAAAGTCAGTATTGTTAAAATAGTTTGATTAACGCCCTGATAAATAGATTGAACTCCTAACCTCCGTTTTTTCTTGGAACATAGTTGCACTTTAGATGTCAGTGAGCCAAAAGCCTCTTGGCTTTTCTAAGACATTAGTTAAAGTATCATTGTCACAAGTAATTATTTAGCACTGTCGGAGTATCATTTATATAGAGAGACAATTATCGTTTACTTTTGAATGGTTGAAAAATAATGAGTAACCCACATAGTATGGTAGCGATCTTTTATTTGTGAGAAGTACCACATAGCAATATCACATGATACTCTGGGAGTACCGAATAATTAGTCCCTTGTCACACGTTCAGATCAATTGTAAAGCTAATTTTAAGCTTAAATTTGTAACTTTGTTTATTATTTCAAATTTGTAAAAATGTGCTTTACAGAAATCACTTAATTCAAGAGTGTTTCTATAGAATAATTGAGATTAACCTAGATATTTAGTTGATAAAAAACTATTTTATGATCTATTTAACAAACAGTTTGAACTATTATTTTAAGTTGTGAAAAATTACACCAACATATCTCCAACGGACGCGGGGACTGTGTTGTCCCTGGCAATTCCGGGCCACTCTGGTCACTTTTCGATGATCGGAAACGTTCACTTTGTAGAGCTCGTCGAGTAAAACATGTGTACCAAAAATCAACTCAATCGAATATCATTAAGTGTCTGATCGGTACACATATAACCAGACAATTATGGGTTTGAGTGGGTGTAATCTAGTGTTTCGGATGCATTCGTTTCATGATAAAAATGCACCGATCAGACACTTAATGATATTCAGTTGAGTTAATTTTTGGTACACTTGTTCTACTCGACGAGCTCTACAAAGTGAACGTTTCCGATTATCGGAAAGTAACCGGAGTGGCTCGAAATTGCCGAGGACAGCAGGTGCTGTTCCTTGCAAGGGACAACTCAGTCCCCGCTTCCATCTCCAACTTATTAAGTTTTGTTGCAAGTGAATAGTCAAACATCATTCTCTAACAACCTTATGATAGATTTATTTTCGTGTTATGGATATAGCCATACACTGGACATTACTTTGCGGAAGTCTAACATTTGATAACATACAGTTTAGGAAAATGATAGGGCTTTTGACAGACCAGCCCCATTTTGTCCCCATCGTCCCGTCCAAACTCTTCGCTCGTCAAATTCATCCTGAACCCCTTTTCATGCGCGCAATTACTTTTCAAAATTTCTGTGTGATGACTTGACTTTAGGATGAGAGAGAAATGATTGATGTGACAAGTCCTAACTTTTGTTTCTCTCTATTTCTCTTTTTATGTGTGGGAACTCTCTCTCTCTCTCTCTCTCTCTCTCTATCTCTCTCTTCATCAGAGAGAAAATAGGACTCCACTATTTTTTCTCTCTTTTTTAGTTTTGTACTGACTTTCTCTCTCTCTCTCTCTCTCTCTCTCTCTCTCTCTTGTCACGTCCTCCCTCTCTCTCTCCACCTTTTTTATTTTAGATTTAAAATAAAAATAACTTTTATTATACACATTTATTTTTCATAAAAATTATATATTTAAAATATATTTGATGAGATCTCATTTGAATATAAAATTGTGTACATTTAAAAAAATTATTTTATATCCATTAATTAATTCTAATTTACATCTCTTCTAAACAATTCACAACTTGTAAAATGAAAGAATTCACAGATACGAAATGCAGAATTCACACACATCACAAACTCACTCTCCAAAATATACAATTCTCACCTATCAAATACAGAAGTCACACTCATTCTAAATAATTATCAACTCACAAATGCACACAATTCACATTCATGCAACAATTCACACTTCCAAAAAGCACACAATTCACACCCCCAATAGCACACAATTAACACTCTTACAACAATTCACACCCTTAATAACACATTTTCTTTTTGGGTGTGAATTCTTAATTAATGGGTATAAAAAAATTCATGTATTTAATTTTATATTCATAATGGATCTTGATTGGAAGATCTCATTGAGTAGATTTTGAATATATAATTTTTATAAAAAAATAAATGTGTTTAACAAAAGTTATTTTATTTTAAATATAAATTAAATAGGGGAGAGAGAGAGAGAGAGAGAGAGAGTAAAAAGGACGGGAGATAAAGAGAGAGAGTGATTGAAAGGGACAGAGAGAGTGAGAGGAGATAGAGGGAGAAATAAATGTCGTGTCAGGAAGAATAAGAGAGTGAGAGAGTCTCCACGTGTGACAGTGACAGTGACAACTCACAGCTGTATTAAATGGAAAACTCTCATGCACACGCGATGTTTATTTAGGAGTGAAAAACAAAATAAGATTTGAATGAAAGCCCCCACAAAAAGTGGGGGTGGCCTGGAATTTTCCAAAAATGATACGTGTACACCACATATGCACTCCAAATGCACATCACCCTGATGTGACAAATGAAGAGAAGCCCAATGTGGGGTCACCCCAAAAAAATGGTTTCTTCTCATTTGCCACCTCAAAGTGGTGTGCATTTGGGGTGTACATGTGGTGTACCCATAATATTGTTGTACAGTTTAACATCATTTATCAAGGGATGTTCCACTAAGAAAAAATACTTTTTCCAAAAATCAAGATAAGTCACTATACATCACATAAAAAATCGTAAAAAATCAATTTATTTTAAAAATACCCTTAATTAGCTGTACACCCCCTGAATAACTAGTTTTTTTTTTTCAAAAATCAAGATAAGTCATCCTCTCATAATACGCCACATAAAAAAATGTGAACATCAAAATTAAGACAATTTGAGAACAAAACTTCCTTAATAAAACACCGCTGAATGAGCCAGTATTCTTCCAATTTTTAGACAACGACTATTCTAGACTTCTAGGCTTGCACGAACTTCTATGAAGTATGGATAAAAGTCCAACCTCAGCTAACATGATAAATTAATGGTGTTAAAATTGACTTCACTGTCTACTTGTTCGGCAATGCTAGCCCAAACATGTTGGGCAATGCGATCACAAACATTAGACTGTTTCTAATTCCTTTTTATTAAAATAAATAAATTAAAAAAAAAAAAAAACCGAACATTCTGAGTCAGTGCTAACTCCATCATCAAAAGCAGTCCACCTCAAAAAAACCTAACAATGAGTCATTGCTGACTTCATCATCAAAAAGAATCTATGTAATTAGACCAAGCAAAACCGCCTCCTCATTTTTCGGTATTTTTTGGAGGAAGTTGTCCAACTCAGATTTGGTTTTTCATTTGCTAAAATGGACATTTGTTAAAATTAAGTGATTGTTTTAGCAAATAAAGTAGGGATGTAATTTTATCTCCAATAAATCTAGACATATTTATCTCCACCCCACTTCATTTGCTAAAATTAACTACTTAATTTTATGAGATTTCTATTTTAGCAAATGGAAAACCAAGCCTCAAGCCTACAGCAGGCGTAATAAAACCCTAGGTGAAGTAAGTCCGCGTTTAGTACATCCCTCCCTTTATTTAGTTTTTTATTTCTCTCCTCTTTTTAGTAATATTTAAAAAGAAGAAAATAGTATTTTAATAGTTGATATGTAACATAAATACTATTGTTTGAAGTGTTAAAAAAAGGATGGTGTTAATGCTAAAACCGTTTTTGTTTGTGCCAAAACTATTTTTGTTTGTGCCAAAAATGTAGTGCTTAAAAACCTTGTACCATGTGCAAGGTATAAGACTTTTGTGCACTATAATTTTGGCACAAACAAAAATAGTTTTGGCATTATCATTATCCTAAAAAAGATGTAAATAGATAAATCAGTGTTCATAGTAATATTTGTAGCTCAGATTTGCTGAGGCTTGTTGGGGATGCTCTTAGTGCAATGAATATTTGTAATAGTGCTGCACATAATAAAATAAAAAATTCGCCATATAATTCTTTACAAATTTTCATTGTAATAGTGCTGCACAAAATAAATAAAAAATCGCCATATATCCTGGCTGGTTCGAGATCCTTCATTTTCACTTACGGTTGCTAATCGTGTATTAAGTTACAAAGAATTAAGTTTTTTTTATCGGCAAATAAAATTCTATTAAAGAAACTCGATAACGGGTACAAATAATTAAGCTTTAAGTAGACAAATTACTAATGGATCTGGCTCAGCTAGCTTTGATTTGATATTGATTCAAAGTTCTTATGCAAAAAGACATTAGCCACACCCCAAAAAAAAACTTTCCCAAGCAGAAAATAAAGCCTGGTTTGGTTTCAATGACAAAAGCGCTATCTACCTTTGGTCAAATTCCCTACTAGTATACGTTCAAATTGAGTCTCCGGAAATTACTCAAAATGTGCGTGAGCTCACCGAAATAAGGTCTTCTTTGGGTAATAATCCGGGTTATAGATTATTGGATAATTTATTTTGTCTTTATTCAATTTTTTTTGCATTTGTTAGTTTCCCATCAAGATTTTGTGGTTTTTGAATTCCTCTCGACGAGACAAATCTAAGGGCTAATTTGGCTAAAAAGTGATTTTTGGTTTTTTGGTTTTTTCGTTTCGTCTTTATTCAAATTTTTGTAGCATTTCTTAGTTTCGCGTCAAGATTCTGTGGTTTCTGGATTCATCCCGACAAGATGAATCTAACAAGTATAAATTTATTATCAAACCAAATATTTTTTTCAATAAAGCCGAAATACTTGGATTATTCGCAAATAATCCAAGTATTTTAGTTTTATTAAAAAATATTTGAGTTTTTACCATAATTTTATACTAGTTAGATTCGCCTCGCCGAATGGAATTCAAAAACCACAAAATCTTGACGCGAAACTAACAAATGCTAAAAAAATTTGAATAAAGATGAAAAAAAAAAACCAAAAACCACTTTTTAGCCAAATTAGCCCTAACAAGTATAAATTTTTGAATAAAAGCGAAATACTTGGATTATTGGCCAATAATCCAAGTATTTTGGCTTTCTTAAAAAAAATTGAGTTTTGACCATAAATTTAGACTTATTAGATTCGTCTCGCCGAGAGGAATCTAAAAATCACAAAATCATGACGCTAAACTAACAAATGCAAAAAAAAATTTGAATACAGACAAAATGAATAATCCAATAATCCATAATCCGAATTATTACCCAAAGAAGGAATCCTATGCATTTGACACGTTATGTGCGAAATAATTGTTTTTTTTTTTTTTTTTTTTTGGGGGTGTGTTATGTACAACGAATTTGCCATTACTTCCGAATTATATACAGTAAAGCCAGGATTCGTGATGGTCAGGTAAGCAATGACGCTATAATACTACATTTTGAACGGTGAGAGAGAAAAAATCAAAGAAGAAAAAAACTTCAAGAAAATTTTCAGTAAAATGACCATTTCTTTCCTTTTAGTTCTATAGAGAGAGAAACATATGCAGGGGTGGCTCTAGGATTTCAGTTTAACAGTGACAAAAATGATCAGAAAATTTTGTAAACAAAACTTTATACTCATGACGTAAAACTATTTATTTTGCTTGATTTCATTTATTTTGGCTTCAATACGAATGGTTCAATGTAGAAAATATTGAATTCAGGAAAAATTATTAACGGAAATATAAAATTTAAAATTCAACTGTATTTCTTGAACCCAACGAGTTTACTTGAACTCCTCAAACAATGGTAAAAGCTACCCCTGAAAATAAGTTCGAGAAGTAAATAACATTCCCATTTTTGGTTTGAAAAAATTGGATAAAATGTTTTTAAAAAGTACCTGGAAAACTTTTCCTGTTATATTTGGGGTAATTACGCTAGTGTATGTTATTATTATTATTATTTGGAAAGGAGACCTTTGTGGCAAAAATTCAAAGAAAATCATCAATAAGTTCCTCCCGTATGGCTGACAAATGAATCAAATTGCTCGAATTTGAACTCGTGTTTGACCCATTAAAAGTTAATTTGAGATCCATTTTTTTATCACATTTTTTATCCATTTGTTACATAAATTAAACAAACTTGAACTGCTTATTAACCAAGTTACTACTCTGGTTGTTCAGTTTATGATATTTAAAAAACAAAAATCAAATTAATCGAGATTGCCCCTACTAAAAATTAACTCGCCTGAGAAACAAACTAAACTCAAACATACTTTTAAGGGGGTGTTTGGAAGCCAATTTTTCATTTTTGGCTTTTTAGCTTTTTGACTTTTCAGATTATGACCAGAGTGACTTTTAAATCTGGGAGGAGTGTTTAAGAGAAATGTACATAATGCATTTTGCAAAAGTAGTAGTAGTGTTTGAGAGAGAAATTTTGAAAATGAGTTATGGATTGGTTGTTTACCATTTTGCCCTTATTTATTTATTTATTATGTTATTAAAAATATGTATGAAAAATCTTTTTAGTATGTTTATTAAATTATATTGCAAAATATTTTTGTAAACTTATCATCTTATCCCGTCCCACATTTTTTTGATTATAAATACTACTTTTTTTTTCTTTTTTTTTTTTGTTGATAAATACTACTCCAAGTTGGAGTACTACTTTAATTTTCTATTTCGATGTTCCCAAAGAAAGTATTGTACTAGAGGGATGTATCTCTGTTCTCCACCACACAGGAAATTGCTATCTTCTCCTTTTCTCCCTCTCTCTCTCTCTCTCGATCTATGAATTATCTATGAATAAACCCACTCAAACAACAAAGGCTCAAACATACCCATGGAAAATCCCACGGAAGATCCATAGAGACGTCAGATGCGTTTATGGAGAATCCATAAGATGATTCTTATTGGTAAGTTGAAAACCCAAATTAGAATGATTTCTTGAGTTTTTTTTAATCAAAATTAAATTAGATAGATTTCTCGATTTTTTTTTAAAATCAAAATTATGTGCATGACTGTTCAAAAACTCTGAGGAAGAAATGTATTGATTCTAAGTTTAGAAATCGTCTTTTGCTTCTCCTCTCTCTCTAGTTCGTGTGTGTGGAAGAGGAGGGGTACATATGACATAGATAAGATCTCGGGAAAATGAAAAAAAGGAGAATGGAAAACAAGAATGGGAAACGGAAGGCCGAGCTGTTTCTGGGTTTTTGCTTCTAACGTCCAAAATGAAGAATGAGTTTTTGAGAACTCATTTTCAAAGCCAGGTGGCCAAACAGCCAAAAGTGAAAAACAAAAACTGGAAAATGGGATAAGTAGGCACCCAAAGAAGCTCTAAATCTCTTTAAATTTTTAAATCAAACGTTCATAATTCATTTCTTGGCTCATTTAGCTCTGTGTAACACCGCAACTCCTAGATTACCATTAAGACCTATCAAATCTCATTTCCGAGCAAGTGAAGTAGTAGTCCAACAGTAGACACTATGTTGTCCGTGTACAAGATCTAAATTCAAATTTCACTAATACAACTAAGAGGGTGTTTGGGAGCCAACTTTTCAGTTTTTCATTTTTGGCTTTTTGGCTTTTTGGTTTTTTGGATTATGACCAGAATGAGTTTTGAATCTGAGAAGAGTGTTTGGGAGAAATGTGCAGAATGCATTTTGCAAAAGTTGAGCGTTTGGGAGAAAAATGATGAAAATGAGTTTTGATTTGGATTTTACCAATTTAACCCTAACAACCATGCCAACGGGGCAAACTACCCTTTGGAATTACTGTTGGTATTTTTACACAAACTGGGAACATGCATATTTGGGCACAACAAGATTTCTATTTTATTTTTTTTTCAAATTACGTTTGGGAATATTTTTGTTACAGAAAACCTTGAGCTTTGAGGCTTTTTTTTCATGGAAAATATTATTAGACGGTCTTTTTTCCCTTCTTTTTTTTTGGTTACGATGTCCCTTCGTAATAAGAAAATATTGTTTTTAACAAGTTTTTTCAAGTCATAATAGGAAATACTTTTTTAAACGTGACCCGTCCAATTTTGAAATTTGTTATGTTATTGGAAAATATTTTTGGGTCATCTTTTATTTGGTAATTAAAATTCTCCCATATTTAATAAGAATTATGTAAAATGAAAATAATTGCAACAAATAACATTAAAAAAAGTACTGAAGGGGTGAACATTACACAAAGATAAACATTCCAAATTTAAATGACATTAAAAAAAAAAACTACAAGCCACATGGAAAAAAAAAGTATTGAAGTGTTGGATTGTCAACCAATATGAACTTCAGGGAAAAACTGTAATTTTAGCTTCTTCTTCTTTCCTTACGCCTGTGCCAAAACCAGATCTAATGCGAGAATAGGAACTTCTCACGCTCCAACTTCAACACGCGCGTGTCGCTTCCTCATTGATCAGACAGCCACCGGAAAAACACATCTGTAATCCTCTTCCCAAGCCGAACAAAACCCATAAATCAAAATCAACATTCGAACAGTCTCAATTTCGGCTTGACAAACCAGAGGTCGTTAATGGACGAGAGAGAAAGGGGATCCAAAGGTGTGTAGAGGATAAAGGGAGGGGTAGAATGGAGAGAGAAATTGAAGGGAAAAATCAGAATGAGAAGTAGAATGAGAAAAGTAGCTAGGGACCTGTTTTTCACTTCTCTCCTGGATTGTTCAAAATCCAAAACGAGTTCTGGAGAATGAGTTCTCCTTCTCAGTCGGCCAAACACCCAGAATTCAAAAACCAAAATGGAAAAATGGGAAAACACGGCTCCCAAACAGGCTCTAACACTTTTTAGTTTTTACCGCCGATCAAAAAATTAACACTTCTCATCCTTAAAAAAAGTACTATTATCATTTTTTCATAACTAAGCACTATTTTTGAAATTTGTGTACAAATTACCTCAAGCATCTAAGATTAATTTTTCCTTTTCTTCCAAATTAACCATTTCTGATTTCCCCATACAGAAATTGAAGATGAGGAGCCTCCTCCTTCAAATCAGATAATCCCCTCCTTGTTTACAACCTAAATCACATAATACGTGTATAATTGAGTGAGCAAAATCAACCTAACTCATATAATACGCGTATATGCACGTGAACGAAATCAACCTAACTCACATAATAAGCGTATATGCGCGTGAACGAAATCAACCTAAACCATATAATAAGCGTATATGCACATGAACAAAATCTTGAGGGTACGAGAAAATTTCAAAGCAATTAAAATTCATGAAAACCACGCATATAATGAAAACAAAAAACATTAAACAAAAAATAAAAACAAAGCATAACTACTAGAGAATTATGTGACCTAGATCGCAGCCCTCGAGTCTTTGACCGCCACGGACCCACAACTAACCAACTGCATAAGAACACGAGACGCCTTCATTCTTCCACTATGATGCTCTTTACTACCCGTCCGATCTCGAATCTCACCAGAAACATCAACGGCTCTAGATCCACTCACACCCCCCAGAAAAACCTCCGAGCTAGAAATCGAAGACGGCGTCGTCTCTCCCCTGCTCAACTCCGTAGTCGTCTCTACGCACTCTTCACCTCCTCTTCTCAGTCTCCGATCATCGCCGGTTTGCGTCGAGGCGTCAGCGGCGGCGGACTTCACGGCGAGTTCTCCGCTGTAGACTCTGTACTCTTGCGATTCGTCGAACGAACCCCAAGACCGGTTTCTTCTCTTGATTATCGCCGGAAAATTGCTATTGTCACCGGAGATTTTTGTTTCCGCTACGATTTCCGATGATCCCGTTTTGATAGGGTACCTGAAGCTTAAAGAACTCCGGAGAAGCTCCGATCCCTTAAGGATGTATTCGGTTCCTTGCGTCGGAGGTATTAAGTCGTTCTCTGATAAATCGTGCCACACGAATCCGTTTCTGTAGCTCCTGAATTCACCAATCAAATTTTGTACCATTATAGTCTCATTACTGCATTGTTAGAATTATGCAAGAACAAGAAAAGCATTAATCTATTCAAAGAAACTGAACAAACACAGAACAGTCGATGAATTAAGATATAAATGGTTAGAAATGTGTATAATTCAACAGAAATGGGAAAAAGAAAACAGAAAAATTGACAAGGATTACAACGGGTTCTTGAAATTTAAGGGGAAACCCGTGCAAACCCGTACTGCAGTTAGCAGTTCCATCTCATCTCAGTTGCCTACCTCGACAATCAATGATTCGTAAACTCTAACCGGTCGGATTTTTCTAACAATTCTGGGCTGTTCAAGATACTTTTGGACGGAAATGCTGTCCTTTATAGAGTTATGAGGAGATAGACCGTTACACTTCTGTCTATTATGCTTCTGCAGTTAGTACAAGATCATGAAATAAAATTCAATTGGAATTGGAGTAAAAAGGGGTCATTTACCAAGCTAAAAGCATTTTTATTTTGGACTTCTAATGTGAGTACACAAATGTTTTGTAAGTCCTAATTTTAACCAAGTTTTAGGTGCCTAAACAATGGCTTCATTCTATACAAGTTCAGGAACAGCCATGTCGAATCTCACAGTTTTCATGTATAATTGGCTGCAAAACTTCATGATACGGGCCTCCGAAACTACTGTAACTTCAAGAAAACTCGCAACAATTTTAGACCATGGATGGGTTGGATTGTTGAACAAACAAATCAAAATTCCTTTCGGTTGCTAATTAGAATTTGCAACTGAAACCCGTCAAGCTTGATTCACAATTGTGGGGATTACTTTGGCAATTCTTCGAACACCTTAAGTGCAATACATTCACCAATTCCCAATTCAAATCAGAGTTTTCTAACCGTACCCATCATAAAAATAAACACACGAGTACATTGGCAGACCAAAACGTATGCTTTGTTGATCTGCCAGACTGCCAAAAGCAATCAATGGTTCCGAACTTCAGATTCACAGAAGAACTCTTACGGGTACACTGGGTTTGCAAACGCCCGACACTCAGATGGGCAATACAGGGTCCACTGCACTACGGGGTTTCTTATTCCGAATAAATAACTAGAGGAAGAGGCATAAATAAATAGATAAATAAAAACTGCCGAAGCCAAGTTACCAATTAAAAGAAAAACATCCACAAAAAAAAAAAAAAAAATCTTCCTTATTCCTCTTTTTTCCAGGTGACCTAAAAGAATTCAGAATTTACCTCTTTGAAGACCACGAATACATGTTCGCCATGCCTTTACCTCTGAGAAAGTCTAATCTGTTTATCACATCTGAAAAATAGAGAACTCAAAAATTATTTGAAGTCTTACACTTCACACACACACAAACAAAAATAAATCTGACATACATTTATGGGTCTGGATCCTCTCCCATCCAACATTTGGACCGGACAAGACCGTCTTCATCTACACTTAGCGAAATCAATGGTTCGAATTTGCTAATCAACCGTGATCTCTTTATTAGCAAATAGACGATATAGATGAGTACTGTCTCTTTCGAGATGATTCGTTTCCTACATTTATGTGTGGTAGATATGGTAATATTACCTCTGAGATAGAGTCCGTGGGAAGAAGAGAGAGGAACCTCCATGAAATGGGGATGATCGAGGTGGCCATTTCTGGAGATGTAGTAAAGAACAGAGACAGACTTAAGCTTCTTGTTGCTCCTGAAATTGTTTTCAGTTGGAACCTTGGGTTTCTCTGGGCTAATCTCCATTTCTTGCCATTTCTTTGGGATTAAATACTCTGTGCTTGTTCTTGAATTCATAGCCATAGCCCAACCCTAAGAGATATGCAACTCAACTCAACAATGGAAGATGAGAATAATACAGACTCACAGTCATATAGAGATTTGGACTCAGAGGGTTTGCCGTTTCGGGAACGTGCAAGACAAGTATAGAAAATTGGATTGGTGAAAACGAAACACCCGAATGGAGAAAGTAGTGATATATTTATAGTCACACGAGTGTTCTTTATACTATATAACTCATAAATGTCCGGGCCAACTTGCTACATGTGTCTTGATTAATTTAAGGAGAACAAGTAGACCTGTAACAATTATACCACTTCAAAAAAAATTCGAATTTAAGATTTGGATGTAGCAAATCTCTAAATTTCAAACCCTGACCGGCAAACCAATCTTTTAAGTTAAAGTATGTTGAATCTTTGTAGGAGTCGGTAAGTTCAATTTATTCAACTGAGTTCAAAAAATTACAGTAACTTAAAACTGAGCACACATCAAACTCATGTTTTTTGACAGACAAATAGTCGGTGTATCACAGTATCAGTGACAAACAATTAAGTGGTACTCACTTGTAGAAGGTCTCAACTGAGACCGTCCTCATTCCCCCAACTTCCATCTGGTTCAAAGTATGAACTTTAAGTGTGTAATTTCAAGCAAAAGCCCGGGCACATTCTAAAGATTTGGAAAAAAATATGGGTGTTGTGTGGACACCGCGTGGTTGTGCCTAAGTATCCATCCCGATTGTTCAAAAGTATTTTGAACAGTCCATATTACTTCCTTCTCTCTCCTCCCTTTCATCTTTTTCTCTTTAAAACCCTGACACTCCAAAAATGTTTTCGACGATTGGGTACTTGGGCATGCCCGGTAAAAATTGCTCAAAGATTCGGCTCATACCCATCTAATGCTTAGAATTTTTTTTATTATACTAACAGTGTGTCTGAGTCAACTTATGTGCACCAATCTTGAGAAACCAACTCTAGAGTCCACTATCTAATGCTTAAAAATGGAAATATTTGATTCATTAGGCATGGCAATGGGGACGGCTCGGGTCAGAGACTACTATCCCTATTCCCGATTCCCGACCTTGGAGAGAAGTAATTTTGGATTTAAAAAACGGGGGGAAGATGACCGAAGAATTGGTGAAATAGGTGGCGGGTAGATTCAGTTAACTAGCGCGGAGATGCGGTAGACATGGGCTAACCAACAGAACTAATTCCTCAATCTCTGCGCAAATCCAGTGTCCATTGACATCATTTTCTTTGATCTTTTTTACTTGGACCAAGTCTCACAAGCTGAAGTCAAGTACAACAAGGAAAAATGGAGAAGAATTTGGGGACAAGTAAGGTAACCACGCGGTACTCTCTCGGTGCGTTTGGGTCGTTCAACATTACAATCGATAGTTAGGATTAAAAATGCCGTTCAAATTTATACATAAAAAAAAAAAAAAAGCAAAAAGTGCATTTCAATCTGGACAATGAGTCACATTTTTAGACGGTCCGGATGCACCAAGAGAGTACTACATCACCACCCATACGCTATTTGCACCAAAAAAATTCTCATAATTATGTGACACTTTTCCGAGGCCATTATTCGGGCAACCAAATAAGGATAAAAAAAGAAAAAGGGTGATTTTATAGGGTTGAAAAGTCATCAAATTTAAAGGAAAGGTAGGGCCACAAACCAACATTTTTCTCAATATGCTTTTGGGTGTGATTTGATAGCTCACGGACCAAAGTGAAGTGTGGACAAAATTCTATGTTCTCCATTTTCAAAGTGAGAATCAGTCTCGTTGAAATTGTCAACGTTTCTGCATCTAAAACTGGGATTCACAACCAAAAAAGTCACATTCTAACTTTCAAATTCCCCAGGTAGAATCTGTATGCCAAATAGCTGTCCAACTCTTATCAACATTTTGGAGTTAGTTTATATGAATATTTGTAATAGTTTTTTAAGTGGGACTTTAGTTACTGGACGGTGGGTGTTTGGTCCCTTAAGATTAGTTTAAATGTGTAGGGGATCGATCGAACATCACCCAACGCACACAAGCACACGAACACACAAGTAAACATGAAAAGATTTACGTGGTTCAACTTCAAATGCCTACCTCCACTAGAGAGTATTTCACTACGATGAACAAGTGATTTAGAATGACGAGAAATACTCTTACACTCAACTCCCTCTAGTTCACTCACCATTTTCTCTCTCAATCTCTAGATTTTTATTTTCCTTTCTATCCAGACGCATAAAGTCCATACACATTTTACATTTTTACATTATTTTTAGCACCTTTTGGAATATATAATAAAAACAATACAATCCATGGACCCACTTTGACACACGTGGGGAACCTACCTAACAAAGTGCGCATATGCACGCCTCGACACCTAATTACAAAAAAATTGCCAAATAGGTGGCGACTAGGGTTGGAGACTACCATGAAGTGTGAACCCCATGACGTACAGAATAGACATCTTATAAGTTGTTATCAAGATCCCGATTAAAGATTAGGCAACCAATTAGTCATTTAAACTTTTTGCATCGCGTTGAAGAAAAGGATAAGTTTAACAGAGTTCACTCATCGAGGGCATCTCCAATCCATACTCTGTATTTTTATTTCTAAAACACCTCCAATTCATACTTTACAACTCTCCTCTGTTTGACAGAATGGTGATTGATTCTCCAAATACTGAGTATGCAGAGAAAAATAGAGCTTCTCTTTCAAATACTATAGAGGATGAAAATTTCTTGATCTACTTGCTTAAAACTTTATACATTTACTTTTCACAAAATTGTTACTTTTGAATTTAAAGAGACCCCTTTCTAATAAAGGTAGAAAAGTAGAAAATATGTTACCGGGTTTCAAATTGAGAGCACAACCAAATCCGGCTCACCGGGCGGGCACCCGGGCTACAATATAGCCTAGATTTATATCTCAATAAAAAAATTTCTAAACGAATCTCCTCAAAATCTTTTATTTTATGATATCATGTAACAACGGTAAAGCACCAATTCTCAGCTTGGGCAAAACAAAACAGACAGAATCGAACAGTCAACCTCCATCCAAGGAAAAGAGAGAGACTTCCCACCGGACAATTTTTCAGAATTCTGCAGTCTTTTATCCACTACTCACTATATCAAAAAAACTGGTTTCGGTCAGTATGGAAGGGGTTTAGAAAGGATAGTTGATGGGTTCGGGCTGCAAGGCTTTCTGAACCAGTTCGGTCTGCTCATTCACGTGGTGTTGAACGAACCCAGTGGCTGTAGCAGCGGAAGGAGCACGTCCTACGTATTTCACATCGTCCGTTCCACCCCTACCAAGAGCTTTCATTGTGGTGCCAAGCCGCGATGCTATGTAGTGATAGGCGCCCATGTTCATTGGCTCTTCCTGGCACCAGACAACCTCGGCATCTAAAAGAATCACAACAAAAATGAAATGAGACTTACCCACATAGCAAATAAAGCTGTTCAAAGATAGCCATTTTCTATGTACCAACACGGATTTTCTAAACACATTGGACAGCTCGGATTTTCCAAAAATAATTTGCAACACAAAAAAAAATCATTTTTTCCTTATTTACGGGAGGTGTGGACTAGAAAATCCATGTGTATATATATATTTAAATGTGTCCCCGAACAGGCTGTGTCCTCTCTCTCTCTCTCTCTCTCTCTCTCTCCCCGAACAGGCTGTGTCCTCTCTCTCTCTCTCTCTCTCTCTCTCTCTCTCTCTATATATATATATATATGCATATTATTATCATATGAATAAAATTAACAAAAGCAATGCTCTAATTGTAAATATGCAACACCACATACACCTGAAATTGCAGTCATCATAATCATTCACAAAAGTGTTTACACGAAAAGCATTTCATCATTTGTGTGTCTTTCTAACCAATAAACTCCCTGTCACACAAAAATAACGACTTCCCTAAGTTTTAATTAGATCCTACTATTTCAAAAAAATAGAGGACACGACACGTTCGGGGCCACATTTAAAAAAAAACATACATACGTATTATTATCATATGAATGAAAATTAAGAAAAGCAAGGCTCTAATTGTAAATATGCAACACCACATACACCTGAAATTGCATTCATCATAATATCATTCACAAAAGTATTTAAACGAAAAAGCATTTCATCATATGTGTGTCTTTCTAACCAATAAAACCATCATCCGTCACACAAAAAGAACGACTACCCTAAGTTTTAATTAGATCCTACTATTTCATTTATCCACCCTGACTTATTTTCCGAGTCTCCGAAGCATTTTTTTAAAGTGTCCCCGGAGTGTTCAAAATAACACTTTGAGTGTCAGACACATATCCGGAGAGTGCCCGAAGAGTGTCGGTGTCCAACACGGGTACGTCACCTCTGATGGGCGTCCATGCTACATAGGCCATTTTTTAGAAATAAAAAGATGACATTGTCCAAGCAAAACTAATTAAACTAAAACCCACCAAAGAGGGAAGATTTACCAAATCTAAAGAATTTTCTACCGGTGGAAACTTCATGGGAATTATGAGGTGATAGTAGTACCCAAACTCATCTTTAAAAAGGTTACTAATGAAGAGCATAAGCCATAGGACGTAAAGATATCTGGTTGTGTTTGGTTATGTTTTGGGGAATGAGTCTTTGAGAAAAATATGTTATACAGGTTTGCGTATTTTTCCATCTTCAGCCAACGTTTTTGACACATTAACTTACTTTTTTACTTTTTGAATACATTTAGAATAAACACATTTGACGAGAACAAAAACTATATATAAAAAAAAAATAGTGAAAAATTGGAAAAAATTATCTAGCTTTGACTTAAACTCTTTGACCATTTGACATTGTTGAATTGCTTATTTTTACTGAATTTTTGTAAGAGGGTTTTTAATTTCAGCTTTGAAAGTTGTGTCTGGGCCATAAGCCAAAAGGAAGATTTTGTTGCAAACAGACTGTTATCTTTCAGGTCTCTTTTTTCATTTTAACAACCAGAATCTGGGAGTCGGAATCATAATTACAGAATATCTCGCTCCACACAACATTCACTATGTAAACTGTGGAAAGAAACACAAATGGAAAGAAACACAACTTCCACTTTCAACATGGGCAAATTGCTTTCTTGACGTGGGGGACTCAAAGTGAATGATTTAACATGGGCCAGTGCTCTGGAAAGTATTGTCTTCTCGTTTAATCCATGGAGAAAAAGGCAAACAAGGTAGGGTCCTTTCTTCCTGTAACATAACTTCCTCGGTTACAAGTTTGGGATACTTACTCGGATATCGCTTCAGCTCACGCAGGATGAGGTCATACGGGAAGGGGCAAAGCTGCTCCACCCGACATATTGCGATGTCCTTGCCCACAACTTTCCTCCTCTGCTCATCAAGCTCATAGTAAACCTGCAAAATGGTATACAGAAATGATTCAGACAGCACTTTGTATAAGCAAAAGAACCCACGGAAAATGAAATCCAACCAATTAAGTATCCATGGAATCCTGAAAGAAATAGAGTAAATAATATCACAATGTGCATGTATATTAGAACACATCACTATGAATGTTTCGGTCAGATGAGTTTGAGGAACAATGGGTGTACAGTAAAATTCATTGTTTCTTGGAAATACTAAAGAGAATACTGTACTGGGAAAATGAAAAACTAGAAAAAGGAAAAAAAAACACCGACAAAAAGTATGCACCACACCTTTCCGGAACAAAGAACTAGACGTCGGATACTCTCTTCAAGATCCGAGTGGCCATTCTGATCCTTTATAAGACGCTTAAATCTGGTGCCCTGCTTGTCAAAACCTGGGTGGCCTTGGACATCATCAAATTCAGACAGATTTGATTTGCACTCCTTGTGTCGAAGCAAGTTCTTTGGAGCCATCACAATGAGAGGTTTACGGAATTCCCTATGTATCTGGAATAAAGACATAGGATATAAGAATGACGGAAAAACGACTCCAAACCAAAAAAAAAAAAAATTGCCAATATGCTAGGAGACATTTGTAATTAAATTAGCTGCACTCACTTGACGCCGGAGCACATGGAAATAATTTGCAGGAGTTGTCACATTCACAACTTGCCAATTGCATTCTTGGATTTGCTTTCTAAGTGTTGGATCCATCTCTGGTATTACATATGGATTATCATCACTCATCTGAAATCAAAGAAATCTCATTACAGCAAAAGGATTCAAAACAAAATGCCAATCAATGATCAAATAGCATTCACACCAAAGCAAGTGCCAGAGACAAGGATACTCAAAAGAAAGGTAATTTACACCATGCTTATGCGCGCGCATAAAAAAAATGCAAAAAAGGCCAAAATCTTAGTAGAGAATATATCATATGCAGCTATTCAATTTAGAATTACCGTCTTCTGAAAATATAACTCTATTAACGAGGGATATAAGTGCATGGCGATGTCAAGTGAATCAAGCAAGGTATTAAAAGTGCACAATTGGGAAAGAGAGGGACAGAGAGACTCATGAACGGACCGAAAGAAGTGGCTTGTACAAAGAACAGATGAACGACTACTGAGATTGCAATACCTGAAGGAATCGCTCCAACCTTGCACTTGAATGTTCAGGGCCTTGGCCATCATAACCATGAGGTAGCAAGACAACAAGACCAGATTGACGCAACCACTTGGCCTCCCCACTGCTCACAAACTGATCGAATATCACCTGAGCTCCATTAGAAAAATCACCAAATTGGGCTTCCCAAATTACCAATGCATTTGGATTTTCCATTGAATAACCCAATTCAAATCCCAGAACACCAAATTCAGAAAGAGAGCTGTCAATTTAAAAAAAAAACTCTTAAATATGGGCAAAATTTGTCAAAGAACATTTATCAGTAAAACAGTACCATGTCAGAGCTCATAAAAAGTTGCCACACAGCCATCCTTAGCAGGACACAATGTTCTCTATCTCAACTTACAAATGCCACATTAAAAGGCTGAACTCAGGGTCAATAAACTGCAGTATGGGAAAATAATATCTTGAAGGAAGAAGATACAGTATGCAGGACTGGGGTCATATATATCATATAGATAAAGGAACTCTCCTATCCCATAACTTCTTTTCTACACCCGTCCCCCCCAGGGGTGGGGGCCGTGCTTTTGCTACACACTTTAGAGATTGCAAAACACTCTCTGGATTGAACAACAATTCATCACCTTACCCACCGGTTAGCATTTTCGTTGCAGAAATTCAAAAGAATTAGGGAACTGACAAGGAACAAAGTTTTCCACAAGGGAGCTACATCTTAGGATGCATGATGTTTCCTTACAATTATAAGCTTAGGTCCATGGCGGCCGTGTATTTATTTATGGCTTTATCCACCGCAATAATAATAATAGTAGACACAATGGGAACAACAAATGATGAACTGATAGCACCAACAAGTTAATTCTACCAAACAAACATACATAGTAGATCAAACCATCTTAAAATTTTGGAGATGAAATGCTAAAATAGACACACGCACACAAAATAAAAACATGTGTATTCACGATGTGGTAGTACGGAATAAATAACAATAGAACTTACCTGTTGCTGACAGTAAACATCTCCGGATCTTGGTTCATGACGACATGGTCCAAAGGACAGTATATCTCTCCAGTTTCCTGATCATGAAGTACAGAGTGCCTGTGACTAAAAGTACCTCTTTCAACATCCTGACCACTTAATCTGACATGATTTCCCTCCACAAGTAATGTGGCAAAAGCAAGAGCTTCAGCAACTGCCCAATCAACCCCGTCCCCTGTTTCAATCATCTTTGCACGCTCTCCAAAAATCTTCTTCACTCCTCTGTGAGGCGTAAAAGTTTCTGGAAGGGTAGTGATTGCTTTGCCAACAGTCTTCAAAATCTCTGGCTTGACTCTGTAGAACAGTTCAAAAAAGTGAGCAAACAGATAAAGTCATGAAACTTACTGGTCCCATTTGTTGGTCCATACTCCATACTCAGCATAAAAGAATCGAAAAGGAGTACGAATCCAAAGGGGCCATATATTCACTGTTTGGTTGGAACTTTTCACGGCTAGGATTAAGTATCCGTCTGCTAGATATCACACAAAACATGGGATACACAATACCTTGGGGACGGGCATTATTAAGTAGCCGTCTGCTTATATATCACACAAAACATGGGACACGCAACACCTTGGGGACGGGTCTTATCATGCCCTACCTATTAATCTAACAGAATAACTAACCCTACGAGCTAATACATCGCTTCACTATTACTCCAACCAAACAAACAGGTGCACAGAGGAAGTTAAAAACGGAAAACACAAACAACGCACCCAGTATTTCGGACTCGAGAAATCTGTTCTGGGGACTTGTATCCTGCCCAAAAAGCTGAAAGCCAGTCCCTTTTTTTAGGAACATAATCTTTGCTGGCTAAGAATTCTTCATTAAGAATTGTATTGACCTTGTCGTGCAACTTATCAATGTCTTCCTTAGTCACCTGACCAGATTCTAAAAGTTTATTTTCGTAAATTTGTAGCGCTGAGGGGTGCTCCCGGATGACCTATTAGCAACCATTCGTTAGAAACATCAAATATTTGTAAACCACAGACAAATAGATAGTACGACAATGAGTTCAAAGTAAGTAAAATGAGTAAAGAAGAATGCAAAAAAAAAAAAAGTAGCATCAGTACAGTAGCCAGAAAGAAATTCAAAAGGTCCACAAGCTTGCAACCCCAAGTGTAACAAGAGTGAGACAGTAGAGACCCAGAAATATAGTATGGCTAACCTTGTACATTTTGGGCTGGGTGAAAGATGGTTCATCAATCTCATTGTGCCCAAATTTACGGTAACACACTATGTCAACCACAACGTCAGAATGGAATGTCTGGCGCCACTCTGCTGCGAGTTCGCAAACGTGAACAACAGCTTCCAAATCATCACCATTGACGTGAAAGATGGGGGCATTTAACGCTTTAGCAACGTCGGTACAATATTGAGAAGATCTTCCAGCCATTGGATCTGTAGTGAAGGCAACTTGATTGTTTACCACAATGTGTATGGTCCCCCCAGTAGTGTAATTTGGAAGTTCACTGAGATGAAGCGTCTCATATACAACACCCTGCCCCGCAAAGCTACCATCCCCATGAATTAAAACGCCTATATTTTTTGTCCTATCCGCATCGTGTGAGTAATACTGTTTAGCTCTAGTTTTCCCAACAACAACTGGATCTACAGCTTCTAAATGACTTGGGTTTGCAACCAAAGACAAGTGAAGTCTCTTCCCACCCCTAGTTGGCCTATCATAAGAAGTACCCAAGTGATACTTGACATCACCAGTGCCTGTGTAAAGACCAACTTCATCAACAGGCCTCGTGCCACCACTGAATTCACTAAATATCTGTCTCAGTGGTTTCCGAACAACGTTACCCAAAACATTCAACCTTCCTCTATGAGACATTCCAATAACAATGCTTTCAACCCCAAGATCAGCTGCCCTGTCAAACATCTCCTTCATTCCAGGAATTAAAGTCTCACCCCCTTCTAGACCAAATCTCTTTGCTGCTTTCCATTTCGTTGCCAAAAAGTTCTCAAACTGTGAACTCCACATGAGCCGGTCAAGCATAACCTCGCGCCGCTGCCGATTGTACTGCATAGCTGTTGGCGTTTCAATCTTGACTCTCAACCAGTTACATTTGCCACGATCCGCGATGTGCATGTATTCATACCCAATGGTCCCACAATAAGCTTGCTCAAGCCGAGTCAATATTGCTCTCAGGGTTTGCACTGGACGGTTTTCAGACAAAAACCCAGACATCCTCCAGACTCCCACAAAGAACTCCCTATCAAGATCGGCTTCAGTGAACCCATAAAGAGCTGGGTCCAAGTCATCCGGAATTTCCCTCTGCTCCAAATTCAACGGGTCCAACTTGGCTTTCATGTGACCAAAAACTTGGTAAGCCCTCACAAGTAACAACAACCGCATGCTCTCTTGAATGGTTTGGCCGGAAATTCCAGGCAATGTCGCTGCCTGACCAACAAAGTTTCTGAAAAAGTTGTCCCATGATTCATCAACACTATTGGGATCTTCCTCCCAAGCCCTCTGGAGCTCTTCCAGGTAGACACTGCTAGTCCCGTCAAGGAAGCTGTCAGTTAACTTAGAGAGAGGCACAGGGTGAGGAACGGGTGCCACTTGTGCCTTGGATTTAAAAAGAGTTGTGTGGAAACAACGATTTTGGGCCGGGATGGCCCGTGATCTTGCAGTGTAGGATCCTCCCTGTGAGAGTGTTCTCCTAACAGCAAGCTTAGTGATGCTAGACCCAGCTCTAAACCACCCCATTGCTAATTGTTTCAAATCCTTTCGAGAAATACAGAGTTGCCAAAATTTCAAACTTCCTCAGACAAATTTCAAACCCTGATCACGGTACTAAACTCCTATAAAAGAACATAAAGAATATCAGCCAGTGCCGAAAATCTCATAATTCAAACCTAAAGTCACTTACAGCCAAAACGAAGAATGATTCAGATTTCAAAATTTGCGGGGAAAAAATATAAGCACTTAAAAATAACCAGTAATACAAAAGAAAATTTCTAAATACACAACGCAATTGAAGTTTATTGGGAATCAAATCGGAAAACGAATCGGAAAAAAACAAACACAAAAGCGAAATGAAACCTGGCGAAACTGATTAAAAATCACTAACAGGAAACGAATAAGAAACAGTGATTTGCGAGATAAAAAACACTAGAAGTAGCCCAATATAATACACCACACATAAATACTCCTACAAGCATACCCGGTTTGAACGTTCATACAAATAGATACACATCTACACATCTATGAATAAGTATAGACGGTGAAGGATATGAGAACGAGTACCTGAAAGAGAGAGATGTTTCAGAAAAACCCTAGCTCCGATGATGAAATCCAAATCGATGTGAATCGATCCATTTTCAAAGCTTTTGACTGCTGTATTTCTTTCTTCCTTTCTCAACTCCAACGCTATCTTCTACTTTCCTTTTCCATTTTCCATTTTTATTCATTTTCCTCTTGCCTCTTCTTTCTTTTTCTTTTTTTTTTCCCCTTTCCTTTTGGGCTTCTTTTGGTTGGTTCTAGGGTTGGGCATTTCATCCGCCTCGTTCGAATCCGATCCGATCTCCGATCCGAACGAATCGGCAATATGGAGATCTGTTTGGAGATTAAATAGGATATGGGGATTTTTTTTGAAAATGTTTGGGGATTAGATAGGGGGTGGAGATAGGCATGTCCCCGCCCCGAATCCGCTCTGAATCCGTTCCCTGCTCTGTCCCCGCTCCGCCCCGTCCTCGATTTGCCCCATCCCCGAATCCCCGAAATATAGGGGTCTATTCATGAATTATGAAACTTCAGGGTCTATTCATGAAATATATTATAGAAATTATCAAATTTAATAATAGAAATTATAGTCATTATGGAATTAAATTATAAAAATTAATAAATAATATTAATTAATCAAATTATAGAAATTATCAAATTAAATTATAGAAATTATAGTCATTGTGAAATTAATTTATAGAAATTAATAAATAATATAAATTAATAAAATTATAGAAATTATATTATAGAAGGTAATTTATGAAAATACTAAGTTTATATTTAACTATAATAATCTAAACTTCATATGAAGTTATCAATTATGAAGGCTCCCATGGGCCGCAAGGTGTAAAATTTCAGACTTTGAACTCCAATTTTCGGAGAAAATTTCGACGATCTGAGCCGTTAGAAGTGTTTAAAAAGTGTTTTTAAGATCCTATGAAAGAATTTGGCAAAAAATACTACCTGAAATGGCTTGATCGGAGCATTTTTCCATAAAATCGCTATATAAAAGATTGCTCCAATCAAGCCTTTCAGGGTTTTTTTTTTTTTTCAAATTTTTTCATAGGACCTTAAAACACTTTTTAAACACATCTACCGGTTCATCTTTTCAAGAAATAGATTAGATGACCTTTAATTGGTGCATTATAGTGTTCAAATGCCACTGGAAGCACTGAATGTGTTCCGATCGTGTGGTTACCGACATCGGATGATCATCAATTTCGGGGAGAATGATAGAATTGATAAGATGTTTAATCGTATCGGTTTAGATCAAACATTCAAGAAAATGAACTAGTATCCACCATTCAATGTTATAAATTGAACATATTTAGTTATGAACCAATATATACTGTTATAGTCTAATGCATGTTAGCTACACGATCTCAACACAATTTCAACGATCAACACCAACTATTTTGTTTTTCTTGGTGTTTTAGTGAACCTCACCAAAATTTGGATCAATCAAATTTTTAAAAATCCTTCATCGGGAGATTCCGGACGTGAGAATCATTAGTAGGCAAATATTTGTTAACTCTGATCGAGCATACAGAGATCATAAATATACT
Source organism: Vaccinium macrocarpon (assembly GCA_022606695.1). Classification (NCBI taxonomy): domain Eukaryota; kingdom Viridiplantae; phylum Streptophyta; class Magnoliopsida; order Ericales; family Ericaceae; genus Vaccinium; species Vaccinium macrocarpon. Next base: position 5,246,816 of record CM040177.1, on the reverse strand, counting down.
TGATTTTTTACATGAATAATATATTATATCCTACAAAAAATATAGACGGTTCCGATTTTCAATATTAGTCTCGAAAGGCCCTCGAATGATGTATCATAACTTTACGATGATTTTTCATACTTGTTAATGCAATGCATTGCACACACACACACACAATCACAGACACCAATTTTTTGTCCAAAATGGGTTGAAATTTTTTTCCCGCTACAAATTCCCCCCAAACCCCCAAATCCCTAACTCTCTCCCCCCAAAAGCAGATCCTAACTCCTCCATCCTTCAACACGCAAAACACCAACTCCGTACTCATCTCTATCTCTTTCTCCGAAACTCCTCCACCGTACCAATAATGTCAAGAGAACCCCAAACAATCGAGACAGCCGAAGGAATCAAACTCGACGCTCGCATCTTCAGACCACAACCACCACATGAGGAAGAGGAGGAGGAGGAAAACCCAAACCCAGAACAAACACAATCAGACGAAAAAACAAGCTCGTTTCGAAGTGCACGACGTCATCTCTGTATGTAAATGGGTTGCCCAAAATTTCAGCCAAGTGACTTTTTTTTTGTTGGTGGGCTCCTCCGCAGTCTTTGTTTTATTTCTTCTTTTTGTTCTGTTTTTTCTTCTTCTTATTATTTGAGGCCTTGTCTTTGGAAAGTGAGAATAGGAAAGGGTTGTGGCGTTGAGAAATTTGGTGGTAATTAAATGTAGTGTTTTTTTCTTTCTTTTGTTTGTTTTTCGATAATTAAAGGCCCTTTCTTTGGATTATGAGAAAAGGGTGAGAGTAAAAAGGGCTGTGGTGGTGAGATTTGGTGAGAAATAAATTTGGGCTTGTTTAGCTGTCATTCGTCCGAGTATTCTCTTGTTAAGGGTTGGCCCGTGCTTGTCTTAACTTTTCATCATGCAACTTTTTGTAGGGTTCAGGTGATTTTCCCCGAAAATCTCACGGCTTTGTCCGAGATGGATGCGTGTTAGCTATCAAGTTTATTGTTTCAAACCACCCACCAAGTGTTCGACTAAATGACCAAGTGAGTATTTGCCTTCCTTTTGTATCAGTTAATTCGTGACAATTCTACTTTCCTTCTCTTGTCTTGTATGTTGTTCTTAAGATAAGCTTATTGCTAAATGCTAATACCCTTTTGATCTAATTTTTTATGCCAATAATTACTTGACGAGCCAAAGGAAAGGATTACGCAGTCAGTCTTGGATAGAGGATGTTTGTGTTTCAGGCTTCTACATTGGCAACTCAAGCTACACCGGTGCGTATTAATGAGCCTTTTACTTCTTCTCTTTTTTGTAAAAGGTCATGTGGGAGGTGCTATCATTTGACTATTTCTATGTTTATGTGCTGCTGAATGGTCTTCTTTTTCTGCTGCCATTGATGTCTATTAAATAAATCAAACCACCTAGTTTTTTATTTCTGGTTCTCTTGGTGTTCAAATCACTGCCCACTAATCTTATCTCATGGCTTCTGAACTTATGTTTTTTATTTACTTGTTACTCTAGGGAAAGTGATTGGATCCCCGAAATCTCCGTGGGGATCCCCGTTCCCCATTTGGAGCGGGGATGGAGGATAAAAATAAATCTCCGTTGGAGATTGGATAGGGAATGGATATAAGTAAGGGATTTGAGGATTGGGGGTGGAGATAGTAGTCTCCGGCCCCGATCCGTCCCATGCCCATCCCTAGTTGGTTTTGGGCCTGTGCTAGGAATAATTTTCAATGCCACCTCCGCAATGCCCTCTGACGTGACGTGGGTTTTATATGTTTGTGCATCTCGTTCCATATGACAAAAAGCGTTGCAAATAATCATTAAATTGAAAATTTTCCCGTGTAACTCCCGCGTCCGTTTCGTGTATCAACAGCTCGGATTGCATCAAACAATGGACGGCTCGGATATACTTTGAAGAGATAAAATCTGAGTCGTTGATGAACAAAAGAGACAGCTCAGATGGGGTCTGCAGAGCCTGCCGACCCCACGGACAGCAGAGCCCCCATTTCCACACAAATCCACTGCATCTAATACAGAAAAAACGGAAATACCTATCGCACGCAAAGCGTATGAACAAAGAAGGAAATACACCGACAAAAACAAATATTATGAAATTCCTACTCTTCCTTGGGGAAGGGAAAAAAAAAAACATCTTCAAACAAGTATTTTTAGAAAATTATTTAATTTGGTGGGACACCTTTCTCTTTGGTGTTGTTTTGATAAATAAATTTACACATGACATATGGTGGGAGTTGGGTGGGGTGCAGGGGCTTAACCATGGGTCTGGGGTTTCAAAAATGCTTTGGAAAATTTTTTTTATTTAAATTAAATTATTCATAATTTACACATGAGAATTTTCTCATAACCATCTGCACTGTGTAAGAGTACATCATAAATCAATTGTACCAAAAAAAGTGCCAACTGTACTAGTCAAGAATTTTCAAGTCACCCCAAAAAACCATTGATTTAGACGAAAATTCTGTCTAAAAATACTGAGAAAATTATGATGTTGTGAAAAATTCAATTACATGTTTAATGGTATTATAATGTGTGAAAATTTCTAATATATGAGAAATTTTCAAACTGCGGAGTGCTTTAAATTTTTAAATTTTCTCAAACAGCATTCAGCTTTTAAATTTTTAAATTTTTTCAAACTACGGAGTAATATAATACAGTATTGATGATTTTTTGAGAAGCATCCACGTCATGTATCACAAAACACCTCAGATCAAATACAGCGATCTAGTGCCAAGTGCCTATTAGTTGGAATTCCTGTTTCTAGCATAAGAATCTTCAAGTGTGTGAATTTTTTTCAAAGTCAACAATTTGTTAATTGTAAATAAAAATATAAACTAGTATTGTCATAGAAAATTCAAAATTCAATGAATCGAGGATAGAACTAGAGGGCGACAAGTGGTGGCGGTCGCCACTGCAACAGTTTTGAAAAATGCCAACATTACTCAATTGATCTATTGATTGAGACATCTTTTATTGTGCTCGACCCTCCTTTTATATTATTAATAGTATTAGCATAAAATCCGTGCTATGCACGGGGTCGTGAATAGCATAAAGTAAAATAGCAATAATTAACCAATGTGTCGTCCGAAATATAATAAATATTTTGTGTCTATATTCATTTGGTTTAAAAGGCATTGTCCAGTAATAGTTTATAAAAATAAGAGAAAAAAATAGCACAAAAATGAAAATTATATCAATTACTCCTACCCTTTAAATTGTTATTTTTTAAATGAATTTATTATATACTGCAATACTATAATAGATTTTACTATATATCGTACCTCAAAGGTACTTAAATTTGTAATGGAAAATAAGAATGCAAGAGAGAATAAAGCAAAATTTGTGAACTTCAAATTCAAAATTGAAAAAAGAGTTATGGTAATAGAATTATTGTCACATGCTCTATTCAAAATCCTAGTATATTATAAATCAATGAATTATTATCATTTGTTGCATCCACGTTCTTTCTCATGAAAAGACACTCTGTAGCAAACCCGTGCTATATGCACGGACCGATCCAACCACACATGGTGGGGAGTTGGAGTGGATGCCAATGTTACCACCATTGTTTCAAATCAAATTTTTTTTCACCATAATATAACTCTGGCACCCCCGTGCAATGCAAGGAAACTAAAATCAAAAGAAAAAAAAATAGTGTTGCTTTGCTAATTTAATTACAAACAGTCATTTACTTAGAAAGTTTGATATGGATTGAACTACTAAGATATACAATTGTTATGTTATTTTGTGTGCTATGATTTTTATGCATAGCAGAGGCATGATGCTAATATTGAATTGCGTAAAATGAAAGAATATCAATGCATTGGATTTCCTATCTAATACCTCTCTAATCACCTCTTGTTAGTGTGTGATGATTGAATTGATCATTAATTTTAATTTTAAGTGCATTTCATACACCCTTGAGAGGATGTGTACGTGGATTGCGGGCGTGCTCATAAATCTTTGAAGTCAACACACAATGCATTTTAGGGGGAAAAAAAAGAGTACAAATTTTATGTTAATCACAAAATAAATCAACCAAAGCACCTATAGAATCAATCAAAATAATACCTATAGAATCACTCTTCTTGATGATAACGATAAAGCTGAAGAGATACCAATCTCGCTTCTGCATTTGTAATTTGGATTGACAATCAATGCTAATACGTACATTATCATCCCAAACAATCACCTCCTTCATTTATACTTTTCATTCAGACTTCACATCCTACATAACAGTCAAATGTTTTTCTAGAACTCAAAACTACAGTGAAATAAAATTAAAATACATGAATGAGATGGATCACAAAAGAATGTCATTTGGAAGAGAAGAGATAGAATAAGACGACAAATTTAGGAATGAATTCTCCTTTGGGGAATTAAATCTCACCTTAATGGAAAGCAAATCTCATGTGGAGGAAGTTCTCGAAGTTGAATCCACATTGAACATTAGTAAATTTTTTCTTTTGGTGAGATCCCTTTTAAATTAAAACACTATAGCTATTGAACTTTGTCCAATTAACTTTTTAAACTGTATTTGTTTATTTTTGAATGGTAAATTATCTCCAAGAATCAAATCTACCCCACATTTTTTGGAATAGATAATTAGAAAAAGTATTTTTCTTGCAATTCTAGTGGAAAATTAATATAAGCATTGTAAATATACCAACCAATCAGTTCATGCCACTTGTCACAACCATATGCCTCCTCACGAAATCCATCCTACAATACTATATAAGATAATTGTCAATCTTTTTGTTAATATAATTTTTATGGTAACCTAATATACGAATTCTTAATCTTTCCTTGGATTTTGAAAATAATTGCTACTTTCCTTCATTAGTCTTCATTACTTCTGTTAATTTCAAATCGGAAAAGATTAATGAAGCTTAACTTGGTAAATAATTAAATATTACCATTTAGGACTTTGCTAATTGCTAAAAAAGTGTAAATGATTGGGGGACACGTGGCAAGCTGATGAAGTTCTATTCACTAAAAGTCATCCTACAATACTAATATAGATCGTTGAAAAATTAGATATATATCATAATCTTTACCAATATATTTAATGAAGGGAAAATTAGTCATAAATGCACTATATTTTGTTTTTTTTTTTGAAGGGAATGACAAAGTACTTTTGCAATCAAACATAAAGATAAGGTACTTTTGCAATCAAACATAAAGACATGATTTTTATTATTCATTTAACAAAATGACTAAACACACACCCTCTCTTTATTTTTGACATAAACACCCTTTTATGGATTCAAATACATCTAAAACTCTTTGTATCCGGTATCTCTTGAGGCTAATGATTATATGGTGTTGTAAAAGTCCTGTTTTCGTGTATTTCAATGTTGGAAAATTTAAAGGCTTATTCGTTATAATCACTTTTCCTAAAAAATGACAACATTACTAATTTTTGTTGACACGAATTTCACAAATTTTGCTTCATTATGTGTACCATCGAATCTGCATTGAAAAATGGGGTGAGTTAAAAATGAATAATCTTCATACCTTAAAAGCATACCAAAATGACACCAAAATATACCAATGCAATAATATTACAGTTTTTTCTTAAGACAAAAAAATATTGACAGCATAAAAATATATATATAAATTGCTTAGATCTATGGGTGTCAATGATCAATGAACGAAATCATGCAATAATATTACAGTTTTTAAAAGGAACTAAATCATGCTCTTGAAATGATTATTCCAACTTTTGGTTTGCAATAAAAAAAAATTCTATAATGAGGGGTATCAGGGCCAGTTTACATGCATCTCAACTAATCTTGTGAAGTCGATTTTGATTATGTGCACCTTAACTTTTGGTTTGCAATAATTTTTTTATTTTTTATTTCGAGGTCTCAGAAGTCGATTTTGATTACGAGTTTGATGCTTCTCACTTCTATGATTTTCACTCAGCTTGAATTGTCTCTCGAGGCTCAGGACGCCAAGCGCTGGTTTAAATTAGCCCCAAGTTATCTGCCTTCCCATAAGCATTCACAAATGCGTTTGCGCAATTGAGAGAGATTAATATGAAACATGATAATCAGATTAATCCGTTAATGATTAACCAACAACTGTCATAACAAATGGAATTTACTTGACAAGTGAATGAGAAGTAAGCTGACACTGTTTTATTTATTTTTTATTTTTGAATTTTTGGTACGAAATTAGAACTTCTAAAAATTAGTGACATTTCACTAATTATTTTTTCGCCGAAAGTGGTCGGCCGGAGATGGGGTGGTGTTTGGTCAGGAGGCAAGAGTTGATTTTTTCGAATTTTCTGTAGGAAATTAGAACTTTTAAAAATTAGTGACCCTTTACTAATTTTTTTGGTCTCCGGAAGTGCTCAGCCAAAGGTGGAGTGGTGGTCGGCCGGAGGTAGGGCGTTGATTTTTTTTGAATTTTATGTTCGAAATTTGAATTTTTAAAAATTAGTGACACTTCACTAATTTTTTTGGTCGCCGAAAGTGGTTGGCCAAAGGTGGGGCAGTGGTCAGCTGGAGGTGGAGTATTGATTTTTTTGAATTTTATGTTCGAAACTTGAATTTTAAAAAATTAGTGACACTTCACTAATTTTTTTGGTCACCAAAAGTGCTCGGCTAGAGGTGGTGTGGTAGTCGGCGGGAGGTGGAGTAGTGATTTTTTTGAATTTTATGTTCGAAATTTGAATTTTTAAAAATTAGTAACACTTTACTAATTTTTTTGGTTGTCGGAAGTGCAAGGCCAGAGGTGGGGTGGTGGTCGATCGGAGGTGGATCGGTGGTTTTTTTGAATTTTATGTTCAAAATTTGAATTTTTAAAAGTCGCCGGAAGAGTTCGGCTAGAGGTGGGGTGGTGATTTTTTTTAATTTTATGTTCAAAATTTAAATTTTTAAAAATTAGTAACACTTCACTAATTTTTTTTTGTCTTTATGTTCGATTGCAAAAGTTCATTGTCCTTCCTTTTAAAAATGGCAAATGTTTTTTGTTTTAATGTTTGATTTCAAAAGTTCATTGTCCTTCCCTTTAAAATTGCCAAATGTTTTGAATTTTTTGCTAAGTGGCCTTTAATGTATGTGTCTAAGAAACATGCCATGAAATCATCATGCATCTTATTGCCCTATTAGTCTTAGCAAGCTTCATAACTGGAAAATGTGTATTTCGTCTTAGGTGTTTACATGGACGATATCAATACATGACAAGTCAATTTGCTGGTAATAAGATCGAAAGTTTTGGATTTTTTGTTCAATAACTGACTCAACGCTGAAATACAAGTCAGATTTTATTTAGAAGTCAAGCTTATTATTTAGAAGTCAAAGTGTGCATTTTTTCAAATTCAGACCCTTCATATTTGATTTTTGTATCATTCATTTGGATTTTACAAATAAATACTGAAGGACTAAAGAATTAGGAGGATATAACAAATTTAATAACGGAAAAATATATTGGTGTCAAGCTTATATAAGTACGGGGTAAAAAATAAATATTTATGCCATTATAGCAATACAATTAACTTTTTTGGTACCCTACACGTAAATAAAAGACATTGTCTGTGATATTTATTCTGGTTTTTAATTTTAATTTTTAATTCGACAAAAAGATAGTATATTATCAACCTTTCTATTATACTTTTAGTATACATATTTGCTACCATTAGCTAAAATCTGGCTCCGTCCCTACACTGAAATGTCGCCAGTCCAACCATTTGTTTGTTGAATCCCAACCTAGTGATGTTAAATTCAAGTCAAGAAGTGGCATCTCAAAATCCACTGGCATCGAACTATCAATGCTTAGAAGGGTAAAAACGTACTCTTATCACTAATTCATCAGGTACATGACAATCGATTTGATTCTTCTTCGGAAATAAGCATCTCCAATGGACCCTATTAACGTGAATGGCTATGATAGCGCTACGATAATGGTCTACCCGCTTTTCTTACATTTCCCATCACTCTAAATATCGCTACAGCTCACGAGTCAGCATACCTATGTTGGGTTGACTTTGGAGTACTGCAAAACTGAAAATGAGCATGCATGTTTTTGGAGGAAGATACAGAAGGGTGTGATGAATTACAGATTACGTAGACATTCAAAGTAAATATTTTCTGAGAGCAAATAAATACAGAATTTAGAAACTAACCATGACCAACCAAACCATCATAGAAAGATCCTTTTTTCAAGCTGCGTTTACCACTCAGCCTGAATGCCTGATAGTAATCTAACTCAAGTATATCGTGTACCAAACCACAATTGGTCCTAATTCGAGTTTTTCACGTTGAATGCCTGATAGTAATCTAACACAAGTATATCGTACCAAACCACAATTGGTCAGGACAAGCAAGGTGCGGAGGGCTGATCCGAGAAGATAGAGAAACCAGTAAACAGACAAAAAAGAAAACTTGCATTGCATAATATTCTACTGTAAACTGATGAGTTGTAAAGCCACCCTTCAATGGAGAATGAACTAAGATGCATCCCACATGATACGTCATGAATGGACATAACTCAAAAAGTTTCAGTTCAGATAACCAAATACGAATCCCTACCACAACAGTAGACAAAATAACAATAAAGTTATACCGCAAAAAGTGCCACAAAACTACTACGCGCGTTTGAAGCATAACAGAACACTAAAACAAACATGAACTATCCTCAAGGATCAGAAACTTGTTCCGAAGTACACCAAGAACCTCATATAGAAAATTGTGGATTAATACTTTCACTAACTCAACCTAGTAAAAGAATCCAAGCACTTTACCACCAACATTCTTTCTCCTTGCCTCCTCGTGGTCCATGATCCCAGCAGAAGTAGTCAGCACAATGAACCCAAACTGCAAGTTTTCAGGCAATTATAGTTATCACAAGGTTCCCAATAATGGACAAAGGAAACTACTATATTACATAATAGGATTTGAATCTAGTACTGCTTTATACAAGGAACACATGGATGAAACTGTTGTGTGATCATAATCACTTAACCTACCCATTTGTTTCAGTGCAAGACGTGTTACTTGTGTTTGGCAGTGGCAACCTTGAAATGTTGGTGCCAGACCTTTTGCAGTTGTGCTAGTGATTGTAGTGGGAGTGGGCAATGGGGAATGGTGGTACTGATTGGTGATGGAAATAGCAATGATGGTGGAGGGTGGCAGGGTGGTGTCGTAATAGTGGTGATCCCCTGATTGGTGATGGAAATAGCAATGATGGTGGAGTGTGGCAGGGTGGTTTCGTAATAGTGGTGATCCAGAAAATAATTTTCACTTCTCAAATATCAACTGTTTTCAACCTTTAGAGAAATGAAACTGTTTTCATCTAACGTTGACCATGGAAAATGATTTCCAAGGCACAAAACCCCAGAAAATAAAATAAAAGATTTCTAGCTAAAACAAATGGAGCGTGAGAACGTCAATGTCGATCGAGAGAAATTCTAATAAACACATGTCCTAACCTGTCTTGAAGGGAGCAACCTAGCAGTCCATCCCTCAATCTCCTTGACACCGACATCAAATCGAGGACTGATGACACCGCATTTGTTTAACCTGCCATTAAGTTCAACCACAATTTTCCCAGATCTGTGATCATCGACAAACTCAAACTCTCCAATGTATCCTGCATAGAAAAACTAGAAAGTTAGGGGCAGAATCATAATTCAAATAAAGTAAAATTCGAGTGAATAATCAAGAGAAGCAAGAGATATTTGGAGAACCGATAAACAGGGGCATACCGTGCTTTTGCATCACAAGAAGAAACTTGATGATCACCTTCGAGGACGGCCTAATCATGACCTGACGCTTTCCCCGCTTCTCAGCATTGTACATGCTCTTGAGAGCATCATTCAGAACACTCACTCTCACCATCTTTGCTACCAAAAGACTGCAGTTTATTTTACATTATCAAATACGGGATCACACAACGGCTCTTTAAGAAACAACAGTCACGAGAACCAAAAAAGTGAAGTGAGGTCGATTTGTTGGCTAGACTGAATCTCTGTCCAACCACACCCTATCTCCTCGCTACCATAATGAAATGCAAGAGATACCAGAACAAATCAATTATGACAATTACCGTTAAACAAAAAACAACAGCTTTGGAATTCAATGAGTCTCTGATGAGCTTTGAAATTCAATGAGTCTCTGATGAGGAAAACATGCGTATACTTATACGTGTGCGTGTGCACGTGACGCAATAATATTTCGAGTGATACCATCCGCAATGAACTTCAACATAACAAATCTGAACACACACATACATCAGCGTTTGGCGGCGTGATTTCGACAGATGATTCTAACCTAAGCCTACGAGGAAGAGTTACGTTCGAAAATGTGATCTTCCACAAATTTACACTAAGATACTTCATATCTGAATCTATGCATACAGGAAACGTAATTACTTATCAATGCCGAATCATACATAGAGAACGGAAAACTCACTTGTTGAGATAGCAGAGAGGGAGGAAAGCTCAAGTTCCCAAATCCAAGTATCTGGAGGCTGATCAGTTATTGTAGAGAGAGAGAGAGAGAGAGGCGGCGAGGCTGAAGCTTGAAATGGGAGAAGTGTAAACCTAGCGAGTATTTATATGGCGGGCTTCTCACAAGTTCGTTAATAAGTATAGGGCCCAGTCTGTCACTGTATAGGGCTTGTCAAACGGCCCATCTTCAAATTAGTTCACTTTAGGGCCCAGTCTGTCACCGTATAGGGCTCGTCAAACGGCCCATCTTCAAAATAAAATCCGCTTGGCCGGTAAACAAAAAACAATAATAATTTATATTGTATTCTTAATAACATTTCTTACAAATATTTCTAGGTAATTGATATTCACACCCCCAAATTGTTATCTACACTCTCTTTTTGTCTTTTAGTGAGTTTTTACGCATAAAAATTTCACTAGAAGACAAAAAAAGGTGTGGATAACAATTTGGGGGTGTGGAAATCACTCTTCTATTTCTATCGGTCTGATGATACAATGAAAAACAAAAAAACAAAATAAAAATAAATACAAAAGCCGCCAGAATAAGACAAAAAAATAGAAAGAGAACTCTTATGATGTTCTACTATCAATCAAGATGAAATATAGAGTTACTATATGAGTAGTTATCTAATCCAGGAGTTCTGGATCCGGTACTCCATCTTCTCAATATTTTTTTAGAAATCTGAGCCGTCCAATGTCTTCAAAAGGTGTTTTCAAAGGATCTTTAAACAAATCTTTATAAAAAAATACCAGGAAGAGTTTAATCCAAGCATTTTTTTGCAAAAATATGTTCCCAAAAATAATTTTGAAAAGTATCAAAGCACCGAAAAATTTCCAATCCGGGATCCTTAACAGGAACGCCGGTGTAGAGTTATAAAATAATTTATACTGGAGATTATACAATTGCTAATCAAAAAATAATATGAAACATTACGCATTTTCAAGTCTCTTTTGTCCGATTAGAGACACAATCAAATATCTGTGTAGCTAATTCCTCTCCTTTTTTTTCCTTCTCTCTCTCTCTCTTCGCTTTCTGTAGAATATGGGGGAGGAAAGAATAAAATCAATACACCTATTTAGAGGTAGTTTTCCATTTGCTAAAATAGAAATTTGCTAAAATCAAATATGTGATTTTAGCAAATGAAGTGGAGGGGTACTAAAATCAAGTGGGCCCCATGCTAAAAGAAATATACTTTTAGCATGGGACCCATTTGATTTTAGCACCCATCCACTTCATTTGCTAAAATCACCCACTTGATTTTAGCAAATCTCCATTTTAGGAAATGGAAAACTAAGCCTTAACTGTTATCGACAGCTGAACTACTAATACAACCTGTGAAAATGGTCAGCCTGTTCTTAGTGGTGGTTTGGCTAAATACAAAAAATTAGTTTTTTGGTTTTATTCTTATTTAAATTTTTTTTGCATTTGTTAGTTTTCAGTCAATTTTTTGTAGTTTCTTGACTTATCTCGACGAGAGAAATCTAAAAAGTATAAAATTATTAGCCAAACTTAAAGTTTTGTGAATAAAGACAAAAAAATAAACAAAAAACCGGTTTTTTGCCATAATTTTATAATTTTTAGATTCTTTCATAGAGAAAAACCAAGAAATCACAAAAAATCGACCAAAAACTAGCAAATGCAAAAAAATTGAATAAGGACAAAACCTAAAAAGCAAAAAAACTAGTTTTTGTATTTAGCCAAATGAGGCCTTAAAATTCTGAATTGTGAGAACGCATGATTACGAGCCATAAATCCAATCACAACTAATTATGCGCACCTTTGAAGTAACTAGTAAGGCCTCGTTTGATTCGCGGACTAAAAAAAGTGGGATTAATAGTCCTGGAATTGATAGTCCTGGACTATTTATCCTGGGACTAATTTAGTACTGAATCTCACACAATCCCCTGTTTGATTCATGCAGGATTAACATTGGGATATCTCATGTTTTGGCCAATCCCATGTTTGGTTCCCTAAAACTACGTTTCGGGATTATTTCAAGAAGACAAGTGGCATTTTTGCAATTTGGTGAATTTCCCTTCCGCGTTCATTTTATCCGGGACTAAACAATCCCACCACCCCCCAGGTATTGTGTAATCCCATACATATTGGATAAAACTTGTCCCGGGATTGTTAATCCCATGCCGTTTTTGCGGAACCAAACAAGGGATAACGCGGAATTGGACAAAAATAGTCCAATCCCACCCTCCTAATACCCGAATCAAACGAGGCCGGAGTTTAGAGTGGGAGTTACAGAAAAAATGAACAAAATTGCATAGGTTAAAAAAAAAAATAGCCTTGATTTCCTTCCTGGTTCTAATAAAATGGCTCTTTACGACAATATACTATTGGTCAGAGCATCTCCATTTCGTCTTTAAACATGGAGTAATATGCATTTTTATCAGATTTTATGCAGTTAACGGAATTTTATGCACTTTGATTCTCCATTTGAATACTTTGGAGACTTCATAGATAAAATAAAAACAAAAATAAAAACACCATCTCGATTTGCGAGACCTCGTTAACTAGCTGCTGCTAATTAGGGGGAGAGATATTGGGGTTAATATATTACGAATGTTTAGCATTTTGATCGGAGTAGCACAATTTTTCAAACATATTCCCAAAGTAGCTACATTTTCAAACATATTCTGAAACTAACACTTCACACATTTTGGTAATGTGTTATAACCATTAATTGCCAATTCGACATGCCAGATCAGCTCAAGGGATTCAACTCAGGGGGTTCACTGTCAGCTGTAATCGTGCGTAACCAAAATGAGTTGTTTTAAAATCATAATGCTTTTTACAAATGCGTCAAATGCATTAGGGTTTTGAAATTTAGGGTTTCATAACACATTTTACAAATGAGTTAATGTTTTGAAATTTAGGGTTTCATAACGCATATCTGAAGTCCGCTAAGGCTAAGTAGGGTTTGGTCACTTACCCCTTTTTATGACTCTTTTCCTCCAATGTAGAGTAGCTTTTGGCCCTGGTCCCTTGATGAAAGTTTTAATGGTAAATTCCAATCCGACCCCACTTTTTGTGGGAGTTTCCTTACAAACCCCACTTTGTTTTTCACTCCTAAATAAACCTAGCGCACATGGGAGGGTTTTTCGAATGCATGCATGCCACGTGCTTGCTTTACAAGCACAACATTTAACCTTTGACTCTTTTGTACTACAACTCACTCTCTCTCTCTCTCTCTCTCTCTCTCTCTCTCTCTTCTCTTTATTTTTAAAACTTTAAATAGTTATAACTTTTAATTTATATATCCAATTTTAAAAAATAAAATATTTTTAAAACTTACTCGACGACATATATCAAACAAGAATCATATTGAATATAAAATTGTATACAGAAAAAAATTGAGGGTGTGAATTTTGCATTTGAGGAGTGTGAATTCTTTCATTTTACATGGTGTGAATTGTTCAGAAAGAGTGTAAATTCTTTCATTTTGGACTGTGTGAATTCTACATTTGAGAAATGCGAATTCTCTCATTTTGGGTGTGAATTTTGTATCTTTGTGGGTACGTTATGGTATGTGAATTCTGCATTAGAGCGGTGTGAATGTTTTCTTTTTTGGGGTGTGAATTTTATATTTTGGAGAGTGAGTTGTGACGTGAATTCTGCGCTTTAGTCATGTGAATTCTTTCTTTTGGGTTGTGAGTTGTGCATTTTAGAGATTGAGTTGTAATGCATTTAAAGGGTGTAAATTCTTCTCTCTTTTTTCCTAAAGGGTGTAGATTATTTAGGAGTATAAAATAACTTTTTAAACATATACACAATTTCATATTCACAATGGATTTTATTTGAAAGATCTAATCGTGTAGATTTCATATATATAATTTTTATATAAAATGAATGTATAAAACAAAAATTATTTTATTTTTAAATTGAAAATGAGAGAAGGAGAGAGAGGGGGGGAGAAGTACAGCTGCTAGCCTGTTACATGCCAGAGTGAAAGACTTCTAACACGCCAGAGTGAGAGAGAGAGAGCAGCTATGCTACATGCCTACAATGGCCTAGATTCATATGGGAGTGAATCTGGGCCACTGATTGTAGTTTTCTGGATACTTTCTGATTAAATTTTGTGGAAAACTTGGGTTTTTATCCGTTTTTAATTAGTTATTAAAGTGAGTCCCACACGTCCACGTGGCCGGACCTACATACCGTTGTGTTCGTCTTAGTTATGAGATTAAGATTGAACCCTTGGTTGGATAAAAACAAGTTCAGGTGAATGAGAAATTGACCTTGAAAGTGCCTACATGAACTTTGGTAGAAGGGGGAAAAATGTGTTGTCCCACATTGGTGAGGAACAATTCTTTCATTGGGTATATGTATCCCTAGTTGGACACTATGGGTTGGCCCTTTGGGTCATTACAACTTTTGTGGGTCATTACAACTTTTGTTGGGGGAGAAGGCATGGACATAGTGGACTTTGGTCCATATAACACGCGCGCGCCGCCGTCCGACCGGGCCGGGCCGGGTTGGGTTGGGTCATTAGATAAGATGGGCTTAGGCCCAATAAGTTCTTATCTTTTTACTGAAAATTTTCATGGACTGGGTCGGGTCGAACCGATCCATTTAATTAAATTTTTCCTTTCTTTTCCTTTTGCGAAGCGATTGTGTACCCTCTCGAAGCGTTTTTTTACTTTTCGATCGATACTGTTCATGAGCGATCATCGGACATATTTGTTCACTTCCGACTTCGATTCGCGTCCGTTCGAGCGGCCGTGCCTTTTTGCTTCGTACCTTCTCGTTCGGATGCCTATTTCTCTATAAATAGAACCCTCGTCTCTTCATTACATTCACGTTTTTCCTGCATACACTCTGCATCATTTCCACATAAAATATCTGAGAGTTGCTACGTTGTTTTCTGGTTCGCATACTGCAAAGATTGGAGTGCTACATCCGTGTAGTGAAAATCGGGTAGTCCTGGGAAACAGACGTCTGCGTAGTCCATCAGCACCGTAGTGGAGGACGAATCTGTTTTAAGGACAGAGTATCTTAATACTTGCCCCGGTTCGTTTCGAGTCGTCTTTTGCCCAATTCCGGTGTACTGAATTTGGTCCAGTAAGTTTCTGATCATTCTATTTTGTTTCAGTTTTGTTTTTTTTTTTCCAGATTATTCACAACCGAAGTTTATAACAAAATTTTTTGTGTATGTAACAGTAGTGTTACAAAATACATCGACAACAAGTTCGCAACTCAAGCCTACCTTCACATCCTATATCAACTACATAAGTCAACGAGGTAGTACGAATTACGAAACTCTCCTCCCTAAACCATGGCCAACAAGGACCATCAATCCAACTAACAAAGGTAACCCAATATTTTTTTCCATCCTCCTCACTTCCTTAATCTTCCATTCATAGAGTCGAGTCATGTTGGCAATTTTTTTTGCGTTGTTTTTCTCACACTTCTTATACTTGTTCTAAAACACATTTGCCTTATCCTCCCACAAGCTGGCCTTCTCCTCCAACAAGCTGGCCTTCTCCTCCAACAAGCTGGCCTTCTCCTTCAAATACTTAATCTCCCTCTCTAAATTCAATATATTCTCATCATCAAACCATTCAAAGAATTCGCACGATTTTGGATCCTACAATGATATAATCAAATGATGCTAAGCCAATATACTTATCAATTCAACCAAACAACAAATTTTTAGGCACTTACTGGATATTTTTGACAACTAAAAAACCTCCGTCCAGGATTTTCCTCAGTCCAAGATCACCAAAATGGCACTTCGGCCACCACCACCTACTACCACTTGAACTAACAGAACCCGATGACATGTCCTTTGAAAACATTCATCATTAGTCCAACAATCCACCAACAAACCACCTTCAACTAAATTTGAGGTTGAATGAAAGACGGATTGAAGCCGCAAATGCTTTTCTTGCCAGTCAACATCGAGAGGACGAGATCAATCTCCAATTGCACACGCCCTTAGTATCGGCCAGGGCATTCTTAATTTGACTGCTGATCTGAATGTAGCACATGCTGAGGTGGTCCAACGGTAAGTACAACTTGTTGAGCATGAAACTGCATGCAACAATCGAAAGCGCCAGTTAAGATGTAGAGTACAACATAGCAGAACAAACAAAATCTTTTATTCTATATGCTAACTCTTGTACATACACTCCGCACTCACTTCACTTAACAACACTCACATAAAGATACATATGACTCTCATTTGACACTTATAATATCTAGGCACACTCTTTGTGCTCACTCATTAGGTGGTCTCTCCCCCACTTGGGTACTCTCCCACCCAAGGGGTGCTTTCATCACCACCAATGTGGTACTTCCTCACCACACCTCACAAATGAGGCCTTCCACCCTTTATATAGCCATCCACGTCCTCAATGGACGACCAAGATCATTCTCATCTAACGGTTCATATTATTCATCTAGAATCCTCCTAGAAAATATCTTCTCCTCCTCAAACCTCCACAACATTTTAGAACTCTCCACACAAGTCTAACATCTAGTGGAGTCTTCCATAACCTTCTTGAATATTCCGGAACTCTCTAGGTTCCTCCACTTCTAGAATCTTCCAGAAATATCTAGAAAATTCTAGACCATTCTAAATTTCTCTAGATTATTCTACAACCTTCTAGAGAGTTCTCCATTATTCTGAAATTCTCTAGCATACTCTCGAACCTTCTGGACTATTCTAGAATTCTCTGTTCTATTATAGAGGATTCTAGATCTATGATCTGTGGAGAGTCAAGTGTTGACTCTCAACATAAGAGACCTAATGCGAAACTTCAATTTTGACACAACCTGTGTGCTGCGGTTTCAGCATGAAGTTCGGACATGGCTTGAACCCAGACCCCCACCCTCGGCCCCCACCCCTCAGTTGCCGACACCGACAATCCATTACAAACTGGGGCATGGGATGGCTGCTGATCAGGAGGACGTAGAAGCATTAGAGGGGGAGCTAGGCATTTCGATGCCACCGCTAGACGTCTGGGGTCAGGACCTATTGAACTTTCCCCCGGTAACACACCTCGTTGGGGGTGACGTGTTCATCCACAGGGACTGAGGATGGGGCTCAAAAGAAAAGTGTAAAGAAGATGGAGCAAGCCTCACACCAGATGTCACACACACTGGATCCCAACTCAAGTCTCCAACTAGTGCCAACTCACCAAATGTTATCAGTGGGCGATAGTTTGTTAGTGCTAAGCTGTTAGTTAGTGCTAACCTGTTTTGTTAAGCAGAGATATAAAATCTGTTAAGTGGGTTTTCATTTGAGACATTTAGAAAATAAGAGAAACAACTCTCTCTCTCTCTCTCTCACTAGACGATTTCATCTTGTAAAACTGTCTCCATTTTCGTTAATTCTTGAGATGATTTTTCTCTAGGTTAGTTCAATGAAATTCCAGATTTGTTATGGTATCAGAGCATGGCCTATTCCAATCCACATTTAAAAACAAAAAACAAAAAAAAGTCACAATCCATGGAATAGTTTTAGCATATTATGTTGGTTTACCATGGAATAATTTTAGTATTTAAAGTCGACAAATATTCATTTTATAATCCATCTTTTCATTTCTTTTTGCATAAATATTAGCCACCACAAAAGGTAAAATCCTAACTTAGTCACTGCTTACCTCTATGAACTAGCCCAACTCTCGGATTATACGTATTCAATACAATTTCGCTCCTATGTGGATTCCTTGCTCTGCTCTTAAACAAGGCCAAACTGGGCCTTGTGCTTATACTCATGGCCCTGGCCCTCATACTCGTGGTCAACGTTCACGACCTCTTTGCCCATCTTGCTGGCATCGACTACCGGCTTTGGGTTCTCGTCGAGGTTTTGGTGCCCGTGGTTCAGGCCGTTGACTCACTTCTCTCTTTTCTCGGAGTCCTGCTTCTTTTTATTCAGGTACTATCATTTGTCAATGAGGGTTCTCTGTGCAATTTCTCTGCCTCTTGCTGCTTATATTCAAGAAAATCACAACATGCATTTCAACTTTCAATTCAGATTTAAGCAAGTAAAGTAGACCAAGCGCCATTACTTTGTTTTAGTCTTACTTACTCGTTATGTATAAGGAATAAGCATTGTGAACCAAACGAGCCTGGTGTTGACGAAAACTGGAAGAATTTTCAATAATGCTCAGGACACACCACTCCGCACACCAGCCTGTGTGGCACTGCATGATTGGTGGACACTTTGCAACCACCAATCATGCAGTGTCACGCAGGCTGGTGTGATTAGTGGTGTGGAGGTGTGATGTATCCCTATTGATAAATTTTTACTTCCCAACCCAATTAACCAACTAAGCATTGGGTATTTCCATTGGGTGGTAAAGTGTGTTTTTTTAATGAGTGGTTGTCCGACTTGTACGCACCTTAACTAACTAAAAGATTCGACCTTGCAACTTCAACGTACCCCATGTTGGAAGTTCTCTCGTAGTTGTCCCATGCCACCCGACCAAGCTAATTGTAAAATTGGTCAGATCTACGTTTCAGGTTATCGAGTTTTCTGACTTTCAGATACTATTACATCCTAATATACCTATCAGAAGTTTGCATATCCGGAATTTTGCCCACTTCATGGCCGATGACGGTTATGAGCACTTCAAGTGCTTTGGCGGCTACAAGTCTACACAACTACTTCAAGTGCTTTGGTACACCAAGATAATTCATCTACACTCGATTTATGCTACCATTACATTCCTACCTTATGGGTTCGGCGGTCCGCTACCTCTATTTCAAACGTTGTTCACTATTACAATTTTAAGCATAATTTGTTTCAATATTATTGAAATCCCTTGTACTAAAATATTCATATGCGAGTATTATCTTCAATATATGTAGGCAAAAAAGAGTTGGGTTGATAGTAAGTTTGAGAAGCATGCTTTGAACTTGCTCGTTCCTGGCTCTGCATTGTGGTTGCTCGGATCGGTTCATAAATCATTCCAGATTGACGAGATAGTAAGTGGCTATGTCCAAGTCTTGCAAGCTAGCGTCTATCCCGTTCTTGATAGGGAGCTTGCTATTCTTTCTTTTTGGGTGCCGTTATCGACATTCACGAGCACGAGCAAGCTAGAGGAATCCATCATGGAGTGGAACTATTGGTAAGTGATCTTTATTTGGATTTTTGGTAAAATAGTACATTGGGTTTGATACTTTGATTTCTTGTCCAGACAATTTATACACACACACAGTTCACTTCCTATCAAGGATCCCGCAAGTTTTTTAAATTCGGGCCTCCACTTTCCGGACTAAATTTCAACTATCCGAACCGTCCAATGTGTTTAAAAGGTGTATACAGTTTTTATGAAAAAATGCTCAGATCAAGTCTTTCCCGGTATTTTTTTTTTGTTGATTTCTTGTGGGGCCTTAAAAACACTTTTTAAACACATTGGACGGTTCAGATCATCGAAATTCAATCGGGATCTATGAGGTGTGGACAAAATTCGAATTTTAAGCGTTTGGATAAGAAGTTTAGTGTGTGTGTGTGTGTGTGTATCCCGTCCGCTGTTTCAAGATTCCTGTCGCTCTCCACATTACGGCGGGAAAAGAACTATCCTTAATTTGGAAAATATCACATTTTGTTCCCGGATAAGTCGTTGAAATTGAAGCAGATGGTGATCTTTTGCACAAGTGATCTTGTCCCATAGATATAGTTCGACTATATTATACAATGAATAGATTAAAAACTCAAATTTCATGAATCAACTAGTGTCACACTGTTAACCCAAATATTTTCTGAGAAAATATATTATTGATTTTGATGATAACAAACATATTTTATTAAAGGAGAAAAACAATTAAATTGTGATATTTGATACTCACTTGAATAATTGTGTATTTTGTACGATTTGGTTGAGGTACACATATAGAGAGATTCTACACCAAATCACTACTCTAATAGTCAAGATTTAAATTGAAAGGAGAAAGATTAAGGACAAATCTTTCCCAATTTTTTATTGGCTCAAGCACTCCAAATGGAAATTAAATGTTGAAGGAAATTCTAAGTTTATAAAAATATGGACCACCGTTTATTTTGGACAGCTCCTCTCATTTTAAATGGTTGGAAAGCCTCGCAGGGGAAGTCGGCAATTTCGTATGGCTACCTAATCATCTACTGCCTTACTTGAAGTTATTGTTTCAAACGGCTAAGCGCAAAGGAATGGAATTTGCTATCTTTTAATTGTTCCAAGCAAGGCAAGAAAAGGAATTGTTCCAAGGCTATTGTGTTAATTGTTCCAATCAAGGGATTGTGTCCAACGGCTAGTGGAGCATGAAAAGAAATGGTTTGTAAATGGTACTCCATCCGTCCCATAAAGTTGTATCACTACGAAACTACGTGCAATTTTCAAACTAAAAAATAATGTATTTACCGAAATAATTTTTGAACTTTTTTTGCATCGTATAAAAGTTCTCGATGAAATCTATCAAACAAGATCCATATTGATTAAAAAATTATTTTCGTAAGCACTTTATTTTTTTGCTTGAAAATTGCACGTAGTTTCGTAATGATACAACTTTATGGGACGGAGGGAGTATTACTTTTGGTTCAATCAAGGCCTAATCTAATGTCTATTTCCAAAGTTCAAGGCTTGCATTCAACGTCAAGTGCAGAAGATTATAAAAAGGTCAAAGAAAGAATAAATGTAGTGACTCAGACAGAGAGCTCCAAGAGAATTTACATGTGCCACCATTATTATTCAATTCGAAGCTTCAACTTGAATTCATTCACACTTTTGAGAGTATAATTTGTGAGATTTCATTGTAAAAGGGAGTGTGACCTCTTGTATATCTCTTGTGAGAGATTATCTTTTGTGAGTGATTTTTGTATGAGAAAAAATTACTCTGGTAGGTGTGACTAGCACCGGAGTAAAAAATAGTTGGAGCTATTGGGGGATATTGCTCGTTGTTAGGGTTTCTCTAGCACCCGAAAAGCTAAAAAGTGTTACTATTGGAGATAGTGCAGCAAATCTCAAGTTGGACACGTGGGAGTGGACTAGGCCATAAAGTTCCGGACCGAATCACTATAAATCTTTGTGTTCGATTTCTCTCTCCCCTTACTCCTTATTTGTTGTCATATAATTATTGTTTGCATGCTTGAAAATATTTAATTTTATTGGGCGTTGGATCTAGTTACTTAGTTCTGCATTTTTTTTTAGAGATACAAAATTCACCCCCCCCGGTTGCTATCTGGGCCAATGCACACCTTGTCTTTAGCAAAACTATCCTACAAATATCTTTGTCAAGGATGGGGCCAAAGGCCCAGTGATGACGATCGCCACCACAACTACATAAAAAATGCTATTATGATATTGAAAGAAAAAATATACAGCCAAATTATATAGTTTCCCCACTACTAGCAATAAAATCGTTACACAGAAAGCATTAAGTTCTTTAGTTTTTATTTTAGGCGAAGAGGCTCAAAGAAATAGTCCAAAGCCGAGTTTAATGGGCCAAGTGAAATATTATGAAGCATAAGGTCTCAACTATGAAAATCCAAACTCTAAATTTTGATTTTTATGCAAACTTTGTTCCTATTAAGGTGTCAGATCAACAAAAACCTAACAAGGAAATCAACATGTCAACAATGTTCATATGAGCGACATTCACAACCTGTTATACGTGTACATAATAAATGAGAAAAATCAATTGTTGAAGTTTTAGTTTTTCATTTAAAGTTTTTATTCTAAAGTCAATAATTATTTATATTGTGGTCTATTTTTTTTTTCTTTTTTAAATATACCAATTCGGCATGAATAAGGTAAATTCATAACTCCGTCCTGTTGGATTATGACTTTTGGTTGAACTATTACACCCTTTCACAATCATTCCATATTCTGAAATAAGAACTCCCTCTATCCCATTTTCACAGTCCCATATTTTATTTTGAGACATTCCAAAATAGTCCACTCTCCAAAATCATCCATAAAACTTGGTAAAATCCCATTATTACTCTTAAAAAGTGATGGAATCATTATATTCCCTTAAAAAATGCCAAGAGCATAAATTGGAAAGTTAATTACTTTATGATGTAATCATTATACTAACTTGAAAAGTTAGAATCCTCAAACCAGACTATCAAATTAATTTGGTCAGAGTAAATGCTCCCATTTCCTACTTGTATCGCACACTGGCCATTTTGCGCGCCATTGTGTAAAACCATGACCTAATAAATCGTTCTTTTTGTTTGTTGACAATGAGCCTACCGATCAAGTTTCCTCCTCTATTTTTTCCAGTATAAATAATTCAAGTTTCCTCCTCTCTTTTTTCCAGCATAAATAAATCAAGTTTCCTCCTTGTAACTTCTCAAATTTCTAAATCTTTTTTTTAGAATCTTGACCACCAAGATTTGAACCTTTAACCTAATGATTAAGGTAAAGGCTTCTAACCTGCAGGATACGGAACACCTTTGTTTATTCATGTTGTGCAGGGTAAGAGTTGGGTGTGGTTTGGTATTTTCGGGAGCTTAATGTTACTGATAGGGGGACTACCCAATTTGTTGAAAGTATTGAAGATGCAAGAAATTGGTGGAACCTGGCTTGAGAAGCTGCACGGAAGAGCACAAGATCGGTTGGTTCACGAGAGGAAAGGTCGGGTTCCTCTCGTTATGTAGGTGAGGGTGGTAAATCTGCACACGATCTACAACGACGAGCAAAAATAGAACCTCAAAAAACTCTCTACAAGATTCGATTCCTCTCTTTCGCACATGTTCCACATTTGTTGGAAAATGGTAGAGAGACACAAATATCTAGCCGTCTTATTTTAGCGCCCAAGTGACACAACTAATAGCCAATATGATTCTCTTTCCACACAAAAAGTGTGATTCTCTGTCCACACAAAAAAAATATGATTCTCTTTCCACACAAAAAGTGCCAGAATAAGAAGAGTTCAATCTCTACTCACTGGATTTCAAAGCCACCAGGTAAAGAGAAATATGAAAGCTAAAAATACAGAACTCCTATTCCAAAAATTAATACCCTAAGCGTCGCGGCAGGGAGAATTTTCTCAACTGCTATCTTACAAAATTGCTGTACAATCAAAATTGGGAAGATAAAAAGCCAAAAAGACACATTTACAATTCAGAAAAATGTCACATAAATTAAGAAAATACATACCACTCATAGCATACACCCATTTTTCATGCTCCAGTGCACTTGATGCACGGAATCAAAATCAAAACTTTCGGCCTGTCTAATAGATGAATTAGCCCCCTAATCCAGCTTCTTGCAGTCAAAGTGACACTCCTCTAATTAACAAACAACAGTTCCACGCAGAAATTTCACTCTGTACAAAGGATTCTTGCAATGCCGCCCACTACGCATACACCACAACTGCTTCTACACAGAGAAAAAACAAATCAAACATAGAAGCATAGTGTATAAATTGCAGTGAGAGAGGAATCAAGATATCGAGAAAATTACTATTAAAAAAAAAGATATCAGGAAAACCTAATCAACTCAGAAGGATATGTTTAAAAAAAAAAAACTATTATTTTTAATGACAAAGCAGAAGGATATGCAATTTAGATTAAATTAATTTTGGTTTCTCTCTCCACTGTCGGCAGGATTACATGCTGCTTGTGACAAAATTGAGCATTAAAAGGTTATGAGCTGTTTGTGTCACAGGTATGTATTAAACAGACCTCATACAGAGAGGCTGATGGAAGAAAAACATAATGGCTCTGTTCGGTTGAGTAGTTTAGTTTAGTTTAGTTTTGATGATGTAAGCAAGTGTAATAAGGGGAGAGAGATAGAGAGAGAGAGAGAGAGAGAAAAGTGAAAAAAATGATGATGTAATAAACTGGAATAGTGCCAAACTGGAGGGAAAACCCCCAAACGAACATGGCCAATGAAACTCAGTACAACAGAATGGAGATAGAGACAAAAGCTGAAGATTAATACTATTAGATACAGAAAACCGTACCTTAAGATGTTTAAATTCCCTGATCTGAAACATCCAATGGTGAAACAGGTTCCGACCTTAAATCAAGACATCCGAATGTCAAGCTCCACAAATTTCCCATGAAAAGTCACAGATCAATTCCTCAAGACAACGAACAAGTTGGTGATGGAGATACGGGAAGGCAGACATTAATGCGGCTTCCAAGGCAAAATTAAAAAACATTGCCGTTTGCTTTTGAAAATATACATATTGCAAGATAAAGAAGCCAGCAAAATCAAGTATCTGACAAGCCCAAGTTCTGCTGTGCGCAGAAACACTTCTTGTTATCAATTTCCAAACCATTTAATGCATGTCTTATAAGATCAAGCATCTTCCAAATTTCTGTTTTGTCCACACTCCAAGGAATGGCAAAAACATAGAGAATCATGATTGAGGTTCGTCAAATTTGTCCACGATGCAATGTCTCCATGTGAGACATTATACCATTCCAAAAATTGTGCTATCAGATAATGGCCCACATATCCGACACGATCATTCATTTGACAACTGAAGTATGCCACGCATCTGAAGGTAAGGATTCTCCAACAGCTTTTCGTTATTGCTCTGCATAGAAGGAGAAAAGCCATGAAATTCTGGTACTAAGCAACAGAGCAGCAATAACAAGATTTTGTAAGAGACCAAAAATAAAAGCTTAGTAAAAAAAAAAAAGAATTGGAAAATGATGTGCAAAAGCTTAATTCTCTTAATTACAACTCAAAATGATCTATGAATAGGAGTCACCATACTTTCTATCTCCTTCCAGTTAAACAAACTAGATAACAATCTGGCGACACAAATTTGCTAATGCAACCTTTTTCATTTGTCACACTAAAATTAACAAGATTCAGGATACATTTCCAATTTGAAAACCACAAAATTAACAAAAAAATGAACATGGCGCATGGTAAACAAAAGTTCCATCCCTGACTTAACTACCATTAATCTACATGCTGGAGTCACTGTACTCCTAATCTCTTCGTCAGTAAATTGTTATAAAATGAAGTAGCCAACCGTCGAATGACAACCTGTTGCTAATGGATTATATAGATTTTTCTTTCACAGTTCCCTTAATTGATGCTCATTCATTTGATAGATAACATGAAGCAGCTGCTAAAATTAAGGGATTGTTGCTATCAAGAAGCATCAGCTGAATGGCCCCAAAATCTTAGGTTCAAGTTTCGACCACTCCTTTACATAGAGTAAGGATCTGGGGAAATAGAAAACAAGGAGGTCCCTCAGTGTGATCCAAGCACCAAAATAACCTACCTATATCATTATTATCAATTCAGTGATACCAGCAACATGAAAGCTCATGTTTTAGGCTAGTAGGATAAAGTTCCAAGGGAAAAGAAAGTTCATGCAGTCGAATGATATGTCTAATGGATGGACTGTATTTAGCAAACAATCAAGAGACGGTCAAGATCGACTGTGTCCTTTGCAAGTGAATGGAACTACACTTAACTAGCTCCCTATTTCGAGGTCAAAGGAATATAAACTAAAACATGGAGCCATATAGCAGAACTTCCACTTTTTCCTTTGCGGATTGTTGAATTTAGTTTTAATGTGCTTGCCTCGTCTTGACATTAAGATTGGCATCTAGGAAAGTATAATTTATTACTGATCATTAAGAACAAAATAGACTTGAATCTTGTTTTAAAACTATCGGTGCTTCAGGCTTTAACATATTTTCCCATCAAACTATTTGAACGAGCGTACCTGCTGAGCTCTAAAAATAAGACTCTGAAGCAAACGTTGGTATTTTTCAGGTTCTTCAGTCATCATTCTCTGAAAATTTTGAACTCCAGATTAGTATGCTGGCTTCTAGCTAACGAAAACAAATATTTTGCTTGGCAAAAGAGCGGTCCTACCTTCAAAAGAAAAGTTGAGGAGTAATATGCCACCCGTGAGTCTGTATCATCTAAAAGCTCCCTGCTAAATGGAAAAGTTTCAATGATAGCAGGCTGCTATAAACGAAAAGAAAAGGCTACTTGATCAATAGAGCATACAATTGAAAATTACCTAAAGAACTGCTCTCCGCCTACGCCTTGAAAAGAAGCAGGATCTGCAGTGCATTTACCTATTAGAAGTAGAAGAAGGGTAGCCCGTATATCAGAAGTAGCACCAGGTAGGTTTCCTCTTCCGTTGCTACCAACAGAGACCCCCAATGCAATATTGTCTGTTGCTGCTCCAGCAAGTTGGATTAAAGGCCAATAGAACAGAGCAGCAGGAACACGTCCAATCAAACGCATGGGCACAATGGCCTGTCCATGGAGAAGTAAAGCAGCCATTGATGTGGTCTCACATATTGGAGTGTCCTTGTGACCAAATCTGCTCTTCATATCTTCCATGGATTCCTCCCAGAGGAAATTTTCTTTTTGAGGAAAATTTTCTCCGGCATCAGCCTTTTTATTCTGGTCTGTGTACTCCACGACCTTACCATCATGTATTATATCACTAAATGGCATAGAAGTTGCTGGGAGTACTTTCAAGCACAGTTGAGAAAATAGAATGTCGCACATCTGTTCAGTAACAGCAAATATGCGGAGAACATAAGGAGATGTCTAATCAAAATGCCTCCTCACAAAATCTGTCCGATGCTCATCACATCGGGAAGAACATATTAAACAATGAATTTTTTTTTGCTCAGCCATTACGTTTGCTATTTTACTGATATCTTTATTTAAGGGAGAAAAAGGAAGAACAGAGAGGTGCTTAAGAGTTAAGAGTCTCTAGATTATCAAATAGAAGTACCTTCAAAATATTTATTCGGTCTGTTTCGTTTATCAGGGCTACCAAGGACAAAGCACTGCTCATGATGTCTATCACTGCATTTGCTTTCTCAAGGCGACTGCTGTCTTGTAGTTGTCCAGCTGCCTCGTTGCTGCTTGAACACTGGAGTGCCTTCTCGTCTAACAAAAATTTGCATCGCATAAGAAGCCTCTCTAAAACAAATAAGAAGCCCCACCTGATGATACTATTTTTCGACTTCAGAAGTCCACACATAAGCCAAATTGATAAAGGGACATCTTTTTTTTGGACAGCAAGTAAAGGGACATCTGAATCCACCAAATAATCATTGTCAGCAGCCAGGGCAATTTTCTGCTGCAACATTCTGATATTGGACCATATACTTGCATCCCTGTCCTCGCTAATTTCTGCCATCAGCAAATCCCCCAACCACACATACCCATTCTGCCGACAAACAAGTCTTTCTGAATGGAGAAGAGAATGTAAAGTCGCCCATGAGAGCTTCACTTTCATACCAACAGCGAGTCCCAGAACTCCATCCTGGACACTTTTCATAGACTTGTAAGATTTAGTAATCTGTACTGTCTGACCGAATTCTTTGTCTAAATGACTAAATGAACTCGTAAAAGTATCAAGTTTCTCAGTGATCTTCTCCAACAGCTGCAGAAATGTAATTAATTCAGACTGCAGAAACATCAACCGAAAGTTCTACGGCCTAAACTAAAAAATTCATTGCATGCTTCTAGGAAAGTGATTTCTCTTTTCACCAACAGCGGGGAAAAAGAAGTAACAAACTCAAAAATGAATTGGAAACTAATACGGCAAAGCTATAGAGCCATGTAAAACAAGAAATGCATAAAACACGACAAGTCCGAAAACAAAAGATGTTGAAAAGGCATCAACGGGATGCCACCAATGTACAAAAACAAGGCCTACAAATCTTATTCAATTCTGTCTTCCAAATGATGAGAAAATTTACAGTACAAAAGCAAATTATATGTGTCATGCCACTTAATTGTTTGATTACTGGTTATATGTATAAAAATTGATTTCTCAGCTTTCACAAGAACCCAAAGCTTAACACTATTACTAAAATGCATGCAAGGAAATGTACAATAGATAGAGAATTACCGCACTTAATCTATCACCGTTGGGATAGGTAAACAGTGCAGCAGAAATTGATCTTCTTAAGAGCTCCCCGATTCCTTCAACACCAAGCTTGACAGAAATATAAAACGCGCTTCAGGCCTCTGCAAGCATAAGTAGACTAGCAACAGGTTGAATCTCATCGTCACTATATTCTGTTACCCCAGAGGCTAGGCTTGCCTCGTTTATTAGATGCAAAACATAGTCGAAAAACACAAGATATAGGTTTCTCCTCTCTTCCCTTGAGTTCGAGAGCACCAACTGCATTACAATTCAAATACTGAGGTCGGAGAGAGATCAAATGGTTTTGATGAGTATCACAAAAAATTACGAGCATTTTCTTTTAGCAAGAAAGTTCAAGGTCTATAGAGCCCAACCAATACTTGCATCTATTCTTCGTCGATCCCTACTCTACTTCCCATTTCTCCTTTTATTCTTTTTATTCTTTAGCTAGGAATTCTAGTCGTTTGCTTTTACCCTCAGAGTCCCTTAACATGGTTGGGTGTCCAATAGCTACAATAAGTTTCTTGAACTTCACATCACTAATTCCAACTCAATGGGCCAACTAACTTCCTTTCAACTACTGCTCGATACCAATTTGCTTATGATGTGATGTCGCATAGATATTTTTCGCTTGTGGTGATCTACTTATCTCACCAATAACGATGTGCTATCCCTTTGGCTATACAAGTATAATCTGCTTCTAAATATTTTTTGCATGGAACTATTGGTGATTGTTAGTTAGTCTAGTTGTGAGAGGAGATAAAAGCATTCGCTTCATTAGATGATGTTACAACTACGCCCATATAACAACTTTAACAGAATTCTTCATGCTCCTTAGTTCTCAGAATCGGACGATTCGATCACGATTCACGTATAAACGATACGAATCTACAGGTGAATCAAGGTTTATCTAAAATCGGAGATGAATTGTATGATTCACAGTTCGATTCAGGATTCACGCAAAAATGATATGAATCTAGAGGTGAATCAAGGTATATCACAATTACATTCAACTAGTGTGAAACCACTTTCGCAGTTTTGCCTTAACTTTTCTTGCAAACCAGGGCATGGATGCATACTATCACAAATCAATCTTTTTAATTCTTGTATCCTCTAAATTTGGACCGGGGCAAGGCTCAGAGCCTCGGAAATCCATTCATTGAAAGCCCACATCAATCCAAATGGAACCTTAGTACTCAAAGGACTGCTGCATCAAGTTACGAGTCTTACGACTACTCCAAAGATAAGTCATGACAGGCACTTAGTTTGTTAAGAAGATCAGCATTAACAGATCGATAATAGATTTAGGATCTCGTCATCCGAAGTTTAGACAACTTTGATGCGTTTTAGTCAAAAATCAAACCACTTTTGGACAACAAAACACAGACTCATGTACACCTCATGGCAGTAGCAATGGAGGAATACTGACGAACACAACAAAATGGGTCGTTGGACTGGCAATAGAGGTTGGCTGTAAGTTTACTAGGGTCAATTGGAGCAGGAATGTAGTTAGTGCTTGTTTTGATTCATACTTTCATGGAATTTTCCGTCACCCAACACCCAGACTACCCATGGCCACAAGACATGACAGGGACAAGGGTCTGGGATTTGTAGCTAACTCTAGAACAAAATATTAGACACTTTGATGTTCGTTCTAGAAATAAAAGCTCAAGAAAATTCCTCCAGATGACTTGCCCATAAGTGCTGCCAATTGTTAGAAGCCTAAAGCAGATTACTATAATCCGTTCAATATTTCCCATTCATAGACAGAATTCCTTCAAAAAAGCGGTTATGTCTCTCCTGAAGAATCACAAACATACCTCAAGGAAGATAAACTCAATTCCACCGATCAAATCAACCTGCTCAACAAGAAACTTCGGGGTACTTGAAACAGTTAAATCAGAAACTTGATAAAACATATTTGTTAGCATGCAAATAAGCTTGCTGCAAACAACTTCTGCCCAAGAATTTCTCCTGCTAACTTCTATAAGAACCTTAACCACCTTCACATAGAAAGAAAAAAGAGAACAAAATCAATCCCGAAACTCAGTAATATGTATTGGAGCATGCTACTTAGAAGTAGAGAACACATAAGAAAAAACTAAAAGAATTATAGAACACATTAAAGCAAAATTTACTGAATAAGCAGAAACTACAGCAATGTATTACCGATAAGCTACATAGTCGATACATTAGCAAATAAATTGATTGATTGGAAACTGTAGCACATTCTCATTACTGTCAACTTAGTGCGATTGTAAAATAGTGAAACTTTCCAGCTTAAGTTCTTTTCCTCCGTCCCCTATTCTTGGTCCATCTCTCCGTATTGAGATGCCCCAAACTGTTAGTACTCTTTGAAACATCAGAGTATCCAATTTGTTAGCTTCCCAAAACTAGCACACGCCTATATTTAGGAACATGTTTCAAAGTGAGAATTAAGGGATGTCTTGGAAAATTCATTCATACTGAATTCTCCTTAAAAAGTATGAATACCTGAAAGGGGCCAAGAATATTGGATGGAGGGAGTCCTAAATAATGCAAAACACCACAATCGTTGCTGCATACAAAGTCATTTGAAAACTTTAATACACATAAATATAGGTTCATCTCAGGTTTGTTCTGCTGAAAGCTTGACTTGAAAGGAGGCCTAAACACAAGCCACTACATGTGGTTCATATTAAATATAACCAACATAAATAGGGGAAAAGCAAAGCAAGCCATTTTTAAATATAAAACTGCAGTTAGATGTCAAGAAAGCCTGCACACCAGATAGGTATGCAAGAAACCAAATCACCAAATATTCACTACCCAAAATTGAAGAAGTTGAGGGGACATATATAATAGGGACAAAAGCAAAAATGTAATGCAATTAATAGAAAACTAAAGCATTAAAGTGTAATAGTCGAGAAAGGTTGAGAAATCAAAAACTGAAGTAGCTTCAAGGGCAATTTTTTCCTCCCAAAAAGCATTACATAGCTTCAAATAGAGGGGAATTTCTCCCTTTTGTATAGTTTAGTATAGGTGACAAGCCATAAAATGGGTTTCCATATGATACATGAGCTAGCAACATTCATCAACAGCCCGGAACATAAACCAAAAGAATGTTTCCAATAGTTGCAGCCCAGACAACACTAAAGGTTTCTCACCATCTAAAGCTCCATGACATGAAAATTGCCCTACAGAGAACATACCTGACACATCAGGTAAAAGATGACTCACCCTTATATCAAGCCCTTCTAATCTGCTCCTCCTGATTTTGCCTCTATCACATACAAAATATAGTAAGCAGCTTAGGGCAGAAGCCCAAACAGATTCTTCCTTCTCCTGTATCTGTGACATAATAAGAAGTTAAGGGAAAATTCACAAGGATACCTACAACAATAACAGTGTCCATGTAATCCCCAATCTATGAGGGTATGGGCGTGGGAGGACCGGAGGCAGACCTAACCTCTGGCAATATCTACACAAAGTGGCTTCTTTCAGAAATTTTCACACTGAAATAGCAGCCCCCTACGGCTCCAAAAATCTAGGAACTCAAGGATACATAAAGTGAAGAAAGATACAAACAAATAAACGAAATTTATGAAGGACAAGATGGAAGTCGACATTTGAGAGAAAAAAAACTCCAGAGCATTACAAAATGTAATCAAAGAATTGTTAGCGTCAATTCAACATCAGTCAAGAAGTTATCCATCAAGAAGTTATTTCAGGGCCATTTCCTTGAGCTACGTCTTGTACACAAAAGTTGAGATAAAAAGAAATAAGGATGACTCATTGACTCCTCAATTAAGGAAACTTATGTAGAAATCACATGTTCAGAAAGTAAGTTAAAAAACTCCAGAAAACATCTTTTCAAAAGCTATAACAAGCAGTCAAGAATTCAATACAGCATTTAATAAATAGTGTTATCATGGTTAAGAAACAAGTAGATTATTAGATCCCATTGTGCTAAAACAAAAAAAGATCCATCGCATGCGTTTTACAGTGGTTTGAACAAAAGGTTTTTGTGTCAAACTTCTTTAATCTAATCCTGGATAGACTCGTATCTCTGCATCATTAGAAAGAATCAGGGAACACAAACATGAAACAACACAGGCATAAACAACCTGACACTGAAAATCAATTGATGAGTTTCTTATATGACATTTCACAAGTCATTTACTATGTAGATTTTCCACTTACAATAGTAAACTGCAGAAGATGCAGCTCCCCAAGCACCATGTATATAATGCACTCTCCTAATTTTAGGGAGTACCTCCATCCCAAAATGTTTGTCCGGTCCACAGAAAGAGTACTTAGAAATAACACATCTTTTTAAGGAGAAAACCCCCCCGACAATTTAGTAGATAACTAGATATTAATGATTTATTAAACATTTTGGGATGGAGGGAGTATGATATTGTTGTCCTGAGGATAATTTTGGACCACTCAATAAGTTTTTTTTATTTTTACCTGCCTCAATACTTAAAGTTGCCCACACATTTCAGAAATGTTTCAAGAGACATTTTGGTGCAATAGTTTCAATTTCAATATCCAAGTGTCCCTACCATAGGATTCACCAGAGCAGCAAAGAATTCTGAGAATTGCATCTCTAACCAGAAACAGTTAAGAATTGTCCAAACAGACATAAACTCGATGGAGTGCGTTTGTTGATAACAGAGTACGCCAGATTTGAAACAGTGAGGGAGTATGATGACAAAAACCAAACCCACAACCCCCCATCTTTTGCGTGCCAGGTTCGAATCCGAGAAACCTGCATACACTGTTTCATCAAATCCAACATGGCAAAGCAAGAATCTCTCCCAACCACCAACGCCAGCGTTCCCAGGAATCAATAGAGAGGTCATTTCCACCTGTCTTATGACCATGAACGGTTTTGAGGTGGATAGAGTTGGCGTCACAGGAAAGCACTGTCACTGTCATCATGGGCCAAAACGCACGATGCGATTCCAGGGTAAGGAAAGGGACTCGTTGGGAAGGAGGTCAATGACAGAGGCAGAGTGATCAGTAAAGGAGCAATTATTGGCAAACTGGAGAGGTTATAGGCCTTTATGGTAATGTCAAACAGCCAGAGGCAGAAGCCGGACAGATTTGTGTGCTTTAGGGTTAGAGGTTCTTGGAAATGCTTTTGGGTTTTGAACTTGAAAATCCCCCTATGAATCACTGTTACGAGCCAGCCACCAGATTCATCTTTACCATTGTGTGTATGTATAGATATGTCTTTATAGTAATGATAACCACCACCCACAGGACAGCGGCTAAGGTGCACATAGAGCAAAAAGTTTAAAACTTCAATACACTTTTTGCACTCATCAATACACTTGGGATAAATCTAAGGGTACAGAAAAAAAAAACACACAGAAAAGGCACAGATGGTATTTGGGGATCCACTTTTGGGTCCCATATGATTGATCCGAACCGTTCATTATTCTTAGAACATTTTTCTGAGGGTCCCCACAAAATTTCAGCTCAATCGAACAGTTAGAAGTGGTTCAACCAAATCCCCACCGTTTCAATAAAAAAATCTTTCGATTGAAACGGTGGGTCTTCGGTTGAACCAATTCTAACCATCCGATTGAGCTGAAATTTTTTGGAGACTATCGGAAAAATGTTTTAAGAATAATGAACGGTTTGGATCATTCGTGTGGAACCCAAAAGTGTGTCCCCGAACACGATCTGTTCGTTTTCTGTGTGTTTTTTTCTGTACGTCCAGCACTGTCCATACACTTGCACACATTTATATACACATTCTACGTATCTTAACACACTTTTTGAGCATCTCCTGATAAACACAAAGCATCAGAACACCAGAAGAGGGAGAAAAAAAACACATGCCACCGTCCCTGCATATTAGCTCAGAGCAGAATCGCGGATGAGATGTACCTGAACGAGATGGAGAAGAATCTCATATAGAATGCTTAGAATCCAAGTCTCAAAATTATTGATTGCTGAAGAATTTTCTGTCTTTGGAGTATAATCTGGTTTCTTCTTTCCTTGGGTTGAAAACAGTACTTCATTGTCAAAGTATGATTCTTCTTCAATGGCAGATGTATCATCAAGTATAATTGGCTCCAATAAATGAGCATGAACCCCAAGGTTCAAAATCAAATCAAAAGCACAAGACCTCGAAGCCAGTCTGGGAGAATTAATCATTTCCTGATAAAAACACAGCATCAGAACACCAGAAGAAAAAAAACACAAACAAAACGATGAAGTGACAGAGATGCACCACCTCAAGCATGGACAGAGTGAGAGGAGCAGCAGTTCCAGAATCCAATACATACCTACAAAACAAAACCATATAGATAGTATGACAAATTGCATGTCAACGTCTTATCAAAACAATACATGACATTGCAACCACCAAATCAACTCCTCCCTGTGTAGCACCGACACTCTGACACATTAATTTCAAAAAATTGGAGGACACATGTTGGGAGACAAATTTTAAAAGACGTATGCATCTACCATTATATGAACGAAAACTAAAAACATTAATGCTCTAATTATAAACACGCAACACTACATATACCTTAAGTTATATTCATCATTATCACCAAAGTGTTTCAACAAAAAAGATTTCATCATTTGTGTGTCTTCCGAACCAATAAACCATCATCCGGGACTTACTGAAGTTTTAATTAGATTCTACCATTCTATTTGTCCCCCAACTTGTTTTCCGAGTGTCCGAGAGTATCTAAAGCATTTTTTAAAGTGTCCCTAGAGTGTCCAAACGGAAGACAATGACAAAAAAAATAGGACATTTTACAATTGAGTGTCAGACACATGTCCAGAGAGTGTTGGTGTCTGACAAGTGTCCGAAACTGGTAGGTGTCCTCCGATGAAGTGTCCGTGCTACACAGACTCCTAAATGGTCTGGTTTTACTTCATTTCTACTTGTAGCTTAGCATTGTTCAACTTACAACTTGACATCTAAAATATATCACTCCTTGTTTGTCAAACACCAACCACAGTGCAAAATCCACAAATTAATAATTAGAGTGCTATTTTACTAAAACAGAAAATTTCCCAAAGGATTCAAGGCACCACAAATTGCCAAAAAAGTTTCGTTTTGAAATTCTCAGTGTTCTTTCTTAAGGGTTTCATAGCCCTAAATCTTAATAATATGGAAATGATTAGAAGAGAGGAAGCAAAGTGATCAATGTTAAATAAGTTGTTCAAAATGTTTTTGTAGGATAAAAAAGCACATCCACGTGAAGGTCCCCACCACCATATTTGCTGAGGCAAAGGTTTTGTAAGATATGTGGTTCAGGGACAAGCTAAAGATAATCTTATGCACAATTATCTACACACACACACACAGAATGTGTCTCCATTTAGTCAGACAAAAAAGCATAGAAGAACAGATTGTAGAAAAGCTAATAAAGAAGCACACCACAGCATACATGTCAATTACGAGTTTGACGAGAACGCTCACAGCCACGTCCGCTGATGGCTTTCCACTGTTGCTACTTAATTTGGACGATATAGTCATGTGATTAGTATTTGGAGAAGGTGTCTCCGAGCAAACTGCAGCAATGACCTCACATACCTCCACTTGATTCAATCGCAAAGGTTGTTGTTCACTGTTGCACAAAAAAAAATTCTGTAAGAGGGACCCCAGACAGGCAACTAGGCAACAACTGCAAAGCAAATGTTTATGCTGCAAATGCAAGCCAAACAAAAAGTTTTCGTAAAGTGAATTAACAAGTTTAAATCCCTTCAATTGGATGTTGGATAAACAGAAATGCATAACTGGGCAGTTACAATCCCTAAACCAGTCATAATGACTCATACTGTCATACATAAAAGATTGGCCACAACCAAAAAACGCAAACCGACAAAAAACTACTATACCTGTAATGATTTGGCTTACAGAATAGAGCTCCTCCAAGAAATTTCATTGTAAGGATGTTCAAACAAATGTTGTTTACACAATATTGACCATTAGTTACTTGAGAAGGTTATGTATTGTCACTTAACAAGCTATGATCAGATAGACAACATTTGAGAGATGCAATGATGTTTGGTCATTTACAACATCAACCATAAAAGATGAAATCTTCCATTTTGTAGTACCTGTAGTGCCGATACTGGAAAAGTGGCCGAGCACGTGGACGGAATGTGCACAATGGAGAATCTTCCCTGGAAAAATAAATCACATTCTCCCAACAGTTACAACATAGTATAATTGTAACTTTCTGTACATGCAGATGCTTCTTCGTAATTGTTATTTTAAAGACAGTAAGTTTGCAGGCAATCTTTCCAGGAAATTTTGTAAGCACAGGGAAAACCTAAGTGTCCTTGACTCCTAAATTTCTTCTAAACAATATATGAGCATTCTCCATAACCGTTATCTTTTTACAACACGTTAGATTTCATCTAGCTTGAAGGATCACCTTCTATTGGATCCTGGCATAACACTCCTTTTAAAATCGAGGAGACACATTTCCAACCTGTAGTCAGGACTCAGGAGTAAGGAGGAGTTGAATATCATGGGCAAAATGATAAAGTTAGAATTTGGTTGTTTATCATCTAAGTTTTAAGGTGTTTTACTCAAGGAAATTTTCATTCTCAAACTCCAACTATGGAGTCTTAGAATTTTTATCATCCCTTTTTCGTTCTGCTCTCTCATATTGGCTGTTTCTCCAGTATGAATTAACACCCTACAGCCATATACACTCTCCTCTGCCATGGTACTCGCTTTACCCTAAGCTGGCCCAAATTGCAATTGTTGCACTCCCTTTCTCTTTGCCAATTATGCTAGAACTCAAAAGGCAACCATGTCAAACTAATTTTTAAACATGAATGACTATTTTTCTGAAATATAATGAACATCCAGATTAGATGAAATGCATCTATAACAGCAAAGTGAGTGAGAATAACATGCCATATCTGATTAGGGCCTGGTTTAGTGCGTTTAGATGCTGTTATTGCTCTCAAGTGTGCACGGGCAGAAGCAGAACTGGTGACTGTAGTGAGCAAGGAGGGCTGCAACAGCTGACCAAGGTAGGGCAAATCCGTAGTCCCAAAGTTTCTCCAAGGTTGGCCCTTAATTTTAGCTTCCATATCCCCTACAAGAAGAGCCGCCGCACCTACTTCAAGCAAACTGTGTGTACTCGTGTCTTGTGCACTTGGAACACGATCACTGCATGGTTGGGTGTTCAAGTCATACAAGAAACCACAGGACAGCCAACTAAAACGTTATCATAGTATTCTGTACTTTTTCCCCTTTACCCTAACATAACTCGTACCAAAACTTATACATATAAAAATGTCGTAGACAACCACCCCAACAATGCCAAAAGGTGCAGTTAGAAATCAATTACCTTTTACTTGAAAGCAATGACGATTGTCTGTCCCTACACCAACGCCATTTCAGAACATCAAGGGCTATGAACTCAAGATCGTCCATTCCATCACTTTCTTCCGCAATTGGTGAGTTTGAAACAGATAAAGCTGATGCCTCCTTGTTCTCTGAAGATTCTTTATTAGTTGCAGGGCTTAATTGGGAATTGAAGGATTTACTCAATAAAGATGACAATGACGGAAGTGACTGCCTTGCAGAAGGAGCTCCAGCAAATGCTGCTGGTTGAAAAGACCGTTTTGGCATATGCTGAGCCACTAGCGAGCGAACGTAATCTAAGGACTTCACAAGTGCTTGCGATGCAAAATTTGACACAGGCAGAGGAATATTTGTTGTTGTTGATGACGCTCCGGATTGTTGGCTTGGAGGCTGTGACCATGATGCCGATCTACAGCTCGGATTAACATTGCACTCAGCAATTATGTTCACACAAAACCGATCAATCTGTTTTAATGTCTCCTCGCTGGGTTTATATCTGCAACACGAAATAAGAAAATTAAAGAAAGAATCCAACAATTGGATTGCTTTTTGTGATTGGTAAATTAAGGCAGTATTGACTCTATTTCTACATTCTGTACAGACAGTAATTAGGGCCAACAAATTTTGAGTTCCAAAGGGCTTCTCAAATGTGACATGATCAAGTTGACTGAGCAGAGTATTGATTCAGTAAAATAGGGACCAAGGCCCAACACGTCACAATAGAATACAAAGTAGGCATAATAGCGCAAAAGAAATCAACGACGGATAACATCAAATGGAAAATCCAACAGACATCATGGGAATGTGTTGTGCAAATGCAATGAAAACGCTCTATCAAAGATGAACATGATCCTTTAAGTTCAAATGCATAGTCATGTAATGATAATGCAAACTTCCTGACTCACAAGAAAGCTAAAAAATTGCCAATCTGTGCATCAAGTCTGTTTCATGTACCGGCCAACTAGTTGAGCATCTTCCCGTTAATCTAACCATTAAGAAGAGTGAAGAAGCAAAGAAAGCGTTGAAGGGAAGGTACAGGACAGCAAGTTGATCCCACACCCCATTAAGGATGTTTGATTATGGACACAATTTCTCTCCATTTGGAAGTGTTTAACATGTTTGTTAGGGGTGAAAATCAGTCGGTTCGGTTCGGTGTTCGGGGTGTCCGGGACCGAACCGATCAGTTCGGGGTGGTTTTGCTGGGAACCGATCCCGACCGAAAAAAACAATGGACCGATCGGTTCGGGTGGTTCGGTTTTTTTCGGTTTTTTGGTCCGGCGTTAAGATTGAGATGGACGGCTAGGATTTGTTTTTTTTGGGGGGTCAAGATCGTTTTTTTCGGTTTTCGGTCCAAATAGGGGTGGTTTCGGGGTATTTCGGTCCAAATTGGCATGGTTTCGGTTTGGTTTGGTCCAAACCAATTTCCAGGAAACCAAGACCGAACCGATAATTTTTCGGTTCGGTTCCGCCCGAAGTCAACCGACACAGCTTTTCCCCAACCGAAAACCAAACCGATCGGTCGGTTTTTTTTTTCGGTTTTTCAGTTTTTCTTTCACCCCTATGTTTGTTATCAAATGAGTATAACCAAGGTCCAACAGGATAATGTAATTGTTGAGGTGTCCCATACTTATTCTCTTTAGTGAACAAAAGGGCATGACAAAACATTACAATGGTCTGGTCATTGCAGTACAGCTCAATATTAATAACCAGACCATACCCCCTGAAGGAAAAATACAGGTTTAATATGCACAGGGTATCTGAAACTATCCACTAGAAAGAAGAATACATAAAAATCATAAAAAGTTTGCTCAGGCAAGCAATGAAAGGAGGTGATTAATTAGAATAAGCACTGGAAAAGCATAATTGATAACTTATTTCATTAATACCAAGTATAGCATACAGTCAGGCCCTTCAGTTTTAATACAACCAAATAAAGCAAGGATATTTCGTTCCGAGAAGAACCTACCTTAGAAGGTACCGTTTCAGGAGTGCCACACACCTTGCAACTACTGCTGGGCTGTTGCAAATAAAAGCGGTATCAGCAGCCAAAAACTTTAAGTTTAATACCTAGAGCAAGAACATAATAACAGAAAACTCATTTGATTGAGGGGTTTAAAAACATGTTTTTTACATTTTCTTTGGGAATGAAGTCATTCTTAAGGAAACAAACCGAAAAGAGCCTTAAGTCCCAACCAATTCGAGTTGGCTACCTGCATCCGGTTATTATTATTATTATTATTATTATTATTATTATTATTATTATTATTATTATTATTATTATTAT
Source organism: Vaccinium macrocarpon (assembly GCA_022606695.1). Classification (NCBI taxonomy): domain Eukaryota; kingdom Viridiplantae; phylum Streptophyta; class Magnoliopsida; order Ericales; family Ericaceae; genus Vaccinium; species Vaccinium macrocarpon. The sequence continues at coordinate 5,206,902 of CM040177.1, read as the reverse complement.
TATTATTATTATTGCCTCTGTCAAGGGCATCGTGTTCCATGATATTCAAAATTCTAGATCCATTCAGACTACCGCCTATAATGTCCATTCTTTAGGAGACGCAAAGAAGATATAACCATAAGTGTCATATTGTTCAAAAACAATTTTCTGAGAAGTGTAATATAACAGATCCATCATGTGAATAGGCACAAAGGATGACTTACTACAACTGATTACATAAATCAGGTGAAGCATAACATTTGAATAGCCACCATTTAAGATTTGGTGAAGCATAAACCAGGTGATTTTACTTATTCCCAAAAACAAATTCCCATCAAGCACGCCAGCCACCCTCCTTCTCTGATCACAGGCAACAGCTAGTGGCAGCCCCCTGTCCCACCTCTGGTAACACCCCCTACCTTTGGCCACCCACACTGGTGAGTGGTGACTTCTGGCATTGGCAACCCCATCAAGGAATTCCCCCTCTGTCAGCAACCCTCACCGCTCTGGCCAATCTTCCTTCCCGGCAGAAACCCCTCTGTTCACTCCGACACTTGTTTACAAAACAAGTTTTTAACACGCACGTACATCAAATTTGTAAACCGAAAATAGAAAACTGACAACCTTACCGAATAAAGCCTAAAATTCTGTAGGTTGCTAACACAGAAGATACGTAGGCATTCCATACACCAAACATGAATTTGCTGCCTCACTCTTCGCAGATTGTTTCGCTATCAGCCAAGTAACCAAGTTGATTGATACAGGTACCAATTTAAAAACCAAACTGGAACAGCAAGTCCAATAGATTGCCTCATCAAACCTGCTACTGCACCTGTAAAACCGGGCTATTTCTTACAAGCTGCCTTGAAAAGACAGTCAAACCAGCAAATTCCCCCAACCGCAGGTGGTTCCAACGAACTGGCCAGCTAACAACTTCACTGTCACGTGCGGCAAACACTTTCAACACGCTTACCACTAACGTTCTGTGGATTCGATGGCATCCTACAAAAGTTTTTATAGAACAAATAGTACTTCTACTTTTTCCACCCACCAATATGGAACTAACACATACTGTGGCTTAACACCTTATGCATCAGCAACTTCCACTCTTTCCCTTCTTCAGGGCAGCCAATAGCCATGATGCATGGCAATTATGTGGGGGGAAGTTTGAACTGAATAAACTATTCACTTCTCCAAATTTTCTATGCTCATTTAAAATAATTGAAAAAAAAAATACATACATACATACTGTGGATTTTACAAAACTTAATTTATGCTGAACAACAATAAAAAGAATACAATTTGAAAACTACAATGCGGAAAATGAATTAGAATGATGCGGAGATATACGTATACATGAACGGTTCAATTCCAGCTCTCCGCAATTGAACCATTGACCCATCTGCCCCGTCCCTTGTCTGTTTCTTTCACCGGTCTAATTTTCAAAATATTGGTGGGTACATGAGTCTACAATCAAGATCAGTGGCACGATATCATCATATGGGCCTTTGCATTTATTGCCAAATTGGTTTGGAGTCGTATTATTAACATGGTATGAGATAGGGTTCAAGGGATTTTGGGCAAGATTGAGTTTGTTCCATAAAACTCCAGTTTGACGTTTCAGTGCCTCTTACATGTCATCCTTCCTAGATGGCTCCCTCAATCATCCAGCCAACATATATCAAGCCCATGAGCCTTGTATCAAATAGGCTGACCAGTTGGACAGATAATATACATATGCCAGGTAGAGATGGTAAATCACGGAAAAAGATTTAGTTTGGAAAGAATAGCCAAGGTCGCACATAGGATTGATATGCTATGCTATGAATTAGAACACAGCTATAGCAGGCGTCAAGAATATTAGAACTAGAATGCAAAATGTAGCACTGTATGCAGTGAAGGTGCCAAATGTAAATATCAAAATGTAGCACTGTATGCAGTGAAGGTTTCTAAACACATGTTACAAACCTCCGCTCCTTCTCTGCAAGAGTATGTTCTAAGACGACAGTGTAAGCTAAGTCAGTAGTCACGTGTGCTGCAAGGTAGTCCTGAAATAAAGAAAGTAAAATCATAAAATGTGATTGCATAAATTGCACATCTAGATTTTAAGGACAAGCATCGCATACTTCTTAACCATATTTTTCAATCAAAAATTGAGGGGGAAGAAATTAGGGTAGACCGCAGCTACCTGCTTGGAGTCTAGGTTGGCCCACAGGTGAGAAAGCGGTCGTTGGGTTGAAAGGTTAAGGCATGGTCAAGGAAGAGGTCACCACTGTAAAGGGAACCAACTCCTCTCATTAGATAAGATCTTACTATTCTTAGGAATTGTTTACTATATTTCTCATTTTTCCTTTCATTTTGCGGGCGTTGGTTTCTCAGTAACTCACCCTGGGCATGGCCACTATGGAATCCTTATGGAAGTCATCTGAGACTCTGAGCTACACAGTGGTAGAAAAGGCATTAACTTCCTATTATTGAATGGAAGTCTTGCTAAACAGAACACCACATAATCAAAATACACCACAAACCTAAGGGCCAAGGTGCGCAACTATTCTAATAAATCATTCCCCATACTAGAACTAGATTCTTCTTTCTCGAGAATATAGCTACTAACGCATCAGAATGCCCCAACCGATTATGCAAAGTCAAGCAGCATTTACGTTATCTTCTTGTTAAGGAAGAGGAATGCAATGCTGAACTCATAAATTAGGCAAAAAAAAAAACCTCCTACAGGACCACAATCCTTGGTCCCTGGTCTCACTCTAGCTCCCTTAAAATAAAATAAAAAAACATGTTCTCAATTGGGATGGAAATCCTTAAAATAGAATCTCAAATAAATAAAAGAGGAGCAACCAAGAAAATGAAAATACCATAAAATCATATTGTCAAAGCATCCAACTCAATACCAATTGGCTATAAATGGAGAGGCTGCCCAGGATCATATATTAGTTTTGAAGGTTATAATTAACCAATATGGGACAAACTATAACACTCTCTCGCACGTGGTTGAGGTAAACAAACGATTCAAAATATACAACAACTATCACCATCAAAACAAACAAAGGGGGAACAAACCATCAATGACAAAGGGTCTTGTCCAAAAGCCTAGCTCTGATATCATATTAAACTATTAAAGCATCCAATTCAAAACCAATTGGCAATGAATGGAGAGGCAACCCGAGATCATATACTAGTTTTGGAGTGTATAATTAACCAATGTGGGACAATCTCTAACATTGATGAACAATTAACTTCAAATATTCTTGTACTTCGTATCAACATAACATTAATTATATTTACAAAAAAATATTTGCAGCTAAGAACCATCTCTAACAATTATTCCTATATTGCAAGACATGTTACAGCTCGGGAAAAACAAGTATCTAAGGTCACAAACGTTGGACATAAAGTATGGAAAATTAATGAACACTTCAATACCTTCCAATCTTAGTAATGACTCCATTAGAGAACAACCAGTATTTTAAATGCCTCACGGTGCACCGAAGGCAATGGTCCCCTAGAGCAATAGCGCACGGCACGGCGCGTGCCATATCAAACCGTGGCGCACTTTATTACAACGAGTAGGCATAACTTTCAACAGAAGCAAACACTTTTAAAACGTTCAAATATCATAAAACATAAGCATTTCAATTTTTAAACCACCAAATGCTCTAAGCAAAACATAAAATCCATAAAAAGTTAACATATAGATGTTTAGCTTTGGAGACAACAAATTTAAGGATACGGTAATCTTATTTCGATGGAACAAGAGAGAAGATCGATGGAACAGAGCAGAGGAGATCGATCGATCTACGTCAAGTCTCCAACGTTGCTGCTGGCTGCTGTTAAGGAATCGACAGAGGGAGAGATAGATGTGTTTTGTAGGGTTAGATTTAAGGAATTTATCTGGTACATTGCCCACCTTTTTTGCATCATAAATTAATGGCTGAAATTGATTGTGGCATAATATGATACAAAAAAAGGCTAAAACATTTTAAGACGCACGCCATGGCACCACTGTGCCTCGCCATGACTCCCCATACCGCAAAGGGTGCGCCTCGCCTCTCACCACGCACTATAGCACAATAGCACACGCTTTTTGAAACACTGAGCACAACATTGAATACACGTAAGCACTTTAAACTGAATGTAATTGGTTGCTGAGCAATTAAATGTTGGAGGGAAAAGCTAGTCACCTACCACTAAAACATTTTAAACTTTAAGCTGGAGAGGTGGGAGACTTGACCTATCGTTGAATGCAAAATAATATAACTTAAATTAGTTTCAAGTTTAATCTTAGCAACAATTTCAGTGGCCAGGCAATTAAATGCAGTCGGAGAACATAGTCACCTACCAGTAAAACAGATTTTATTTTTTTCCCAAAAGAAAGTCACCTCCCGACTCTAGTGTCCGAACCAACTTACACGCACCATGACTAATCCTGCAATCCACTAGCGTGGGCTTGTATTTAAGATAGAGGAAATATCTGTTTAGATCACTGCCCCTAAAAGAATAGATAGCACAGGAGAGGTTTCGAATCTGAGACCTTAAAAGTAAGCAAATCACCAAGTCCCAAGCCTTGACCACTAGGCCAACCCCTTAGGATTTACCACAAAAACCGTTTTAAGTTGGAGAGGCAGGAGACCTGACCTATCATTGAATGCTAAGGAGTTCAACTCAATGTAGTTACGAATTTAAAATTAGCAAAACATCAATGGCAGGGCAACTAAAAGCGATTGGAAAAGCAAAGTCACCCACCACTAAAATTGCTTTAGCTTTAAAGCGGAGACCAGACCTACATTGCAGGCTACGCGAATTCAAGGCAGTTTCAAATGTGAATCTTAGCAAAAGCTTATCTTAAATATAGGGTTATGCTTATGTCATTCATCAGTAATATATTGGTACTGAAGTATTAACTATTGGTACTAGGGCTTACTTTTATCCACATATTTCCTTTTGTTTCCTCACAGCTGTCTACCCATGCTAATGCGCAGCGACCACAAATAGTCGATCATTTGCCCTAGAATGTCCCATTCTGCCCTTGAATGAAGCTGCTTTCTTTCATCCACGTAGTAAAATCAAGTTCACCTTTTTGCCAGTTGCCCAAATGGCAACATTTCTATGATACTGAAAATAAAAAAACAATAATCTCTTTCTTTGAATAGGTACAAAATCCCTACTTGCACACAAGAGACACACGTCGTGCGGAAAACTGAATGTGTGGTACTGTATGAATTGAATCACCGCATATAGGAAAGAAAATCAATAACATAATTGTTACGAAAATACTAGGGGTATGACTAGGCCAGCCAACTACGTGCACCCCAACTAATCCTAACGACAAATCCCATCGTCCACTGGTGGGGGGGTCTTCATAAAAGCCGGAGCAAAGTCTCATACGGACTAGCCCCAAAGGAGCTGATAGCACGTGAGAGATTTCGAAACTGAGATCTTAGGAGGGAGCAAACCCCTAATCTCATGCATTGACCGCTAAGCCAATCCTTTGGGGATAACATACATTTGGTAACCTTAATTGACTATATAGCTCTTGATATAGAAAACTGACGAAAGAGGTCTGATGAAGTGACCCCAACTCATTAGGACACAAGGCTTAGTATGGTTTGTTCGGTTGGTTTTGGTAAGTACCCCCATAAGTGCCACGAAGTTACTTATAATCTCCATACTTGAGCCACTACATTGTAGATGCAACTGTAAACACTAACACAGTCCACCAAAATTGACATAAGAAAAAAGGACCAGACCATAAAATCCAAAGTAGCAACAACCAATTCTCCAAGGGATCTAGTTGAAAGCACTAGCAACGTACTAAAAGTACCCAGACACGTTTAAACAAGTAGAAATACCAACATACAAATAGAGTTAACCCTAGATTCCCACGCTAACAGACTATAAAGCTCCAAGATCTAAAAACGATAAGTAACGAGAATGGCGAGATTGCACCTACCCGTAAAGTCCTCGACGCGTCTGATGCAACGGCGGCGGGGCTCCCATGGTGAGACGAAGGCGAAAGGCAGTCGGCGACGGCGCGGCGGAGAGGCTCCGGCGGCTTCTTCAACGAGGAAGATCTCAGCCTGGAGGCCCCACCAACGCCGAGCTGTAACCTTGGGCCCACGTTAGGGCTTCGCGATGGACTGTTGTTGTTAAAGCTCGTCGTCGACATCGATTGGCTCCTCGTCACTCTCTGTCAACATCTACATACATAATGTACGCATATATATAGGAGCACACATTGACCGATTTAGCAAAAAGTGAATCTGCTTAATTCCGGTTGCGTTTGAGCAATGGTGTGAACTGTTCGTCGTGTGACCCGAAGAGAGAGAAAGTGGAGGAGAGGAGAAGAGAGAGAGAGAGAGAGAGAGTGTGTGTGGATTGTTTGAGAGTTTTGTTGAATTTTTTGGGGAAGAGGCGTCAGTCGAGTATTAGCTGTACGCATAAAGGTAGTTTAATGAGGATTATAGCTGGCAAGCGCTGCGGAACATATCGCGTAAAAATCATAAAAAATTATTTTTTAAAAAAAACTAAGTTATTAAAACACCCCTCAAAATCATAATAAAGAGGAAAATGGTTAAAAGATTTATTAGGCTGTGTTTGGAGCAAGCCTTATCTCAACAGAGGATTAGCAACAAAGCTTTCTCTTCTTTTTTTTTGTCAATTGATAAAAGAGATCGATTACATCACATATGAGGTACAGAGTAAAAATCCAATAAAAGAGAAGCCCCTCCAACTCCTGACCTCCTTGTGAGAAACAAGAGTCTTGACTAACTGAGCTAACTCCTCTTAGTTAGCAACTAAGCTTTCTAATATTATTGCAATTTTGGGTATAAAATGTGTTTGGAGTAATTTGAGGTAATTGATTTTGACACTCCATGTTTTCATAATTACATTTGAACATGGGTAATTATTAGTAACCTCCCATGAGGTTTCTAACACAGACACATACCTCACAGGCTCCCATTAGGTTTCTGAAATGACACTGATCTACCATGTTTTTGCGGCAATATCAAGAGCCCACATTGCCGTTACTTTTACTCTAATGGTGCTAAGTTTAGCAAGAAAACTGCCAAAATACCCTTATAATATAATTAATAAATTATACCAACTTAATTTTTTGGGAATAAATAAATAATAAATAACCTCGTCCTTTTTTTATTTTGTGAATTTTTTTGGTAAAGTGAACTTAACTTTACTAGATCATGAAAATTAGTGGAATTTTTTTCCCCACTCAAAAAACAATTAGGTTTTTTATTTTTTTTTACCAAATGTTCTTTATTTTTTGGTTTTTTCTCAACCAAAGTGATCAATGAAATTAAAATAAATAGACTTGTGTCAATAAAATTAATACCAAGCCAAAACTATGAGGGGAAAAAAAAATCCACTACTCGTTGGCTCAGTTTCATTACAAAATTGAAAAATGATGAAAATTTTATTATTATAATCGTTGAAATATTTATAAAACCCAACAAGCCAATTAATGGATTTTTTTTTCCCTATATGGTTTTGTCTTAAAATAAAGTTAAGTTCATTTAACCAATAAATTTCACAAAATAAGAAGAGATATAGTTTTTTTCGGGAAAATTTGTGCTTGTAGAAAATCGTTTGGAAAAAAAAAATTTAATCTAATCGTTTTCAAGTGGTAATCAGTTATTTTTCCACTAATTTCCATGATCTAGCAAAGTTAAGCTCACTTAAAAAAATCACAAAATAAAAAGAGACAAGTTTTTTTCCCCAAAAAAATTAAGTTGGTAAAATTTATTTATTTTGTTATAAGGGTATTTTGGTAGTTTTCTTGCTTAAACTTTACGCCATCAATCGAAAAGTAACAGCAAGGGGGATCTTGATATTGTCAGTAAAAACCTTATTAAAGAGTATAGTAACATTCTTGCTCAAGAAGAACTTCACTGGTACCAAAAATCAAGGGTTAAATGGATCGCCCAAGGTGAACGTAACACTAGATTTTTCCATCTTTCTACTATCATTAGAAAAATAAGATCTAAGATTACTATGCTTAAAGGTACTGACAACGTTTGGGTGGAGGATCCTGATAACCTTAAGGCCCTTATGCAATATTATTTTACCTCCTTGTTCCAAGCTAGCACTGTTGTTGGTTCTCGGGATATGCATTCTATCCCTCGTTGCCAACTGTCTACAGATGACAATGTTTCTCTTTGCCATCATATTTCTAATGTTGAAATATGGGGTACTATTATTAGGCACATTCCGCCCTTCAAGGCCCCTGGACCTGATGGCATCCAAGCCATCTTCTATCATAAATGTTGGAGCATAGTTGAGGAAGATGTTAGCAATCTCATTAAACATTGTTTTTTATACTAATTTTGTCCCCCATGAAGTGAACAAAACTTTTGTCGCCCTTATTCCTAAACGTGATAAACTGGGTAACATAAAGTTGTTTAGACCCATCAGTCTTTACAATGTTCTTTACAAAACCGTAGCCAAGATCATGGTTTCGAGATTGAGACCTTTCCTCTCTAAGATCATCAGCCCTTATCAAAGTAGTTTCATCTTGGGGAGATCTACTAAAGATAATATTATCATTACCCAAGAACTACTTCACACTCTTCGTTACAAAAAAGGGAAAAAATGGGGTATGATTTTTAAAATTGACCTTGAAAAAACTTAAAATAAGATATATTGGACTTTTCTAAAAGATACCCTATACTACTTTAACTTTGATGTCTCCTGGATTACTCTTATTATGAATTATGTCTACAATGCTAGCACTGCCATTCTCTGGAATGGGGAACCTCTCCCTAGCTTTAACCCTATAAGGGGATTAAGGCAAGGGGACCCCTTATCTCCCTACCTTTTTGTGTTATGCATGGAAAGGCTTTCAAACACGATAAATGCTAAAGTTGACCAAGGCCTCTGGAAGGGTATATCTGTAGCTAAAGATTCTACTTCTTTAACTCACTTATTCTTTGCTAATGATATTTATCCTGTTTGGGCAAGCTACTGATATGAATTGTAGAAATATCCTTGAAGTGCTTGATAACTTTTGTGATATCTCTAGCCAAAGCATGAATCTGCATAAGTCCAAAATGTATGTGTCCCCTAATTTGCCTATTAGTGAGGCTAGAAATCTCAGTCACATTTGTGGGATTGCCCCACTGATGATCTTGGTAAATATTTGGGCATTCTTCTCCCACATTCTCGTGTCAACAAGAATCACTTTAATCACATTATTGAAAAGATTCAAAGCAAGTTAGCTGGCTGGAAAATGAGTACTCTTGCCTTCACGGGTAGAGTCACGCTCATTCAATCTGTCACCTCGGCTTCCCCTAGCTATACTATGCAAACCATTAAGAGCTTTCCATTTATGTCTATAACAAGATTGACAAACTTAATAAGGATTTTCTATGGGGAGATACTGCTCTTAAAAGGAAGATTCATCTAGTTAACTGGCATAGGGTTTGCAAGAGTAAAGACAAAGGAGGACTAGGGTTAAAAAAAGCCAAAGTCCAAAATATGACCCTTCTCTCAAAACTTGGATGGCACATGCATAATGGGAAGTCTAATTTATGGACTTCTGTTCTCCACAGTAAGTACTTAAAAAAGCATAACTTTTTTTAGTGCTCTCCCAAGAGTGCTTCTTTTCACACTTGGAAAGGTATACTTCATACTAGACCTCTACTGGAGAAAGGGATCAAATGGATCATAGGTGATGGGGAATCTATTAGTATTTGGAAGGATTGGTGGTGTGGTCCTGAACCATTGGCCACCAAATACCCTAGTCATCACACAAACTCATGTGATAAAGTCAAGCTTCTTATTGATTCCAATGGTGGTTGGAACCTCACTTCTATATCTCATATTGTGTCTAATCAGACTATTGATGCTATAAATAGCATCAAGCAACCCAAGTACAGCTTTACTAAGGACTACCCTCAATGGGTAGGATCCTCCAACGGTAAGTTTTCTGTTGCTTCTGCCTATGAGTTTCTAAGCAAGGAGGAGGAGGATCTTTAAGGCTGGAGTTGGATATGAAAATTAAAGCTTCCCCAAAAAATTAAAGGCTTCATTTGGTTACTTTTACATGACAGACTCCCAACTAATCAGTTGAGAGCACGTAAAAGGATGATACTGGATAATATTTGCCTTAGACGTGGTGCTCCTAACAAGGATAGAACTCATTTATTGCGTGATTGTGATAAAGCCAATGAAATTTGGCTTCACTCTCCGGTTAGCCACTGGAGAGTCAATAGCCTTGAATGCCAAACCCAAGACTGGCTTTGTTCTAATCTTTAAAAAAAAGGGAAATAATCTTGGCATTACTATCTCTCAATCTTCCATTTTTGCTATTACTTTATGGCAAATATGGAAGGATAGAAATAAGAAAAGTTTCAATAATGTGGATGTTGATCCACATAAAAGCTTGAGGAATATTGCCAATTGTTCCCTTGAAATTTCTGAGGCATTCAAGTCCATTCTCTCTGATGGCCATAATCAGATTGTTATAATTTCGTGGTCTCCTCCTTGTACAACTGGAGTCAAGCTAAATACGGATGGTTGTAGAATGGAAAATCGGAAACTAGCTGGATATGGAGGAATATTTCATGATCATCAAGGACACTGGTTGTTGGGATATTTTGGAAAACAAGATTGTTCATCTATCTTGGAAATTGAGATTTGGGGGATTTACCATGGTCTAACAATTATGCTTGAGAAGGGATATAATAACATCTCTATTGAATCTGACTCATTGGATGCTGTTCAACTTGTCAATGAAGGTCCTAATGATGAACACCCCCAGGGTACCTTAATCAAGGATGCAAAAATCTTGCTTTCACGCGCAGGATCGTCTCTTACCCACGTTTTCAGATAAGCAAATTAGTGTGCTGACCACCTTGCACACATTGGAGCCGAACAAGTTGATCCACTAGTGGTTTTGGAGGATTCCCCCCAGTCCATTCACATGCTGGTGCTAGAAGGCGCCTTGTGTGCAAGGTAGTTAAGGGACTAGCGATTGCTAGTCTTGTTGTAGTTTTTTTTCCTTTGTTGTTGTTTTTGATATTCTGTTGTACCAAAAAAAAAAACAAAAGATATTGTCAGTAAAAGCAGGGGAGGTCAGCATCATTTTAGAAACCTCAAGGGAGCTATGCGTCAGTGTCATAAATCTCAAGGAAGGTTATTGATAATTACCCTTTGAATATTTATCTTTTAGTATTCAAAATACACATAGCATTACCAATATATATATATATATATATATATATATATATATATATATATATATATATATATATATATATATATAAAAACATAAATTAGAGTGTGATTATTAAAATTTGGAGAGCCGAAATCATTTTCTTAATTCAAGGCGTAAAGCCCTCGTATATCGACAGGTTTCAGACATAATTATATCCAGAGTTGTGCTTCTAGGCATCTTTATTTTAATATTTGACAAGTGATGCATGGAGTGACGATGAAATATATTCCTTAATTCACTGTTGAAAACCTAACGGCTACTATTGGAACTTCTTTTTTTTTTTTTGAGCAAACATAAACATATTATAAATAACTACAAAGTTAAGTCATACAACGTTTGGCTAGGGCGTGGGCAACCCCAACCACATATCTAGGAACTTTGGAAATACAAACATAAGCAAAATAACTTACAACATTCAAAATATCAACTAATACAGCCCTAACGAGCACATCTGCACTATCTAAGTTCCTTAAACCTTGGACAACAAGAAGACAGTCCGTACATATCTCAACCTTCTCATAGCCTCTGCTCCTTGCCCATTCCAATGCCTTTAGCATTGCTAGCGCTTCCGTCATGAACGCAGAACACACCACCACTTTGCAAGCACCTCCTTTCCACTCCCTTCCAGAGACCAACCACCCAATTGCTCCATCCCAAGACTCCTTTATCCAAGCACCATCCACCATAATCTTCTCAAGGTTAACACTTCCATCATTCACATCCAACTTTGAAGATACCCACTGATTCCCAACGCCACCTGTTTGAAAATTAGTTGAAGTTTGGAAATTCCCTTGCACCACTGCCGTTTGCTGCCGCAATCTGCAAATCAAAGAACACCAAAAATATGCAGACTTCAAATCAAGAGAAATATCACCCCGTGATTGCCGAAAAGCAATACTATTTCTACCACACCAAATAACCCACAACAGAGAGATGGACTCCATCACCACAGACTCATCCGGAGCATCATCCATCCATTTCATAAACCAAACTTCAAACTTAACCGGACACCCCACCGAAAAATCAAAACCCAAACTAGACCCTCTCCAAACTCTTCGAGCTCTATCACACTGAAAAAATATGCGTTCAATAGTCTCTTCCGCCACTCCACAGACCGGACATTTTGCATCATCAACAAGCGATCTTCTAAACAGCGCCACCTTAACTGGTAAAATCCGATGTACCACCTTCCATAAGAATAGAGCAAATTTGGGCGGCAATTTGAGGCCCCAAACTCTCTTCCAAAGCCTATCCTTAGAATTGTCTCTGTCCTCACCATATAGACCCGCCACTGCCACAAAGTAACCAGACTTGACCTTGTACTTACCATCGACCGAAAACTTCCAATAAAACTCATCGCTGAGCTTATCTCGAGCGATATGAATAGCCAGTATTTTCTGCACCAACTCTCTAGGAAATAATTGCTTCAATAGTGGTATCCTCCACTTACAGCTAGTCCAATCAATCAACTCTCTAACTTTAAAATTACAAATACCGTTAGGCTTACCATTTACAAGATACGGATTACCATCCTGAGGAATCCATTGATGACCAAAAACAGTCACCTCTTCACCATCCCCAACCCTCCAATGTAACCCCTTCCTAATTAAATCAAGGCCCCACAAAATACTCCTCCAGCCCCACGTACACCCAGAGCTCAGAGAGCAATCCCATATCGATTTCTTCCGACAATACTTACCCAGTAAAACTCTTGCAACAAGGGAATTAGGATCTTTCAACAACCTCCAAGCCATCTTGGCCAATAAGGCCTGATTAAAACATCCTAGATCTCTAAGACCCAACCCCCCTTTATGCATTGGTTTACAAAGCTCCGACCACCGCTTCCAACAAACCCCTCCACCATCACCCTTTCCCCAAAGAAACCGTATCATCAACCCTCTCACCTTCTTAATAAAATAGCAAGGTGCTCTAAACACAGAGAATAAGTAAATTGGAATGGATGACAAAGTATGCTTGACCAGAACTATGCGACTAGCAAAATTTAAATTCGGAGTACGCCAACTTGCCATTCTGGCATTAAATCTCTCCAAGATACGCATAAAAAGATCCCCCTTATTCCTTGTAAAGTCAAGATCTGATCCCAAATAAATACCCGGTTTATCAACAATTCGGATACCAAACATGTCCTTAAGAGCATCCCTAGCCTCCACTCCCATATTGAGGCTAACAAAAATTTCAGATTTATTAAAATTAATCCTCTGTCCAGCAAACCCACAATACGAATCTATAATTCCTTTTAAACACCCAACCTCCGCCAGATCATAGTTAAGAAAAAAATAGCTATCATCTGCAAAAAATAGATGAGAAATAGGCGGGGAAGAAGGACTAATCGCCACACCCTTACAAATATTAGAATTGCCAAACCAGGATAAATTAGCTGACAAAACTTGGCTAACCAATATAAATAAATAAGGCGACAGGGGATCTCCTTGACGCAACCTACAATTGGGATAAAAAACTTTCGAAGGACTTCCATTGACTAGCACCGAGAAAGACACAGAAGAGATGCATTGATAGATTAAATTCACCCATCTAGGACTGAAGCCCAATTGTTCCAAAACAGACACCACAGCAGACCATTTAACCCTATCATAAGCCTTATTCATATCAAGCTTTAATGCAAAACAAGACTTATTCCCTTTAGTCTTATGCCTAATAAACTCCACCGTCTCATGAGCTAGCAAAATATTATCAGTAATAAGACGGTTAGGAACAAAAGTATTTTGGAAAACTGAAATGACAGACTTTAGGATAGGCCTTAGCCTATTAACCAAGACACGAGCGATGATTTTATATAAGACATTACACAGACTAATGGGACGAAAATCCTTCATAGATATAGGGTTGGGAACCTTGGGAATAAGAGTTATGAATGTACGGTTGATCTCTCGAAGCATCACCCCATAATGTAAAAAAGCCATTACCACATGAATCACATCCTCTCCAACCCAATCCCAAAACTTCTGATAAAAGCCAGCCACAAACCCTCTGATAAAAGCCAGCCACAAACCCATCAAGATCTGGAGCCTTCAATGCTTTCATCTGGAACACTGCATCTCTTACTTCATTCTCCGAAAACGGCAGCTCCAGATCACGAATTTGGGACTCACCTAACCGAACCCCCATATTGGACAACAATTGAGTTCCTTGCAAGTCCACTGAGTTAACCAGCCCCGGGCCAAAACTAACTTTCTGCCCGTTCCTTGAAAAGGAACCTTGAAACAAATCCAAAAAATGTGATACCACCAATTGCTGAATCTCATCCTGCCCTGTAACCAAATCACCATCCCCATTTTTCAGACAAACAATTCGATTTCGGCGCGCCCTTATTGAAGCCACTTTATGAAAACAACTTGTATTGCGCTCACCCAAAACCATCCATTTCTCCTTAGCACGCTGAGCCCAATATAGCTCTTGATTCTCCAGTAACTTATCATAGGATTCTCGCAAACCTTGCTCCTCCTTGATGAGATCAACATCCAGACCTAAACCCAATCGCTCCCGTTCAGCCAACCGAGATTGAACACTACCAATATCCTCCTTAATCTTATCCAACCGTCTTGGTAACCATTTAATAGCCAAAACACTCCAATTACAGAGATGCCGCAACAACACCTTTTGCTTTTGCACCAACTTAAATGCAAACGAACCATTAAACTTTAAATCCCACACCTTACGCGTAATCAGAGCAGTATCTTCACATTGTAACCACATCTCCTCAAATCTCTTCACCCGAACTCTACGCTTCTGAACCCAATTCGTATCCAAAATTAACGGACTATGGTCTGAGCAGAAGATGGGTGGATTCATCACCATAGCTTTAGGAAAATAATTAAACCACTTATCATTCCCCATAGCCCTGTCTAATTTTTCAAAAGTAGCATCAGCACCTCGTCTATTATTAGTCCAAGTATAAAAAAACCCCACAACTATCAACATCTTTCAATTGAAAATTCCCAACAAAATCTTTTAACCAAGAAACCCCTGGCACATTACCTCTTCCCTTACCACTTTTCTCCTCTGGAAATAAAACTTGGTTGAAGTCTCCCATGACAAGAATCGGCAGACTCCACCCTTCCAAAGCTTCAGCAACAACTGCCCATGTTTCAGCTCTATACCTCAGATTTGGATGTCCATAAAGAAGCATCAGTAACCACGCTATTCCTCTCTCATCCACCACCTTTAATAACAGGAACCTAGAATGAATCTTAATAACAGAAATCACATAACAGTCATCCCAAACAGCCCAAATTCCACCCGCCATACCATCTGCATCAACTCCAGTATAAAACTTAAAGCCCATATTTAAACCAAACCCCTGAAGCTTATTTGAACGACACTTTGTCTCCATAAAGAATACCAAGTTTACCTTGTGCCGCTGGACCAGGTTCCTCGTTGTTCGAACTGTAAGGGCCTGGCCCAAACCCCTACAGTTCCAGCACATTACCTTCATGGTGACGGAGGAGGTTGATAAGGGACAACCTCCTCCAAAACCCCTTTATTTGCATCATCACTGTCTCCTTTGTTCAGATCTCTACAGCGTTCCCAAACATATTGTCTCATTGTTGTCCACCGATTTCCCCAAGGGCAGGAGAAACGGGAGTGGCCAACACCAAGTGGTGTAGAAGATGCGAGGGCGTGCCAGGAGAGGTGTATCTCCAACAGAAATGTAGAAAAGCGCCTGAATATATATTGACTAACTTCTTTCAAGCAATTGAGAAACTCGAGCTAAAGTTACAAAAGGTTCGTGGGGCCTTGAACAAGGACTTCCACACTTAAAGAAAATTACATAGAAGAAGAAAAGATTTGAGAGAAATGAGAAGAAATGATGAGGAAGAAACAGGAGATAGACATAGGTAAAAGAGATCGATCGTCTAACTGCGGGGAGTTAGGAGATAAAAGCTAAACTACTTTGCTGCTGTGAGCGTTGTTGGTGTTGGAACCTCCTCAATGTTGCACGGAGGCCTTCATTTATAGTCTTTGGATCCAATTGTAACTTCCAAATGTAACCGCCCATGACCACCAACCATTATGCCCATGTCTTCTTGAAAATGCATAAGGACGTGACAAGTGTCCCTTAATTGGCTGAAAATAACTACCCCATGTTCTCAATACAATTAGCACATGTTAATTTCAGCCCTTATCATCTTCGTTTTAGATAAAAACCACTTCCCTATAATTTAGGCAACAATCTTGTCTCCTAAATTATAGATAATTCGGCCATTAAATTAAATCCGAATTAAATAAAAATAACTTCCAATCAATCTATTTGCCATGTGCTGCGAAATCCAATTTGCTCTCCCTTTTCCGTGCAAATTAGAGATAATGGGGAGATCATGGGCTGAAATTGATCCTAAGGCTGTCACATGTACATCCAATTTCAAGGTGGAAATATAACTACTTCCTAGATCATGGGCCACATACACCAATTTTGTAGGAATAAGTTACGTGTCCCATATGACCGAAATTAACCGTTTGTAATTTATCTAATTATCACATGTTAATTTTGGCCTCTTGAAAAAATCACAAGATAAACTTTGCTTCCTAAAATTTAGGTAATCACCTTATCATTTTCAAAAAGATGCATTATTTCCTAAATTGTAGGAAATTCGGCTTAGGGATAATTCCGAATTCAAATTAAAAAGCTTTTTGGCCAAAATTATTGCCACGTGTTAAAAATTAAAAATTATGGTACAAACACTCATCTCCTCTGTAAACTGAGAATGGAACTCCCTTTCTTCCACCTGCACATCCCAAATTGTCGGCTCAGGCCCAAAACTTGAAGCATCTTCATCCAGCGGTGTGCTCTTCAACTGCTTGGCTAATATGGATATGGCTCGATCCCAAGCCACTAATTGCAGCACACTGTCTAGTGCCCTCCTGATTGATAGCCCCCATAATTTGTTCCCTACTCATGCCCTCCCCCACCTCATGCAAGTCAAAAGTAACACTCCCAGATTTTTCCACCGCATTTCCGTCACCCCCAAAACCACTATGAACCTCCACATAACAGTGCTTAAAATAATTCTCTGGCCTACCATCTTCCACCGACACTGAAGGGGAGCCGCTTCAACGCCCCGAGATCTCTATCATTCGTTCTGCCCCTTCTCTTTTTAGGAGAAGATCCCTCACAATTGGAACACCCTTACCAGACGTACCCTCCCCCTCACAAACAGAACCATCTTGAATACTAGCATTTACCTCTTCCCTTACCAGACGTACCCTCCCCCTCAATAATACTACTCCAACTACCAGCATTAAATCCATACGTACGTACTTTCCCATTCCAGCCAGCGCCGATCCATCACCTCGGCCGCCGGCGCTGAGTCCTCCAACACCCAGTCCAACCGATTAATTGCCCGAACCAAATCCGTCATCCTTTTCTCATCTCTCCCAGAATCCACCCCCGTATCATTTGGACGCAACACATTATTTCCACGAGGAGAGGTTGGTACTACAACTAAATTTCCCACCTGAACAACATCTGCATTAAGCCGTTGCAAACCCAAATCCCAAGCAGCCTCATAATCTTGTAAAAAAACGTTCAAAATCCATTATAGGGGGTTGCAAACGCCCGAATGCGGTTAGAATACAGTGGAGCATTATCATCCGCATGTAACACCGACCCAAACCTCGTACACAAATTATTAAGCATAGCATCCACACCAGCTCCAGCCTCCTGATCTCTTGATAAATCGCATTGCGGGTACGTATGTCCAATGCGTCCACAAAGACGACAAAACTTATAAATTCTCTCATATCTACATTCAATCCATCTAGGCTCCCCGGGAATATCCAGAAAAAAAACCCGGAACCAAAATAGAATCAGGGGTAACAGAGATGTTGACACGTAAATAATGAAAGTGCCGCGGAAAATTTATTGTTCTAAATATTTTGTTGAGTTATTTTACTCTCTATTTTCTCTCAAACCACACAGGAGAAAATAAATTTCCCTCACTTTCTTTTCTTTCCTTTTCCCCCAATGGTGTGTTTGGAACTTGTCGAAAGGAGGAAATTTTATAAAAGAAAGGATAGTATAAGGGAAATGAAAGGAAAATTTCACTATTCACGTAACGTTATTTTGTTAGCTTCTTCTCTCTGCCTCTCCAAACCAAATAAAGGGTGAAACTTTTTTAAAATTTATTTTCTCTCTCTTCTTTTCCCGCAAGTTCCAAAATTCTTTTTTAAATTATATTTGTAAATATACAAACGAAACACAACCTTAATGTTAAGTGAAAAAGCATCCGATGTATAGCACAATTTTTAAATCACAAGTACACAACAAAATAAAGAAAATAGTAGATTGCATGTTGACTGGTCAAGGCAAATAATACTTTATGAGTTGCATATAAGCAGAGAATCTGGGGATTATAGTTGTATGGGAATTTACTTAGAGCATTTTCTATCCATCTCTATTTTTCTAAAATAGAGAATGGAAGTGACACATTGGGGGGAGATTTTGTAATTAATGTCCTCTTTTCTTCACTTATAGAGATTCTTGGAGGGTCCCACTATCTTTTTTAGAGATTTGGTCCTCAAAAACTATTTTGATCCTCAAAAAATAGAGAACCAAATCTCATTTTGGAGGAATAGAGATGGGTTGAAGTACAAAAAGATGATGGGTCCCTCCAAGATTCTCCAAAAAAGTACAAAAAGATGACATTAATTACAAAATCTCCCCCCAATGTGTCACTTCCATTCTCCATTTTAGAAAAATAGAGATGGGTAGGAGATGCTCTTAATGAGAACACGCTAAACTAAGGTTCATGTTTCGTGTTCAAATGTCACAAATCACAAGTGGTTGATTCTCTAAAAAATAAGTGATAACTGCAATCAATATTAATAGCGTATACAATAAAAGTAAATTTGTTGTAAAGTAGTTATTGTTGTTTGTGTCGAAAGGAGGAGGGAAGGAGAGGTTAGCCAAGCCAAATATATTTTCGATACTCCGTATCTTAATAAAGACATAGAAATGAACTTTTTCATATTATAGTTACTTCGTATAATATAAATAAATATTATTAAAAATACTCAGGAATATTCGCAAAATATAATCTTAAAGTGGATTTACGCGAGCTGATGGGAGAAAAAAATGGATTACGCGAGGAATAGGTATGAAATCACAAGAAAATGCGAAGGTTATCACTTGTATTTTGTGGAGACAAAGCTGAACTTGAGGTGCGCGTAAGCTCAAATACCAGTGCTACAAGAAATGCTGTAATTTTAGTATGGATACTTAAAATTATTTGGATGTGTGGCTCCACTCTGCCTTTTTTTTTTTACAATGGAGAGTGTCTTGGAACCAGTTTGTGTCCGGCTTACTGTAATCACTACAGCTCCTCCCACAACTCTCACTCACATACACGAGGGATGAGATGACCCCAAAAATTATTGGCAAAAATAATCAAACTTGAGATTTTAGAAATGAACAAGCTAAGCTTCTGAGTGACTCGTTACTCGTACTACAAATTTATTTAACTACATAATTTTACAAAGTATTCGGGACACTACAAAAGATTTCTTCTTCACTTTTTATTCTTTGCCCACAAACTGCAGGCCCTACGACCCATTACCACACCAGCCCAAGCACAAGCCCAATTATTTGGTGATTAAAGACGCGATGCAATCGTATCCGCGTCACTGGCCTTTTCGTCAACTCGAAGAACACTCACCAAATCCGGAAAAAGAGCCATCCGAATCTGGCCATACACGTGTCCATCCCACCCTCTCCCAACCAAGTCCTCCCCCAACCTAACCGCCGCCCTAACCGTCTCCTCCGCCCCACCATCCACCGCCTCAACCGCCCCCATCTCCGCCGCCTCACCCGCCGTCACCTTCTTCGCCCTCAGCAAAACATCCCTCCTCGCCGCCGGGGATCCGATCTTGCTTTTTATAACCTCCAAGAACCAATCCGGGATGACAGGCAGCCCGATGTCGAGCTCGCTCATGTACAGAAACCCTCGGTCTTTTCTCATCAGGACGTAGTCGTGGGAGAGGGCGAGAATGCAGCCGGCGGCGGAGGCGTGGCCGGTGACGGCGGCGATCGTCGGCATCGGGAGTGAGATCAGGTCGGTGACGACTGATCGGAGCTTGGAGGACATGAGCTTGAGGCGGTTGTTTGTGTCGGCGGCTTTGGCCCAGGCGAGGTCGTAGCCGTTGGAGAAGAATTTGCCGTGGGCGGTGGTGATGAGGGCGGTTGAGGAGGAGGAGGATTCGGAACGGACTCGGGCGAGAGCGGATTTGATGGAGTCGAGGAGGGGTGGGTTGAGACGGTGCTCGTCGTTGTTGCCGGTTAGGGTTAGGATGAAAATGCTGCCTCGCTTCTCTAACGTACACATTTTTTGTGCTTTGGGAGGAGGAGAGACAATGGCAGTTCGTAGCCTCTCTCTCTCTCTCTCTCTCTCTCTCTCTCTCCGTGTGAACTGATAGGAAAATTGTAGAGTACAGTATACAAGAGAGGGGAGTGTTCCACTGACTTGATTTTTCTAAAAAATTGCTTTTTACGGTTTTTTTATGCAATATATAGTGAGAAAATGACATGTCTCGGTGTTTAAAAAAAATGGTTTGTTGTTAGTGAAACACCCCGATTCTCTTTCATTTGTCATCATAATTTTGAAGACTTCTAAATGCGGAATCGGGAAGCGGCCAGGACAGCATGCATGTGCCCCATTTGAGTTGTCATGTTGTCCTCATTCGAGCCGTCTGTGTTAGCGATCAACGGCCTTGATCATTTCAGTAATGAACGGTGCAGATCTGTTTGAGCCCAAATAGATTTGGACCATTGATCGTTAGCACGAACGGCTCGGATGAAAACAACATGCATATTGTCCTCTAAGAAACAGCACTATCCGCAATTTAATCGGGGACCATGATGCACCGGAATACAAATAGTCTAAAAGTATTTAGGGGGAGTTCCTTGAATGAATTATTTGATTTTATCATCATTTTTTACGAATAAATTTTATTACACTAGATTTTATCAATTATTTTTTAAACTCATAGTGGTCCACAACTATTTTATCACATAGATTTTATCTATTGTGAAAACAAGGAGATTTTATCACCCCTCCATAAAAACACCAACTAAAATTAACTTTCTCATTTTATTTCATAAAATCCATTCAAAAACTCCCTTAGAATGGTAAGATGATCGCATATTTGTAGACTAATTAATAACTTAAGGGGTATTTGAGAGTTAATTATTTCTTAAATTATGATGCTTGTAGATTATAATGAGAATTTGTAAGTGGATTGTGTGTAGAATAAATTTTACACAAGGATTTTCCAAAAACTTATAAATTGGCCATGTTCGTTTCCTTGTTTAGTTTTACTTTTGATGATATCATCATTTCCCTCGTATCTCTATATCTCTTTTCACTTGTTACACTTGCTGACATCATCAAAATTAAACTAAATTATTTAACCAAACACAACTATTATTATTTTTATAGTTCTACGTCATCCCATTCATTTATATAATGTGTTTTGAAATAGTATACGTTTTACAATCTTCTCCCAACAATTCATAATCCAAAATGTAGAATATTGTCTCGCAAACACTCACTAGAAGTCATGCTTTAGCTCAATCTTAGTTCAGTAATCCATAGCCAAGTTCAAGTTGTTCTGCATAAAGATGCTTTAAAAGTTGAGTGTTAAATTTTTTTAGTTCTTTAACAAGTTTTTTGTGCAATAAATTGTTTTTTTTTATCGGCATTAAACTGTCATATTAAATGCAAATACTATTACATCACAAATTTTTCTTTTGGTCTTTTTGTCTTATTTTTGTCTTTATTAAAAAAAAATGAGTTCAACTTTTTGTATTTATCCGATTCACCTAGTGATGAACTAATAATATAAAAAAATAATTGACACAAAACTAATTAACATGAAAAAAATTCAAATAAAAACAAAAAAATAAGTCAATTAACTTATGAAGCCAAACGTGGCCTATCAACTACGTGGTTTTATGACCCCATCTAGAATTTTGCACCTGTTATTTTGACAGAAAGACGTATGTGCCCATTCATTGAAAAAGTAAATAGAAAGATCAAACCACATAGTCAATTTCGACAGCTAGTTCGATTTTATACCAACGTTTGGCACGCATAGGGTATCAAGTTTGGAATCAGCTCATCTCAAGTCATGTTCTGATGTTCATGGACTATATGACAATCCAGTTGGCCCGACTGGGGGTCTTTCTCAGGCCCACTCGATGTTCACTAATAGTAAAAAAAAAAAAAAACAGATTAATCGGATATCGTTTAATATGATTTCGGAACACAGTTGTTTTGAAACATAACAAGATTACAGCACTGAATCAGAGACCGTTTTATCTCATTTATCTCGAGACAAATGCATTCGAAATTATATTAACCCAAGATCCGATTAAAACCTGATTTTTGTCGTGGTTGATGTTATCAACAAGCTCTAAATTGTGAACAATTTGAATCATCAAACTAAACCCGAAAAGGGCCCAAAAAACGGGCTAACCGGAGACTGGAGAGGATCCTCTTCCATATATTTTAGAAATCTAAACTAATACTCCTCTTGGCTGGCGAGTCCCCAATGAAGTTTGAAATGAATTCAAACTGAAGGCTTTACAGAATTGTATACTTTGGGATAGAATACAGTAACCCTCAACAATCCCAATCTCATCAATGAAACCAGAGTACTGCTACACCAACCTGCAAAAGGAGTGCCTCTATATCTGCCTCCTACCATTTCAAATACAGGTAAAAAGAAACACCATCCTTGATATCAAAACCAATCAACTCACTCCAAATTCAAATGTATCAGCACAACTCAAATAAGAAGTTCCAGCAACTAACCCTATCCAACCAGCTAATCAAAACCTATGAAGCCCACGACGAGGCATCGGCTCGGAAGGGCATTGGTAACCCTGATGTCCCCTCCCACCACAGTTGTTGCAGATGACTATAGATACACAGTCACGGCTAATATGCCCTGGAAGACCGCAATTACGACAAATCATGTCACGAAAAGGGCCACCAACCATTTCCATAGGTGGCAGGTGTGACTTGGGGCATTGGCGGGCCATATGGCCCGATATATTGCAGACATTGCAAACCGGGTCATTCGGGCAGTCCCGGGCAAGGTGACCGGTTTTGCGGCAGTTGTTGCACGCCTTGTCATTGGTGCAATTGGCGGCCAAGTGGCCTGCCTTGTAACAGTTGTTGCAGAGCCTCACGTCGTGAGAGGGAAGACTTGAGTTAGAGCAATCGCGAGCCAGGTGGCCCATGTTTCCACACATGTGGCAGACCGGATCATTGTTGCATTCGTTCGCGACATGACCTGGCTCCTTACAGTTCCAACACGTGGTTGTTGAGGTGCACTCAGAAGCAATGTGACTAAAAGGAAGACAAAGATAATGTAAAAGATCAGATTGCAGCAGTGTGCCATCTGAGAAGCAATATGGCAGGTGGCACAGATGTGACACAACAGGGACAAAATTCTACGTTTCTTTCCTTCTAGAAGACAGACGCATTCGGAATACGTTCATTACAAACATATATAAGGGTTTTTCTATTGTCAGCCCAATGGGCACACATAAAGACAAAATAAACACAATCCCTAAACACTTTTCACACTTCTCTATACACTTTCACACATTTCTATACACTTTTTACACATTTCAATCCACTTTTTAAACTTTAATGTCAGCCCAATGGGCTGACTTAAGAATTTGCCTAACAAAGGGTACAATAAACTATGAAGAATCTGTGGATCAAAAAGAATAAAAAGAATCTAGACAGACGTTGCTCAAAAATACCTTCGAAACTAGGCATGGACAAGGCTCGGAAATGCTACTTTGATAATGTTCCAACCAATATATTACTTTCTTCAGCTTTTACTCAGATTTACATTTGAGTAGAAATCCAATAATGTGAGAATGTAACTTACATCTCTGACTCTAATAAGAACATGGAGAAATGGAATGTAGTAGTCAGTTATCACAAGATCTTACTCTTACAATGTTGCAAGCCTACCAAGGAAATTTAATCCTCCTCAACCTACCTTTACTTATCCACCAAAGTACCTTTTAATTTCTCTACAAACTTTATGTGAAATTGAACCATGATTACTCTTAACAAATATACTTTTCATTTTTCAAATTGTACAAGATAGCTATACGTTGAATTCTGCAGTTTTGATAATCAGATGCTAGCAAGCATTTAAGATGTGTCGATTAAGTACTAACTTCTCAGGTATAGACACCCAACAAGTCTCATGCACATTGCACAAAAGGAGTGTCAGACATGTGCCCGAATTAAGAAGTGTTACTCAGGTATGGGCCCATAAAAAAAGTATCGGACACATGTCCAATAAGTGTCCGAGAAGTGCCGGTGTCCGACACGGAAAGGTCACCTTTGTAAGTATCCGTGCTTCTTAGTGTGTGTAAAAGAATTGAGGTATTCAAAGGACAGGTTAATTAGTTTCTACAACGAACAACCAGAGACATTCTTTAGGCCTTGGAATTTGTACGGCACATTATCTCCATTCAAATGAAGCAGTTCTCCTAGAAATGGGCACCAGGAGAACCTGTCAACAACCTAAACAAATGTTCTGACCACTAGTAAATCTGCAAAATGATTTTCAGGCAACTTATCCAACCAAGAATCAAACTATTCTAAATTACGATGATGCTTTGCATTTGAAAGACAACATAATAGATTTGAGAACGGAAAAGATATTAATCTCACCCAGGGAGTCCGCAGTTATTGCACACAGTCACATTCGGACAATCTCTTCCAAAATGCCCAGGTCGTTTACAGTTATTACACAGGTAATCTTGCCTGAAAAGTAACAGAAGGTAATGTGAAAAATTCAAACCCAAGGATAAATTGAAGACAGGAATTCTTAATTTCCCATGAAGTACTAATAAAAAAAAGGGCACAAAGAGTAAAAAAAAACCAAACAATTAGCTACAATTTCGAATGCTGAGAGTAATACTGATAGAAAACAGTACATTTGACCAGTCATATTTTTTCAAACACGGATATCGTCTTCCAATCATCGAAAAGGAAAGTTGACACTGAGTGTTATCAACATTGGGCAACTCAACTGAGCAAATTCATCAGGTCATAACCTAGAAGAAATCTAATGGGTCATGCCATACATGTTTTCTGATACAGTGCAACGCAAGTGACCTACAGGCTTCCTTCCACATTATACCTTACATCAGAATCTGGATGCCAAAAAAAAAAGAGGATGAAAACAATATAGCATGGAGCAGATAGGTTAAAATCTCCCATTCCAAAAAATGCATGAAGAAGACAATGGTTGTGTTTGGTTTGTAGTTTAGTTTAGTTTTGATGATGTAAGCAGGTGTAATGAGTGGAGAGAGATAAAGAGAGAAATGAGGGAAATGATGATGTCAACAAAACTAAAACAAAACTAAACCCCCTAACCGAACAGGGCTATAACGTGCAGCAGATAGGTTAAATCTGAAGATTGCCGCTCCCTCTAATCTGCTGCTTAAAACAACTACTCCCTCTAATCTGCTGCTTAAAACAAACAAATAAGAGAAATGCTAGGGACCTAGACAACAAACCCAGAAAAGTGATTGGAGAGCCAATTTACCTAGTTGGGTCCCACCATTTAACTCTCTCTCTCTCTCTCTCTCTCTCTCTCTCTCTCTCTCTCTCTCTCTCTCTCTCACACACACACACACACACACACACACACTCCTTGATTATCTTCCCTTTCATTCCTCTGACTCAACTTCTTTCCCTCCTAGCTGTTTGGCGGCCAGCCAGCGAGAGGGTTTTGAATAATAGAACCGAGGTTTCTAATCCTTTGCCTTAATTGTGACCCAAATACAGCAAGTGTCTAGATATAAATAAATGCATGACATGAGCTAAACTCGTAAGATGCAATAACAACCTTTATAAAAATATTGATATCAACTACTATTGCCAGTGTCTAGATATAAAAAAAATAAATGCATCACATATTTAGACTACTGATGAAGTCGGAAAATTTGAAGGATTTGAGATAAACTTTTTCTACCAAATTAGATTGGAAAACATAAAAAAATCCAAAACCAAGAGGGAAATCCATCCTGGTTATCTTTATAATTAGTACAACCAACTCAAATAGAAAGTTTATTCAATCCTCAGATAATTTCTACCTCTAGAAATGTAAGTACTGCCTGAGGTACCTCAACCTGTCATGCCATCCTCCTGTTTTGGATTTACCTCTCCCGACCCCCTCAATGCTTTGTTCAAAAATGGTAACTAAGCTATGAACCTATTTTCATTAATTTGATCTTCTTGTTTAGCAAAAATTTAGGGTACATTATTTCGTGTAATGTTCTGTAAGTTACCTTATGAGATTATGGACAATTTCCTTTCACCCTCTATAAGTTTGTTTTTCTATTTTCATGACGAAATAATGGCGATAATATTTTCTCAAGGTAATATTTGATACTTTACAATTTACTTTTAAAAAAATTTGGATAAATTCAAATATGGGACGCAAGTATTTTGTGAAGTGGAAGAACCAAACTGGTTTTAAACTAACAATATTAATATTTTATACATATATTATAATACAATAATTAAATACTTGAGGGCAACATGGTAAAAAACCAACTTAATCCATTTTGATGATTATAATTCCAAACATTACTCGTTGCAAAATGCATTCAAACATTTTCCAGATTCATAATACATTCTAACCATAGTCCGAAAAGTACAACAACAACAACAACAACAACAATAACATAACCCATTTAGTCTCCAATAATTGGAGGTATGGGCGGGGGATGGATAGGAGACAGACCTAACCTTTGGCAACAAATGCACAAAGTGGCTGCTCACAGAATACCACTGAAACAGTGGTCCCCCTATACCGTCGAGTTTGCTGCAGAATCATGCCCTCAAATTAAAAGCCAAAAGGCATCAGAGAGGGCAGACCCAAGAATCATTTTGATTTATGTGCACATTATCATGGCTGTGTTTGAGGGTTTTTGGGTAGTTTTGGCATTATTTCAGTTTTGATTACATCATCACTTTTTTCACTTTTCTCTTTATCTCTCTCCACTTATTACACCTGCTTACATCATCAAAACTAAACAAAACTAAACTAAACTGTGCAACCAAACACAGCCCATGCTTCTTTCATTCAACATCCAGAGCATTGGCGTTGCACAATAGACCATAGTCCGAAAAGTTTTTAAAAAAAAAAATGCAAAAGGCCAAAAGGGGGGCTCCCAAAATAGGAAAGACAGGTTAAATCTGAAGGTCTTCTTCTCTTACATGAAAAACTAGAAATTTAACCATGATCTTATGTGTTGATGCCATAGTTGTCAAAGGCGCGCTCAGGCGCTCGCCTAGGCGAGAGGCGCAGCGAGGCGCAGCCTTTGCGCCTGGGGGTACCCCAGGCGAGGCGACTTGAAAGAGGCGACCAAAAGGCGCGCCAAGGCGCAAAAGGCGCTAAGGCGAGAGGCGACCAAAAGGCACGCTTTTTTCAATTTTAACAAAAGCCATTGATTTTTGTGACTTAGGTTAAAAATCTCACCTAAGTCGATCCTGGCTTTCGAATGATCAGCAGCCCTCTATCTTTACTTCCAACGATGGAATAGAGACGATTTCGTCAGACAAACCATGGTAGAGAGACGACTGGATAGCGTAATTATCGGAGACCGTGGAAGATAGATGATTTGGCAGTGTAATCTTCGGAGAGAGAGGCACGATTTGCAGAGAGAGAGAGAGAGAGAGAGAGAGAGAGAGAGTCTCGATCTGTGGGTTTCGTTTGAGAAGAAGAAATGGGGTAGATACAGCTTTACCAGCTGTATAAATGACTATTTTTTTTTTATTTTATCAATGTGACTTACGGAGTAGTTGACTACAGCTACAACAGTACTGTATAATGACTTAGTTGACTACAGCTATACTGTACTTCTTGGTGGGAGATAATTAACTACATCAGTACCAGCTCCAGCTGTATGCATTTTACAACTCTAATGTATAAATAACTAGCCTATTGACGAAAAGGTATTGGGCCAGGATAACTATGGGTGGCCCAATAAAGTTTACAAGTCTAATTTATTTTCAGAAAATGGACTTTATTAACCCCCTTCTTTAAAGTACATAAAATTATTGGTAGGTGTTTTTATGTATCTTTTGGATGGTATGCTATCTAAAACTCATTGGCTTAGTGTTATTAGTTAAAGTATTGCTATATGCTATTTTTTCTAAATTTTTTTACGTAGGTGCGCCTCGCTTCAAAAAGGTGCGCGCCTCGCCTCTCGCCTTAGTCCCCACAGGATTTTGCGCCTCGTTGCGCCTTTCGCCTTTGACAACTATGGTTGATGCCACTTCTCATATACTTGTTTTTTTGTTTTGGCACTTTTCAAGAAAAATTTCCTTCGTTAGCTCCCTTAATCAGATCAAATAAGGACACAAGTGTCTATCGGATGTTGTAGTTTCTACATGGCACTTGATGAAAAGATAAGAACCTACAAGGCTCTGTCTCCTTGAAGCTTGTTTCATGGAGAACGAGGTTGCAAAGGAGAAAGAGGAATGACCTTGACGTGCCTCTCTCTAGTGTTTCGTGCTGAATGTCACAGATTTCAACGACTCTTGGGAACTTGCACTTTAAGAGAAGTAAAGCCTAAAATGAGTAGTTATTATACTGGCAGCCATAAAGATTAAGCTCGGGTTCCCATCCTCTTTGTGTGCCGTTAAAGTAGGCTTCGAAACAATTAAACATTGACTCTGAATTTTGAAAGGATGTGGGTGATGTGATATGCAAGACATCCTTTTGAATGTAAAAGCAATTGACAATACTAGACAAGTATGCACTACCAAATCAACTCAAGAACAGCAGAGGCCCTGGCTATAGTCTCTTCCACGAAATGATGATGGCCACACAAAGACAATGGTTTTTGCCATGAACGCATCAGAAAGTAGTTTCCATGACTGACTAACCAGATACAGGGTCAGCTGCAATACTAGACAAGTATGCACTACCAAATCAACTGCACGCAAGGCACTAATAAACCAAACCTGAAAAAAACGATCGAAGATCTGTACCGAGGTATGTGAAGAAGAACTTGTAAATAGACAAACAATATCATGTAAATGCATGACCAAAGCATTAACAAAGCACAAATATACAAGAAAACAACCAAGACCACAACTGAAACAAACAGATTAAAAGTATAGATCTTTCCAGAAATTAAGTACATACCGGGGCATGCGGCGATCCCTTTGATAAGGTGCATCACGGAATGATGTACGTTCATTGCTCCGAAACCTCTTGGCTCGTGGAGGACTTCTACTTCTATCGAAACTCATCTTTGAGAATGCTGCACAAATTTAGGGGGGTTGAACCTGAATGAAGATCTGCCGAACTGACAGAGCCACCAAAAGAATCTCCTCCCTGCTAACATAACCACAAAACACAATCACCAACCCTATTAGCGAAGAAATCCATCCATTCTGTCATAGATATCCATTACCCAATATTTTTTACCTAATAAAATTCGAAGTTAATTTACTGCCGCAAGGTCAGAACCGAAACTTCGACTGCAAAAAAACAGCATCAATATATGCCAATCCTCTAATCAGAGTAAACACTTGGACAACCAAGTTATAAAATGGTTTGAGGATTACTTGAGCTAAGAATCACGGCCACTTATGGCAACCGGAAGCTTGAAATTTTTGGTTGAGATAAATGAATGATGTGAAGGAAACTTGCAGGTGTGACAATCTTGTACAAAAAAATTGATAAGGTCATCAGCACCTTATAGTTTGTGTCTATATCTACAGACTACAGTCCTGTTTGCATTTTTGATTCCATAATGCTACATCTACAATACCATTTTTGATTCCATAATGCTACATCTACAATACCCTATAATGTCACAAGATATGCAAAACAATTTTTGGAAAGGGGTATCCCTCGTAAACACAAACTTACCGTCTGCAAGACAAACATATAATAGTTACTGATCAAAAAAAAAATTACACACACACACACAGAACAGTAAGTACCAATAACAGTAACACTAGCTCAAGAATCCTTGTAATTTGGTTAACACTGTAATTTAACTTTCAGGTTATACATAACTTCACTTCACGTTGTGTACACTACAACACTTTTATTTGGCTTTAAATACCACGGCCTCACAGTAGTTCAGCCATCTAATCAACCAGAACACACTTGGGTCATAAACACATTAAACACGAATCAATAAGTGTGGTATACAACAGAACCAAGAGTTTTTATTTTCTTCAGTTGTTGTTTCTGAAAGTATTTCAATGACTTCCCTACCCATGTTCTTATATTATCATAATGTGCTAAACAGAAGCTTCCAAAATTGATTCCAAGCTAAACCTAGTAAATCCTCAATCATTTAAGCAAACATAATTAATCCACATAATTAATCCAGAATCGCTATGTCCTTCTTTGTTCCTAAACAACACACCATAAAAATTAGAAATCTAGTGGAACAACCCAAATCATCATTACGTGAAGCGACTACTGCTATTTTCTCCAACATTTCGGAAACGATAAATTACAACGACCTTATGTACTATCCTTAATCACAATTCCCAATCAATCGCCAGCTATTATTGAAACCCTAATAAATTTATACTCTCCCGAATTGCAAAACACGCGAAAAAAAATAAATGGAGAGAGAACGAGAGTATAATGAAACGGCGAATTATGACAGACGTATTATATACAAGCGCACACATTAAAATGTGCACGGATCTCGAACGCATCGAACTGGTTCAGCTATTTTTTCTGATGAAATCTACTAGACGAAGAACAGAGAAAAAGAGAGAACCAGACCCGTAGAGGAGGGAGTGGAGTCGATTTGAAGAAGCGCTTACGAATTTGCCATCTCGATTTTACGTTCGAGCTCTTCGAATTTGTGAGATCGACTTCTCCATTGAAGTTTTCGCTGCTTTCAGTAAGGAGCAGAAATAATCATTAGTACTCCACTTTTTTTAGGTTCCTGAAACAACGTCGTTTCCGTGATTTCTTCTTCAAAGCACTTCGCATTTTGAAGACGCAGAATCCGTGAAAACTACGTCGTTTGCCAGGGTTCAAGAATCTTGGAGACTGGACGCCCAACAGTCGAGTGGAGCGCTTATATCTATGTTCTTGCCAACCTTCAACGAATGAGTGGACTGTGGAAGATAACACATACAGTATTCAATGACAAATTAGTTCTGATAATAATATTAGGCTGTGTTTGGATTGATTTTGAAAAGAAAATTTTGAGAATAATTTTTGAGCGAAAAATCTACTTGCACAACCCTTTTTGCACCGAAAGTGCACCCCACGGCTTCGGGGACCCACTTTTGGGTCCCACAAGAGTGATCCGAACCGTTCATTGTTCTTAAAACACTATTCCGAGGGGGCTCAACAAAAATCAGCTCAATCGGACGGTTAGAAGTGCTTAAACCAAATTCTCACCGTTTCAAGGACCCAAAAGTGGGTCCCTGAAGCCGTGGGGTGCACTTTCGGTGCAAAAAGGGTTGTGCAAGTAGAAGGGTTAATTTTTGAGATAGTATTTGATTGAATTTTTGAAAATGAGAATAACGAGATAATTATTAGAGAAAGATAGAGAGAGAAATGAAATAATAAGATAATGAGTAGAGAGATTTTTTTTTAAAAGAAAGAATCTTTTTGAAAAGAATTTTTGAAAATGAGAAGAAAATGGAAGAGAACAAGGCATTTTTGAAAATAAGAATCTTCTCGAATATCTATGTATTTTTTATTTATTTTCTCCACCGTTTGGGCTTATATTGGCATTTTCCTTATATCAAAGATCGGATCTATTCAATTTCTAGAACTTGTTAATGTCTTCAACCATAGTAAAATCATTTAAATCGATTACAGGCTCGTGGCACATTTGATTGTTGGAATTTTTTTTTTTTTGAGGGATTGGAAAAGGTGGAATTAAGGATGGAGATATAAGAGACAAATGAAGTCTATGAAATAATAGATGAGATTATATGAATACAATAATTAATTGTAGCATGTTTGATTAGAGTGGGATGAAGATGAGATAAAGATGATGTCGATTATTTTTTACGATTGAATGCGAAGATATAATTTGGAGAAGGGAAACTAGCCGATACCACACCTCTCCTTGGTATTAGCCAATCCCCAAATGAGATACTAATAAATAATAATAACAATAATCAACCCTTATCTGGTTCACCTTTGATCCACATCGAACTATGAAAATAGGAGAAATATGTGAGCCAATTCCCTTAGAGCATCAATATTAGGGGACTCAAATTCTCCTGACAGCTAATTTGATGAGTTAAAAGCCAAAAAAAAGACCCCAAAATCAGCCTAAACAAGTAATTCATTAGTTTCCAAAATTTTTAGCTTTGCTATAGTAAAGCATCAGTTTTGAGTCGTCATTAATCACAACTTAACCAATTGTTTATTATTACATGTGGGGGTCAAATTTGCCTCCCCCCTGCCAAACAATAGTTTTTTGGGGAGTAAAATTAAAATAAATAGTCTAATTTTGTGAGATTTTTGAAAAATGACTTGCTAACTTATAAAATGTGTTTTTTTAGTCGTCTGATAAGATGCCAGTAAACCCACTGCATAGTCCCCCCTCCTATCTTGAAATCAATCCTTCTTGGGACTATGTTAGGTTTGTTTTATTAAATGGAGCCATTTAACATATATAAATTGAGCAACAATTACATTGTGCACATGGCAAGTCAAATTAATGAATGTTGTAATACATGGAAGGATTTTTATTTATTTATTTTGGATTGACAAGGAAATTGTAAATTTTCCATTATCACCGGACCAAGTTACAATTATAGATTACACATGAGACAATAACCAAGGAAAACTTGGACAACGATGTGTCAATAACGCACAATCTCAATCCGACAACAGAACAATGCTATGCCAATCAAGCAAGGAAAACCACGAGTCGATCCGGGAATGTTGCCATTTATGGACATTACGATCCCCACCAAACACGGCCGCGGCCGGCAAGCGCACAACAAACAAACTACAACTCCGGCAATGGAGAAACAACTCCGGCCAACAACAACAAAGAAAAACAAAAATACACTTTATTTCCCACCATCCCACCCGCTGGATCTGGGAAAACCAGACCGGAACACAACATCCGGATTGGGGAAACCAATTGGGAACAAAAAACACCCTAAACCAACTACCTCCTTATTAGCTCCACCATAGACCACACCAACCAAAAACCTAAAAGTAGATCAAGGAGGAGACGGACCGAATCAACCCACAAACCAACGGCCGGAGTAGATCACCCGCCGGAGCTCAGCTTCACTTGAAACACCACAGGTCGGGAACATGGTGACCGGAGGGGGAAAGATAAAGGAAGGGGAAGCAAAAAACGAGGAGGGAGGGGGGGAAAGAGAGAGAGAGGCGGAGGAGGAGGAGTCTCCTCCCCACTAGCTGAGAACCAGATCAGGGGAAGCTTCGGGATAAAGGGGGTTTTATTCACTAAAAAGTTGCCGCAGTCGTATAGACATTAAATACATTTGTTTGCAACTTATTTAATGCTTTTAGATGTTTCATCTGTTTGATTTTTATAGTGGGTATTTTCACTAGTTAAAATGTGGGTGAGGGAATAAAAAAATACCGAAAACATTTTTAATGGAAACTCACATTTAATTTAGAGCATTCTTGTCAGGACCATCAAATTTAACCTTAAAAACACATTTTATAAATTTAGCAAGTCACTTTTCAAAAAAATTCAAAATCAGACTCTCTATCCTAATTTTACTATTTTGAACTATTTCCCTTAAATTTATAAAAAAATAATAATAATGCTCAGCCACGTGTAATATAGTTGTACAAAAATGGTACAGTCAAGTAATTTTGGTGCAGTGAAGTACCACTAAAGTGGTACCTTTACCCATTAAAATATTCTCTCCCCCACTCACAGTTAGCCACATGTAATGGACCCCCTTGTCCAGTTCCCCTCCAGCTCTCTCTCTCTCTTTTGGACTCAACCGGCAAAAAACAATTAAAAAACAAGAAGTGCTTGAACAGTAAGTTAACAAAGGTAATGCATTGCTGTAGCTTTGCTACAAATTTAACAGATTTGCAAAATATTTGTAATTTTGGGGAGTTTTGTTACATTTTATTCATTAAATTTACTAACTTTTAAGCAATTTGTTAAGACTAATGATGATGATCTTAGTGTCAAAAAAATTATAACTTATGTACAAAAGCATTGCATTTTTTCATGTTTTTATCCTAAATTAATCATCTTTTCACAGTGGATTTTCTCTTTTTAGTGTATGTTAATTGTATACTGATTATATCTTTGTGGATATGCACTACGAAAAAAATTCATCTTGTGAACTAGAATCAGGTGTGCAAAAGCAAAGACAAAGGGGGTTTGGATTTAAAAAAGGCTAGGACGCAAAACTTAGCTCTTTTATCCAAGTTAAGCTGGCGAATGGCTATTAACTCTAACAATCTGTGGGTCACTGTCCTTAGAGATAAATATCTCCAAAACTATTCCTTCTCTAATTGGCCTTTAAATAGAGTCGCTTCACATATTTGGAAAGACATTGTTCATACCAGGCATTACAATCCCAAAGGGACTAAATGGACCATTGGAGATGGTAATACTGTGGATATTTGGAAGGATTGGTGGTGTGGATCCAACCCTCTGGAACACAGCTATCCTGGACCTCACGTTGATTCCGGAATGAAAGTTAAAGAGATAATTGATAGGAATGGTGCTTGGGATTTTTCTAAGATTGGGCATTTAATATCTCAGCAAACTATGGAGGAAATAAGTAGTTACCTCATTTGTCTGATCTCTGTGATAAACCCTCTTGGTCTGAATCTAGTAATGTTATTTTTTCTGTTGTTGCTGCTGCTGCCTATAACTTTATTAACAAAGAGGAAACAGATCAAAAAGGTTGGGAGTGGATATGGAAGCTCAAAATACCACAGAAACTTAAAAGATTTATTTGGCTTATTTTGCATGATAGCTTACCTACTAATTATCTGAGAGCTCATAGAAATATTATTACTGATGGTGGTTGTCCAAGATGCGATTCTAGTTCTAAAGACTTAAATCATCTTTTTCGTAATTGCATCAAAGGTAAGGAAATCTGGAATTGTTTTCATAACTGCCATTGGTACGAAAGTAGACTTGATTGTCATGTCAAAGATTGGATTGTTTCTAATCTTAGATTAAAGGGTAAATCTCAAATTGGTAATGGTATTCCTTGTAAACTGCTCTTTGTTATTATCATTTGGCAAATATGGAAAGATCGCAACAGGAAAAGTTTTGATAATATTGAGGCAAATGTTAATGTTAGTTACGGGAATATCATTGCCTATGCATCTGAAATTTCTGAGACTTTCAAGTCCCCTTTGTACAATGGTAGTTCCCATCTTGCTCTTATACGCTGGTTTCCTCCTACAACTGGGGTGAAATTAAACACCGATGGCTGTCGATACGAGAGTACAGGCAAAGCAGGATTCAAAGGTATTTTCAGAGACCATAAAGGAATTTGGGTGTTGGGCTACTACGGCAAGATACAATGCGATTCAAGCCTTCAAATTGAACTTTGGAGTATTTATAGAGGCCTAACAATCATGCTTGAGAAAGGTATTCAAAATGTCAACATAGAATCTGATTCCCAAGAGGCTGTGAACTGATAATTGATGGTCTAACGAAGAATCACCCCCACCAAGTTCTGATCATGGATTCCAAAATCCTTCTTGACCGCACTCGTCCAAACCTGACTCTTATCTACGAGGAAGCCAACCAAAGTGCCGATCACCTTGCTAGATTGGGAGCTGAACAAGCAGAAGACCTTGTTGTCACAGAGGAATCCCCACAATTTGTGCCATTTCGTGATTGAGGATGCCTTGGGCACTGGTCGCTATATTAGTTTACGTTCTATCATTTGTTTTATATATGCTATTTTTTATGTATGCTATTGCTCTAAAACCTTCTTTGCTCTAATTCTATGAATTCCATTGCACCAAAAAAAAAAAAGATTATATCTTTGTGGGATATTTAGATTATATTAATCAGATACTAAGTAGTACATAATCACAGTTAATTTCCCTTGATAAAGAATAATGCGGTCACACTAAATTAGTTCATCAAGCTTATTTTAATAAAAGATAGATTTACAATCGTTTAGGTTGTATTTGATTCGATAATTTAGTTTAGTTTTGATAATGTCATAAGGTGTAATGAGTAGAGAGAAATAGAAAAAAAAATGAGGAAAATGATGATGTCATCAAAACTAAAATTAAAACTAAACTGGGAAACAAACAAAGCCTTATTAATCTGAACTTTTACTCAACCAGGGCTTCTAGCCGATATGTTTGGCTTCCACAAATGCCTCGCCAGCTATTGCAAAACACCGAGCGAGAACAGTAATGGGAGGCGCAAACAATGTCGTTGCACAGGCATGTAATTCACCAAACTGGGCCGAGTTCTCAAACATTGCAATTTTACGTATGTGCTGAACTTTCACGTACATGAATGCATCGGATTTGGAACCCGGCCAAACGGAAACAAAAAGAAATTGAAAAACAACAGCATAAGCAGTAGGAAATCAGAAATCCAGTACTTCCATTGCGAACGAAATCCTTAAACAGTAAACCAAAAGTAACCCCACAAATCATCAAATCTACATAAAACACGGTAGCTACAATTAAATTCCCAAAAAAAAAAACTCTAACCCTAACCGCCGAAGCCGTAGAGAGTCCTGCCCTGCCTCTTCAAGGCGTACACGACATCCATGGCCGTCACGGTCTTCCTCCTCGCGTGCTCGGTGTATGTCACGGCGTCGCGGATCACATTCTCCAAGAAGATCTTGAGAACCCCTCGAGTCTCCTCGTAGATGAGACCGCTGATCCTCTTCACTCCTCCTCTCCTCGCCAGACGCCTAATCGCTGGCTTCGTGATCCCCTGGATGTTGTCTCGGAGCACTTTCCGGTGCCTCTTGGCTCCGCCCTTGCCCAACCCCTTGCCTCCCTTTCCACGACCAGACATTTTTAGAGAGAGAGAGATTTACGATTTTCACACAGAGAGAGAGGATTTGTTGATGCGTAATTGGGAGATGAACGGGAGAGTTTTATATAGGGGTGTGTTTGGGTGGATTTGAATATGAGCGGGGGTTATAGGCGGTTTTGTTTGATTTTGGGGGGTTTAGATCGAACGGTGAAGAAAGTCGATCCGTGTGATCTCGGTAGGTTAGTTTTGGGCCGTTGATTGAACGTAGTGGACAATGAATATAGGAGTCGTTTTCGAAGCCGCGGATCTGTGACGTGGATTTTCTTCTTCTTCTTTTTTGCTGTTTTTTGTTTTTCTTTCCGGTCCTTTTCGCTGCCCTTTTGTACCTTTGCTCCCAAAAAGGGATCCCTTATGCGCCATGTCGTGCAGTAAAACGACGTAATTTTTTGCACACCTCTGAAATTTTCCAATATCTTGTTTGGAATAAGGAAAAAATCACTGCAAAGTGTCTAAATTCTAAACCTTAAGTGCTTAAAACCATTATATCCTATCCCAAAGAGCCTAAATTTCCTAAATTTGAACCTTAAAATTGACTCTCCAAACAGGGCATACTGAAGTGTACCAAAAAAATGAAAAAAAAACTACGTCATTTTGCCTCACAATATGACACACAACATGCACTGCACAACACCTCCCTTGGATTCCCCAAAAATACAAAATTAATACTACCTCTGTCTCAAAAAAATTGTCTACTTTCAATTTTTTCAATTCTTTCTTCAATTGGCTATATTTTTTTACTTATAATAAAGCATTTTTTTAGATTTCAAACAAAAATTGTTTAGTATAATTAATCGAAATCTATCAAATAAGATTCATATTACATATTTAAAGTATATTACAATAGATAAACATTTTTTCCTTCAAGTAAAAATTGTAACATGCACTAAAATTTGGATAATAGTAATAAATCCAAGCAACTCACCAAATAGAAAACCTAGGGACGCAAATGGTTTGAATAAATATTGTCGTGTAATATAACAATGAGCAGTGTCTAAGTTGCTATACTGTGGTAAAGTTGATCAAATGGTGCATATGCAATTTCTTTTTATTGTTTCAAAAAATATCTATTTGAATTCCCACATGCTAGTCCTACGAAGAGAGAGATAGACAAAATGTGACATTCCAAATTATAACTATGGTGATATTTTGTGCTATATGTGACACAACATATAGCTATAAATAAATATAACATGTGTTTTACCTTACTATTGGATAAGGAAATTAAAAGTTTCATACTATAATATAGATATAGCGATACATAAAAGCATGTCATTGGAGATGCTTTAACACTATTCAAAAAGGAAGAGGATCGTCACCGTCCAGTTGGCCCCGATTGTGGGACCTTATCGGGCTTATTTTTTAGTTCCAAATCACGCAATGGTAATACTTGACAGATGTTTAGGCACGTCACAATTTATAGCTCGTCAACAACGCTACCATGTAAAAAAAGAAAAAAGGTTTATCGGATACCAGTTCACATAATTTGATGTTTAAGCACGACACAATTTATAGCTTGTCAACAATGCTACCATGTAAAAAAAGAAAAAGGTTTATCGGATACCAGTTCACATAATTTCTATGTGCATTTATCTTGACATAAATGGGTTCCAACTAGGTTTTGTAATATTACTAATGCATGCCCGCGCCCGTGTCCATTCTTTATGATCATTTGAAGGCCTAAAAGGGGGAAAGAGATGAGGTAGTGAGATAGAATGTGGTTTGAATTTCGGAAATGGGAGAGAGAGAGTGTGGTTTGAAATTTTGGGTGTGATTGGTCGGTGGATGAAATAGATAGAGAGAGGAGTGAGTTGGCAGAGAGAAAAATAAAATGTAATACGATGATTGAGACAAAAAAAAAATGTTACTATGTATTGTAATATAAATATAGATTGTATTCTAAAACAAATGTGTTCCAAATCTTGTCAAACGACATATGATCAAGTTGGTTTTGCACCTGTGTCAACAATAAAAATAAATAAAAATAAATATCACAAATTTGATCAGAAAGCTCAAATATGGATGTGGAGATTAGGAGCAATGCATGTTGAGAAAAAAAATTTATCCAGAGAGAAAGAATTGAAAAAAGATAAAAATCACACATTTGATACATAGCCACTCAAACACTGCTCAAATCACACATTTGATGTTTTACCGCTGTCGCATGCTAATTTCACGCCATTGCTTTGTCGACAAAGAAGATAAAAATAGGGTTCTCCAATAAAATACCGTCGTCGTTACAGTGACTACCGTACTAGTTTCATGTTGTCAACAAAGAAGAGGAGATGCAACGCCTTATGTAGTCTACTAGACCAGTACTTTAATTTGATTCACAAGTTACACCACATGATAAAAAATGCCTAAGTCAAAGGTATTAGTAGCATTTTACATAGTTTATTATATGTCCAAGATCAATCATGTAAATAACCAATGTGGGACTAAACACTATCTATCTCCAAATTTGGAGTATTACAATCTTCCTTTCATATGGATGCAAAGTCCTCGTTGCATAGTCCCAACAACAACCTCCCTTGGTGTTTGTGGTGGCAGAGCATATCCTACCTACCACTTGGACCAGAGCGGGCTCTAATACCATTTGTAATGCCCATATAGACCACTGTCTCAGTTAGGGATGACAATATCGACCGAACCGACGGGTAACCGAACCAAAACAGTTTTTTTTCCCCAAACAGTAACTGATTTTTTCCCCGTGGGTGCGGGTGTGGGTTTGATGGATGAGAAACTGAACGGGTTCGGTTCGGTTTTGGGTTTATCTGAAACCTGAACCGGTAACTGAACCGAACTCCTATTAATTACATAGAACCCCCTATATTATATATAAATATTACATAACATTAGCAACCTAGGGTTTCAAAACCCATTTTGCTCATCTCTTTAGAGAGCTCACTGCTCACGGCCGACATCCATTGTGAGAGCACTGAGAGGCTGAGTCGCCTAGATTGTGTCTGGTCCGATCACCGTAACCACCGTAACCAGAGGTGAGACATGCTTTCCTCCAACCATTTCTGTGATTCGAGCAGTATGTTTTTCACCTTCCATTCTCTCTCTCTCTCTCATATAGACCAGTCGACTAGGCGACCACCGACACCGATCACTCCTCTATTGTTTCACTTGCTTGTTTTTTTGTAGGTTTCAAAGGAATCAAAGCCGTGAGACACTATTTGGGGGGTCAGTTTGATTTTTTCTTCTATTGTGTCATCGATGGAATCCTGATTGGCTAAAATGTATCCATTTTTTTCCGTCATGAGAGGCTGGCATTTTTAGAATTACCTTTTCACTAAAAAAATCAAAATTTGTAATTTTGACTAGTTCCGTGGATGATTTGCAATGGTCCAAAGTTTTGTCTTATTTTCTCTTGATCTTTACTTGTTATCAGGAATTTAGCAACGAATCTGTCAGAAACCAGTAGGGCAAACTTAACCTATAGTGCAGTTTCTTCTCTGTAAATACTTGTTTGGGACATTTAGACATCGGAATTCAGATCGGGTACCCGTTCGATTCGGGTTTGCCCCGAACCCCGTTCGGTTCAGTTATGGAATAGATTTTCATAACCCATTCGGTTTTCGGTTCAGTTCGAGACAGTGTTCTGGTGATTCGGTTTGGTTCGGTTCCTACCCCAATCCGCCCCGTTGCCATCCCTAGACCCAATACCTTGTTTTGATCCACAAGCCACATCACACAGGCCAAAAAATGCTTAAACCGAAGGTAATAGTACTCTCATACATGATTTGTTATATGTCCAAGATCATTCATGTAATAAATTAGTGCGCAGGTAAACATCATCTACCTCAAAACCTATAGTATTACAGAAGAAGAGTGTTTTCCAGTACTAGATCAGTACGATTTTGTCGAGCGATGAAAATTTCACTTGTTGCGTGCACATCTGCCTATTGTTGGTTGCAAGCGGAAGTGGCGAGTGAAAAACCCTACCCGTTCTTCCCTCTTTTTACTAAAAGGTTTTATCACTCTTCCGCATATTTTCCCATCTATTTAACAAGGCAAATAAAAAATTATACATGGCATAGATTTTTTATAAAAAAAAATAAAAAAATCAGACTTGGTACATTTGAGAAATGAACATTGACCTAATAAAAAAAAATCAATGAGTTTTTTTTTATATATAATTAAAGTAACTAATCTTGAGAATTCATTAGCGAAAGAATCTGTCAATACTATATATTATTGAAAAATACAATTTTCTCGAGGAGACATGACACTGGAATTAGCAAATAATTCAAAGCGATGGTAAAATTTTGAGTTACTCACTAAAGTCCAATTAGTTATAGTTGTCAAATTGTGTATTACCTTAATAGAAAAAGGTGTCTCAAATCCAGTTTGGCCGGAAAAGCATCAAAGAAAATTTTAAACATTTGAAGCATGATGTCAACTTATATGATAAAAATTCATAGCTATTCCTCCAATTAGTCACTCCAATTATCATAATTGTAGTAATTGCTTTATGTATTGCAAAAAAGTAAATGTGAACCAATTATATATGGGAGAATTGATATTGGGTCCACTATAACTATTTCCTAACACTTCTAGTCCACCTAATATTATCCCAACACATCTAGTCTACTCACACGTACCAATTACAAGAATACCCTCACTTCTTAGGATACACTCAGATCCTAGGGTACCCTGTCTTAAAAACCTAGGGTACCCTAAAATTCTAAGGTACGCTACCCTAAAAACCTAGGGTATCTGTAGACACCCCAATTTGGGCCTACGAAAATTCATAGCATCCCCGATGATGAAAATGGACTTTTGAACACGTTTTAGAGCTTAGAATGGATGATTGAAATCTATCCAAAACCCTACAAAACACTTCCAAACCAAAAACCAAAAGAAATCGTCAAACCTATTTCATGC
Organism: Vaccinium macrocarpon; assembly: GCA_022606695.1. Classification (NCBI taxonomy): domain Eukaryota; kingdom Viridiplantae; phylum Streptophyta; class Magnoliopsida; order Ericales; family Ericaceae; genus Vaccinium; species Vaccinium macrocarpon. The sequence continues at coordinate 5,164,708 of CM040177.1, read as the reverse complement.
GCCTTAACCTTCCTCTTGCACCTAAAGCACTCCCTTTAGGCACCTGAACCATCCTCAAGGCACTTGAAGTACATCCCTTCAGGCGTCTGAACCTTCCTCTTACACCTGAAGCACTCCCTTTAGGTGCCTGAACCATCCTTAAGGCACTTGAAGCACCCCTTCAGACGCCTGAAGCATTTTTCCATAATTTTTAAATTTTGAGTGGGATGTAATGATTATGATGCAATTTTGGCTGATTCTGCAAAGGGATGAACGTCTAGCATAATTGAACCCCAAAAAATGACCCCTAAAAGGCCTAAACCACCCTTTGGAGCATTATATAAACTCTCACACCCCTCATTTGAAAAGGGTTCCACCATTTTTCTGAAAAAAATACACAAAAATCAGTAATTTCTCTCTCTAAGAAACCACAAAAATCAACCAAACATCACCTCCAATCCATCTATCTTCTACCTAAAACATATTATACTTAAGTTCTACCATCTTTCTCTCAAGAAACTACCCAAAACTAGCCCCTAATCTTATCCAAACCTCCATTATCCAACCAAAAACCCTTCCCCATTGTTCAATAATCCATTTCAAGATTCAAAAAGGTAGTGAATCAACCCAATAAGTGTAGCAAAGTTTTCGTTAAGGGAAGTCAGTAGGCTTGTGTTGGTTATTGATACCAATAATGGGCTTACAATGACTAATAGGCGCGCAATATCACAGATATAAGCGCCTAAGTAGGGTAGAATTAGCGCGTTAGACGTGCGGTTAATCCTCGTTTTCCATTTAATGCGTGCACGTGGTTGGATTTTGTGTTTTTGTTTGATTTGCAGGGAATTGAGGTGTTCTGGCGCTAATGAAAGGTACCCGTGAAGGCCGTGATGGAGGTTCGAGAGTGAGCAAAGCTGTGGAGACTAAGTGTTGAAGTTGATTTCGTGTGGAAATGCTCGAAACCCATTAGGAGCCTTACACTATTTCTCTGGAGCGCTCAAGAATGGCACAAAAAGGCACAAGAATGAACAAAAAGTTCTGGAGCACTACACCAAAAATGGTGTAGAGCTACCTAAGGGTTCAGATGGGTCAACGATTCAGTGGTCTACGAGTTAAAATGGGGAGTTAAGGGACGCGGTAGCGCTACGCCATTTTCATGGTAGTGCTACCGAGAGGTTTAATTGGCCAGTGAACAACATCGTTTTAGTCTTCCGCAGAGCATAATCCTATTTTGTCTCGAATTTTGATTAGAAAATGAGGGATTAGTATAAATATTTTGTTTTGAACTTGAATTAGGGTTCCAGACTTTGTTTTTAGGTTTTATTATTCTAAGCTTTTTCGGATACAATTTTCAGCATTCAATTTCAGCATTCAAGTTAATTCAGATCTTCAAATTTCCAGTTGTCGGATTGGTGTTATCGCGTAATATTCAAGTCCGGTTTCTTCACACAATCAGTGGTCTTGTTTTCTATTACTATCTTTAATTCGCATAACATGTTTAGATATAGGTTTAGTATAATTTCTACAATTATTATAATAATGAGTGAGTAGTCATATAGAGTGCGGCTGCGGGCGAAAGCGCTTCGCACTAGGCTGATTGATGTTCTACCTCGAGACCGAATTAACTTGATTTTTTAGCAATTTTAGGAAACAAAAACTTTCTTAACAAATAAAACCCATGCATCGCTGGAATTCAAATGCGCACGGAATCTGGTGACAAGTGGTGCGCATTTGTTAGGGAGTCTTTCTCTTATTCTAAAATCAGTAAAAAATAGTAATTGTGGCCCAAGTAAACATCGGTTAGGCTAGTCGCGGACGCTGGGTTCCTTTAGCTGTACTCTCATTTTAATTTGAATTCAGTAAATTAGTCGGTAATTTAGTCAATTAATCCTATCAAACAAGGGGTGGCTACCTAAGAGCCAGGTTAAACTGCAACTCCACACTTTTGAGTTAAACACCGTTAGTCGTCTCTGTGGTTCGACTCCGATACTTCCAGATATTGTGCTGCACTGGTCAAGAGTCCTACGCTTGGGACACGTTTTAATTTTTAGTCACCTGGTCGGTCAAGCAATGACTTAAACACATCAAAAGAGCATTTTTGCTCGACACCTGAAGCAGTAGCTTCAGACCTTGTTCATTTTTCTTTCTTTCCATCTTAAAATGTTTTCTCTTTGTCTATTTTTATAAGGATGATGGTTTAAATCCCAGGAACAAACTATTTGTTTTTTGTTTTCCACTACAAGAGGTGAAAATCATACTTTTTAAGGAGGAAAATAACCATCAACGTAGTTAAAATCATGTATTTTTCACGAAATCTCCATTGAAGGTCATTTTCTTTACATGTAATAGTGGAAAATCTATGTTTTGCTATTTGAATGGATGAAAAACATGCTTTTATGAGATATAAATGGTGTTTCATGGTACAAATGAGTTGTTAGATGAAGCTTTCCAGTTTGTTTACCTCTCAACTGAGTTATAACATCATTATTTTACATGTTCCAGAAGCAAAACAGAGGTGAAAGTGGATTTGAGTACACACCTGAAGCAGTAGCTTTAAGCACCTGAAGTAGCAGCTTCAGGCACCTAAAGCCCCCTTCAAGCGCCTAAAGCACAACTTTAGGTGCTTGAAGCACTCCTTCAAGTGCTTGAAATAAAATAGAAGGATCAGATTTGATTTTACCAAAAGGGTCCCTAAAATATTTTGTTCCATTGTATATATAGTTTGTAGTTGTCCTTTCTGTCAATTCATGTCATTTCATCATCATGATATATCATATACAAGATCACAAACATCCACTTCCATATGATTAATTGTAATGATCTTTACATTCTTATATTGTTCATGTAATTTGAATTCAAGAAATAAATGTTTTTCTCAAATCCCTTAAGTACTTAGTAGAAGACCGGTTCCATAACCGGCGAGGGGGTGCCTTAAAAGCCTTCCCCCTTATAACTTAGCTCCTGAACTCAAGAAATCTTGGTAATGATGTGCCGGTAATAGCTTTTTCCAAAACAAAGGCAAAAGGGCAAAAGAGTCATTTTAAACTGGTTTCTCAGGTACGGTCCTTAAACTCGGGTGGCGACTTCAAAATGAAAATCATTTTTTTCGAAACCATTCGGAGAATTTTTGTGGGGTGTCCACAGTACCCTATAATTTTAGGGTACTCTATCCTAAAACCTAGGGCCATCATACCCTAAAATCATAGGGTACCCTAAAACCCTAGGACATCCTACTCTAAAATACTAGGGTGTACCCTATAACAACTTACCCCATATCAAGAATCACAATATGTGGTTATCTACAAGATGTGGTTATCCAGACTGATAGTTTTTCCAATCCGATCCCTATAGCAATTGGCCCCATATCTGGAATCACCAGATGTGGTTATCTGGGCTCATAAGATGTGGTTATCTGCGCCAGTGAGTTTTCCAATCTGATCCCTTTAACAACTTACCCCATATAAAGAATCACCATATGTGGTTATCTACAATAAGTGGTTATCTGAGCTCACAAGATGTGGTTATCTAGGCTGATGATTTTTTCAATCTGATCCCTATAGCAACTGGCCTTATATCTGGAATCGCCAGATGTGGTTGTCTGGGCTCACAATATGTGGTTATCTGGGCTCATAAGATGTGGTTATTTGCGCCAGTGAGTTTTCCAATCTGATCCCTTTAACAACTTACCCCATATAAAGAATCACCATATGTGGTTATCTACAAGATGTGGTTATCTAGGCTGATGGTTTTTCCAATCTGATCCCTATAGCAACTGGCCTCATATCTGGAATCGCCAGATGTGGTTGTCTGGGCTCACAAGATGTGGTTATCTGGGCTCATAAGATGTGGTTATCTGAGCTGACGGCTTTTCGAATCTGATTCTTATAGCAACTGACCCCACATCTAGAATCACCAGATGTGGTTATTTGGGCTCACAAGATGTGGTTATCTGTGCCAACAATTTTTTCAATCAGATTCCTATAGCAACTAGGCCCATATCTGGAATCACCAGATGTGGTTATCTACAAGGTGTGGTTATCTGCACAGATGAATTTTTGCAATCTGATCCTTATAGCAACTGGCCCTTATATGAAATTACCAGTTGTAGTTATTTGGGTTCACAAGATGTGGTTATCTGCATCGACGACTTTTCCAATCTATTCCCTAAAGCAATATGCCCATATCTGGAATCACCAGATAACCACCTCTTTTGATTCTAGATATAGTTATCTACGCCGATGACATTTCCGACGAACTCTCCGGCGCCGATGAATTTTCCGACAAAGTCAAATTTTCGGCGACTTCCGCGCCGGTGAAACTTTCCCGTCAGACTTTCGGCGCCGGTGACTTTTAAGTGAATATCCGGCGAGGGTGTATTATGTTTAAAAATCAATGTGAGGGTATATTTGTCTATTAAAGATAGAGAATAGAACTTACACCTTAGAAAATTCAAAAAAATGGATTAAAGGTGTTATGGAAATATGAGGTGAACTAGAAATGTTACAAAAGCTATCATGGACCTTAGAGCAATTCTTTAATTATATATTATGATTGGAAAGATGTTCATTTTTCTTGCTCCCAATAGACCCTCTCTCACCATTTTTTAAACCAATCTAAACATAAATAATAATTAAAACTATCAATTCAAGTCTCATGAAGTGTAGATTAATTACTTATGATCTCTTATTTTCTTCATTCAGTAGTTATATGATATAGAGTTTATGTTTTACTCCACAAATATTTGAGGTTATGGTTTTCTCCCCACCTTTTGCACTTTTCTTTGTTTTCTTCCTAACGATTTTTAAATAAATATGTAAATTGGGGGATGCCCTCACAATAGTAATTAGGCCAAGGATGTCATTGTTCAAATTATGAATTTGCTTTTCATTAGAGCATCCTCATCAGGGGAGGCAAATACCCTTGATAGCTAAGTTGTTGAGTGAAGGGGGGGTGGGAAACCCCAAATCATACTCAACAATTTTTTTTGTAAATCTGCAAAAGTTATAACTTTGCTACAGTAATTTGGTAAATTCTTTGAGGCACTGTTCACGAGTTAAAACAATTCTCTCTCCCAACTTCCTGAATAGAGAGTCTGATTTTGTGAGTTTTTTAAAAAGTGACTTGTTAATTTATAAAATGTGTTTTTGAGGTTAAATTTGACTCAATTTTTGTTGAACCTGATGAGGATTCTCATAAGGATTGCTACTTTGGCCAAATGGTTATTTTGTTGAGTCAAAGTGAAAAAAACACCCCAAAACTAGCCTCAACAAATATTTGGCTATTTTGCAAAACTTTCCTAGTTGCTACACCCCCTCAATACTTATATCAAGGCACTATTCCTTGGTTACCCAATTTTTTAATCTATTCCGTACTATGCACTACTCTTTCCACTGCTCCAATTGGCAGGAAAACAATTGGAAGAGAGAGAAAGCATTTAGAAATGAGTATTTTATTTATACGTGGTTAGAATAGAGAGTTTGATTTTGTGAATTTTTGGATAAGTGACTTACTAATTTATAAAAGATGTTTTTGAGGTTAAATTTGGTGTTTTTTTGTTGAGTCTGATAAAGATGCCTCAACATATGTGCAACCAGAGAATAAGCATAGCCAAATCACACAATACTTACTCTTTGATAAGTGGTTTCGCCTAGCTTTATTGTTGAGTTATTTATTTGTCTTTGTTGAAGAATAATTGCACCAAATTGTTGCAGATAATAGACTTATAAAAAACCAGAACATAGAAAGTGAATTTTTTTAAAAATTACTAAGAATAAGATAAAAGTTCGCTGGTCAAACCAAAAGCCAGGAAAATAATTCTATTAGTACATGTTATATTTATTTTTGTCGAGACAGAATGTGAGTGCTTTTTAAAAATTTGTTTGCAAAACACGACTTTATGTTTTCAAATTACTCTGCGTAAGTTTATTTGCGCACAACAATTTTGAAACAATAATCAGTGGAACAAAATTAATGCAAACCTAGTAACAATTACAAAATCAATAATACTATGAGTACACTCAACTTGCACATCACATGCACACAAAAGTTATGTGGCAGACAGGGAGAAGCTGGTTTTGTCTGTCACATTACTTTGGTGTGCATGTGAGGTGCAAGTTAGGTGTACTTATCATTTTTGTTTATCAAATAATTGAACTCATGGCCTCTCTTGGGACGACAGACCCGACAAATCATGCCGGAGTCGTCTATCTCTGCATTCACCGGTTTAAATCCATAGTTGTTTTGTTGTTGGACAAAATAAATGTTTACCAGTAAAATTTCATCGACTAATGATACGTACCCGAAAAAGATATACCAAAAATGCCCAACAGTGTGTATGGGTTGGGTACTTTCAATGTTTTTTTCTGGGTAATTAGCCTTTCCAAATTTTATCATTACCTAAACATTAAACTGTTGATTGTCGAGATGGACAATCTCGAACGGGGGCTCTAAACAATCTTTGCGCGATCTTTCCAATCCCAAGTCCAAACGCCGGTTCTGGATGGGTTGCATGCGGAAATGACGAGGACATTCCAAGCTGATGACACGCCGCCATAAAACCGCCAACACGGCGATGCAAAATACTCGGGACTGTTCGAGTTCTCAATTTCAGATGTGTGTGTGTGTGTGTGTGTGTGTGTGAGAGAGAGAGAGAGAGAGAGAGAGAGAGAGAGAGAGAGAGGAAATGAGGACATTCGATCCGTGGCCGGTCTTCTTCAGGCGCGAGTGGAATCGGAACTGGCCATTCCTGGTGGGTTTCGCCATCACCGGCGCCGTCATCACGAAATACTCTCTCAGCCTCACTGGTTCGTGCCCCCTCTTTACTATATATAGCCTATGATATCCTCAGAACATATAAACACACCAATTTGTTGTATATGTTTCGTATATAGACATATATGCAGGTATAATAATTTGGGATTATTAGCTCTAGGTTTAGAAAAGAGATATCTAATTACCAATAAAGTAAGTCATTTTTTTTAATTACCACTAAGGTAAGTCACTCTTTTTTTAAAGTTTAGGTTTAGGTGTACTCTCCCATTATAGGGTTTTAGGTAATTAGAAAAGAGATACTCATCTAATTACCAATAGGGTAATTTTAATCTGATTGTTCCGCAGAGGAGGATGCCGAGAAGTCTGATTTCGTCAAGAGGCACAAGAGGTATTCTGGTATTGACTATCTTAATTAATTACTCCTTAACCAAACTGTTAGATTATCAGGACGTTGATCGAGGTACAATTTGATTCTTACAGGAATAAAAATAAACTGTGTCATTTGTGAACTATTCAAGGCTTGGTTCGGTATTAGCTCATTTGAGTTTGATTAGTTTAGAAAAGACGAGCGGAACCTGAATTTTTTTATACAAGCCTAATCCGAGCTCAATTGTCTGGGCTCGAATTGAGCCTGAGCCAAATTCGACCGGGCCAATGCTTTACCAAACTAATCTCGAATCTCACAAGGTTTGGCTCGATTGGGCTTGTTCACATCCTTGACTTGGAATGTCAAAAACAGGTTTAATGTTTTTGTGTTTCTTAAAATGTTTCGCTCCTTCATGTGTGTGCGTGTTTAGGGAATTCTCTCTGGACTTGGTTCCTTTTTGTTTTTTCAAGTTCAAACAGATTAGAATCTGTTTTAAAAATGGAAACACGGACATGGATTTGAAAAACAAGGACACAGGTACGGAAAGGGACACGGCAAAAATTGACATTCAACATAGTTATAGTTATGTGTAGAAGCGTGAAGCATCATCAATATGTAAAAACAAGCATGCATCATAACCAAAAAATTTAATAAGTTTGCATATTAACCCCCTCCATGTCCCTATACCCATACGTGTTCCTCTTGTGCCCCTGCCATGTTCCCCTAAATTTTTTAATCAAATTTAATGGACATGCCACGTGGCGTCCATACGTGTTTTTGTGTCCTCCTCTAGGAGAGTTGGTGCTTGATAGGTTGGCATTTAGGCACGGGGACACGCTAGCGTCTAGGATTTTTGATGCTTCATAGGCTGGCATTTAGGCGTGATTAGATTTCGATAGTTGTGGATCAGATGATGCGGGTAGCACAAATACTCAATTTTAAAGGAAATGACTGCAACTCTTTGGTCTTGAATGTGGTTGATGAGTCAAGATGGATATACAAATGCCCTGTACCAGAGGGAGAGGGACTTGCCACTGGTAGCGAGGGAAATGCCTCCAAGGCAGATTGTTGAGGCAAGTACATAGTCTGTTGGAGCAGTGAAAAATGGGTTTGGCTGGCTACTCTAACCAAGAGAGCTTGTTTGACTAGGGTCTTGGAGATGCTCTAAGACACATATCCCATGCTCTTATTCTTGTCGTACCCGGTTAGACGTTTGCACTAGAGTAAATATAGAAGTCTGGTAAGATTGCTCTCTCAAAGATGTCAACCAGCATGGGTGGGCCCTCTCTCACTCAGTCACACACTTGCATACACCCGCACAGAGGGAGACGAAGAGCGAGAGGGAGACGGATTCTCTTAATCTGACTTTTGTCATCTTCTTTAACCAATTTCATTCTGTACTACCAAAGCCTGTGTGCAAGTTCATAAACTTCGAAAACACCCGAATTGCATATTAATGACTTTTGATTGAAAAAAAAAAGAGAAATGATTATGTTAGGCTTACGTTTTCTCATGTTGTGTATTCTATCAATCAACCACATATGATCCTTGTAATATGCCCCAACCTGTATTCTGATGTGTTCAATAATATGTTACCACGAAGCAGGGAAATAAAAGTAATGTTTTTGAAGTACGCATTAGGATTATTCCATTATGGAATATATTTCTTCCCCGTAAGCATTTTATTTGCATTCTATAGACAATAATCAGTCACCATCATAACTATTCACCTTCTTCTTTTGTTTGTAGGATGAGGGGAGAAATATCTTGTATCTGGTGTGAGGAATGAAGGGAAAAATCTCACATCATCTGCTCTAGCTATGTATATTGTGCATATGAAAATAATGCAGACTTACCCTTGTACATTGACGATGCGTCGTCTTCCTCCTGTTTCGTTTACTGGAATCGACTGAAACTGGATGTAGTAATGGTTTGAACTTTGAAGTCGCGAGCTGTTTCAGACTCTCTTTTGGTACCATATTTTCCTTTTCCTAGCAATCCAAACGTGCTGTTTCAGCGATTGTAGCGTAACTTCTGGGGCAACTGGGAATTGTTACGACTACCGGCTTTCCTTTTCTATTTAAATTTTAGATGCCTATTGGCTATTTGTGGTCTTCCACACGATTTGGAATTGCATATAAAGGTCATTGAACTTTCCGTCGAATTTGACGACAGCATTTCTCAGTTAGGCACTGCTGGTTAAAAGGATCGTGTTGACAGTATAGCCGAACTATGTTGTAACTATCCTTTGATGTTGGCTCTGATTGAAACCAAGACAGGAGAAACAGAGCAAGAAACTTTAAATGGATAAAAACATTCTTTACACCATCGTTATAAATCAAAGTATTTTAAGAATCAATTGAATTGTATCGTGTGTTCATGCTCTAACTTTTAGGACCACTGTTTGGATGCATGGCTCAATGTAATAGATTTTGAGGAAACTTTAGGTTACACAGCTGGTGTAAGGTGTAAAGAAGATTCCCCTTTTTAATCGACTGACAAAATTAAATAGCTCGAAAAGACATACAACCGAAAATATATATATACACACACCACACTTCCGGTCCAAACTCCTGGATTTAAGAAAAATCTGGACCTCATTGATTCCGATCAAATTTCGATGATACGAACCGTCCAACGTGTTTAAAAGATGTTTTTTAGGGGTCTCGCAATAAATCAGCAAAAAAAAAATACCGGGAAGGGTTTGATCCGTGAAAAACGGCTTGGATCAAGCCCTTCCCCTTTTTTTTTTTTTTTTTTTTGCTGATTTCTCGCGGGTACTCTAAAAAACACCTTTTAATTACATTGGACGGTTCGGATTGTCGAAATTTGATCGGAAAAGTAGAGGTCTGGATTTTTTTAAAATCCGGACTCCTTGACTGGAAGCTTATATATATATATATATATATATATATATATATATATAGAGAGAGAGAGAGAGAGAGAGAGAGAGAGAGAGAGAGAGAGAGAGAGAGAGTCCCCTTTCTATCCAAACCTCTACGGTCTGGACTCGGTCCGGATCTCCACTTTCCGGGCCAAATTTCGACGATCCGAACTGTTAGATGTGTTTAAAAGGTGTTTTTTTAGGGCCCCCGCGAGGATTTGGAAAAAAAAAACCCGGAAGGGCTTGATCCAAACAGTTTTTCATAAAAAAATTTCTAAACACATCTAACGGTTCGGATCGTCGAAATTTGGCCCGGAAAGTGGAGGTCCGGATTGAGTCCGGACTGTAGAGGTTTGGATAGGAAGAACTCTCTCTCTCTCTCTCTCTCTCTCTCTCTATATATATATATATATATTTATCTCAACAAGACATACAAAACCATTACTTGCAATATTATGTTATTAGATGCAGTCGAATACTTTATCAATAGGTAAAAAATCGGGTTCCCTGGAAAAAAAAACAAAAAAAAAAAAAAACATGATTTTTCTAATGTGGATGTCCAATTGACTTGATCTTTTAAAGTGAATGGTTGGGTCGTATTTTGGAGATGATATGTTGCCGTGCCTTGCCCCCAAAACTGAGCTCTAGTCCAGTTTTCCCACTCTTTAATTTGGTCCAGTTGGGGTTCACAACAATAATCCAAACTACTCGTGTTTTATAATTCGTTAAGAATATTGGGTACATCGAAAATCATGTTGATTGGATACCGTTTTATATGCTTTCAAAATGCATTAAGCTTCATAATTGTGTCCAATGTCGCGCATATTTTGTTTTACCAAAGTTAATGCCATTTGAAATTATATAAAAAAGTATCTGATGAACATGATTTTCGATGTGGTTCAAATTTTCAAAGAGCTCTAAAATGTTACTAAGGGTTGGTTTGGGTGAATTGAAAAAATTAGTTTTTTTGTTTTGTCATTATTCAATTTTATTTTTATTTTTGCATTTGTTAGTTTTTTGTTGATTTTTTGTGATTCTTTGGCTTGTCTTAACGAGTATGAGATGAATTTAAAAAGTATAAAATTATTAGTTAAACTTACAGTTTTGTGAATAAAGATGAAAAAATAATCTAAAAATCACCACAAAAAAAAAATCGAAAAACTAACGAATACAAAAAAAAATTGAATTAAGAAAAAACCCAAAAAACCATTTTTTTTTAATTTACCCAAACCACCCCTAACTGTTACAATTATTGGTGTGTGCCTACAAGGGCCTATGAATAGCCCAAAACCGGACAAATTGAAGGGTAGGCAAACTGGACTGGAGCTTGGCCCTTTGCCCCCTTCTCCATCTAATGAAGCTCAAAACATCTCAGATCTTGGCGTCTTAGAGCTGCAGATTTAATTGACATGTGCCCGAGCTGATTCGATACTCAATAATAAAAAGTGTTTTGTTTTCCTTTAAACACTTTTTTAAAAACTTAATTTTCCTTTTTTTATTTCTCAATTTACAGGTCCTTTGGATGGTGATAGATCCTAGAAGAAAGGAGAACAAAAGTGAGGGATCTTCCTTACCAGGTGATAAAATAAAAAAAGGGGAAGGGTTTCTCCTATCTCATCTAAACAAGCGTGAGAGATTAGTCTCCCCCCTCCCTCCCATTCCGGTGATCTCTCTCATCTTCGGCAACCTTAAACCTCTGTTTTGATAACAGATTTGGTTTTTTCGACGCCCGAAGATAATCTGTCAAAGACAAAATGATTTATTCGACGACTAGGTGGATCGCATACATGCCAAGAATCCGTTTCTTACGGAATCTTGCCAAAAGTGGTGAGAAACGAAAAAAGGAGGGGGGGGGGTGTTAAGGGATTTTGGAATCGCACAGTTTCTCTTCCTCTCCCACCATAGTTGGTCATACAAACAAGAGAGAGAGTTCACTCCCTTTTCTTCTCCTTTCTTTTCCTCATGTTTCTCCTCCATCCAAAGAATTTGTTAGAGCATCTCTAATTCTTGCTCATGTCTTTACTTAATATTGAGTAAAGCTTTATCAATGACGGAGCATAGATTTCTTATGTGGGAGTAAAATAATGGAGTATATTTTTTGGGGAGTTTTCAGCCCCTTTTAATGGTGAGATGAGAAAAGAAAAGAAATTTGTGTGATGGCCCTTCATTAGTGAGAAAACAAAAGAAAGGGATGTGGTTTCTCGCCATATCATCCAAATACTGGTGAGAAATCAAAGTCTCTCCCTACCATTCCAGTGACCAAATTTTCTCTGGCGATTTAAATCAAATATTCAAACGGGGTTTTGATTGCGAGAATAAGCTTCCGCTTGATTTAAACAAAAAGATAATCATGCAAAAAACACGACGATAATCGACAAAAGAGTGGACCGCATGTACTATCGAAAGTCGACGATTGGACAACATGTGCTGTCAGAAAGTCAACGATGATCCATGTGAAAGACTCAGTTTTCATTCCATTTCCTTTCTTTTCCAAAGTCTCAGTTTTCTCTCCATTTCCTTTTATTTTCTATCGAAATCTCTCAATGCAAACGGGTGTTACTCAAATTACGAGTTTCAGTAAGAAAAGGAAAAAAAATCAAAATAACTTGTGACCTTTAACCCCAAAAAATACGAAAAATTTGCGGGTACCACGTGGGCTCACCTAAACATTGCATTCGGATCTTTAAAAAATGTATTAGATGGCCGAGATCAAACCCGCTCTCACCTCTTATTCTCTGCATAACCCGAACCGTTCAAAACTGAAATAGACGCACAGATTGAACGAGCAGGTGGCACTGAAAAAATACTGAATGTAATCACTTTCTAGTTCCTATCTTGGTTTCTCTCCGCGAGCGAGAGAGAGGGAGAGAGGAAGGCAGCAATGGTTAGTCGAATACCGGTGTCGATACAAAACAGCCTCTGGTTCTTATCATCTCCTCTACACTCCATCAATTCCGAAGGTCTCCACAATCTCAAGAATCGTATACACTTTCGTCCCAATTTTTTCTCCTCCTCCTCTTCTTCGTCGCGAAGAGTTCTCTACTGCACCTGCACAAGCAGTAACCTCCCAACCGGAGAGCCTTACGTCATCACGACTCCGCTGTATTACGTGAATGCCCCTCCCCACATGGGCAGCGCCTACACCACCATCGCCGCCGACGCCATTGCGCGTTTTCAGGTCATTTGTTGTTTTCCTCTTGATTGTTTTGTCGAATTCATGCTTAATTTTCCTGGGAATTCAAAGAATTTTGGGGTTTCCTCTAGCATTCCTTGTTTGGTAGCCGATAAAGTGAAGAAGAGAACATGTGTCAAAAGAAGAAAGTAAAGTTGTCAACTTCAAGGATATAACACTAGGTTATGATGGCCGGGGGTTTAGCATTTGTAACTTATTTTTTTCTTGCTTGGTATGACTTTTTCTTGTGAACTTTAGGATTGCAACCTTTTGTTCTACTGCATTTATCTCTACTATCGTTTGCGTATACAAGTGATTGAGAATATGTGGTTAAACCAATTTAGCCTTTTAAATGGTCAGTCATTCAATTGTATATTAAGGTCCAACCGTTTTTCGAGAAAATCCACAGTTAAACCATTTCAGTTGCATAATTTTTTTGAAGGAAAGTTATGAAGTTCAGATTATACTTACATAAAAATTATGAAGCTTGTAAAAGTTAAAGTAGCAATAAAGAGTAAAGACGACTGACTTAATTTTTTTTTTTGAAGATATGGATAACATACCAAAGATCAAAGAGAGGACTTTTGCAAACACAGTTCTGTTTTCTCTGGTTTGATTTGATTTCTCAAGATCCATGAAATAGAAGTTGTCTCCTTCACCCAAGTTGCCTTGCTTCAACTCATGGACTTCACCATGAATTTACAAAATCGAAGAAAAAGAGGAATGGGGAGCGTTTAATGTGGCAGGGAAAAGAGGTGTTCTTTGTAAACTGATTTTTCAGGGGAATGTGGGTTTCTGGTTGTTGGGCGAGAGGGATTTTACTTTTTCATCCTGTTAGATCTTGTCTCACAATGGTTAATTATAACATCCAAAGCTAGTATATGAGCCTGGACGGCCTCTCCACTCATTGCCAATTGGTTATGAGTTGGATGCTTTAATATGGTATCAAAGCTAGGCGTCCAAAAGCTTTGGACGAGACTCTAAGTTGTTGATGGTTGGTTCCGCTCAGTTTGTCGTTGATAGTTGTCGTATGTAAATGTTGATCTCTCCACGTGTGGGTTAGTGCGAGGGAGTGTTAGAGCTTGTCCCATATTGGTTAATTCTAACCTCCGAAGCTAGTATATGAGCCTGCTCCACTCATTGCCAATTGGTTTTGAGTTGGACGCTTTAATAGATCCTAAACAGTTACTTGAATCATTGTCAAAGAAATAGTAAAAACTGATTTTATTGCGGACCAAAGTGGAAAACACTTATGTGATAGGGTTTCAAAATTTGGTTACACCAAAAAAAGGGGGTTTTCCTTTTATATATTAGATTAGAATAGATTCTCGTAATCAGTTTTTAAGTACGTTTCTTCCGAACTTTACTGGAGGACAGTTTGCGAAACTTGCTTCTGGGAATTGGTGGAAAAGAACCTATTTTTTTTTTAGTCAAACTTTGCTGCCAACATGATACTTGGTGAATTCCGTAATTTGGTTGGAACTCAGGGGAAAGAAAAGAATGGAAAATAAAAAAATTTCCTCTTCTATTGTTTGGTTTGGGAAGAAGAAAATAGCAAACTAAAATAATGAGCACAATAAAATTTTCCTTGCAGTTTTCTCCCACTTTCACTTTTATTTATTTTATCTTTTCTTCTCTCACTTTCTCCCAATTGCAAACACTGTGTAAGTTTTGTGTGGTAACTTTCAGATTTTTATGCTGTTTGGATTATTTGTCATATAGCCATAGGTTTTGAATGATATGTGAATCAAGAAAAACCGAGTACTTGTGTTACGGGCTAAGAGAAATGTTTGAAAAGGGCTGTGATCTGGAAGGGCTTATTCTTATTACTTTGTTGCAGAGGCTTTTAAGAAAGAAAGTAATATTCATTACCGGCACAGATGAACACGGGGAGAAGATTGCTACTGCTGCAGCTGCCCGTGGTTCAAGCCCAAATGATCACTGTGATGTCATTTCACAAGCTTACAAGGCATTATGGGAAGATGTATATCTCCATGCTTAAGGAATTTAGTGTTAATATCACACGTAGTTGCTTCTTTGTTTGTGACTGTATACTTATTGTTTGCAGTTGGACATAGCTTATGACAAGTTTATTCGGACAACTAATCCTAGACATGAAGCTATTGTGAAGGAATTTTATTTGAAGGTTTTGGCCAGTGGCGACATTTACCGTGCGGATTATGAGGGACTTTACTGTGTCAACTGTGAGGAGTACAAGGTGGTACTTTGCTTTGCGAAAAGATATTGAATGGTGCTACGATCTTTTTTCTGGTCTTTTTTTCAAGTTAATGTTTACGGCATTGTAGCATTATTTTAAGTGTAATATCCCTGCTACTTGTTACACTGGAAAGACAGTTCCCTTTTTGCGGCATCTAGGATAGGAATGACTCTTTGTTTGTTGCTGGCTAGCTAGCTTGCACCCAAATTTTTACTTGCGTGTTTCACTGTTTAAGTTGCTTTTAGTTTCCACATTTTTCATCTATAACTTTATCTTTAGCTCCGCAAACTCTGCAGGATGAGAAAGAATTACTGGATAACAACTGTTGCCCTATGCACCTAAAGCCATGCGTGGCAAGGAAAGAGGACAATTATTTTTTTGCCCTCTCAAAGTATCAAAAGAAGTTGGAAGAGATTTTAGTACAAAATCCGGATTTTGTGCAACCTTCTTTTCGTTTAAATGAGGTGAGACAGGGATATTTGCATATTTATTTTTTGAAATTTCCCAATTGTGGACTTCTACTGGGAAATGCTGCTGTTTTATATGTACTTATTTAGAAAATCTGAAGTTATTTGTATCTTTATTGCATCATTTGATAATTGTGCAACGCCAATGCTCTAGATGCTAAATGAAAGAAGCATGGTAATGTGCACATAAATCAAAATGATTCTTGGGGTTGCCCTCTCTGATGCCTTTTGGCTTTGATTTGAGGGCATGATTCCGCAGCAAACTTGATGGTATAGGCGGACCACTGTTTCAGTGGTATTTTGTGAGCAGCCACTTTGTGTATTTATTGCCAAAGGTTAGGTCTGTCTCAAATCCATCTATTTCAGTGGTATTCTGGGAGCAGCCACTTTGTGCATTTATTGCCAAATGTTAGGTCTGTCTCCTATCCATCCCCCGCCCATACCCCCAATTATTGGGGACTAAATGGGTTATGTTATTGTTGTTGTTGTTGTTATTGTTGTATCATTTGATAAAATCCCAAGAAAAATCATTTTACAGTTAGCTACATGGTTGATTTAGTAGCTTCAGTTTCTTGCTAGATAGGATTTATGACATACACCTTTTTCAGGTGCAAGGTTGGATCAAAAGTGGCCTGAGAGATTTTTCTATCTCCCGAGCATCAGTTGATTGGGGAATCAGGGTTCCTAACGAGGATAAGCAAACCATTTATGTATGGTTTGATGCTTTACTGGGGTAAAGTTATTTGATGTTTTAATACTTCAGAATCTGTTAGTGCTGTAAATTAGAGGGAGTTCCTGTTAACTTGGTATTCAGCTTTGATTTATATTTCTTTATCCCATCTAAAATCTGGCAATATTGAACCAAGGCCTTGACTCTGCTTTGTCATCTGGCATTTGTTGATCTCTCTCTCTCACTCGTTTCTTGCCCTTTTTTTTTTTTCTTTTTTCAAGTAAATAGGTAAATGAATGGTGATGTTTGTTTTCTTGTTTTTTGTCCTTCAAGGTTAATATGATTGATGCAAAGTTCTGTGGTCTCTGCAGTCATATTTGTTTTGCTTCAGCCAAGACTTTCCTCTTCTTTGTTTCTAGTTCTTGGAAAGGTCCCTATGCTTCACAATTGATAGCTGTGTTTTTTGAAGTCCACATCACAGGATATAGCCATACAAAATAGTTCAAATTTAAGCAAATGTCCAGTCAATCACAAATTGTTTAAAGCTTTTCTTTTCCATTTTGTTTCTTTGTTAAGCAGATATATATCTGCACTCATGGAGGAGAAGGGGCAAGCTACTTTACAAACAGCAGTTTCTTCAGGTTGGCCTGCTTCACTGCACCTAATTGGGAAGGTATGAGATTTCACTTGCATTCTGGATGGGATGTTGGTATCACTTGAATTGTTTGTCCTTCAAATAAAACAAACAAGCTCATTCTGAATCAGCGATTTATGCATCATCCAAGCTTACTCCATGCTTGATTCCTTTCAAAGCTGATGCAAGGGGACATCATTACAACTTAGTTGATTAGTTCTTGTAAATCTGATGGTGGAAAAAAGAAAAAGAACTCAGCTCACGATGATATACAGTTGCTTGCCATTTTATGAAAACTGGGCACGGAAATGAAATTTGTTGGGGTTCATAGCATTAATATTGTTTTCTGGTTGGTTTTCATCCCATGTCTTCATCACTGTCTTACATGACGGAGTTTCACACATTCTGGTTAAATGCTCATTGTCCTTTTGATACCTTAATTTGTTCTAGAGTTTTCGTAGTGTATGCATGTGTATTTATCAGCTCAAAGAGCTTTTTAAGTTTGTGCATATGTGGTGATCGGCTCAAACACTTCTATTCCATTAACACAGTTTTGTTCTTCTATGAGGAAAAACGTATTAGTTGAATTGGAATTTCAATTCTGGATTTACAACGGTTAAAAGTACTGGGATATGGCATTGGTATACGATAGTATTCCACTACTGGTGAAGCCATATACACGATTCTATACCCAACTCATGTCCCTCATGTTTGAACGAGAGACCATGCATAACAACACGATGATTCTCCTCTCTTGCTTTCCTCATCTCATTGCTTTCTAGAGTTTTTTTATTGATAGTCGAGTACTTTCTAAAGGACTTCAAACTGGTCCATATATTTCTTTCATCTTGCCATTGTTCCAACTTTTACCCATATCATGTTTAACGAACATGAGTGTGATGTTATTCTGCAGGATATATTGCGTTTTCATGCAGTATACTGGCCAGCTATGTTAATGTCCGCTGGTCTAAGCCTTCCTAAGATGGTGTTTGGCCATGGATTCTTAACAAAGGTAACTAATGCGATTTTAATGATTCATTTATTTATGTGTTGCTTTAAGCAAGAGACTTGTGCACTGGGTAACTAGCTTTTTGAGCTATCTGGCCTATAACCGACTGCCAAGTCTTCCTAAGATTGCTTTATGTTGTGAGGCCATGGTTTCACATGAAATATTTTTCGTCAACTTTGCTACGTACAATAGAGATGCGAGTATGAATCCTTTCAATATTTTATCTCATATGCCTATTTATTTCATGCAGCAATGCTTTTTATTTTCAAATTTTAGGATGGCATGAAGATGGGGAAGTCGCTAGGGAATACTCTAGAACCAAATGATTTGGTGAAAAGGTTTGGGTCTGATGGTGTCCGCTACTTCTTCCTCAGGGAGGTCGAATTTGGTGGTGATGGTGACTACTCAGAGGACCGTTTCATCAATATTGTCAATGCACATCTTGCCAATACAATAGGTACTTCTACCTTTTCGCTTCCACAACAGCAGTTAGATATTGCCATTTTATTTGGCGTTAAATCCGAAACTGAAGTAG
This sequence comes from Vaccinium macrocarpon, assembly GCA_022606695.1. Classification (NCBI taxonomy): domain Eukaryota; kingdom Viridiplantae; phylum Streptophyta; class Magnoliopsida; order Ericales; family Ericaceae; genus Vaccinium; species Vaccinium macrocarpon. The sequence goes on along the minus strand of CM040177.1, from coordinate 5,146,002 downwards.
GATGCATATGTTTTACTTTTATTGGCAGGAAATCTTCTTAACCGTACACTGGGGCTTTTGAAAAAGAATTGCCAATCAACATTGGTTGTTGATTCAGATATTGCAGCTGAAGGAAATGCATTCAAGGACACTGTGGAGAAGCTGGTAAGGTTTGCCTGAAATATTTTGTATAGCTTGTGCATAATTGATTTAATAATTCCAATCCAGGCAGTTGTATATCTTCCCTAGATGCAGAAATTTGGGTGAGGACATTAACGCATTCATTTTCTTCTCTTTTGTTATAAACAGACGTTAGTTAAACTGTGTTTTATCTGACTGAACGTGGGAATGAGAGACCATCACATGAGCTTCCCTGTTACCGGTAGCTGCACAGATTTTTTTTCCACCAAATGACTGCAATACATCATAAATGTGATAAATGATTTTTGCAGTCCACTTTCTTACATATGCAGTCCCAAATTTGTCTTTTAGTGCTTACTCTTGCACACATTAGACAACACAGTTTCCAAAGCACGCTAGAGGACAAATTTTGGAGTTCAACTATTATTCCTTTGATCTAGTAATTAACTTACAGGGTGAAACTGAATTCCATGTGATTGCTGGGTGCCCTGATATTTGTTGTCTCTGATTTTCAAAGCAAAAGTTGATGCCCAGCAGCTAAATGCCTCAAATCCATTCTATTCCCCTCTCTTGAGAGATTCTATCCAGCCACTACTGTATACTGTCTAATCTAGTGACCTCTATTCTTCTGCATATCATACTTAGAGCTAGGGATGTGTATGGCAAAAAGTTAATGACCAAATGTAGAAATTTCAGGTTTTCGGATTTGAGTTGCAGGAATTAAGGTCATTCTTGCATTTGACAGCTCACAACCTCTCGTTTTCACCTCTCTCAGTTGATTACAACTTTTCACTCTCTCTTTTTTTTTTTAGGTTGAGAAAGCTCGGGTTCAATATGAGAATCTCTCTTTATCATTGGCATGTGAGGCTGTGCTAGAGATTGGTAATGCTGGCAACTTGTACATCGACGAACATGCCCCTTGGTCTCTTTTTAAGCAAGGCGGTGCTTCTTCTGAAGCTGCTGCAAAGGTCTCTCTTTCTTCCTGCCTCTATGATATCTTGCAAACGATTTGCCATCAGTGAAATGCAAAGACCTCAAATTTTTATCTGCTTTCAAATCTTGAATTCATCTTGGCTGAGCCATTTGAAAATCTGACCAAAGCCACGGGTTCATTTGATCATATTCCTAGTACGCCACTTCGTGATTTCCTCAAGCTATCTTTTGACATCCTAAATTGATTGCTAGAATTGGTGGTGCTGGTGGTTGTTATTGTATTTCTGTTTTTCTCATTGGTGGTTTTGGAACAGGACCTTGTCATAATACTGGAGGCTATGAGGATTATAGCAATTGCTTTAAGCCCTATTACACCGAGCTTGTGCCTGAGAATATATACCCAGCTTGGCTACTCGGAGGACCGGTTCAATGCTGCTACCTGGGTCTCTCCCTCTCTCTCCCTCTGTGTGTGTGTGGCGTATACTTCTTCCCTCTTTAATTGTCAAACATGTTGATTTTGTAAATGACTTCCTTTTCAGGATGACACCAAGTGGGGTGGGCTAAAGGGCGGCCAGATCATGGCTCAACCAAAGCCCGTCTTTGCAAGGATTGAAATCCAAATGGAAGGGGAAGATGAGGTTGAATTGAGAAAGAAAGCCAGTAAAAAGAAGGAAAGGGTACCTCAAGCTCAAAGTCAGACTCTGGCAGAGGCTTAGAAATTTTGTTTTAGGGCCTGTTTGGTTCTTCTAGCTTGTTTGCATTTCGCCCCCAACTTGAAACAGAATTCTACCATTTTACAATTTTTTCTATAGCCGATCCCAGTTGTCTGTAACCACATTTGTTCACTCGCTTCACAACTTATTTCATGTCAACTGTTGACTTTATAAAAGTAATAAAAAGGATGGTGAAGCTTTATATTAATTTCTGTTCAATGTTTTATCATCTAGTGGGTGAGTTTGCGCTATGGTAATTTCGGTATTTTTGGTACTCACCCTAGAGGTAATCTTGTAAGTCCGTGGATAAATATCAAGAATGTGTTCTCTTTTTTATGGGATTTGTTGATGGATTTGACTAAAGGAAATGGAAATGATAAAAAAATGAAGCAAAAGTTTCTCCACTTCATTGTCTTTTTTGTTCCCTCTCTAACTGAATCTTTTGAGAAAGAGGATTAATACTTCGCAGGAAAAGTAACCCTGAAAAGGAAATTTACTGGTGTAATTCACCCCGTGTATTGTGCGCATAGTACACTGGGTGAATTACACCCATAGATTTCCTTTTCCGAGAGATTTTTGGGATTACTTTTCCTGTCACTTGACTTTTCTGTTAAATCATCGTCCATACAGATGTATATAGTGCAGGAATTATAATCCACACATCACATTACTAGAGCACTAACGATAACCGGAAGTGGTGGAAATTTTTTATCCAAAAATTGACTCATTTTCATGCAATCAATTGTTATGTCGATTCTTATGTCAAGATTAGTTTATATAGAATTGACTCATTAGTTTATATAGAATTGTGTTCTAACTTTAATTTGCCCAATTGCCCTCCCCTACAGAACGGCGAGATTGGTCCTGGTCCAGAGATTAGCCAACCCATTGAACGATCCGGAGACGGAATTATTTTAAAAAGGGATTATTACCTCTAGGTCTAGAAAAGAGATGTCTAATTACCAGTAAGGTAAGTCATTTTTTTTAATTACCACTAAGGTAAGTCTCTTTTTTTTAGAGTTTTGGTTTAGGGTGCACTTTCCTATTATAGGGTTTTAGTGGTTTAGGCACTTTCATAGAGTACTCTAAGATTTAAGCACTTTCATGGGGTAGCCTAGTAGAATACCTTAGAATTTTAAGCACTTTTATAGGGTACCCTAGTCGTAGGGTACCCTAATCGTAGGGTACCCTAGAATTTTAGGCACTTTCATAGGGTACCCTATAGGATTTTAGGCACTTTCATAGGGTACCCTAGTCGTAGGGTACCCTAGTCATAACGTACCCTAGTCGTTGGGTACCCTAGAATTTATGTTTATGGTGCACTTTCCTATTATAGGATTTAGTGGTTTAGGCACTTTCATAGGGTACCCTAGGATTTTAGACACTTTCATAGGATACCTTATAATTTAGGCATTTTTATATGGGTTGGAGAGTTGATGAAATTTTTTCAGAGTTGGGCTTGACATGATGGTAATTATGAGATTCAAGGGTGACCTAATGGTAAATGTCCCTTCATAACCAGAGAAAGACGCTTCTTTTTAATAATAATACAAAAAACCTTTTATTGGGCATGACCATAGAGATTCCAGACTTGTGGCGAGCCTCGGAAAGGGACCAAAGAGCCATAGCAACTACCACCCCACCAAAATACTAGTGAACCATAGCCGGGCTTCACAGGAGGACCAAGTTCGAGAAGACGTCGTTAGCACACACGACTCGAATCAGTCACCTCCTGGCCACCCAAAGTCCAAACCCTGTGGGAGTGAGCCATGAGAGGCTACCACTGTACCACCCGTGGTGATGAGAAAGACGGTTTATATTGCGTTTTCGTAAAGACCGTTGGACAGCCAAAAGACAACGAGAAGCTTAGACACCATTCCTTGTGATACGTAAACCAGAAAAATGAAAAACATTGACTCGAGCAAGTGATGAAAAATTTCTCTTCCTTGTATTAATCAAACAAATGACATAAGTATTTCTTATCATAACGAGGAGTTGTCGCACAATTTATTGCATATGGCGACATCTTAGAAGGAAAGCACAGAGGTAAAGCCGAAAAATGCAAAAAAGAAAAGCCGTACTCAAGCTTAGCTGGGAAATTTCATGCCCTGTGGCCTGATGTTGTGGACAATTGCCAAGTTCAGGCCTATTTTGGGACACCAAGGCGCAGGCGGAAATCTTCCTCCATGAGTGGAACACCGTCGCGCAACTTGACCTTTGGTTCCCAACCCAACAATTCCATTGCCTTTGTGATGTTTGGCTTTCTTTGGCGGGGATCGTCAGGTGTGTTCTCCACACTTATGATCTCCACTTTAGGATTGATGAGCTGCAAGAAACAAATCCTTTGACTGTTAGTTTCCATCTGTATGTGATCAGAATATCTAAATACTAGCTGAATGAATTCCTCTTGGATTTTTCAAGGAAAAGAAATGGATTAAGTTTGGAACAAACCTCCTTCACAGTCTCAGCGAGTTCAACCATCGTAAATTCACCTAAAACAACATTTATACTTTCAGCATATCGAAGAATTGCTAAGCAACATATTCTGTTAAGCATTAATCAAGTCATATAGTAACCTGGATTTCCAATATTGATTGGCCCGGTATTGTCGCCTTCCATAAGTCGAATGAGGCCATCAACCTTCAAGTTTGAAAAATGGAATGCAAGTAAATCAGACACAACTTTGGTCAACTTAAATGTTGGGAGATCTAGGTACTCATGCATACCATGTCAGATACATAGCAAAAGCTCCGAGTTTGCGTCCCAGGCAATTGAACAGTCAAAAGACTGCCGCTTCATAAATGTACCCAAATAAGAGATAAACAAATTGGCAAGTGAACAAAAAATCAACTAGCAGATGGTAGTGGTGAAAAAAGGATTACTTCGCTCAAAACTAGAGATGCAAAACATTTTCTTTGCACAAAACATTTAGAGTAATTACCAATAATAGAAAAGCTATTACAAACCAAATTCATAAATCTCTCGCCAGGGAATTCAACAAAAAATTGAACCTCTAAATGGATATTAAAAATATATTGAAGGGTAATCACAGTGGTTTGTTGAAAATGAAAAACCAAAGGGCCACAAATATTTAGGGGCATACCCATTGTACATTTGGGGCAATGTGAAAAATACTTTTTACTGGAAGCAGGTTATGATTGCATTTGTAAAGAAGAAACCAAAAAGGAGATGTTACCGAATTGCTTGAGCTATGAAGTTGCTGACAACACGACCATCATCGATATTCATGCGTGGTCCATAGGTATTGAAAATCCTAGCAATCCGTATTTCTGTTGGAGGTTCACCATTTTCTTAGAACTTCCAACATACTACCATGCTCAAGAGAATAACTTATCCAAGATCTATTAGGCGCAGAGAGAGAGAGAGAGAGAGAGAGAGAGAGAGAGAGAGAGCACGTTACCTATACCATGCTGCCTATGGTAATCAAACATCAAAGTCTCGGCCACTCGCTTTCCCTCATCATAACAACTCCTGACACCTGCATTATGCATTGGGAATATTATTAACTTTGGTGCAATGCAAATCCTAATATTAACTCACTACTGTGTGGTCACCATAAATGGGAAGACAGATAACGGTTCTTTAGGAACACAGTTATATGTTACTTTCCACGTCTCTATAACTAAGTTAAGAAGTGTTTGCCGGTATGAATGGCTTATGATTACTATAACTAACTTCCAAAGCTCCTCCTAGTAACAAAAACTGTAGAACATCCAATTGGACAAATTATTCACAAATACAGTTTTGTATCCGAAAAATAGTTACCTATGGGGTTAACATTGCCCCAGTAGCTCTCTTCCTGGGGATGCACGAGAGGATCTCCATAAACCTCAGAAGTTGATGTAAGTAAAATCCTGTTAGCCATTCTAATACAATAAGTAAACAAGAAATCTCTTGGCAATAGCATTGGAAATCAAAGTGATGCAAAAGCATTTACGACCTTGCTCCAACACGCTTGGCGAGTCCCAACATGTTCAGTGTCCCCATCACGTTTGTCTTAATTGTCTGTCAAGTACTTGAACTAGTCAAAATACCACTCAATACAAATAGTCAAATATGCACATCTGAGTGGATGATACTTGGAAAGCAAAGAAAATTACACTTGAAAAAAAGAGCTAAAGGGAGCTACAACGCAATACATGACATTTTTTAAGGTTATTTTACAAGGACCATGAGAGATACAAGAATAAGAGGAGGAGATGATAGTGAAAACACAGAGAAGAAAGCCACCCTCACAAAAATATGTTACCACCACAGTATTTCCTCTCAGTAGCGTACCTTTACAGGATTGTACTTGTAGAAAATTGGAGAAGCAGGACAAGCAAGATGATATATCTGATCAACCTCAACCAATAATGGCTCAGTGACATCTGCAACGAAACAAACATGATAAGACACTATAAGAACAACAACGAGCATATAAAGTCACATATGAACAGGAAAAGAGGATTGAGTTTATAGGGAAAAAAGAAACATAACAAATCCAGGTCATTAGAAGGTTAGGTGCACTATATTGAACTTTGACTAGCTTGAGGAAAATTGCATCTCTAAACTTGATAGAGGCTTCTTGTGTACACATAATACCAAGCTGATTACCGTGTAGCTTAAATTCCATTGTTTCTATTTCATACCACATATCCCACAACTAAAAGGCCTGGATGGATGTGAAGTCTCCAATTCATCGTTCTTTCCATTTCTTTTTAGCATTCAATTTCCATTACACCACCATCCACTCAAATCAATTATTGATATTTTGTCAGTTTAAACAATTTGCATAAGCTATCAATAGAATAAATTTATGGGATTACATAAGAGTTGATCGGTAATTTGGTAACAAGTGACTCAGATTTGTCATAAAGAAACACCATTGCTGAAACAATTTTCTTGCCTAACAAACGATAATAACAAAATATCTTCGTCTTTGTTTCCTGTAAAGCCCAGAAACAATAAGAAGGGCATTCGAGTAGAAAACCATTATATCTTCTATAGCAAAAGTAACACATTGTACCACCGATCTTCACTTCAAAATTTGTACCAACCACACGAGAAATACGTTTATAATAAAACAACTTTGATACGGCATTAATCAGTTGAGAAATTCATCTAGAAGCATTCAGAAGTGTGGGATCACATTTCATAATTGACAATTTATAAGAGAAAAGCATACCATGACGAATAAGCTCAAATCTCGGATGACCAATCCATTGTTTCAGGTTGTCTTTTGAGCCAGTGAAGTAGTTATCCACAACAATCACCTGATCCAATAAAACACGTGAAGGATTGCAAAACTCATGCAAATACATTGAGGCTGTTCCATTTAATCTACTTAAAAATGCAGATCTCGGGAAGATCTTTTGCTGCTCAACTCACAGGTATTACATTAACATGTATCGCCAAAAGGCACATACCTCATTCTTCTCGTTCTGCATCAATCTGTCCACCAAATGTGATCCAATGAACCCGGCTCCTCCAGTTACCAAAATTCTCATGTTGGCCTGCAATCAACAAATTAGAAACTTGAAATCAAACGAAGAGTAATACATTGATGGACTTCATGAAAAACAAAAATATATCCACCAATACGTCCTAAGTGGATACAAGAAATCTCCACTTAAAACACATTATCACCCAGCATCATGGAAACACAGACACTGGTGGAATAGGTAAAAGCATAAAAAATTTAAATGCAATCCATTTTATAAAAAGCAAGGGTCTCTAGGTCCAGATCAAATAATTTCAACAAGGATGCAAGGAAAAATAATATCAATATAAGTGTTCACTAATCAAGTAGATCCTTAGAGCACGAAATAACATCGCTTTGGATAGGGAGAGATGACAGAAAAATAAAAGAAAGAAGATTATTTTCATTTATTTCGGTAACTAGAAGAGATGATAAATGAAGTCTATCTTGTTCCGCAATCCTTCTTCTTCTTCTTTTTCCCTCCCCTTTTCTCATTCAAAATCCAAAGGGTCTATAAGAAAATTTTGATCAACCACAGTAAAAAAAATTATATCAGAACCATTTTTTCTCAAAATTTTCCTCTTTCCCTATTACATTGGCACATTGCATCTGTATTAGTACACTAATAGAGCACTAGCAAAGTGACTGAACAAACAAAAATGACAAAATGTTAATTAACATGAGATCGCAAGCTAAATAAAAATTAATCCCCCCATAACCAACACTAGTTATTACCTGAAAAAACTTGGCACTTCGCAATGGAGATGGGTTCGGAGGGGTTTTTGTGGTATGCCCATTTGTAGCCATTGCTGATATTCCTGCTTGATATTGAAAACCTGAAAAACATTCAACACATCAAACAAATAACACAAAATTTGGAAGAAAGAAAAAAATAACCACAAACTTTAAATCAAGAATCACAATTTAGGACCCAAAAACACAACGATGACAGGGGAGGAAAAAGAACAGACAAATAGAAGGGAAAAAGAAACAAATTTATGAAACACGACATGAAAATCAACCTCAAAACACCTGATTCCTTGAAATTATATCACAAACCCAGATTTTGCTTTTGCAAATGCATACAGATTGGATCTTTATATGCAGGAAAAGAAGAAAAGAAATGCAGACAATTGAACCACCAAACCATTCTACCAACCAGAGAGAGAGACTTGAAAAACACGAAAAGTAGACCCTCTAACAAAGCTTGAATGCAAAGACAGCAAACCCTCTAAGAGTTTTCAGATCTACTTTTCATTCACCCAGTTGAGGAGCTGGCTAAATAAATAAAGGAATTGACTTTAGCTAAGCGGTAATTAAGTACCTTGTGATATCAAAATTCAGGACGAGGGATGTGCAAGAATTCTTTTAATGATTGACTTTAGGAGCTCAGGCTTATATTGGCAGAAACAAATAGGAGATTTCACATGTGTATGTGTGTGTGTGTGTGTGTGTGAGAGAGAGAGAGAGAGAGAGAGAGAGAGAGAGAGAGATTTTCACAGATTTCGCGGATCAAGAAAACTTTCCCTCGTGATAAAAAAAATAAAAGAAAAAAGAATAAAACTTTCCCTCCGGTTGGCGTCACATTTGTTGCGTTATTAACGCGGGAGTGAGTCAACTCAACCAACCATATTCAATTAATTTAGTTTAGTTTTTATTTTTATTTTTAAATCAATTAGATTTCCACACGAGCTCTAAATAAAAATGAAACCTGATTGAAATTTTTTTTAGTGTTTGAAATTTCAATTTCATTAAGTAAATGAAATCGAAAAAATCGAAATGGTCGAAATTTCCGATTCATCATCGAAATAGGAAGCCTTATCAAACCGGCCGGGGTAATTTATTAAACGGTAGAAATCTATGCTTGTGAAGTAGAGCCTTTCATGAAATTTCATAAACTAAACGAGATTGAAAATCAAGCTTGAGCTCGGCTCATTTAATTATTAAACCGAAGTTAGCCGAAATTGGCCTTTAATGAAGCCGAGTCAACGAAACCGCCCCGGAAGACCCTGGCTCGTTTTTACAACCCAAGATTTCTAAAAGATGTTAGCAATAAGTTACTAAAATCAACCATGATTTTAGCAAATGAGTTCAGTATGTGCTAAAATTATGATATTTCAAATAAAAAAAATTAAGTGTTTTTGTGTATTATTTTAAAAAAATTTCACACCGAATTAAAGTATATGAAGAATACTTTAATTTGCTAAAATATTTTGAAAAGCTATGCATTACAAGGTTACAGAATAAACCAATCATCAAATAAACTCGTGATGAATTTAAGTTTTTATATTACAAATAAATCTCAAAAGAGTATCTAATAAACTTGACCCGGGAGTGCTGGTGAGCATACTTGGTGACCAGTGAGGACAACCAAGTCGTCCATCCTATAATATCATGATGAGTTTATTTTTATTTTTTGTTGCAAATGAATCTCAAAAGATTATCCTAATTGAACTATCACAATCACGATAGTTATAATATTAGTACAAGCTTATTTAAATAATTTGTAGTTGTAATTACTAATTTTGTCCTTTTATTTAGAGCTGTAAAAAAATCGTATGGTCGAGGAAACATATGGATATGGTCATATGGACCCGACTACCCGTACAGAATCAAATGTCCAGAAAATGCACCGATCTTGTTTAGGAACTTATCTTTGGGTTTCACGCGAGTGATTCGAATAGTTTATTATTCTTAGAACATTTTTTTGGAGAGCCCCACAAAATTTCAACTCAATTGGACGGTTAGATTGTGTAATTTCAATGGAAACTAGTGATAAGGAAGAATCTTAGTTTGACACGTCAATGTGTATGTGTATCATTAAGATGAAATAGGAACTCATAGATTGGGAAGATCTTAAAACCCTAATTGAAAAAAATGGTATGCGTACGCACACCCGAGATGCATGTACGGTGCATCTTGATCGTTCTAGATGTATTGTTCGTGTGTGTTTTCGACAATATGGATTTAAAAAAACTCTTCTATATAAAAGTTTTTAAAATTCAAACCATTAATTTTTGAAATAGGCGGTTTAAATGTGTTCGTGCGCGTATACGGAGGATTAAGGGAATTGTAATTCCGGGTTTTACTATGGGGAGAGACAAAGAAAAAGGTGAATTGAGATCTCGAGAGTAAAATTGCCTGAAGAAAGAACAAACCAAGAGAGAGCCTCTCAGTCTCAGCTAGGGTTAAGATTTGGGGTCGCGTCGTTTGTCGTCTTCTCAGTGATGGAAGTTCACGACCCTAGGGTTTTAAGTTATTATTCCCAAATCCGTCTCAAGGAGACCATCCGTAGCGAGGTTTCCAGAGATGATGGATTGAAGTCTTTGTTGTCACTGCTAAATGGAAGTCCTGAAGCCCAACTGTCTTCTTCTAAACCTATTGTTTACTGCTTCCCAGACAGGCAAAGTTCATGTGTCATTAAACAATCCCACAAGCCGATTCAGGAGTATTCCAGCAGGATCAAGGCCATGTCATCAAGGGATATTGGTACCTCAACTGCTTGGCTGGAAAGTCTTAAACAAATTGCTTCACAAGATAAATGCAGCGGCAAGGTTGCATCGGAATTGGATTCTATGTTCTCGAGCCTTAAAGACATAGAAGGTGAGGAGCAGGTTGTCAGAGACGGTAAGGGGGCGGCATTCTTGGCACATAAAAGCTTCTCACGTATTTGCTGGGCTTCACATAAGGAGAAGGTGTTCTCAAAAAACCCTGATGCATTGCATCGGGTGTAGTGGGAGGTTTTGAAGGTTCTCATGATGCTTGCATTGAGTGTTTATGACATGGAAAATTTTACCCAAAATGTGCACCGGGAAGAGTTGAATGCTGAGCGTATGAAGTTTACCAAGGCGTTATTCTGCTCTTACAAGACTGCGAATGAAGCTATAATGGCCATTGCCGGAGGGGAGATGGTGGTAGATTTCCCCCTTCTTTACGAATGTGATGTTAATAACATCTTAGAGCAATAGAGAAAACAGTTCGATTCTCATCAGAATATCCCCAAGATTACGATGGTTGAGCGCAGTTGGATGTTTGAGGACTCACGCGTATAACAGAATGCGCCATTACGCTCATGAAGCATTATCCACCACTGAAGAGAGACTGTGCAATGCACCTAATCATGGAATTGGCCGGGGACAAGTGTTGTTGCCTTAGGGACACTCTCTTTCTTGAATGCAGGGGACTCTGTTGGGATTCTACCCTGTGTGGGCCATTGGGCTTAGGCCCAGTTGGGAGGGGTTAGGGTTTATTTGATGTATCTTTATAAGCTCATTATAGCCTTGTATTATGTGTGTGACAAAAAGAGAGAGAAAAAGGCAGAGAGTTTGAGAGAGATACACGAGTGACTGGTGAGTTTCATTATTGTGAGATTGTGAGTGTGAGTGTGTAAACACAACAGACACGGATTATTCTCCGGATCATAGTGAAACCCCCCTCCTCGTGGAAGTAGGTCCGATTTGGCCGAACCACGTATATCTGTGTGTTGCTTTCTCTTGATTTTACTGTTTCTGTGCGAGAGGTGCGCGTTTGGGCACAAAAAACTGGTATCAGAGCTTTGGTTAAAGCATCGGAGAGCGCAGAGCAGTCAGATAATCACTCGGAGGCCTTTGGAGCACTGTTTGGAGTTCTGGTCGAATAAAATAATTGACGAAAATTATTTTTGATCAGTGGATAACGTGTAGCTCTCAGAGACGATCGCAACGGTGTAAAGGCGGTCAGATTTGGTCACCAGAGGACGGAGCACGAACAGTTTGAACAAAGGCGGACGGAGGCGAGTGGTGGTGTGTGTTGGGAACGGATAAAAAGTGATCGGAATTGAAGTTTGAGAACACGGTTGTGTGGGGTTTTTCAAGACGATCATGGTGGTACCAAAATTGTCACCGGAAAGTGCTCCACGCGCGGCTTGAAATTCGGCGAGTGAGATCTACTCGCGCGGTGAGACACACGCGCGGCGGCGGGCCAGATACGCTAGGGCTGACGTCATCAACATAAGGGAGGGCTGACGTCATCAGGATTTAGAAGGTTCGTGCAAGAGTTCAAAGGGGTCATAAAGGTCAAGGTTCCGGGTCAAGAAGGTCAAAGAAGTCAAAGGGGTCAGAGGTCAGTCAAAAGGTTCAATCAAGAGGTCAAATGGTTCAAACCGGTCTAGACCGGAGGTTCAGAGGATTGATCAGACCGGGTTCGGCCAGACTAGACCGGATAACGATCCGAAAATAGACCAGGAGGAGTTTTCTGACCGGTTCAGTGTGTTTTGGACCGGTTCGACCCGATTCCTGACTTTTCTAGACGTCCCGGATCCAATCCCGGGCTCGATTTGTGGAGATTTGGTACGGATATTGACGGTACGTTTTATTTTACTGCTTTAAATCGTTCCGAGGAGTATCAGATCAGTTGTGGGAGTTTCTAGGGGTGTGTTATTTCAGATTATCTTGTTTGCTGAGATGTCAGATATAAATATGAATGCTATGTTAGTATTGATGGCGACCAATTATGCGATTTGGAAGCCTAGAATGGAGGATATGCTCATTTTGAAAGAGCTTTATGAGACCTTGGAATACATAGGAGTCAAACCGACGGAGGTGAAAACCGAAGATTGGAAAACTTTGAATAGGAAAGCAGTTGCTTTGATCCGCCAGTGTGTTAGACAGGAGGTTATTCATCATGTAGCCCAGGAGACAGATGCTTATGATTTGTGGACGAAATTGGAGGGGATGTATCAGTCGAAAACATCCTGGAATAAAGCGCTACTGATGAGGAGGCTTGTGAATTTGAAGCTCCGGGTTGGGGATTCGGTTGCTAGACATTCCAGTGAGTTCCAGAATTTGGTTAATCAGCTATCCAATGTTGGGTTGAAGTTCGATGATGAGTTGCAGGCTTTGTTGTTGCTCAGTTCTCTACCGGATAATTGGGAGACACTGGTGGTTTCCCTAAGTAACTCTGCGCCGTAAGGGAAGTTGACGATGGCTATGGTTAAGGATGCTGTTTTCAACGAGGAGGCGAAGAGGAAGGAGATGGGGACTGAACAGGCTGACGATACACGAGCACTAATTTCGGACGGTAACAGGGGCAGGAACCAAGGAAAGGGAAACGGAAGGAAGGGAGTCAAAAATCGTTCCAAGTCGAGGGGGCATAGTTTCACTTGCTATCATTGCCAGGAAGAGGGGCATATAAAGAGGAACTGTCCAAGGTTTAAGGCGGGAAAAGAGAGAATTCCACCAAAGGATGAGGTAGCATTAGCTTTTCAGGATTCCGACAATGATTTGGCGTTGGCAGTGTTAGACGCTACGGATACAGGGATATTAGATTAGGTACTGGATTCGGGGTGCTCATATCATATCTGTAGGGATAGATCACAGTTTTGGGAGTACGAGGCATGCGATGGAGGTCTTGTCCGGGATGGCTAAAGTTCTGCGAATAGGGTTGTTGGCAAGGGGACAGTGAAGTTTCAAAGTGCCGAAAGTGGGGAAGATCGTGGAAGGTAGCGGGAGGAGGCACGCGCTGTGGGTAAAGAAGAACTTGATATCTCTCGGGATGCTTGATGAGAGAGGATGTAATTTTTCTGCTGAGTGTGGAGTACTTCGGGTTTCTGTTGGAAAGCGGGATATACATCGGGTAAGAAATCGGTGTCGCATGCATGTGCTTGCGGGATTTGTCGTGACAGAGGGGAGCCGTTGTAGACATGGAGCAAGCGGTATAGGGAGATTATTTGGGCAGGAGAAGCGCCATTTGCTGACACGTACACGGAGAGAGCATGGTTGCTCAAGAGTTGTGCGAGATTCAGGCCTAAAGGAGAAGCAATGGGTGCAGGTTGTCGATGAGAAAGCTCAGAGGAAAGAAACGGATATTTTGGGGGCCCCGACGAAGCAAAAAGGAGTTTCTTTCGCTCTTGACATGATTGATGATAGTGGTCTCTTTGGATTTGTCGACACGGAGGGAGGGACACTATCACCAAGGATGCTGAGCCAGTGAGTCTCGGCCGCACCCCATTTGAGGGGGTGCGAGCGCTTCTGTTTGGTGAGCGCATAGATGGGCGCTTCTATTGGTGAGCGCATACACTTCGGGTTTGACGTGTGCGAGTGGAGGCATTCTTTTTGATGGGATGCGGTACTCGGGATTTTCTGATTGGCTACGGAGTCTGGTTTTGCAAGGATACACTCTTTCGGGATTTGTGTACTCTGTTTGGTGGTGCATGGATGCTCGACTGGTTAGTGACACAGGCGCTTGCCATAGTTAGCTGATTGGAGAAGGCGACATGGGGGTGTTGCAGACGACTTTACTCACTCGGTGTGGAGGGGGTGATTGTTGGGATTCCACCCCGTGTGGGCCATTGGGCTTAGGCCCAGTTGGGAGGGGTTAGGGTTTATTTGATGTATCTTTATAAGCTCATTATAGCCTTGTATTATGTGTGTGACAAAAAGAGAGAAAAAGGCAGAGAGTTTGAGAGAGAAACACGAGTGACTGGTGAGTTTCATTATTGTGAGATTGTGAATGTGAGTGTGTAAATACAACAGACACGGATTATTCTCCGGATCATAGTGAAACCCCCTTCCCCGTGGAAGTAGGTCCGATTTGGCCGAACCACGTATATCTGTGTGTTGCTTTCTCTTGATTTTACTGTTCTTGTACGAGAGGTGCGCGTTTGGGCACAACAGACTCTTCAATTTCGAGCACCTAAGTCGTCTCACACCTGGCGTTCCATTTGTTGAACTTGAGAACCTTGTTTGTGAAATATTCAAAGCCATGTCTGAGTTATTAGAGTGGAAAGTGCTCGAGTTACGTATGTCCATGGAATCAGCTACATTTCCCTTGCTGTCGGGCGTCTTTGGAACTTTCACAGAAGAGGTAATCGAGGTTGTTGAACATGCTGACTGCGAAAGAAGGTTAGAAAGGCATCTTTTTGTAGGCACGCATCATCTTTTGCTGGGCCTGCTGCGCACCAGGATTTGGGACAATGTGCTGGTGTTTGTGCAGCTTGGTCATGGCACTAAGGAACCTTCAAATCATTCGGCATGTTACATCTATGCAGTAGCGCGAAATGCGGCTTACCTCTCCGGTGAAGAGAAAATAAATCTTGAGCACCAGTTTTCCGCAATTATGCTCATAAACCTTTTCACGGATGAACTGGCGAACGATATATATGAAATACTATTGGACAAAATACTTTCGCTGCAATCAAAGGTCCTCATACTTAGCAAGATGTGCATGAATATAGAGTATGGAGTTGATATTGTATTCCCTGATGAAGAGGGTGTCCCAAGCAACAGCTTAATCTACGGAGAAAAAGCATGGAATGCTGAGTTGAGTAGCGACATGGTTGATAAATTTTTCGAAGGTGTAAACGAGTGTATTAGAAGAGAGAAGGGATTCCCCAGGTGTGTCATACTTGCACAAGGAAGGGCTGTAGAGGGCAGTGTTTGGGATTTTGTAAGATCGGTTTCTCGCTCGTGGGAGTCAGCTTGCAATCTTCTTCCTGTCCTGCGAGAGAATGGTGGAGAACCAAGAGAAGAATGCTGTTTGTATACGTGATACGTCAAGCATGGGAGGGATTAATTAGAAGTTACAAAAATGATTGTGACATAACTTTTGTGCCACAACCAACCACAACCCCACTCACATGGGGTGTGGCTCTCACATGGACACCACATGCGGACCTCACACCGCATGTGAGTGGGGTTATAGTTGGTTGTGACACAAAGTTTGTGTATGAATTATTATTCACGAGTTTGGTGGAAAAAGAAAGTAGGAATAGACAGTGATAATTTTTGCTCCTATTTTATTTATTTATTTTATGTAGGCTGAATTGGTGGCACAATAAAATCAATTATTGATATCGTTATTCAGAGATGTTTGAGTTTTCGGGTAGTTGCACAGTTGTTACGGCTTGAGAATAATGATTATGACAGTAGCATGTTTGTTTTGCATATTTTGGGATTTTTTTTTGGGTAAATATATTTTGGGAGTTTCTAATCCAACTAAATTAACAATCCGACTCATTTTCACTACGTCAAACACAATATTAGGGTGCATTTAGAATTTGGGAAAAGAAGAGCAAATTTTTAAAATTATTCCTGTTGTTTAGTTTATAGAGATAGAGAATGGAAAGTCAAAAAAAAAAGAAGAGAGTCTAATTTTGTGTCTTGTTTCATCTTCACTCTTCCTTTAATTTTTATCTTCATTATTTTTCCTTCAGTTCCGAACAGAGTGTTAGGATCAAACCAAATTAATTAATAATTTTTTTTTTCCCGTTTTATCTTAAGAAATCCCTATCCTAGTATACTATAACCTATGGGGGAATGGGGAAGGCTGGCAGGGTTTGAATCTGCCACCTCATGAACTGAGTATAGGCAATCCAATTCCCCTGTTTGTAACAATTGGTATGGCCTCCAGCTTTTGCTTGCTTGTGGTGATGGGTGGAAAACTAACAACTGTCCTAATTTTTGTTTTATTGTTCTTCTCCGGATAATTCTAAGGGTACTGAAGGTGTACGTACAAAAAATGTACAAAATGCTTCAGTGACTCATTTTTGGATCTCACACGAATGATCCGAGCCATTCATTCATCTTAAAATGATTTTCTGAAGGGCCTCGACAGAAATCAGCCCAATTGGATATGTGTAAGTGCTTGATCCAAAACTCTTTTGTTTCGTTCTATTTTTTTTTGTATGAGACGGAGGAGTTTTGGATCAAGCACTTACGCACTTCCAATTGAGATGATTTCTTTAATCCCTCAAAAAATTATTTTAAGATGAATGAACAGCTCAAATTATTCATGTGAGACCCAAAAGTGGATCCTTGAAGCGTTCTGTATGTACCCCTTCTGTACATGTAGCAATGTCCTCTTTTTCTCCCAGTAAGAAAATCAATTTTCCTCCATAACTCTTTAGGAGTTAAGTTCCCAAGGAAAACCACGGGATCTATTACTGATAATTCTCAATGAGAAACACTTTCTTGCTACATAAATCTTCTCAAAAAGAACAAATTTAAATTTTCCTTCAATTTTTTAGTGTAATAAACAAAAATAAATTTCATTTTCATTTACTTCACTTTAATAAATTTCTCAAATTCTCAAGCAATATAGTATTTTCTTAGCAATGCGTTTGGCTGTTCTATTCTGCGAAGGTACTTAAATGCAATAATTGAAAAACTTGGGGTTGATCTGCTAGCACACCTTCCAAGCAAGGGCTTTATCAATAATATTTTGTTAAATTTTAACACGTTTAAATGGTACTAATTGCCAATAGCGCTTTCTGAAACCTTTGTGGGCGCAAAGCTTTTAAAAACCGTTATAGGGACTGCAAATTGGTCGATTGTGAACTCATTCTAGGTTATTTCTATGGTTGGAATTGTTCAACATGTAGATCTTGTAAAAACGATAAGTTTTGTAAAAGTTCATATTAGCTGAATACTTTTTGATGCATAATCGAAGATGATCGAAGTGAATTTGTTTATGTGAAAACAAGTTTAGCCACATTGAATCATTACCCTTTACGAAAGAACAAAAAAAGAAAGAAAGAAAGCTTGCATCATACGGATGGGCATGGAAAGGGCATGGGGTGAACACTATTACCTTTATCTCCGAACCCATATCAATCATCATTCCTTCCCCAATCCCCGAACCCATAGCTATTAGATGCAGTGGTTTTCAACCAAACATAAATCATAAAGGTATTTTAAACATCAAATATGTTGGAAATACTCTTAAAATAAATTAATGGAACCGTTTACCTCAGAATTTGTAACTAGTGAACAGAAATACCAGAGAAAATTGGCTGATATTTTGGGTTGAGTCGCGGACTAGGTCACTCTCTTTAAGACGTTTCGGCTCCGCCTCTCTCAAGCAGTTAGCCATTTAGCCACGCGGCCCCCGGGATAAAAGCAGTGAATCTGGTCTACCTGCCTCGATCCTTTTCGCGCAGACGGGAAAAAGACAAAAAAAAATACAAGACACAATCGACCTTTCTTGCTCTATGAATGCTGTAGTGAGAATGTTTTTCGGTGTAAATAAAATGGCTGGAGACCAGATAGGCGTGAAAAAACAATTTTTTCGGAAGGAAAATCAATCACAGAAATTTGATTGAATCAATTTACCAAAACTGTTTTAACACATGTTTTGTAATTGTAACGGTACAGTGCACACGTTTGATTGGTCAGAAAGAAAAAATCTTTTTGTAAATAAATTTGGCAAAAACGTGGGCTAATCTCATGATAAAAGGCTAAGCTCCAAATTCGGGATTTGCACCCCCTCAAGGTAGGTCGCAGAACGCCAAGACCCTAGTGGTTTTAGGATCAATTTTCACAAATTGGGCTTGGCCCAACCAACATGCGCATTTGAGACCTCTCTGGGCCAAATTTCATCAATGATCCATGAAACTTCCACACTTATAAAGAACACAAATGTTCTCTAGTTAGCCAATGTGGGACAAGTGTTCTTTTGAAGAATTTCTTTTGAAAAATACACAATCTCAACAAAATACCAACATCTACATATTTCAGCATCGTGTCATTGATGTGACTGGCTTCGGCCTCCTCTGAGACATCTCCCGCAATCACAGCTTCACCATGAAAGAGAGATAGATTGAGACATGAATGAGAGAGAATACCAGACCTTGAGAGTTGAGAGGAGATATAGGGTGTGCGATGCTGAAGCTGAAGGAAATATTTATATGATGTTCAGATTCCAGAACCCTAACTTATATGTTATAATACCTGTGTGTATGTGTTAACGGGAATATGGGGAGGAGACATATTAGGTCAGGGTGAGTCGGCCGAGATGACCATCCTTAATCATATGGACGGCAACATGTAATTGGTCAATTGTGAACTCGCACTGTGTGATTTCTATGATCGAAACTGTGCAATTTATAAAGCTTCTCACAAAGTTAAACCTTGTTGAAGATCAAATTAATCGACTGATCGAAATTTCCATGGTGCCCCAATGTGGTATGTGCCCCACTTCTAAAATTGTGGCTTTGCGCTTTTCTCGTTTACGAATGCAGGTTTTACTTACCATAAACACGGACTTTACTTATTAGGGCAACTTCAATCCACCTCCATTCCTCCAAAATGGAGGGTGGATGTGACACATTGAGGGGAAATTTTGTAATTTATATCCACTTTTCTTTATTTTTATACTTTTTGGGAGAATATTGGAGGGACCCACTGTCCTTTTTAGAGATTTGATCCTCTAAAACTATTTTGATCCTCCAAATATGGAGGACCAAATCTCATTTTGTTCTCCTTTCCCTATTTTTGGAGGATATGCCCCTCCTAAAAAGTACGAAAATTAAAGAAAAGTGGGCATTAATTACAAAATTTCCTCTCAATGCTGTTACATCCACCTCCATTTTGGCGAATCGAAAGCTGGATCAAGTTTGCCTTTTATAATTTATTACCTATATGTGTGACAAGTGTGGTTTGTTTTTGTGGTAACTGTGATCTATTTTTATAAATTATAGAGCCAGTGTTCGTGACTGGTAAATAAAAGGGATTATTACCTCTAGGTCTAGAAAAAAGATGTCTAATTACCAATAAGGTAAGTCATTTTTTTTAAATTACCACTAAGGTAAGTCACTCTTTTTTTAAGTTTAGGTTTATGGTGCACTTTCCTATTATAGGATTTTAGTGATTTAGGCACTTTCATAAAGTACCCTAGGATTTAAAAATCTCTAATATTTTAGGCTGACTTTCATAAGGGTATTCTAGTAAGGAGGACCCTCGCCATTGCCATAACCTGTAGAGTTTTAGGTTTAAGGTGCACTTTCCTATTAAAAGGTTTTAGTGGATTAGGAATTTTCATAGAGTACCCTAGGATTTTAGGCACTTTCATGGGGTACCCTAGTTAAGTAGGATCTTTCTACAGGATTTTTAAGCACTTTCATAGGGGAATTCACTGCTAGTGGGTGGGGTCTTAGTACAATTAAATAGAACCTTAGAATTTTAAAGCTGACTTTCATACAAGGCCCAAGATTTTATAAAGACTTTTCATAAAGGCATCCAGTCGTAGGGTACCCTAGAGTTTACGTTTATGGTGCACTTACCTATTATAACGTTTAGTGGTTTAGGCACTTTCATAGGGTACCCGAGAATTTTATTCACTTTCATAGGGTAACCTATGATTTAGGCATTTTTATACGGGTTGGGGAGTTGATGAGAATTTTTCAGAGTTGGGCTTGACCTGATGGTAATTATGGAATCTAAGAGTGACCTGATGGTAAATGTACCATAATAAAATTGGGACACCGATGGCCAATACCGTTTTGAGCCGCCACATCGGCGTGAATTCGGTTGTATGAAAAAAGGTTTGGTCATACTGGATCATACCCATTGTATCAAAGAAAGAAACCTATCACCGATCCCAAAATACTCCATTTTTTTGATCCAATCACCGATCTCAGAGTCTTTCTCAATCCCCTTTTCCCTAATCTCATTTCTCGCTTTCGATCACCAGAAAGGTAATCTCTCTCTCTCTCTCTCTCTCTCTCCGTATATATGTATTGGTACGAGTACTCACATATGGTAGATAGTTTTATAGATTTCGTGTATGAGCATTAAGCGCCCACACAATCTAGGCTAGAGAGTGAAAATGGGCGAGATCGCAAAATTTGGATCCAGTCCATCGATACATGTGTTTGAAATCTGTGATTTGTTTTGCTTACAGGATCCAAACAAGTGTTGTTTGTCATTTTCCTCTCTCTCTCTCTCTCTCTCTCTCTCTCTCTCTCGCTCGCACGCATTTATATACAGCTGTATTGATATTGAGAAAGCGAGGAACGAGTGGTCACATAGCGGAGTGGATATCGCGTTAGATTCCGAATCTAAAGGTCGTGGGTTCAAATCCCACTGTGATCATAGATCCATTTTTTGCATTTATTCAATTGCTATTTGTGCTGTTTTCTACTCTTCAGTTTGTGGCTTCAGAATTCATGGAATAGAATTGAACCAAGATTAAAAAAGTTTGTGATTTCAGAGTTCCGCTTTGTCTTTGCTTGATATGTTCATAAATTATACTGAGATTGATAATTCTACGAACCCAATTTAGTTACCAAATTTTGACCCCTATGTGTTAGTCTGTTTAGGAAAGCAAATGAGAAGGGGAGGAGAAGAATTTTTCATGCCATGGTTAGTTAATACGGTTCACTGAATTGTTTGGGAAAATACTGAATGTTGAGTGGGACTTCAAGTTTATTCACTTGTAAATCTTGTTGCTTTGGCATCCTACTATGTAAATATTGGTCTTGAATCCATGGAGAAAGTTGCTTTGGATCAGTTATTAGGCTTGGGTAATGCAGTTGTTGGGTTAACTACTGGTATATCGGGCTTCTTGTAAAGTGGGAAACTTTCGTAGCCAGTTCACTCAGATACTGGCTACGGTTGCAACAGTTAGAGCATCTCCAACTGCCTCGACA
Source organism: Vaccinium macrocarpon (assembly GCA_022606695.1). Taxonomy (NCBI): domain Eukaryota; kingdom Viridiplantae; phylum Streptophyta; class Magnoliopsida; order Ericales; family Ericaceae; genus Vaccinium; species Vaccinium macrocarpon. Next base: position 5,124,350 of record CM040177.1, on the reverse strand, counting down.
GTTTAACTTTTCCGGTGTTTTGCAGAGCCAAACCCTAAAAACCTCCACCCAACAGCCTCGCCTTTTGCCTCGGCAAAACCTCCTCTGCTACATTAACTTGCCAAAACAACCCCCCCGTTTCTTCAGTGAGATTCCGATTTTGACTTCGACAGAGTTTCAGGCGTCGTCGTCACAGTTTCAGGCGAGGTTCCAGCTGTGATTCAACTCCATTTCGTTTCATTCAAGCAATGGCGAAGGAGTTTCAGTGATGGCAATGGTGACTTCGAGGTTCCGCTATTGTGTATTGATATGTATATGTGACATGTAGTTTTTGTGATTTTGTTGAGGCTGTTGGGTGGAGCATTAATTTAGTGGCTAGCCAAAGTAGAAATTTGCAATTTCCTTTTTTCCTTGGCAAAATGTCTAGAAACTGCTAGAGATGCTCTTAGGGGTTGGCTTTTGATTGCTTTTGGTTGGTGGTGTCGGAGATTCAGAGAAGGTCGTGAAGGACAATATTAGCACCTAATTTGTGTTGAAACGTGGTTGTCAGGACTAGTGGATTATAAACTCATCTGCACTTTTGGAGTGACTATTTATCCTATGCAAATAAAGATATGTATTAGAGAAGATGAGGAAACAAATTGTTCGGTCATTCTCTTTGTTTCTTCTTTCCAGAACTAGTAAACAAGAGAGGCTGGTATCTGGGGTGTGAACAGGAAGAAAGGCGAGGTCATTTGAATGTTCTTTTCCTCTGTTTTTTTTTTTTTTGTTTATTATTATTATTTTTTAACTTGGAAATTGGTTTTATGAGTAGATATATAAGCTGTCCAGCTTTGTCTATATTGATCCATCAAGTACAAATTCTAGAGCTTTGAGCAGTAGAGCATACGGTGCTTCTAAAAATCGTTGATTCTAGAAATCATCGAGGGTTTCTTGAGGTTGGGAATACTTAGAAGGTGAAGGTAGAGTCCCATCTCCACGTAGATCTTTTGAGTGAATCCACGAGGAAAAATTGTAGATATCACACTATGGAGGAGAGCAACTATGCCTTGTCTGCTTGAATGAGTTCAAGAGATTGTAACTTACTGAAAGAAAAAAAGGTGGGTGATCTGGGATAGATTTACGGAGGGAGGATTCTTGCACAAGGTTGGTGGTGATTCAACCAGCATGGGTTGGTAAATTTAAATGCGTAAAGGACTATGAATTGAAATAGCTCATAGTTAGATGCTAAATCTGCCTTCTGTCAAGGACGATGAGTTGAACCAAATCCACGATGACAGGACAGGTCATCTAATCATATGTATGCATTGTTGTTTCATCGGGGAATACAATTGAGCTCTTTATGTATTTTTCAGTGTTCTAAAGAAAGTCTAGGAGACTGAGTACTCACTGCCTAGACACTAGAAGGTCCCTCGCCGACTAGGCGCGGAGTACTCAGTCCTAGAAGTTAGAAGGTGCCCAATTGCTCTGGGAGCACCTAGCCAGTTTTAGGACCTTGATATTTTTAGGTGTTAGTTATTATTCCTGCGGAATAGCATTTTGGAAGTTCCTTTTCTATCTCCACATCAATATGATGTGACCTAAGCTACTTTGAATCCATAAACTATTCTATTGGTTGTCGATGGATTTAGTTGGGACCATGGTGCTTAATATGGAGATTGTGTTGTGCTTTTGCAGATGATTGATGATCAAGACTTGGGATTCTTTGCCAACTTTCTAGGCATTTTCATATTTCTATTGGTGATTGCTTACCATTATGCCATGGCTGACCCGAAGTATGAAGGGAGCTAACAATGATGCAGGCAGATGCGATAATTACAGCATGTTTTTTTTTTCCTATTATTCCTTTCATCCTGCGGACATAATTGTAATGGGAGATTGATACCATGATGATCTCTGATCGGAGTTTCATATTCGCTGGCTTCAGGGCCTCTCTCTCTTTTTAGCCGCAGAGGTTCTCTCTCTTTTTAGCCGTCGGTCTCTATAGATCCGCTATTTGTGCTTTGAATACGATGTTTTGATGTGAAAACCTTGGGCCAAGAATTACCGAGATTAAAGCTGTGTCCAAGTGTACTCCTATATTTTGTAATACACTTTATGCTGTTGAAATGATGAGAATTTTCTCAAATGCTTGTGTTTGATTCCATGAACTGTGAATCTGATTACCATGGATATGAGAGGGTGCTTCATTTCTTGAGAATTGACATTTTAAATGCTGGAATCGTGGAATTAGAAATAGAATTTCATATCCCAGCCGTCCGATTCCATACAACCCAATTCTGCCGAATCACTAAGAATGAAGACAATCAAATAGTATCCCACATATAAGATACTTATTTGGTGGATACTTTGAACAAATCTAGAGTCCTAGATCATTAAAAATACTTTTGTACAGCTCGGATCTTGCACTTTAGGGTTCCCGGATTCTCAAGACAAAGGGGGCCTCCACACATACCTAAATCCTTAAAAGTGAGATTTGTCTTGCTCTCTTGACATGATAAATCAATTAAGCAATTATAACTTCATGGATTCATATCTGTAACTGCTGCAAAGTCATAGTTTTGGGGAGCCTATGGTGCTCTATAAGGTTGTAGTACCCCGATCTGACCGTTCATCCCGCAATTGATAGTTTAGATTCATAGATTTATTTTTATCACTAAAAATATATTATTACCGCTAAGAGTTAACAAATATATCTCAACCATCGATTTAAGGATGGATGGTCGGATCAGAGAGACTACAAAACAGATATATCTCAACTGTCGATTGAAGAATGAATGGTCGAATCAGAGAGACTACAACCCTATAGTGTCTTGGGGCACTACTATAAACATTATTGAATATGTATGCCAAAAGTTACATCAGAATAACCAAGTACACAATTTCTAATCAAAAGGTGGTATAAATGAGTCAGAAACACAAAATTTAGATTGGCTATTGAAGAATGAGTAACGAATAATGAACAGCTCTCTTACATGCACAATAATTAGAACCACACAATAACAGGCCCGAAATCATTGAACATTGGCTAGCTAAGATGGGGACATAAGGCACCCGAGCCGATCGAATAGATTTCAGTATGGTGCAGTAAAGGGAACGCTCTCGAACACCCTAAGATATTCTCTCTCTCATGCTCACATGCACTCTAGATATGAAAGCGAGAGCCGTTGATTATGAAACAAACGACCCGAAATCCAGAAAGAAGCGATGACAGCCCCAAAAATAGAAACCCGGCAAAACCCAAGGCAATGGATATGTCAGTCTGGACACAAAACGCGTTGTTTGATGTGCACCTGTCTGTCCCCTTCATCGTCCGAGCAAGCTCTGTTCCTGCGGAGTCCGCCGATAGCAGTAGATATGCAAAAACCTAAGATTGAAAGAGAGAATAAATCAAGCTCAGATATTCTTTCACAAATTCCAACCTGAGAGAGAGTGAGAGTAGGATTCGAAATTTTGAAGTGAGGTGGAGACTATGGTGAGCAGAAAATTATGCTATGTGCATCTCCTCATTCAGAGCAATAACACTATCAGTCTTCGTAGGTTACGCGAGATTTCATTTCAATCAACGTAATTTTAATTTCAACCAATTAGAACTGAAAATATCTGTGACTATCAGTCTTCATAGGTTACACAAAATTTCATTTTAATCTACGTAATTATAATGTCAACAATTATCCATGACTTGTCCATTCGCCAATTTCTCCTTAATATTTAGGCAGATGCTGATGGGTGACCCAGGCCCCAGAGGCACTTGTTATGGTGCAATAGATGATGCATTTCATGCCACAAAATAAAAAATTCATCATTGATATTGATTTCTCGTGACCATTAATTGAGTGGTAATTTTTTTATTTATTTTGAGTGGTAATTTCAACATCTTGCATTTATTCAAATAGAACTCCCACCAACTTTATCTATGCTTGTGGTCCTTAATTTCTAGTGATAATCAAGTGAATGTTATGATATTTTTAGGAACCAGTTCAAAAGAGAAGAATTTCATTTCGTACGGTTTATGTAGAAAGGGAGAATCTGAATACCGCATTAGATATAAACAAAAGTAGAACAATGCTAAGAGCACAACGTCGGAACAATTGTATTCAGAACTGTTCGATACACGCGAGTCCACATATATGACACGGCTTCTAAAATTGTGTTCTTAGACTTTTCGGAAAAAGTACAATGCATTAGTTGCTTCTAAACAAGTGTCCTTGAGAATTTTTTAATAACTCAAGTGTCCGGGCTTGTTAGCAACTAAACATCTTTTTAATCGAGAAAACAAATACTCCACTAGTGTTTAGTACTACTTGGAAAGGAATACTAGTGACATGTGACAAGTTTTGAGGGTGTTTTAGAACTTTCACAATGAACACCAAGACCTTGGGATAGCAAAATTGCAAGCTTGCAAATGTCTCACCCTCACTCGTGCCCCCTTCCAAGGGACTTGGGCCCAGTTCTTCGCTAAGGACGCTTCTCCAGACTAAAATTGAAACAACGAGATTGCCCAATTTAAAGGAAAATGAGTAACTAGGGTGCAAAGATGTTTTGTGTGTTATCGGAGGGGGAGAGAAGGAACCTGATCATGGCCAAAATCGAACCAGACCTGAATGATCTCAGGGAGCAAAGTGACACCACTGGAAATCTCCCAAACTGAAGCTCCCATTTCGAACAATGAATACACTGCCACTATAGCATTCGCAGCAAGAACAAATCTGCAAAAAATGAAATCAAATTTCACCAATTTCCAAACGCAAAATTCTATCTTCCTGGTTGGTTACATTTTGCTTCAAAATTAGAAGCCCAATTAGGCCAATTACTCCATGCAAGTTGCTAATTTGTATCCGAAATTAAATTCAACGTCACTGTTTGTTTACACCAGGGTTTTCTTGGCAACAGAAACGCAAAATCCTATCTTTCTGGTTGGTTACCGAGAAAAGGCAGGAAAATAGAAATATTCGTAATTTTATCCTAACGGGAGAGTAATTTTGTTCACACTCGTGAAGCGAATGGGGAGAAGGTATGCTTCATTTGGCGTCTGCTTCCATGATCAGACTGATCATCTTACAGACCATGCAAAACTTCAACTTAATCGGTTATCGGTATATTAAAAATTTATTATTATTTTTTGCTTCAAAGTTCTTGACTCATTATTGGATTTTTATGGTTTGTCTGGAACGTGTGGAAGGGAAAGAAAACAATATAAGGAAAACTACGAAGAAAGTGGGTTTCTTTCTCTTGTTTGGTTCTAGAAAGAAAATGATAGCAAACTAGGAAGAAAGAGTTTTCCTTTTAGGATTCCATTACAACCAAGAGGGAAAATTTCTTGATTGGCCGATATCTGATTGATTGAGCTGAATTTATTCCGGCAGCGTGAGAGAATCAGGACGAAATGATCAATTTTGATCATCGAAACTCGGCCCATTCGCGAGGGGTGAACAAAATTGCACTCTAACGGCCTCGGTCTTTCCGTTCAAAACAGAAGCCAATTGGGGCAAACTGACACATACAAGACGCCAATTGAAACTGATTTCCCCCCTACATTTTTCTGAGCAACCAAACACGGTTGGACTAAGCTAATGGAGCGCTAAAATTTAACGTTACCTGAAGGCGTCGAAGTCGTACCAACGAGGGGAATCAGGGCCTCTAGGGTTAACTAGCATGAAAACGAAAGCAGCAGCGGCCGAGCAGAACGCAGCGAATCGGAAGACGAGAATCAGGGTGTTGAAGCGGCGCAGCTTCTGTACGGAGACGGTGGAGTGGAAGTGGTGGGGGTGATGAGGAGGAGTGTGGGCCTGGATACGCGGGCGAGGGGAGGGAGTCTCGCCGCCGCCGCCGTTCCTGAGCGCCGCTTGAGGAGACTGCCGCATCTCCGCTGGTGTGGGGGGTTTTTTCAGAGCAAGAGGAAAGGGGCAGGAGAGAGAGAGGTCATGGGGGTGAAAAAGTGTAAAGATTGGAACTTTAATGTTGGGTTTTCGTGGAAAATTCGATTTGAGTTAAGAGAGAGAGAGAGAGAGAGAGAGTGGAGTCACGAGAGATGTGGCATGAGTTCCATGATACAGACAGCGTGAGATTTGGTTTTTTTGCGTAAAGAAAATGTATTTAGAGAGAGAGAGAGAGATGAGATGAGATGGAAGCAGGGGAAAAAGGCCGAAAGCAGAAAGCAAAAGAGTTTCGAGAGAGAAAAGAGACTAAAGAGAAAGTGGGAGTGGGAGTAGATAGCAGCCAGACAGGACAGGATGCAGGGGAGGATTGCGGTCGTCTTCTGGTAGGAGAAAAACTTTGAGAGTCGGTTGGGTATAGTCGTGGTGTCCGACCGTGCATCTCGATCGTTTAAAATCAGATTTCGTTTCCTCTCCCCTTGTCACTCCTCTTTCTCTATTTGTAATTTGGGCCATCCAAAACTAGTGGCGGAGATATAAATCAAAGTTGGAGGGAACCAGATTATGAAAAAAAATATTGGTTTGATAATTTTTCAAGATTTAAGTCTAGTCGGTTGAGTTTTGATAGGACAGTTTTGATAAATTAAAAAATTAATCTCAAGTATTGTTGTTACCATTTGAATTGATGAATGCATTATCATCATCGCAAGGGATCATTTTCCATAATTTAGTGTCTTCAAAATGGAAATTGTTCTTACTATTTAATTATTTTCAAAATTTATAACTTTTTAAATAATATTTGTGAATATATATATATGTATAAAATATACTCAAAAATAATAAATTGAGAGGGGCTGGAGCTACTCCCAACCCCTACATACCTCATACTACCTCTCCCCTTGTCCAAAATACTTTTGCACGGTCGAGATGTGAGGCTCAATACCACGTGTCCATACCCGGCCGACAACCATTTTTTTTATCCTTGTGTTGTGAACTTGTGGTAAACGATGTTGCAGACAGCCAGATGTAAATGTTTCCGGAGTCGTTCCATAGTTTGTATGTAGTATATGGGCCTTTCTGTTTTTTTGTTTTGTTTTTGTGTGTGTGTGTGTGTCTTTTTAGTTATTTTCTTCTTCTTCTTTTTTCTCAATTGGAGTTATACTTGTAGATTAATAGTTTATATTGACGAGAGCAATTGAAAAAGTACAAAGAAAATAAATCAAGGTTGAAAAAAAGTTCATCAAATGTGAAAAAAGTTTAAAAGAAGACAAACAATATGTCAATATTTCAGTATTTTAGCCTCATTTTACATTGATTATTTAAAACTGTGGTCTATATTCTTTTATGCTTTTCTAATTTCCTCATCGAGACGAAATATTCTAGCCTCCAATGAAAATTCCGGAAAACACCAAATATTAGAAGGCTTTGTTTCCACTTTAACAGTTGTCCTAGACAGTTCAAATTTTTCGCAGTGCAAAAGCATTCTAATGGTGAGACGTTTCCGTGAAAATCAAATATGTGTGAAAATCAAATTTGTGAGATAACTCGAGCAACTTTCTCCGATAGTTGGAGATGATCCATTTCCTTACTAAGAACATATGAGTTGGTACAGTACTGAAAATTACTGTAAATTATTAGTAAGTAAATGAGTCACATCAATAGTTGTTAGTGTAGCATTATTATTTATTTATTGTTTGGTGAGATGGGGAAAAAAAATCTTGTTCCCCCAAATGACGACAAAAACTTTCATTGTGAACTAACATTATTATTTTTTGTTATTTCATGCCAAAATAGACGGCACAAACTAAAAGAAACCAAACAGAAACATTCAATGTTGAACTGACCGTTAAAAGCAGTAGGGTGATTTATTTATTTTTTGTTCATACAATATAAATCAGCAGGGTTACTGACCTTGAACTTTACACAAGTCGGTAACTCTTTTAGTAGTGGTATTTTCCGCTTCCGAAATACATTTTCACGCTTGCGCTTTCGCCCACGCCCACGCTCCACATTACGTGTGATTTAGATTTATATTAGTAAGATAGTACTATTCAAGTTAAACATTAGAAAATTAATAACTTGCGATTCCGGAAAAAACTGCATTAATCTACCTATATTAGTTCTTCAACAAAAATCCTAACCCCCAATTTTTGTCTTTCAAGATTTTACATTTGATAATCCCATGAGAAATTTGATTTTTAATAAAAACATTTCATCAAGGAAAAGGAGAGTCCAACCTTCACCGAAAGTTAAAAGATACACCTAAAGGCAAAGCCCAAACACCTATGGGCCTAAAATGCTCAGATAAAATTATGAAAATAGAACACCCAAAGGCCTAAAAAACCCAGATTAGATAATAAAAGCTCATAAAAAATTACTAAAACAAGTGTGCTCGTCCATTTACTCAAGGACACATGAACATATGATCTTGTGAGAGGTTGGGGGATCAAATCTCACCAGAAGCAAAATGGTAACAAATTTCCAAGTGTGCTCGTCCATTTACTTAAGGACACCCCTTCCCCCATCTTACGAGTAGACTTAGATGATATAAATTGCAGTTTAATACAAAATTAAAACAAGGTCAAGGCTGCATTCAAGTTTCAATGATAACTTAATTTGCATCTTTGAAATAAATCTCTAATCATGCATACATTTGACATTTCTTTATTGTCAAAAGACTTTTAACTACAATATAGTTCGATAGAGATGACTAAAAACCTTCCGTTTTAGCACGTAGACCAATAATAGTATCATTATCAACGTAACATAATATTCCCTCTACACATACCATTTCTAAGCTATTACCATTTACCCATCAGTAAATTACTCATTCAATCAAGCAATGACGAGAAAAATAGTCAAGGCTAGAGATAAGACAAATACTTGTCTTCTTATAAGATTTTACAAAATGAGGACATCAAGAAAAATTGTTTAGTAAAGTGGTTTTAACATTTATAGGGGGATTTTTTTTTTATCAGCAATAAAATCATGTTATTAAGGAAAATGGGAGTCCAACCAAAGATTGAAAGTTGCACCAAAGGGTAAAGCCCAAACACCTATGGGCCTAAAGTACTCAGACAAAACAATAAAAATAGATCACCCAAAGGCCCAAAAAGCCCATATCAGACAATGAAAGCTCATAAAAAAATTAAAGCAAGCGTGTGGGTTGAGTTTCCTGTTGATAAAATGGGAATCCCATTTCATTTTCATTTGCTAAAATGGGTTGATTTTAGCAAATAGTTTCCTTGCTAAAATCAACCCATTGATTTTACGAGATTTCGATTTTATCAAATGAGAAACTTGGCCGACACATGAACACATGATCTTGTGATATTGGGGGATCAAATCTCACCAGAAGCAAAATAGTTACAAATTTCCAATTGTGCTCGTCCATTTACTTAAGGACTCCCCTTCTCCCATCTTGCTAGTAGACTAGATGATATAAATTGTACTAGTTTACTACGAAATTAAATCAAGGTCAAGGCTGCATTCAAGATTCAATGGAAACTTAATTTGCATGTTCGAAATAAATTTGTAATCATGCATACATTTAACATCTCTTTTATGGTCAGAATACTTTTAACTACAATATGGTCGATAGAGATCATGACTAAATAGTTTTACCCCCCGTTCTTGCATGCAGACCAATTAGACCCTATCTTGTGAAATGCGTGGCATCAAATAACATCTATCATAGTGCCAAGTCATGACTTTAAGCAAATCATACGAATATGAAGATTTTAAGTGACGCAACAGACACTAAGAAACCAAAGCCACAATGACACATTTTGTTTTCTTTGGTAATTTGTGTAAAGCTTTTTTCTCTTGTTTGATGTAGATTGTAGAAGATACATGGAAGAAGATAAGGTTAGGACATATTCCCACAACACAGCGAAAAGGCTACTATCATTATTATGAAGAGAACATGAATTTCTTCTCATAAGGACATAACTTGTTCATTTCATATATGTATGGAATAATTTTTGGTGCAAAAATCTCCAATCATGAGGGGCATCATATCTGAATATGGTTGATGAGTTAAGCAAATTCCCTATGCCCACTTAACTTTCAGTACCTTGTTCCATTGCCAGATGAGAAAGTGACCCAAAGTTTGTTCCCCCTCTTTAACTGGTTATTTTGGAATATGGAGAGTATTTATTTTATGATTTTGGAATAACGAGTGCCGACTGGTTGAACCAGGATTTCATATATGGGGTGGCCATAATAGCAACAACAAGATTTTTGAAATTTCAAAGTTTAACGAATGTGAAATTCGAAGTCCTTGTACATCCATAGAGTAGTAATAATACCAATTTAGAGACCATCATGTTTTTTTTTTAAATAATGCAGAGTGTCCTGGGTTAGTTTTGTGCGCATCTAGAATTAATCTCTACAGTCTCTTACTCTCTTACACAGCCGTTTCACGCACTTATACATGAGTGCGACGTGGCAAGTAAATTCAACTTGAAATCTTAGGAGACCAATATGTTACTTCTATTTCTGTCTACTTTTTCGCCCACTCTAGAAGTCTAAAAATTGGATTTGAGGTTCTAAATTTTCATCTTCTACGGAGGACTTCTCACTTATCAGAAGAGTGCATTTTAGTCTCACTTTGGGCAAAGTATTCGAACATGCATGATTGGTATGGATTTTTATTTTTTCTCATAGGCAGGCTTTGTTCCAGATGACTATATTTTGTAGCAAACTTTCTTCTAGTGTCTTTTTTGGTTTTTCGATTCATGTATTGTGTGAGAATGACCGGTCTCTTTTTAGTTTTTTTTTGTTAATATATTATGAGAGAATGATCATGTCTCATAGAACGTGAAAAGAAAATCTCAGTTTAATTTTTCTTGCCAATTATCTCAGCTTAGCTTAACTATGGGCTTACCTTAATTAGCACTTCCAATTTCAAGTACAACGTTACTGTCTCATTGGGCCCTTTTCGGCCTCACAAGTGAACAATAATTGCCAACCAACTCTTAGCTCAACGGCATGGCCAATGCTTCCTTTAATAGTGGTCAGGGTTCAAGCCTGATTATGGAGCGTGTGATGTTGTTAGATTAGGCTAGTTTAGATTTCTTGATTCTCTTTTTTTTTTTTTGAGAAATAGATAGAAGATAGAAGCTTCATTAAATAAACCACGATAATATGTTCCATAACAATCCATACAAAACAACAAAGCTAAGCAACATTAGATAATAGGCTAAACTAAACTTCCATCACGGGTGTTTGGGTGAGGAACGAAAGTAGCCAATGCATGCTTGGCAAGCAAGTGGGCTCACTGGACATGCTGGCTCGCAACCTTCGAAATCCTGCAAAAAAGCAAATTCGAAACTTCCACTTCCAGGTTGGACAACAAAAAAATTTATTGCTTATACACGAGAACAATAATCGTGCTTTTAGGCTCTTCAATGTGAATTGACCAGCACAAACTCTTAGATTATCACTCCACTGCACAAATATGTTAGTTCAACTAGATTATCACAAGGGCTATCGATGTTCCGTAAACTCAAATTCAGAACCTTCTAAGTACCACCTAATTATTGGTATACGACTACCTGGCTAGAAGCCCTAGTCACTATCCTACAATTTACCCATTTCACATTACCCATTCCCTATTAAGATGAGACATAATGACGTGTATAGCATATGTTCTCGGGAAATGCTAAGTAGCCATAAAATTAACAAAATGTTGTTTTGGGTACATTTTTTTGGGTATGTAGTGTAGTCTCCATCTCATTCTCAAATTCAGTAAATTTTTCAATGTATATTGTCGGTGTAATTGTCACATTGCTGCAAGTCTATGACCTCTCCTCTGTCAATGGAAAATGCATAAAAACACACACGGGCGCCTTTAGCTTTACAAAAAAGCCTTCGGAGTACAATAAACTATGTAAAATTTGCTGTTTTATAACTCTCAAATGATTCATCGACCATAAAATAAAAATAAAAAAAAAAAAAAAATAAAGGGTGATTCATCGACCATGCAATTAGTACTAAGTTAAAGCAAGAATGAGGTTAATACAATAACAAAGTTCCAACACAAAAACAGATGCACTTCCACATTAAATATTTGAAATTTGTATGTCCAAGACGAGCATAGAAAATGGAGTGCAAATGATAATTTTACGGAATTCTACATAGATGATACTGTAAATAGTCTGATCGACGGTCATCCCATTGCACGCTGTGAAACACGACTGTCTTTCGGCATAACAAAAGTCGGTGAAAGAAGGGCAGATGAAGTTTCACAACATCTCTTGTGACTTTCTAACGCATCGACTTACTTTCTTCTTGAACTCGTCCCTTCTATCTCTCCATTCTTTCTGCAATTCAGTATTGAGAAGGCATCAGAGATAAAAGGAACCCAAAAAAAAAAAAAAAATCAAAAAGTACGTACACAACTAATCGATGAACAGAAATGAACGTTCTGAATTTTGTGGTTCAAACCAAAGCAAGCATGTAAAGCAACGCAAAAGGGGATACGGAAACTATACAGATTATTATTTTTATATAAAAAGGCGGAATAAAATCAGCCAAACCAAACCAAATTAGGTCTTCCCATATCAATTTGGGTCGGGTAAACAACTCATGTATCCTTTCTTGTTAAGTCCACGAAAACAAAAGAAACCTTGCATAATATTTGTGTTTACTTCAAAAAGTCAGCACGCCGAGAGAAGAGAAAGGACGGAAAAGCGAGGTTCTTGAAACTTACTGCAGCTTCCACGTTCGCAGGAGACTCGTCATTTGGACTTGAAAGCATCGATATGATGCTCAAAACTATGCTCTCAACCTGCACGTCATATTTATACTCGATAAGCCCATATCAAACAGGATAGAGAGAGCAAAAACGCCAAAGGAAACTCCAGATGCATGAATTAAGAGTTATAGGCTTCCATCGCAAATCAGCATTTGCAATAAACAAGTCACTGGAAAGATACACAGCACACAGTTACATCTGAAACCTACGGAATCGTATAAGTGGTAGTCAAGTGGCGGATCTAGAAATTTAACTTAGGAGGGACACCTATATTAAAGCACAATATGCAAATTGCATTCATCAGAAAGTACAAAAGTTTAGCATTCATCAGTAGAACAGAAAATACACGACTGTATATTTTGCGGTTGACGACGATGGCCATGGATTGTCATACTTTTTATGTTTGCATAATGATGGACCATTTTGATGACTACTCAGCTTATCAAACACATATAATCAGCATTTGTAAAAAAAATAGTCACCGGAAATATATACAGCACACAGTTACATCTGAAACCTAGGAGTATAAGTGGTACCCGTGATGCAGGTGTTAATCAGCATTTGTAAAAAAAACAAGTCACCGGAAATATATACAGCACACAGTTACATCTGAAACCTAGGAGTATAAGTGGTACCCATGATGCAGGTGTTAATTCGTTACACTACAATGGACCAGAAATCAAGTTTCTAAGCATTATCAATCAAGCTAAAGAAAGGACATAGCCAAAAAAATATCATTCGACCAACCCTCAGCTCAATGTTCCAAAATATCAATCAGCAGCATTATAGTCAGGGGACCTCAAGGATAGACAGTAAGGGTCTATTTATGATTGTGGAAGGGGTAGGCGCTCAAGCGTCAAACCTCCTTAAACACTTGGTCCACATGATATGACAGGATCCAAAATTTTGACATGGTTACCCTGGCATGTTGTGGATATATTAGAATGGAAGGGCTGCAAACGAACTGAGCCATTCACGAGCTTGGCTCGGCTTGGGCTCAGCTCAAAGTATTAATGAACAAGCTCGAGCTATACAAGGCTCGGCTCGAACCGGCTCGCGATCTAGGGTATATATATCTAATACTAGGGTTTCTCCACTTTGTACATACACTCTCCGGCCACATCTGATCATCAAGCAGCACAGAGAGAGGCGATCTTACCCTCAGGCACCCTGAATCTCACTCTTTGGCGGTTAGACCACTGATTCTCAGGCCACCTCTGGTTGTTGATCTTCTTCATTATTTGGTAAGAAATCTCACTTTTTCTTTGAGCCCTCTCTCGAAATCTCTTCTTCACTTACGTTCTGATCTGTGATGAAACCATTTGTATCAGGTGTCGATCTCAAATGTGAAGGGGCATTAGAGAGAAATCTTAACCTGATAAGAACATAAAGACTCACTTCTCAAAGCAAGTAATTTCTGCTGAAGAGAACTTGATGATACATGTATCAGAGGCTTTCCTGAATTTGTGTTATCTTGAGTGATTCTAGTCAATTTTGGGTTCAATGCGAAACCTTGATAATTTTTTTTTCATTTCAATGTGTAACCTCTTAACGAGCTCGAGTTAGAGCCGGGCTGGCTCGTTCATATATTACTGAGTTCAGACGAGCCGAGCTCGAGCTTTTCAAATCCTTTACGAGCCAAGCACGAGCCATGATTTTCCAGCTTGATTCGAGCTCTAGCCTCCCTAAAAATGACCGAGCTGAGCTTGAACACGTTAAGGCTCCGATCCGCTCTGCTCATCTCTTATGCAGCCCTATAGAATGGCACATATTGTAAGTGTCCACTGTCGCAAAAGCAGCAACAGGTAAATGATTAGGAGTGCGCTTGAAATTAGGTGGCATTCAAGGTTGAAATGAGACTTCTCTCATCCAAGTAATGTTGAGCATGTTTCTCATTCTCCAAACATCATTTAGAATTTGAAGGAACTAGCCTAAGTGTCTACCGTCTAGATTGGTACTAGAGTCAAGACAAACATCCTCTAGTCTTCCCCTTGTCATATCCTAGCACAAAGGTACCTTAAGAAAATTAAGAAAGTTCACGTAACAATGGAAGGCAAGAAATTACGTTTCAATGCAGCCAAAGTCGTGAATCAGCTTTGACCGAGAAAGCACCTTTAGTTAAGGATCGGAAAAACTTATATATCCTATGGAACGAACAACTAAGTATTACTGTGAAACCATTTATGCATCACAAAAGCAAAGTGAGAAATTATATTTTCGCAAAATAACAACACAGAAAAGTAAGGAGGATATAACTATTTTGTCTCTTCAGACTTCATAACTGAATGAACAACTAAACATGTCTAACCACATCTATCAAGCATAGCAATAAGTTTCCATTGTGGCATATCTTTTTCTCATCTTCTTTTCTTTGCAAGCAGCTTTGCTCTACCTTTCGCACTAAAAGGCTGCTTAACATCCAGCCTCACTGTTCACAATCTAATATCTATCTTACCAACAAAATGAAGTTCAACGATGTGATAACATCGAAATCAAAATGCTCCCCCATATCGCATGCAACCATGGGAGGAAGTGTAGCATTACGACAAGAAAACACAACCACAAGCAAACACTTCTGAACTAGAGTTGTGCTTGGGTTAGAAACAAGCACCTGAATTGAATCCCACAGTGGCACAGTGACAGCACAAGCTTATAGTGCCTGAAATTCTCATTTTTCCTCACACGTGACCATCTAACCAACTTATCTGGTCCAACTGTAAATGCACTCATCCTTACAAATTTCCTTTTCCACTGCAAGCCACAAGTAATGCAGATTGAAACCACTTCACCAACTCACCCACACCCTCAAGACAAATCATACACGTAAGTTATAGTGCACAACAGCACAAACCAAGAAACAATAAAGAGAGCAATAAGTAACTACTGAATGAATCACATATCCTCTACGTAAACTTGGTACCTGCACAGAGATAATCAGATACTTCTGGCAGATTATAACGATAGAGCACAATAACTGGCAAAACATCCAAACAAACATATATTACATTGACTAAATCTTGTGAAAGTAAAACTTATTGAAGCAAGAAACATGAATGGCATGCCCACTGCAAATCAATATAATCAATTGGCCGCTAAATAGCATGAAGCAAGAACAAGATTATATAATTCCAACATACCGTATGAACTGGTGTCCAACGCTCACTTGCAAGTTCATAGCCATTCGGGTCGTCCCCAGGTGGATGAAGAATTGAGATGCAAACTTTTCCATCAGCATACACTGTAGTTTATCCACCAAATGTTGAGCAATTAATCAACACATAGAAGTACATAACGTAGTGTTTCATTTGCGAGCTGATGAATGACATCATTACACTTGGCCTTCCAATGGAAGGATTATTCACCTAAATTGGTGAATAGCGACCATATTTGTATGCATTCTAGCATTTTATAACGGACCAAACATCATAACGAACATTGACTCCTGTCAATGAAACACAACTATAAGTGAATAAAATTTATTAAATAAATGAACTTTATACCATTCGGATGCCATATCTCTGAGGTAAACCTCACTGTAGGAGGGCTGTTTGGGTAATTGGCTGGGAAGGTCATGATTGCATTAAAGAATCCTCCCTCACTGCAGGATGTAAATAAAGAAAACAAGTTGTTATCCAGAACCACACGACTCAAATCAAACCAAAACATGTTAACTGATAAAACAATCAAAAGCAGGAGAATCAGAAAACTCATTACAATTCAAAACCCAAGAGTAAAAGTATAACACAGAGTCTACACCCTCCATTCTTATGCAATTAAAAAAAGAAAAATGAACAAGAAAACATCACATTCAAACAATCACGTCCATCAAACTAATTTTACTGCATAAAACTTCGGACTTCAAACAAAAAAAATAGAATCAGATGATCTAAAACCTTCGAAAACCCAAATTCAGGTATAAAAACATGAAGTCCATAGCCCTTCATTTCTATTTATAAGCCATAAACCTTTCTATTTATAAGCCATAAACCGACAATCAGCACATCGCATATTCAAACAATCATGCCCCTTGAACTAATCACAATGCATAAAATAAGCTTTAGACTCGGATACTCAAATCAGGTAATCTAAACCCAGATGCAAACAAAAGCCTTAAACTTTTCCTTCTAATTCATAAGCCAAAATGCACCTGAATGCAAAAAGTCTAATCTTTAGACAAAAACACTTGGATCAGATGAAGAAAAACCATCAAAACCTACTAGCCTGAAGCTCTTCATCTAAATTTATGAACCAAAACTGCAAATAAGCAAAGATCACATCACGAAACCAGAAACTACATCAACACCAATAAAACAAAGTGAACCTTTAAGCACACAATCAATATAAACACGAACCCAGATGTATAACAAACAATCTGAACCCCTTCACAATAGTTTACAAACCAAAAAACCCAATAAACAAGCATCACAGTCAATCAAACCCAACAGATAAAAGATTAAAACTTTAGACAATGAACCAATTGAGAACTTACTATAAAGTATCAGGAGGTCCAGTAATCATGACACTCCATTCGAATAAATTGCTTTCATCAACCAAACCAGCGGAAAAGCCATCGACAGGGTGTTTGCAGAGATCTATAAGCAGATAAAACACCGATCCAATCAATTTTTGCAATTTTGGAGTCAAAACCCATAAGAAAAAACCAAAATTTTGAGCAATCGCCTATTGATTGGTTACCTTTGAGCTGTTTCTGGAGGAGAAGGCTTGCTTGTGAGGCAGAAGCCATCTAAGAGAGAGAATCTGTGAGGAAAGGGGGGTTGAAAGAAAAGGAGGCTCTAGGGTGTCTAAAGAGGTGGGGGAAGAAGAAGAAGAATCAAACGTTACCTTCTTATTGTATCGGCCTTATGGACCGACACAATTCTCAATATACAGGGGGTAGAAAGAGAGAGAGGGGCCAGTTTCTATTCACTTCTCTCTCCCTAAAAATCTATTTTTCCCTTCTCTCCTCTAGAAAATAAGGAGGGGGTCAGGTGGGGGTATAAAAGTTGTTTGGAAATTGGGGAAGTACAGAAACCTCGTTTCCGGAAACTGGTTTGGATGCAAGAAAGATTATTCAGTGCAATGGGATTAGGTGGTGCCTACACTTCTTCTCCGAAAAAAATTATTTATGTTCATAAATTAACAACGAAATCTTTGTACCAAAAAAAAAAACAACGAAATCTCATCTTTAAATGGAGTATTAATAACACAGAAATGAAAGGCAAAAAATAAAAATTGAATACCGTGAAGTACATTTCTGGCTATGCATACAACAAAAAAGACTAAAGTGGATTATATAAGTATACGTTTTGGAAGAAAATAAGTGGTATATATTCTTTTGAGGGAGAAGCACTACAAGAAATTTCACTTGGGTTTGTGATGTGGCCTATGTGGGTTATTCTTCATAACTTTTACAAACAAATTCAAAATATATACTAGTAGAATTAATGGAATAACTACGCGGTATGCATGGACTTGGATCCACTCTTGCATCTCCATATGACCACCCCTAGTGATAGAGCCCCCAAGTCAAAGTGTGACTCTCACGGTAATGTGTAATGAAAAAGGAATTGAAGCCACCAATTTTTCACCATACATTGTGATGATCCCAAACCAAAGTGTATGACCCTCTCCACAATGTGATGAAAAAAGTAGTTAGGGCACCGCCACTTTTCTTGCACATTGTCATGAGGCCCAGGCCAACGCACCATAATGTGCAATGGAAAAGGAGTTGAGGCACCACGTGATGGTGACCTGGGCACCAAATAATCACTACGGGAGTCACAAAAATGATAGAACCATTCCCACTTTACACACCCGTTTACACACTAGATGTGTTAATTTGTGTGGGTCCACCCGCTTACGAGTGTAGGTGTGTAAATAGGAATGGTTATATCATAAGTGATATTTTAAAGGTTTTTTTGACTGTAATTTTATAACTTTTTAATTATCAATCTAAACGGATTTAATGACTTGTGTTCATATTTTTTTGAATTCTTGTTAGATTCGTATTTATATTTTTTTGAATTAACTATTCAATTCATCTTGAGGAGATAATTCTTAAAAGTAAATTACTCTGATACAAGCCTAAAATGATAACCAAAGAGAAATAATTAAGAGAAAGACAGGTTTCGTTCTTTTTCAAATTCGCTCATTGTTATTATGAACTTCAAATCAAGAAAAATATTCTCTCTGTAAATTTTTAACCAGAAGATAAAAAAATTACCAAACACCAAGAATATTCATTGTCTTCAATTAATTTACTCCAAACCATGTAAAAAAATGCCGAAAAATACTAATTGTTGAAAGTTTTATAAGGTCGAGAACTATGCAGCAGTAAATAATACTACTAGAAATAGTAGCAAACCGTGTCAATTAATTAATAAATAAGAAACACAACGATGAAATAGTAGCCTTTAATTTCTTGTACTCTCCTTTCACAAAAATATTGTCCAGTCTCCAAAATGAGAATTTACAAAATACACTTTCTTGGAGGAAAAATTAAAACTTTTCTCATAAATTAAAATTCATTAACATCTAGTAATTAACGGCAAAAAGATCCAATTTTTCTTGACAAAATTAAATTATTTTTTAGTTTCCACTTTCGTTTTGCAGACTAGACAATATTTTTGGGACATTGTTAATATGAGTTATGTAATAGTTTAGTATTTACTAGTAAGACAACTGCACACTAGGCGCGCAACCTAGCCCATTACAAAAAAGACATGTGCATTGTTCAACCCAAAAATTAAATACTTTCTTACATAACACGGCACAAAAAATAAAATAAAAATTTTATGAGCGAATGTACTTTCTTTTTTACCTGAGAATTGTAAACCTAACAAACTAGCAATTTGAAACACTTTTGTAGACAATTTTCCGCTATTAGTAGATTTTTTGTGCAAAAAATATAATAAAAATGCATGGAAGTACTTTTCTTTTATCAGAAGAATTGCAAAGCCAACAAATACTAATGTAAACCTAACAAGCCAACAATGTGAAATACTTTCGTACACAATTTTTAAAATTTTTCTCATCAAATTAAAGATCTCTATTAGTAGTTTATTTTGGTGCAAAAAAAAACAAAAAAATTATGCGCGGAACTATGTTTACTTTACATTTCCAAAAAAAAATTTCCTCCATCTCACATCTCTCAAATTATTAATCACATTTTCCTCTCTACTTATATCCCCTCTCTAATCATTATTCTAATTTCTCTCTCTATCTCTCTCTAATTATTATTATTTTTAAAAACCCATCAAAACACTATCTGAAAAATATTTCTCAAAATTTTCTTCTCAAAACTCTCAACCAAACAAAACGTATTTTTTTTTATCCGAAGAAGATTGCAAAGGGCATAAAGAATATCTGAATATTAGGAAAGCCAAATTTTAGGTTTATATATAGAGGGGGCAGTTTGGTAAAATTGCCGTACCAAACCAAAACCCCCTCTTTATATATAGTAGGGATATACAGAAATTCAAGAATGTATAGTATAATTCTGCATATTGGATCGCCGGCTGCCTATGAATATTCCACTTGGACCTACCTTAAAGGTGACGAAGGAAAATTTTGAACAAAGTAGATTCTTATAAATAAAAGGCACCGAAATCTATTTCTCTTGGGTTTAACAATCTTTTTTGGAGGATTTATTCAGTAGTCAATTCCATTGATTCTCAATTATACTAGTACTAGTGTGTGCATTTATAATTATTTTATGAAAAATTCTACGACCATATTTGGATTGGGTTGGGATGTCTACTGTTCTCAAGTTGTTGTGAGGCTCATTTTGGACCCATTAATTTAATCCAATTTGTTCATTTTGCTCTTTGATGGGTTAGTATGACCTGCCAAAAATCAATTAATCAGACATGCTTAGCTACTCGAACGAAACGTTATTGAATTTCATTTGATGGATACGATTTTTAGAATAAAAATGTGCTTCATTCACGTCATTACTATTATTCGATTAGCATTGTATTCGGCAATGGTTAAAAACTGAACAAACCAATGAGCAGATCAAATCAGATCAAACTAATGATTCTGGGAAGAGACCATGATGTTTAGATGTGAGACTGTAAAAAGGCTCCCAAACCATTGGGGTGTGTTTCACTAACGGTGATTTTAGAATAAACTAGTTTTTATTTTTATTTTTATGTGATGTATTATGAGAAAATGACATGTCTCGATTTTTAGAAGAAATTGTTTTTTGTTAGTGGGTCCAACACGGCAATTTAATTTTCCTCTTCTTTTGGTGTCGATTATATACCATATGCATATCACTTCACTTTGTTCCCCTGTATGTATAAGTTAAAATAAAAAAAGAAAGAAGCAGAATAAGAAATAAAAAGAAACTATTCCTAGTGACCATGATTTTCAATAGTTGCGTACCTACGCTATCCTCAAAGATTGGGCTTTTAGATCTTGTGCTTTTCAATTGCTTATTAAATATGGTGATGATATATCATAAGTGGTCCAAAGTAATTACACTTATTAAATATGGTGATGATATCATAAGTGGTCCAAAGTAATTACACTGCAAATTTCTTCAATAGGTAAACTTGTTGGCCCGAATTGTTATTAACTTGTTAAGAATTCCAATCCAATGTGAATGTGGATTGGAATTCTTGGGTTTGCCAGGCTTTTGTCATATTTAGTAGAGGGGTGCCAACGAGCCAAGCTGAGCTTTGTAGTGTTTGAGTTCTGCTCACTTACTAAATAAGCTTAAACGTGAGTTTGAATTCCAAACACGTCATCCCAGCTTCCAAACATGCCACCTGTAAACTTTTCGTTAGCAAATGGACGGAAAATCGATGGAAGCGGGTGGCTCTGTAGTGAGTCTAATCTGGCTGTCTATCTCGGCACCGACGGCTCGGATTTAATCCGAACTCCAAATGATCCATGTCATCCATTTTTCCGATTAAAATATGAGCATTCATTATTGAGATTGACGGCTGGATGGGATCACTACACTCCTGAAGTGAGCCCATCACTACTGGGCCTCCTCTCCCGAAATCAACACCTAGTGCCCAATTTGATAACGGCTGATCAGTTCAGGTGTTTAAGTGAAAATAAATGTAAGTTTAGGTATTTATAGGACATTGTGCAAGTTCAGGGTATTTTTAAGATGGTTCCGTTTTTTAGAAGGACATAGTAAATGAGTTTTTACTTCAATAAGGACATCAAATTTTTCTTTAATGCCAAGAGGACAAATCATCTACACATTCCAAAAATACCCCCACTAGCCAATGAAAGTGTCTAAATCCTCAAACCTAATGAAAGTTCCTAAACCTAAACTCTATGGTACCTTATGAAAGTGCCTAAAACCCCAGGGTACCCTAAAAAAGTGCTTAAATCATTAAAACCCTATAATTGAAAAGTGCACCCTAAACCTAACCCTAGGGTACCCTATGAAAGTGCCTAAACAACTAAAACCCTATAATTGGAAAGTGCACCCTAAGTGCCTAAATTCTAGGGTATCTTATGAAAGTGTCTAAACCTTAGGGTACCCTATGAAAATGCCTAAACTACTAAAACCCTATAATTGGAAAGTGCACCCTAACTGCCTAAACCCACTATACCCTATCCCAAAGAGCCTAAATCCCCTAAAATTGAACCCCAAAAATTGAACCCATCCCTAAAATTGAAGAGAGAGAAATTAAATTTGTCCCACCAATTATAAATTTGTTTCATGCGTGTGAGAGAGAGAAGGTGGGGTCTGAAACAACGGTACAATTTGTACCACCCGTCGCTTTCAAATGTTGAGAGAAATCCCGTCGGTTTCGGGAACAATGTCCACAGCGGGACAGTGAAGCCAGACTTGTCCCTTTCAAGTTTAATCAGTCAACAGCGGTAACAGTGTCGGTTTTTTTTTTTAGCGGTGCATAAAAGGACGCGCGTGGAATGGTTCATTAAGGGTATTTTTGTCTAGTGTTGTCCTTGAGCCATCAAATATTTCATATCAATGTATTGGAAGCATTAAAATAAGTTAGGCTGGACTAAACACCATTTAAAGCTCCAAACTTGACCTTTAGACCAATTTTCTGTTTTAAGATTTTCCCATAGAGATCTGCCACCTGAACATTTGTATATTGACAAATGTTGGGGTATTGATGCCAGGGGATTGAACACGTACTGATCGACGCTGAAAATTTGAATGAAATGGAGTGATTTTGGATCGAGATCTTACAACCGTCCGATTGCATCGACTCCCACGTTGGGCCCCTCAAAATTTGATTTTGAAATGAATGAACAGTAGGATCCACAAAGGGGACCCGACACCAGTCGGCAGTCGATCCCCTAGTGTCAATACGAATAGCACAGTTTGTAAATACCTAGGAATAGATTGATAAATATAGCTCCTTTCAGTCGTCATGAGTTGGAAGGGTTTGAAATTTCATCCAACATTCCAACTGATGGCCCAACTAGCGGACTACATGAACATGCTAGCCGTCAATTTTGGCTAGCCGTATGAGCCGATAGACAAATGAAATTAATGAATGCACATGCACGATCAAGGGATGAGAGCTCATCTACAATACCAAGTTCAAATTCATATTGCACGTAGTTCAGGATAAAATTGGAACGATACGGAGAATAGAGGTATAAGGGAAGGCAGGTTAAGGATAGGGTTTTCAAGGGTAATGGTTACGTGTTAAGGTCTCGGGAGTATTGGAATCGGGGGTATTGTGGTCTTGAATATTTTCTGAATTTTTGAAGTTGGAAGAAAATGCTTTAGAGTATATAAGTGACCATAGCAATCAAGCATTGGCAATATCGACCATCAATCGGACCGTGAAGCCAATACAGTGAATATGTATTGAAAATTCCTTCTGTCCCAATTTGTTACGTCTGTTTCCTTTTTGGAATTTATCAAAAAATTGTCTATATTTCATAATCTATAATTTTTTTACGATTTCAAAATAATTTTTTTAAAAAATTAATTGAGACCTATCAAATAAGATCCATATTGACTATAAAAAACATTATAGATTGAAAGATATAAATGATTTTTTGAGACGTCCAAAAAAAGAAATAGACACAGCAAATTGGGACGGAGGGAGTAGTATATACAAATCAATGTAACAATATTGAAAATCAGCTGATACAAATATTAATAATCTTGTTTTGAAGATATCAATTTTTTGAATAAAGCCAAAATACTTGGATTATTGGCCAATAATCCAATTATTTTGGTTTTATTTAAAAAAATATTTGGTTTAACCATAATTTTATACTTTTTAGATTCGTCTTGTCGAGAGGAATCCAAAAATCACAAAATCTTGACGCAAAACTAACAAATGCAAAAAAAGAAGAATAAAAACAAAATAAATAATCTAATAATTCATAATCAGATTATTAGCCAAAACAGGCCGTAAGAGAGAGGAACTTAAGCGGCACTAGACACTTGTGATTAAGAAGCACGTGTTAGTTGTGTACACATTTTAACAATTTATGTAAAAGAAGGGAGATTTAACTTTTCTTCTCAAAATTTCTCAGGTCACTTGTTCTGAAAAAGGGAGGTATACTTTTATCTTTTATAAATTTTGGTTTGCTCCAAAAGACATGGGATAGGTTACAGATACTTGATTTTTTATTTGCATCGGATAATTGATAAGATATTTTGTCCATACTAATAAAGCAAAATTTCGTGTTGATAGAGATACAAGTTCAAAGTTCAAATTATAAGATTCAATAAAATATCAATACGAGCCACATGACTGTAGAAGGATATGCTAGAGATAAATTTGCTATTTTACATATGATAAGTGTCGCAATAGGATCTGGGGACCTATAGTTCTCTAATCATAGACGTCCATTGGTCAATCAACGGTCCGAATTATCTTCATGTAAAGATAAGTATTTATCTTTAGAATAAGTTGAACCATTGATTGACAAACGGATAGCTATAATTGGGGGATTACAACCCTTATAATGCTTTTGGCACTACAGGGTCCTTGGACAGTGGACTTGTTGTGATAGGTCATTTAGTATTATGCAGTCAATATGCTTGAATTCAAATTTTCAAACTTGAATGGACCAACTATCTTGTATAGTAATTCCGAAAAACTAATAATATATTTTAGAGTAAGAAGTTCATATTTTATGTTCATTCAGCTCACCAATAAGACTCTTTTTTAAGTGTATATGAATTTATGAGGATAGACCACAATAAAACTAGCAAACCAACCAACCAAACATATACTTACATTGACTAGATCTTGTGAAAGTAAAAGTTATGCAAGCAAGAAACATGAATGGCATGCCCCCTACAAAGCAATATAATCAGCTGCTAAATAAAATGAAGCATGGGTGTTATGCAGTAGGTGTTATGTGCCGTATTGTGTGGCAAAATTATGTCATTTTGCTTGATTTTTGTGCTCACTTTCAAAACTTCCAAGGGCCTTGTTTGGAGGGGAAAAAACCCATTACAAAGTTTCTAAACCCAAAGTGCCTAAACCTATTATACCCTACGCCAAAGAGCCTAAATCCCCTAAAATTGAACTTTAAAATTAAATCTCACACTTAACTCTCCAAATATTGCCCTTGGATATACTAAGAAAATGAGCAAAACGACGAAGTTTTGACGCACAACACCTCCCCCGGATTCATAAATTGGTGTCCAATGCTCACTTGCAAGTTCATAACCATTCGGGCCATCCCAACTGGATGAAGAATTGAGATGCAAACTTTTCCATCAGCATACAATGTAGTGAGGAATTAATCAACACATCTATATTACAACAAAGAGCAGCTTTTGTATCAGTCATATTTTTTGTGCTCACTTTCAAAACTTCCAAGGGCCTTGTTTGGAGGGGAAAAAACCATTACAAAGTTCCTAAACACAAAGTGCCTAAACCTATTATACCATACGCCAAAGAGCCTAAATCCCCTAAAATTGAACTTTAAAATTAAACCTCACACTTAACTCTCCAAACATGGCCCTTGGATATACTAAGAAAATGAGCAAAACGACGAAGTTTTGGCACACAACATCTACCGCACAACACCTCCCCCGGATTCATAAATTGGTGTCCAATGCTCACTTGCAAGTTCATAACCATTCGGGCCATCCCAGTTGGATGAAGAATTGAGATGCAAACTTTCCATCAGCATACAGTGTAGTGAGGAATTAATCAACACATCTATATTACAACAAAGAGCAGCTTTTGTCTCAGTCATATTTTTTGTCTCAAACATCATAATACACTCTCTCTCTCTCTCTCTCTCTCTCTCTCTCTCTCTTCAAAATTCAAATCACATTCTCTCTTATTAACTCCATTGAAATTCAAAGGGGAAAAATAATAAAAAGAAAGGGTACAGACACATGCAACGATTGCTCAAGCCGTGCCTTCAGACATAGGTTTACACTAGTAGAAGTACAATAAGGTAGGTTTCGTTTGTTGGACTGATGAATGCCATCATTACTACTTGGCCTTCCAATAGAACGATCATTCACAAAAAATGCTTCTTTTTTTTTTTTTTGCATTCACCTAAAATGCTAGAATGCATATTACAAATATGGTCACGATTCACTATTTTAGGTGAATGATAGTTCCATTGGAAGTAACATTGAACAATAAGAACTCGCTATAAAGTATCAGGGGTCCAGTAATCATGACATTCCATTCGAATAAATTGCTTTCATCAACCAAACCAATGGAAAAGCCATTGACATGGTGTTTACAGAGATCTATAAGAAGATATAACACGAATCCAATCAATATTATCTGAGAGGGAAAGTTTCCAAAGGACCATAAAAAGATCCCTTTATCCAGTAGGAACAACCAAACAACACAATTAGTGCTCTAAAAGTCGGTCGTCTAGGTCGAGTAGTCCCGCCTAAGCATTGGCCCAACTCCTAGTCTTTGCCTAGAGAGCTAGGCGGCTGACCAGTCCCAGCTAGGCACACTAGGCACCCCTTTTCTGCCCGACTAGCGCCTAGCGATTTTTGGAACATTAGACACAATGTGATTTCTTAGCAATAAAAAAGACTACGACGAATGTAAATAATTGGCATAATTTACTGGAAATGGGTAATTTGCGAAAGTTGTAAAATGCTGAATCCAAACCACACAGTTCATCCATATCAGGGGGAGAAACTATGGAAAGATGGTTCAAAGCCTCAAACGAGTATGAACAAGCACAACGGTACTTATACAACCATTCATCAAAATTTCAATACTAAGAAGTTCCAGATTTTCTCAACACTAAGAACAAGTTGATGGAAAGAAGTTGATAGATACTACGAATCGGAGCTTTAAAGACAAAAGCTGAGCCGTAGAGTAATTCATACAACAATGAGACAACAAATACAGTTGACCGTTATACTTCGATTATCTGGGAAGACAGTTTGGTGGAAAGTTGCGTAATGGATTTTCCCTCAGTAGCTCCGTTTTCCTGCAAAAGCATTAATTTTTATAAAGTTTTACTTTGATAGAAAAAGCATGTACCTTAAACAACAAGAATGATTAAGTATAAATTGTGAATACTTACTTTTTAAGGTCATGACCCTCCCCTTCTCCGAGCTGCAAAGTAGTAGACTTACCACCATCACTGCCCACTTTGTGATTTCTGTGAATGAACAATGACAAAGTTAACAAGAAGCAATTAATATTACAAATCCTGGACTTGCAGTATATATTGTGGCAAAGGAGGAGAATAGGAGGAAACCGCAAAAAATTTCGCTAAATCAAACCATAGTTCAATATTTAGGGATTGTCGCGGTTAAACAAGATGCAACAATCTGTAAGACACAAGAATTTACAAGGAAAACCGTGAAGAGGTGTAGCAAATAAATGAGATGCACATGAAATGCAGCAAGTTTGAGGTTCTCAGAAGCTGCATAAAATCAAGGCAAAGCAACCTTAATTTGGTCAGATGAATACCAACGTGAATCTGCCCCTCTTTTACACACCTATTTGACACATTATCCAATGTGTATATCTAGCTTGTAGAAGGTGTGTATTACTCACTCTGAACATTCCTCGTCGACGAAGATCTCAATGCAGGCACTGGCAGTTGCTCCCCCAGTTCTAGGCCCAGCTCTAAGTGGTATCTGAAAGTATAATTTTTGAGGTGGGATAAGACTCCATTGTCGTGTGATAAAACCATTACTCAAACTGCAGGAAATTGGACAGCAGTATAGGGTAAGATTCCCAAACTGACCTTATTTGAGGTCCACTTGGTAGGAATCGCATTATTCTCTTTATTTCTCTCTGCTCGAGCTCCAAGAACATGCCTAGATTTGGTGTCTGCCTTTGACAACTCTGGTTGATGAACCAAGCTGACATCAGAGTTGGCATCTTTGTAAATGGTTAGTGGAGTTCCATGAGCCCTATAAACAAAAAAGAAACAGAGAGTACCTTCAAACATAATATCTACAGCAATGTAGATATATTAGCGTATACCCCTTAAAGCTCATAATTAGTCAAAACAGCTTGTATTACATTTTTGAAGGTGGATGTTGGATTTTTCAGTAAATCATGTTCATCCCTTATAAGACAAGATAAAGAACACTGTAAACTCACCTATCCGGCTTCAATTTTTTCCTCAGAAAATCAGTACTCTCTGTAGTTTGGGTTCCTGCAACAACAGGAAAAACTTCAGCAGGCAAAGATTTCAGGTGGCAGAAAGACAAAGCTGGAACATACTTCTTTCTCCCCTAGCCAATACAGTTCCAAAGCTTCGGACAAGCATACTATTCTCTTTGGAATCCTCCTGACAATTTGACAAAACGGAGTTTAGAAAGACATCGCTTTCAATTTTTCATGTGATAAAAAGAAAAAAAAAAGAGAACTTGATTCTTTGCATTGCCTACATCTGTAGCTTTTGGTCTTCCCATTGAATGTGCGAGAAACTTCCTATAAGCATCCTTTAATTTTTCAATTGGTTGAGCATCCCTATAGCATTGAAAACATAATGAGTAACACAAGGTTGTGAATTCTTAAGAACCAGCAAGTATAGAAAGATAAAAACAACAAACAAGTAAGAAGAACTTGCATAATACTAGAATGTCTACTATGATCTTCTCTAAGTTTGTATTCCATGCTTTCTTTGAAGGGTGTAAATCAAGATTAGAACTTCTCTATATGCATAAAAGTGAAGATAATTTCTCAATGCAGCCATAAGATGTATTAATGGAATTACTGGATCAAAGGAGTTTACCTTGACATCCCCCGATTGAATACTTCATTTGCAGTTTTAATCTTATTCTTTGATTCCATGTGCAAAGCATAAGATATGAAGAAAATAGAGTGTGCCTGCCCAATTTTGTTTGCTTCCAGAAAGCTATATATGACTTCGGCATCAGCGCAATTTTCAGCCTGCAATGACATTTCAGATCCACTTCTTAAATTAATGATGATACAACAGCTTGTAGTTGACCTCAGCTACAAGAATATGAATTATATAGCACATTATTAAAGCACAAAGGCAAGTCACAATGAAAGGAACCCACATATTCCAGCCACACTTTGAGGTATCGGAGATCATTCTTGTAGCGGTCTTCGTGCCAAAACATACGCACACATTGTTCATAAATCACAACCAGTCCTGAGCAGTCTCCGCCAGGAGGAAAAGCCTCCTGTACCCATTTGATGCACCTTTAGAAAATAAAAATACAGAAAACAAGAAGCTTAGTAATTGAATAAGTAGCACTTAACGTGGTGACAGAAATCTGAAGTCAACTATAAATATTTGATGCGTAAATGCCTAGCCTTCCTAAAGTTGACACCAAATTTCTTATCAAAAAACCAGTTGTCAACTGAACATGATCAGTGTCTGCGTTGATTAATCAGGGTCTCCTTCATCGGCTAGAAACAAAAACAAAGGTAGTAGAGTCACTGAAAACTTCTTTTTTCTTTCTTACCAGGGTTTCCTCAAATCAGAGAGCCAACATTCATGTCCACCATATTCATACTAAGCAAGGGTATTTACTAAAAATATAAAGCAGCTCTCCTCTTGATTCTCTCTTCTACATGGCGTATTCTCCATAGAGTTTGCTTTTCTCTCCTATCTCTATATTTAATTTCCAACTGCAAATCGATGAGTAATTACCATTTAACCTAACAAGATTTCCCCTTCCTTCCATGCATAGCACGGGTAACGAGCTTGTTACCCTAAAAGGGTGAAGACACATTTGGAAAAAGGTTAACATTTAAATACATGCGAAACCCCAGTTCCATAAATCAGCTAACATAACAGCCTGCACAAATTACCACACCTACCTTTCCTGAAACTACAGGATAAAGAAAAAGATAAAAGTCAGAAGAGTAGCAAAGCGAATCAGCTATAGGAGGAGCTGGACTGTTCTTGGGCCGCTCTATCTAATCGTACATCAACAGAATTAACACACCTTGTACTGAAATGCATATAAAGGAAAACGACAAAAAAAGAGAGAAGGGTATCCGAGTATACTCACTTAAGCCATGGTTGAAGAGGGTCATCTCCTTTGTACTCATCGATCGCTTCAATCAACCTCCTGAAATGGGTAATCGAAGATCAAAACTATCCATAAATGAACGTAAGTTGAAACTTTGTCGCATCAATTTATCGGAGATTTTCACATAGGATCCAGAACTTACCAATCGAAGAGATGTTATCTATGTACAAGAAAGATCAAGGGTTTGGGAATGGATTCAAAGAAGTACCTTCGGGTTTGAAGGAGAGATTTCTTGAGTTGAGAGTCGGAGTGGGATTTGAGGGCGTCGTTAAGGAGGCGGACGTTTCGGCCTCTCTTCATGGGCTTGACATTCTCCTTGAATAGCTCCCATTCATTACCGGTGGTGGCTTGTTTGGAGTAAAGGAACTCCGTCTCTGGATCCAAGCTTAGCATCTCACCCTTCTCCATCGCTAATGTCTTCCTCTTCTTCTTCGCTAACACACACACACACACAGAGAGAGAGAGAGAGAGAGAGAGAGAGAGAGAGAGAGAGTTTTCAAATTCGGAAATCAGAAGCGTAGGTTTTCAACGGCCCTTTCATTTTGAATCGAGGCTCTGTTTGAACTATATATTATAAATGTCTCGAACTACTACTATTATTCACACCTCTCAAAAATTATTTATATTTTTAAAGTTATAAAAGCAAGTGCAACAGATGACTCAAACCCCTCTCTATCTCTATTTTGTTCAGCCAACCCCCAAAAATAAGCTCAAACAAACTCCCTAAACAGGTGAGCTCTCTAAATCACACCCCATTTAGGGAGCCACTATTCGCTCACCACCCATTTTTTAATCCTTTCTCTCTCTTCCTCCATCACTCAACTATCCTCCCCAAATTACTCTTTTTTTAAAAAAATTCTCTCTCTCTCTCTCTCTCTCTCTCTCTCTCTCTCTTACTTTTACCCCATATATTTTATTCCCTACGTCTCATAAAATTTAATCACTACGAAACTACGTGTAATTTTCAAGTTAAAAAATAATGTGCTTACAAAAATATTTTGTTTAATCAATATGGATCTTGTTTGATAGATCTCAACGAGAACTTTTATTCGATGCAAAAAAAATTAAAAAATTATTTTGGTAAATACATTATTTTTCAGTTTGAAAATCACACGTAGTTTCGTAGTGATCAAACTTTATGAGACGGAGGGAGTATTAAAAATAGGGAGGGTAATAGAGAGGATTATTGGAGACATCAATTGATAAAATGAAAAATATGCACTATTCATGACTTTTTTTAGAGAAAAATTTAGGGAGACCATTGGAGATGCTCTAATGAAGCGGAGCGGAGCTTTAAATTTTCGATTCATTCATTCAATATTTAAACGGACTCGAGCTAAGTTCGAATTTAATGAAAATTTGACAAGCTAAGATCGAGTTGAGATTCCTTTTAAGTTGCTAAAAATATTAGTAAATATTTATACTCTCGTCTTAAACTTCAACTAAATTTTTACTTGTATTTTGTACATAATTATAAGTACATAAATATATAAAGTTATAAAAACATATTTAAATTTAAATTTGTATTACTTTAATAGTTTATCATGGACAATTTTTTCAATTTTCACGATGTACATATAGAAGTTTATACTACTATTCAAGCTCACATGTGATATACAATCTTGTAAGATATACATATATGTTCGCGAGACTAATCGGTCCGAGCTAATTGACCTGAGAAGTTTGGCTCATTAATTAAATGAGTTTAAAATTGAGATTTAGGTTCGACTTATTTAATTATCGAATTGAACCTGAACTAACCTTTACCAAGTCGAACCTTGAACAATTCACGAACAACGCGGTTCAAGATACCTCTTCGAAGCAATTGAACAAAAAATCTAAGGTTGGTGGGCCCAGCTCTAAATTTTGGGCCAGTGTTTGAAATTTGGAGCGGGCAGGTCCAGACCAAAATGGGACTCATCTTGAAGGGCCCACTATTCCAATAGCGCGCTCAATTCAACCGTACCGGCATCCCGTTCCAAACCTGACTTGCCCCGCTCCTACTGGGGCGGGTATTTGTTAGTAAATTTTTTGAGTACGAGCATCAATATCAGCATCTCTATTTTAACTTTAAAATTAAAATAGAGAGCAAATTCTTCTAAAATCCTAAAAAATTAGCCTCACCAAACGAACTCAATAATTTGAAGATTTCTTAACTTTGCTACAATAACTTAACAAATTTGGTGACCTACTGGTCACTCACCAAAAGAGGAGGAGAGAAGGAAGAATAAAATTTTGAATAGAGAGTCTGATTTTGTGAGTTTTGATAAAGTGACTTGCTAAAGTTTGAATAGATAGTCTGATTTTGTGAATTTTTTGAAAAGTGACTTACTAAATTATAAAAATGTGTTTTTAAGGTTAAATTTGATTTTTTTTTTGTCAGATAAGGATGCCCTAACGGATCAGGGTTGGAGGAGAACTGAAAAGGTCCAATTGAGTTAGGGTAGACATCACCTCTCTCTGATACCTGCCTCAAAAAAATTTATGCATAAAATTTTAAATATTTTATTTTTACCCTTACAACTAAAATTCCACATTATATATCAATTATTTTTCATTTTCCTCATAGATAATAGATGTTGGTTAATTTGTAATTATTTGTGCTCATTAGCCGGGCGGGGTTAAGGATAGGGATATATTTTCGGATAATGGTCGGGGTGTATGGCAAAACCCGCCTTGCCCCGTTGCTATTCCTACATGCATGGTGAGCCTGGGAAGGGTCCCCCACTATTAAATGAATATATCAACCCTTTTTTAAAAAAAAATGGAACGCGAAACACACTAAATTCTTCAATCTTCATTCACCCTCAAATCCCCCATAAGAATAATAATAGAGTAATAAAATGAATGCATCCTTGTCTCAGGAACCATCTCATTCCAATCCCTATGCTATCAAGAACTTTTAGATGTAATAAATCTATTATTAACCTTTTTGTAGCAGCACATTTATTTTCTGTTTCTTTTTTGGAGAGAACACGGAAAAAGAAAACTTGGAAATCAGATTTTAGGAATGAAGAGAACACCAAAAAGATTTTTCCCCATTCTAATTACTTCATTACTACATGAAAGTATATTGGAACATTATTCAACCAAAGGTTCCTTGAATTTGAATGATATTTGCAATAAAAATTCCAAATCCATGCTTAAAAATTACTCTGATCTGCTCATCCAAGACACAGCATAATATTCCTGGAACAAAGGTCGAAGTGAACAACATACAATTATAATCGCATAAAGATTAAAAGTTTCTGCCATACCATGATCACCAGTCAGGGAAAGCAATGGCACACCGTGGTTGCAGAAAACCTACTCACCCGAACTCGGAGATTTCCTGGAGTACAATTTCAAATCACGACTCCAGAAACATAATTTCTTATTTTTTTTCAACCAGTATTTGGCACAGCCAGACGGATACACGAGTCCTCTCATTGGTCAAAAGCCACTGGGGGATAGAACAGATACGTCAGTCGCAGTTTTCCTATATTTTATGACAGTAAACTACCTTCAGAGGAGTTCAAACATGGAAAACGAGTAACAAAAGTGATTCTAAACGATACTGCAAAATTTAGCTAAACATTAAAAATTAACATAACTGGGGTACAATAAACGATCTCTCCACCATTTTAAGTAAGGAGTTGACTCAAACCAGGCATAACAGGTCAAAATATAACAGGAAAACAGAACAAAATATCCAATGACCATGCCAAAAGCGCAGTAGCCCAAAGTAAGTTCAGCATACAAAGAACACGCTGATTCTCTTCAACTGTCATCTTCAAGAGCAGCTTCTTTGACATCAACAGTAAAGGTATATTCCTGGTCACAACCCATGTAAGAATCGCACATGAAGTAGAGGGTATAGGTCTTTTTTCCAGCTTCTCCAGGAGCAGCAAAATCAAGCTTGACTTTGGCTTTCCTCTGCAACGAAACTTTTTTGATGGCAAGCAACTGGTTAGTTTTGGTATCACCAACAACAAGCCACCATCCTTCTTCTTTGGTTTTGGGATACCTAGCAGCATCAACAGGTCCCACCTCCGTCTTGCCCTCGAGATCCCTTTCAAGAGTAACCTGTAAACTGACATCCTCCCCAGCCCTCACATTGTCACCATCAACCACGTCATAGTTCAGATCAATATTTGGGAAACGGTTACAAGACCGTGCAATATCCATCAACTGTGAATCTGGCATTTGCAACAGCTCTCGCCTTTCATCATCCTCCATCTCTGCCAAATCAAACACAGTCTCTATACTCTTTCCAGGGTTCTCTTGGCATTTCTTAGCCAATTCTTTCGTGAAATGCGGAAGTTGCAAAAGCATAGAATCCCTCTCCCACATTCCCTGTGTCACCATCTGACTAACTTCCATAGCAAGAAGTGCTAGACTAAGCCACCCGTTGCTGGAAATAACGTCAACAATAGCTTGGAGCAGTCTACCGGCAGAAAGGAGCACCTCTCGCTGATCAGAAGCTAGATTCCCACCAACGACATGCCTTGAGAAATGGGCTTGTAGAAGAGCATTAGCCTTCACATGGGGGTCCGTGCATTTGGGATTATCGAAGGCAAACCTTTGGTGATTAATCAGCTTCCGAATCAGCTCTTCTTCTCCAGGACGTATTGGCAGGAGTGCATACTCTGAAGCAGAAGCTAAAATCTCTAGAAGACCCTTCATCTTTGTTTTGGTGGACAAGGATGAACTAAATCGTTCTATTGTGGTGTAACTGAGATAGTAGTATGATGCTATCATGCCCAGGTTCAAAGGAGAGAGCTCCACATCATCCTCAATAGCAACACATTTGCTCGCTTCCAAATCGTTGAGTGTGGTCTCAACAAGCTCTGAAAGGTGATCAGAGAGATGCCTGTGGCTAACTCCCTGAAGATTGTAGTAGTTTGGATTCTGAGTAAGCCTCCTATACATAAACGTCCAAGTCAGATAGTCCACAGCATCCTGCTTGTTCTCAATGACTCCAACAACAATCTCCGCATTTATATTATCATGCAGGAAATGGTGTAAATGGCTTTCAACTGGGAATGCTTCGTACAAGAACTTCTTGTAGTACTCTTTACGTGGTGCGTGGCAAAGGATGACACACTTGCCGGAGTTATCCACAAGGGGTCGACTGGCATGACCCATCATCTGTAACAGATCTGTGACCGGGTAATCAGTATGAGCATTTTCCCGCCCATCATAATACTGTGTTCCCATAACTACCACCAAGTGTGCTGACAGTGGGACTCCCCAACACATTGAACTGCTCATTACACAAACTTGGATCCATCCAGTTTCAAATAGCGTCTTAACAATGTCTTGGTCTGTACTAGTCAAACCCTCGTGCAAATAGCCCACACCATATCGTATTGTCTCACTCAACATTGGTTCCTTAATCCTGGAAATGTAAGGTTCCAGCTCTTCTGCAGACTGTAGTAAGAACATAGGCTTTTCACCACTGTCAACACTTGAGTATGTCATCAGGTCAACAGCAGTATGTCGCGCATGCTTCCTCGTAGGAACAAACACAATGGCAGGTTTCCCAATCTTGGCATGTTGGACAATTGCAGTATAAGTTGGCTTAGTCATTGCTTGCATCCTTGCTTCAAAATTGGCTATATCAATGCCCTGAATATGTATTTCCAAGGGTACAGGACGGACACCGGGAGGAAAATTAAAAAGGCCATGAGAGGTAGCCCCAATCCATTCACCCAGATCCTTGGCATTTGCAAGGGAAGTAGAAAGGGCCACAATACGAATCTTGTTCTCCACCTGGCTCGCTATGTACCTCATCCTAGACACGATAACCTCCACAATAGGGCCGCCTTGACCACCAATCAAATGGAGTTCATCAATGATGAATAGAGTAACCTGCTGAATGTGCTTCCGCTGTTTCCAGCGACGTGATAAAGCATCCCATTTCTCAGGAGTACTCACTATTAGTTGACCTTTCTCGAGCAGTTTTAGATCTGTTGCTGTTTCCCCAGTTAATTCAACCACTTTCATCCCTAGACCCTCCCCAAACTTCTTCTTCCATTCATTATACCGCTCCTTCGCAAGAGCTTCGATAGGAGCTACGTAAACAGCACGCATCATGCTCTCAGGCCCCTTTTGATGATTCCTCAATATAGCAAACTCTGCGCATATTGTTTTCCCGCTCCCAGTTGGTGCCGCAACTAAGACATTGTCATCCGTGTTGTACAAGACCGTGAAAACCTGAGTTTGGACAGGATTGAAGTGCTTAAATTCATGATAAAGAGCCTCATATGATGGATTTCTCAAAGCAGTCACAGGCAATGGTTGCAGGTCCAATAACTCAGTCGGTGGAGGATACTTTTCTGGCAGAATAAGGTGCCTGAAAGAAACAGGCAAAACAGACTGCGACCCAAGCCATCTATCTGACACAACACGAATGAAATATTGAGGCGGCAAAGGTTCATAGATTGGCACTGTGAAATTCAACGTGTGATCCTCGTCGATATACTGCTTTTTCAACAAGAAATATTCATGATGGAGGATATATTCCCCGTCATTATCCTCAACAATGACCCAAAATGGTTCCACAAACCCATGAACCTTGTCCTCCCACTGAAAGTCCGCAGTGATTGTCAGCTCAACCCTCAACACAGTGCGAGTAATAGGTTGGACATGAGCAGCCAAGTTCAGTTTTGGGTACTGGTGTATAAATTTATGAAGTGTTCTTCCCATCTTAGGGAAACGAATAAGCTCTCCCAACTCTTGAGAGGACATATCATAATACCTTTCCCAGGTAAAATCTTTCTTCTCCAGCTTCATCAAAATTTCATTTGGAATCCCATGGAATTGCCGAAGTGGCATTTGAACACTCCACATCCTCTTGCTAACCATTTTGCACAAGTTCATAGCCTTCTCAGTTAATTGTGCCCATCCTCTTTTCAAGACAATCTCGAAAAAGCGCCGCATGAGTCGTCCAGCACTCTACAGAAGCAAAAGGACAGATAGTTAACAAAAAAAACATACAAATACATGTACACACAGCCAGGTACTGATATTATAGCTCGAAGTAGGAAAAGCATCCAACCAACTTAAACAATAAGCAAATCATCTAAAGAGTAAATAATGACAATAACCAACCTGCGTTATGTAGACCATATCAGATGTCAAAGATAGCCCTTCAAGCTTTAGCTGTGAAATATAGGCTTGAAGCAATACATTAATCTTCGCACTAGGCTCTTCCAGGCTTTCCTTGATTGGAATAGGAACACGATCCAGCAGCTTGGCTAGTTCCATCTTTTCATCTTGTCTCACTGTTACATACTTGAACTCTTCACTGAGTGAGAACAACCGACAAAGCTCAATATCACCCATTGTTGGCTTCAAATGCTCATTATATGTGGATATTGTTCCATGAGTAATATAATAGTAGCTAGCAATGCGGCCCAAGTCGGTGATCTGAAAATATCCACTTTTCCTATCATACTTGACAAGGTTATTTTTGTCCAACACTGTTGCTGCAGAGTGAATCTGCAAAAATCATTACACCAGTCAGAACTTTAGGCCAAAAGAATAGAACTAGATGAGCACATTAAAATAGACATCAAAACAGGACGCCACCCATGTCTAAATACAAGCATCAGAGACAAAAAGAAAACAGTATGAGAAGCTTTTTTTTTTACAAGGTATGAGAAGCATGAATCCACGCTTTTTGCGGTCTGATAGGTAAAAGATATCATAGACCGCATCTTTGTACGACAAAATATTCAAAATCAAGATTTGGAGGGTGACAAGTGGGTAACACTCTGGTAGAATTTTAGGAGGAGGACATAAAGATGGCAATAGTCCTATCCAAGACTTTAATCAACTGAAGACCCACCAGCTCACCCCTATCTTACCCTTCTGCTCCTCAACAACTACTCTGAAGTATGTTTTCAGTATTTGTCTGCCATAGCCACAAAGGGGCTTTCATAGATTCTGCCATCAATCTCCATTTGTGCCCACTTTACCAACAGAAAGAAAGGATTTACAATTCAAATGCTACTCATTCTACTGGTTTCCAAAACAATTTCAAGAGGAAAAGGGGGCACAGACAGGCATGTTCCGTTTACCCTCTGCCCAATAATGAGCTGGTCCTTAGTTGCACAAAGCGGGAGCCAGAGCTGGGAGCGGAGGAATATAGAAGCTCCTTGGGAGTGTGGAAGGATCGTGTACATATGTTACGAAAATAATGTAGCAAAGAAAATAAACTTTAAAACTACAGTCACTTTAATGAGTAAAAATATGGGCCAAGTCCACCTTTACGTGACAAATAGGCTAGTGGTAGAAGTTATGGTTTCAAGATATTATGACATGGGCTACAGCCTATACATATAAGTTATATCGAAGACCGATAATTAAGTTAACAAACTATTGTTTTTTTCTATAAAAGGATCATAAAAAAGCTTCAATCTTCCTAAGAAACGGGCTCCCATCTCAATGGGAGCAGGCTCCCGTCAAGCTCCTTAGTTGGGAGTGCAGAAATGTGCTCCTAAAATGGTGAGCAGCACCATTTTAGGAGATCCCTGCCACTAAGGGCTGGTCATGAGACTCTTTAAGACTCAGACGACATAACAACTGCCTCTCCCAGACTCCCAGCAGGCTCAACCCTTATAAAGCAGCTCATTATGGATTCAATGACAATTTTCTTATTAGCAAGAAAATACTACCTATGTTGAACCACGTATATAATATTCAATATGAACAGGATTTTGCAAAGGGAGAAAAAAAAGTGGGAGGGTTTATAAGGATCAAAACCTTTCCTTTAAAAGTTTGAGGATCTACCAACTAGTACTACACCTGATGGCTTCCAGAACATGCTGTTTTCTTACCTAATAAAAATAAATATATGGTCAATGAACGTAGAAATCTTGAGACTGGTGGTGGATGGAGTACTTAAGTCATTATACTTTACAGGTAGCAGAATTACACTAACAGAAAACTCAATCCAATTCCTAACAGAGGATATATACCATCACAAAAACATGAGACCATAATACCATTTTAAAGGCATGTGTCAACGACTAAACATTAAACTGCATTTACTTTATAATCTCAGTCAACAAGGGCAAATAGTATCTAGAGCTGTTCATGCATGTGCAAAGGGAAAGAAGTAAATGAGCACATGCGCACGCGCACAAAGTATTTCAAATTTTCAAAGCATAATGTATTCCAAGCATCAAATAAGACCGCAATTAATTTAAACAACTGCTCTATATGAATTGCACACTTTGATTGCAGGTTATACTGTGGAAGAGTTGGGGGAAACAGAACAACCATTTTGAGCACTTAAGTTCCCTCTTAATCTAGGGGGGGAAGTGGGCAACTTATATGCTTTATTTGGTTTAATATCAACACGTGGACCTCCTTTCCCCACATAATAATGATTGTCTAGACAGAGCAAGGAAAGGTAACCCTTCCTTTCCTTGGTCACTCCAAACAAGAAGATGGATGCTTCATCTCCCCTCCCCTGCCCTCCTTTCCCTTCTCCTCGCAACTTGGACTTCCCCTCACTACCCCTTCACTCAATCCACACGGAGTGTAAGAGAACATCTCCGTCAGACATCAGCCAAACAATTGACAGCAACAACAATGCCAGCACCAAAACATAACCCACACAAAGTTAACATTTGAGTACTTTCAAGTATAGCTATCGAGAAAATTGCTCAAAGTTAAACACCATCTGCCTGTGGTTTTCAATTTGCCATAATTCAGTATCTGGAATGATAGGATTAGCTGGGAACTCTAGGATATGGAGCTATACGATGTTATGTACATTACATGATTTACTAAGTAAAAAAATGTTTATGAGTTTGGTGGATTTCCACCATAATAAATGATAAAGTAAACCAACAATGCTAAATGAACAATTAAGATGCTAATACAATAAAAGAGAACATGAAGGATACTTACAAGATCAGCTCTGCGCTCCTCCAATAATATGTCTCTAGTCAAAGCATCAGGTGCCAAACCATAAAGAGTAGGATTTCGTAGCATTCGAACATACAGATAAGTATAACTGAGCCAATTGCATGCTTCCCTGGCATTTTGAACAGTTCCAAGAACAATCTCTGCATTTAACTGGTCAGCCAGTTTAGACACGAACTGACTTTCGATAGGAAGTTGTTGGTTCATTAAAGAGAGATAATATTGGAGTTCACTATGGCCAGTTATAATTATTCCTTCTCCATATGAATCATATTGAGGCCGCCCTGCACGCCCCAACATCTGCATAACATCCAGAGGGCTCAACTCAGTCCAAGCTCCCTTTTCAGGATTGTAAATCTGGGTACCTTTGATGATCACAGTGTGAGCAGGCAAATTGACACCCCAGGCTAGAGTAGCTGTGGAGACCAGCACTTGCACATGACCCTCAGCAAAGAGATCTTCAACAAGGGTGCGATCAGCCCTAGCCATTCCTGCATGATGAATTGCAAAGCCATACGGAAGCAGATCTTTAAGATCATTGCTCTTTACCAGCTCTGTCTGGCTATTAAGTATTTCACGGCTCACACTATCCTCCTTCAAGAATCTTCCAAGAGTGTCATTAGCAAGTGCAGCATCTCGGATTGAACGGGCTGTTTTTGCGGTTTCTTTCCTTGAGTGGACAAAAATCAGAACCTGATGCTTTCCTGCAATATCAACGACCTTTTCATAACAAACATCATTCATCAACTGGAATCTCTGCAAAGGCTTCTTGACTGTGATCCCAATATACTGTTGAGCAAGAGGACAAGGTCTGTAGCTATTGTCAAAATGGAAGAGTCCTTTTTTCAAATCAACACGCAGAAACAATGCCACATCCTCATAGTTAGGTAGTGTAGCAGACAAGCCAACCAAACGAATATGTTCTTTTGTGGTTTCAATCTGCCTGACGGTTCTTGCAACAATACTTTCCAGAACAGGTCCTCTGTTATCATGCAGAAGATGAATCTCGTCAATGATAAGAAGTTTAACAAGCTGAGTATATGTCCGATCTCCTGATTTTCGGGTTATGATGTCCCACTTCTCTGGAGTAGTGACAATAATCTGGGTTTCTTCAATTTGTTGGCGAGTAAGGGTCTGGTCTCCACTTAGCTCCTTCACCTTGACATCATATTGCTGCAGACGGTTAGACAGATTGCCAACCACTTCAGCAACAAGTGCTTTCATCGGTGCCACATAGACAATCTTGTAATTGCTATGGTCAATAGTGCCATCATCATTCCTATGCAATGCAATCTGCTGGAGTATGGTTAGCATTGCAACATTTGTCTTCCCTGCCCCAGTGGGAGCACAAAGAAGAATATTCTCAGCGGAAAAAAGGGCAGTTTCATAAACTCTACTTTGAACCCTGTTCAGCTGGGCCATCCCTTTGAAAGCTGGTTGCGCCCAATCTGGCATGTCAGATATCTTTATAAGCTCTTCACCAGGAGCAATTGGTTTTGGCTTTAAAGCTGGCACATGTACTTCTTCATATCCTTTCCTATGGTTCCTATAAGAACCTAGTGGAAGCTCACACTTTTTGTTCGCCATCAAAAGACCACCTTGGTGAAATGCTATGTTTTCAAGATCGAGCAACTGACGCTGACCCTTCAACCAACCACTTTCTCCATCCCTGTCTGAAATCCCTCTCCGCTCTCGGTCCCCGTCAACACCACTCTCATCCTTCAATCTACGAGCTTCCTCTCTTATGCTTTTCTCCAAGTTCTTTTGCCTCTCCTTAGCAGTAGCCCTAGTGGCATACAACTGCTCCAAAATTGCACCCAATTCCGGGCCCGATCCCAACATCTCTTCTTCAATTTTCTTCCTCTTATCCTGGTCTTCAGCCCTGGCGAGACGCGTACACCACACAATCTTCAACCTATTCCGCAAAAGATACTTAATGAGGCTGAACTTATCAAATTGAAGATGCACTAGCAGCTTAGTTTCAACTTCGCGGTCATCACCCTCAGCTAGAATCTTAAGTACCTCTTCTGCTAGCTTCTGGCTCTGTTGCGGGTCAATCTGTTGCTCATATGCCTGAGAAATCTTCCTTTGTAGCCAATACGCATCAATATCTTGCACATTAAGGGTCATGCCCTCGTTGGCTTCCTGCATGTCATCGTCATCAATCCCACCGCCCATCTGCATTCCTCCAGCACCACTCCCTTCCATAACATCATCATCCTCTTCTTCATCCTCGTGCACCATATCAAGATCACTCTCCTCTTCCTCTTCTTCGTTCTCCTCAAACTCAACAGCAACACCCACATCGTCATCGAGAGCATCATCACCGTTAGACACAGCAGAACCACCTGCATCACCTGCATCATGGTAATCAGTGATACGCCTCCCAATCGAAACCAGATCGTCGAATAACTGATTTGGTATAGGGTTCAACAGTTTCTCAATCTCCTTCTTCTTGTCTGGGTTTTTTATGGTCTCATTTTTTAGGACAGCCAATATCTCGTCTGCCGCACCGCTAACTATATTCAGCGGCTGGCCACCAAATTGCTGTTGAATAACACCAAGCAGAGCCTCATAAGCCGCCATTGTTTCCTTGGTCTTAGGCTGGTAAACCCCTTCATCAGTAGAAGTAAGAACACTTTCTTCTTGCAGACGCCTTCTCTTGCTCTGCCTGGCAGGCACAGGATCAGAAACAATTGGTTCGCGTTCCTTCTTCTTCTTCGATTTCTTAAGCTTCTCGTCTAACTCTGGGGGTTTAGACTTGGAAACACGATCACCAAACGACTTGGGGTCTATCTTCCCATAGAGGGACTCGGGTTCACCAGTGGGCTCGTGGGTGTCACGAGGGCGGGAGTCCGTAGTCAAGACAAGACTTGAGTTGGCTCGATATTCATACTGCTTGAACCGAGCGTGTGCCTCAGCACCACCACCCAGATGCGCCATCACTGAAACTCACAACGAACCGAGAAACCCTAAATCAATGGAAAAAGAACAACAAAGGTTCAGCGGAATAGAGCAAACAATAAATCCTAATTAACCTTCACAACTAGGGTTTTAGTAACCTTAAATTGCTCTCATGCTACTAATTAAACTTCACAA
Source organism: Vaccinium macrocarpon (assembly GCA_022606695.1). Lineage (NCBI taxonomy): Eukaryota > Viridiplantae > Streptophyta > Magnoliopsida > Ericales > Ericaceae > Vaccinium > Vaccinium macrocarpon. Next base: position 5,081,275 of record CM040177.1, on the reverse strand, counting down.
CTAGGGTTTCAGCAAACGTACCCCCAGATTGGTCTGATAGTGTTTTAGACTTTTAGTAGTAGGCTTCACAACTAGGGCTTTTTCTTTTCCCCGCTACAATGGATGTAAGCGCTGAGAAGAACACACAAGAGAGAGAAAAATAAATTGATGTGCTACCGAAAACATGAGTTATCCAAATCAATGTCAGAAGAAAATACCGAAAGCTTACTCTTAGTTGTCGAATCAATGTGGACGCAGCAAGCACGACTCCCCTGTTTCGCCTCGCTCTGAAATTTGGGAGGAGGGAGAAGATGCTGAGTGAGGCGGCATCGGGTGTTATTTATAGGGGCAAACAAAATGCACCGACTTACCTGAGGTATGGAATAAACACGAATAGCTCCACGGATATGACATAAATACACAATTACCCCCCGCTGCGTTGTCACTCGTTATCGGTAGGGGTTCGGTTCGGTTCGGTCTGGTCTGGTCTGTTCTATTTTATCCAACGAACCGAATGTTTCAGTTGTTGAAGATCAGAAACCAAAGCGGATCAAACTCAAGCCGGCCGGGTTTGGCGTTTTTGGCGTTGGTCAATTTTTTTCTTTTTTCAACCAACTTATCAGGGGAAAAAAAATAATCAATGGTGCTACGGAATATAGATCTCTTTCTTCTCCATTGAAGACTGGGCTTTAGGAACTTTCACAGTTTTTCAGGCCTTGGCATTGAGCATTAAGAAAGAGGGAGCAAGAAGATGAGGGATTGAGGCGCAGTGTTCTAGAGAGGGAAACTTTATTAATAGAATAAGGAATTAGTTTTTGAATGGGAGAGAAGGATAGTTGAGATGCTCTTTTCGGTTTGGTCTGTTACTGAACTTCTCTAAAACCATAACCGAACCGTGAATTGAAGTTCTCTTACTATAAAACCAAACTTAACTGCCAATAATTTGAAACCAAACCAGTTTTTTTCACAGATTTTCGGTCAATTCGGTTTTCAATTTAACTTTCACTCTGGTCGTCTGTGAAGAGATTGGGGTTAGAAGCCTTTAGGCCTCGTTTGATTCGGGTATTAAAAGGCTGGGATAGAATGGCTTGCATCTAATCCTGCACTATCCCACGTTCGATTCCCAAAAAATTGTTAGGCCCGGATAAAAATAACGCGGAAGGGAAAGTCTAACGATTTGCAAAAATGCCATTCTAAAACCCATAGTCTCTTCTCCTCTTCTCTATAACGTTTCTCTCTCTCTCTCTCTCTCTCTCTCTCTCTCTCTCTCTCTCTCTCTCTCTCTCCAGTTCCCACCAAAGCTCCTTTTAGACCAATTCCCTTGAGATCGAACCAGTTACTTCGTTGTTACATAGAAGACTCGAAGTATTTTCTCTCCAAGGCGATTTTCGATTCTCCCGAAGGTGATTTCAATCTTGCCTTTTTTCTGATCTCTATGATTGCTCTCTGATTCTTCATATTAGAAACTAGGTTTTGTTAGAGACTATGGAGAATCACTGGGTTTTGATTTTTCATAAATTTTATTGGAAACTGAAATTAATCCCAAAGGTTAATGAATCTAGATAAACTGGGTTTCTCTCAAAGGTGAATGAATCTGGATATACTGAATTTCTCTTTGTTTTTGTTGGGTATCTGGACATACGTCGTCACGGACTCGTCTCCCAACAAAATCGATGAGACTGGGTATACATGATTTTCGATTTCTGGTTGTACATGATTTTCGATTTTTGATTTTCTGGGTATACATGGTTGTATTATGGGTAGAATGGTTTTCTGATTTATGGGTTGATTTTATATTTTCTGGTTTGTTCAAAGATGGTTCGATTGAGTTGATTTTCTGGTTTGTTCAAAGATGGTTGATTTTTGATTTTCTGATTTCTGGATTCAGAGGGAGCCCTAAAATTTAGTTTGGGGAACTAAACATGGGATTGACCGAAACAAGGGATATCCCGATGTTAATCCTACACAAATCAAACAAAGGATTGAATGAGATTCAGTACTAAATTAGTCACAGGACAAATAATCTTAGACTATTAATCCCAGGAATAACAATCCCACCTATTTTAGTCCACGAATCAAACGAGGCCTTATAGCATATCCAACGCTAGATGGGAAATGAGGATGCATTTTCAAAATTCGGCACAAAAAAATGTTTTTCAATCAAATTATGGAACTGCATATCTAGTGGTTGGTTCTGTTCTATAACCAAACTATTCAAAATTTAACTAATGTTCCCTCAACCTCGTTTATCTCTACTTTTTCAACTCTAATTCAATTATCTCCAACCCTCGTTCTCAATTAATTTTCAAACCTAGTTCTCAATTGCATTTTTGACCTCGATACAAAAAAAAAATTAAAAAAATAGTTGAAAAAATATATTCCTTTTTTTTTCTTTTGAAGATTTTCACTCTTTTCAGTTGGATTGATTTCATTTATTTATTTATTTATTTGTCCGATCAAAATTCTTGGTGTTGGGCCGCTCTTTCTCTCTAGTATTGGGGCTTGCTCTCTCTCTCTCTCTCTCTCTCTCTCTCACACACACACACACACACACACATACACTCTTTGATTTCATGGACCTCCCCATCTCCATTGATTTCACATAGCTCCCCCTCCCTCTCCACCTTTAATGTTGATCAGACCCCATTTCTCTCTCCTACTTGCTTCTTCAGTAGAGAGAATTTTAGTAAATTAGTTATAGTACCTTAGAGCAGCTCCAGCCCACAAACAAACTCAGAACCCAACCCAAAATCTGAGTTAAAACCTCCCTCCAGTCTTTGAACCAAACTCATACCAAATCAAGTTTTACTCAAAATTTTCCTCAAATTTGGGGAGAAGAAAGGGTTTGAACCAAATTTCCACCACCGTCGTTGTCGTCGGACCACATTCCACCATCGTCGTTGACGTCGTCACTGGCGAAGGTAAGAAGAACAGAGATCGCTGTCCTCGTCGTCTTACCACCACCGTCGTCGTCATCGTGATTTTCCAGATCTGGAAGATGGTGGTGTCGTTGTGAAGGGAGAAGGTGAATCGACAGCAATGGTCGTAGTTGTGAAGGAAGAGGATGAAGAGAGTCGCAAAGGGGAGAGAGAGAGAGAGAGAGAGAGAGAGAGAGAGAGAGACATTGTAAGGACCCGCATTATATATATATATATATATATATATATATATATATATAATTTTTTGAAAATAACAATGGGTTAAAGTGAGGAATTGTGTTAAATGCCAAAATTGACTAAGTGTTAGATTATGGGTGATGTATAAGCTGATTTAGATGTATTTGAATTACACAAGTCACATTTGGACTTGGGGTGTAATTATGTGAAATGTATATGTGTGTGTGGTGGGAGAAGAGAGAGACAAAGTCATCTTCTTCCCCAAGAAAATCAGCCGACCCCCTCTCTATCTCTCTCTCTCTCATCTATGGCTCCTCCAACTTCTCTCTTCACAAACCTAGCCAAATCTCAAGCTCCAAGCTTACTCCCTTCACAAAACCTTCATAAAATCTCGTGTTCTACGCGTTGATGTGCTTATTTCACCGTGGTGTTTGAAGAATTTTTCTTGGATCTTGAAGCTAGAGTGATGGTTTTACTTCTTGGAGGTTTTTCAAGCTAAATCATTGAGGTAGGGGACAAATTTCTACTCCCTCTAGTTGTATTTTGTTGATTTGTTGCATATGTTGTTGGGTTGCTCACAAATTTCTAGCCAAACTTGTTTATCACCATGGATAAGGGTTTTAATCTTGAATATCACCATGAATATGGATTTTGATCATGTTTAATCTTGACATCTGCTCCCTCTAAGTGTTTGGGTAATGTTTTGATCCATATTTTGAAGTTTTTCAAGTGGTTCTTGCTTGGGTTGAAACCCCTATTGAATCTGAAAAAGCTTTCAAAAATTGGAAGTAGGAAAAACTGCTAGTATCGATACCCTACAATCTCGTGATCGATACGGTAGCGTTTTTTTTTTTTTTTGGTCGACTGGTATTGATACCCCATTCTGGGGTATTGATACCAGACAACTCTGAACCTATTTTTTTTGTTTAGGCCTTTCCTTGACACTTGGACATCTTGGGATATCTTCAAATGACTTGTTAACTTAAAATCATACTTTTTATCCAACACCTTGATGATTGGGTTGCGTGTTTAGCTCTCATTTGACCCCGGTCCGGTGGTTTGACCGTGTATTTTCCATATTCATCAATTACACTCCAAAACTTGTTGGGAGCCTTGTTCTAACTAATATCTCGTATCGTTGATTGTTTTTCTTCAATTTCGTGATATTTGAGTATATTCTTAGACACTAGATACGTGATGGCGTAACGTAAGGGACACATGCCTCATTGAGTCAGTTTTTTACATTTTGATAAAGTTAGAGCAATTGGAACGAAATATGATTCTTCAAAATATTTTGATGAACGAATTTGTTAAATCAGACAAAGTAATTGAGAGGCAAAAGTTAGGGTTCTGTTCTCATTACGTAGAACTTATACAGGAGTGAAAAAGAGAAATTATACTATGATCCTAAACTATTAACTTAATTGCATGAGTAGACAAATACAATCTAATTACACATTTACACCCACAACTTAACACTCCCCCTCAAGTTGGTGCGAAGATATCAATCAAGCCCAACTTGAACACAATGGGGTGGAAACTCTTGCTGCCAAATCCTTTCGTGAAAATATCCGCTAATTGGTCTTCGGATCGCACAAAAGGTATACATATCAACCCATCGCTCAACTTTTCCTTGATGAAGTGTCTGTCAACCTCTATATTCTTCGTTCTGTCATGTTTAACAGGATTGTGAGCAATGTTTATGGTAGCTTTATTGTCGCAGTAGAGTTTCATAGGACCATTATCAAAAATTCTCAAATCATGTAATAAAGTTTGGAGCCACAAGAGCTCACAAACTCCATGAGCCATAGCTCATATAAACTACCAAGGCTTGACACGGCAAACCACAGATTGCTTTTTACTTCGCCAAGTCACCAAATTTCCCCCAAGAAAAGTGCAATAGCCAGAAGTAGAGCATCTATCATCCACAGAACCAGCCCAATCGGCATCAGTAAATGCCTCAAATCGTAGGTGACCATGATTAGAGAACAAAATTCCTTTTCCTGGAGCTGATTTGAGATACCTCAAAATATGATAAACTGCATCCAGGTGTGAAGTACGAGGATCATGCATAAACTGACTAACCACGCCCAATGCATAACTAACATCTAGTCGAGTGTGAGCTAAGTATATCAGTCGACCCACAAGCCGCTGATATCTCTCCTTGTCAGTGCGCTCCCCCATATCAACACTAAGGTGATGATTTCCCTCGATAAAAGAATCTGCAGGTCTACAACCCAACATACCCATTTCTTCCAAAAGATCAAGAATATACTTCCGTTGAGAGATAAAAATACCTCTATCAGACCTTGACACTTCCATACCAAGGAAGTATCTTAATGAACCCAAATCCTTAATCTCGAATTCTTGAGCCAAACTAGATTTAAGATTAAGAATCTCTTCCACATCATTGTCTGTCATTATTATATCATCAACATGAACAATAAGGACAACAATCTTACCAGTACCTCCCTTGATGAACATAGTATGATCTGCATGGCTCTGTCGGTAACCAAACCTCGACATAGCCTTTGAAAATCTTCCAAACCACGCTCTAGGTGACTGCTTCAACCCATAAAGAGCCTTTTTCAATCTACACACTTTTCCCTCAGTCTGAGGTGAAGAAAAACCTGGTGGGATAGCCATGTACACCTCCTCCCCTAACTCACCATGGAGAAATGCATTCTTCACATCAAACTGGTGAAGAGGCCAATTCAAATTGGCAGCATAAGAGAGTAGAGCTCGCACAGAGTTAATCTTTACTACGGGGGCAAACGTCTCCTCGTGGTCAGTACCATAGGTTTGAGTGAAACCCATGGCAACAAGTCGTGTCTTGTATCACTCAACTGTACCATCCGCATTCTGTTTACTAGTGAAAATCCATTTACATCCCATTGGTTTCTTCCCTCTTGGAAGAGATACTAGCTCCCAAGTGCCATTTTTTTTCAAAGCCCTCATCTCCTCTACCATAGCTTCTTTCCACTTAGGTATTATGAGTGCATCCTACCAATTCTGTGGAATAGATATAGAAGAAAGAGACGAAACAAAGGCATAGTGCGAAGGAGATAAACGATCATAAGAGACAAACTGGGAGATAGGTTGCTGAGTACATGATCTAACACCTTTCCGAAGAGCAATAGGAAGATCATCAAAATTAACAATAGGAGGTTCATCAGAATTAACAAGAGGAGGTTCAATAGGAGAAGAGCCATTACCAAATGGGTCAGCTGAGGAGTCCGGAACTGGAGCAAGTGATTGTGATTAACAAAGTGGTATTGCACATGAAGACTTTCCTTTTTTCCTGCTAGTGTAGGTCTTTAAGCTAGACCCTTGCAGTTGCTGTATACCTTCTCCCTCATCCCCACCAATGTCATGTGTAGCTCGTTCGACAGATATTGGTTCCTCTCTAGACTTTTCATTCTCCCCCTTACCATGATTATTGTAAAACAATGTCTCCCCCTCACCATAAAACATCTCTTCCTCCTGCCTATGCTCCCCCTGAAGAGATGGAGTGGAGGGAGAGAAAAATGACTCTGTTTCCCAAAATGAGACATCCATCGAGACAAAAAATTTCATAGAATGAGGATCATAACATTTATAACCTTTCTAGGTTGGAGAGTATCCAATAAAAACACATTTATGAGCTTTATGACCTAACTTGCCACCTAAGGGATGAGGAGCATGAACAAAACACGCACAACCAAAAACACATGGGGGAAGAGTTGTTGCATGAAAATTGCTAGGGAGACACTCAAGGGGAGTTTTAAAATTAAGAACATTGGATGACATGCGGTTAATAAGATAAGTGACAGTCAAAATGGCTTCTCCCCGCAAATATTTGGAAACTTTCATGGTGAATAAAAGAGAGCGAGCTACCTCAGCTAGATGACGATTTTTGCATTCAGCAACTCCATTTTGTTGTGGAGTGTCAACACAAGTCGTCTGAAAAAGAATACCATTTTCATCCAAAAAACCCGAAAACTTTTATCTATATAATCAGTACCATTGTCACTACGGAGAATTTTGATATGCATATCAAATTGAGTGCGTATCATCGCATGAAAATATTTAAAATAAGAAAAAACTTCATTTTTTGATTGAAGGAAATACAACCAAGTGGCACGAGAATAACAGTCAATAAAAGTGACAAACCATTGATGACCTTTTAAAGAAGTAACAGGTGAAGGACCCCACACATCTGAATGGATAACCATAAACGGAGAGTCACTCCTTCTATTGATAGGAGCATAAAATGTACGCTTATGTTTCCCAAGCTCACAAGCTTCAAAAAAATTGACTCCGAGAACAATGTTTAATTAAATTAGGGAAAAGTTTTTCCAAAATCCCAAATGAAGGATGACCTAACTGACGGTACCATTGATATAACATAGAGAGAGCTGAACCAGTATCTGCTTGCAGAGCTAGACCACATGATTGGGGTGAATGAGATGGGTGAGGTGCAGATTCCAAAAAATAGAGGCCCATATGTGCTTTATCACTGTCAATCACCTTCCCTGTATCCAGTTCCTAAAAAACACAATGGGTAGGAAAAAATGTTACGGAGCAATTCAAAGATTGGGTAAGACTACTAACAGATAGAAGGTTAGTAGAAAAATTGAGAACATGAAGAACTGAAGAAAGAGAAAGGGTTGGAGAATAATGAATAGAGCCTTTTCCGGAAATAGTTGATAGAGAAACATCAACAATTCTGACCTTATCCTTACCAGAACATATAGAATAAGAGTCAAAGAGTGATGAGCAACCTGTCATATAATCTGTTGCACCAGTGTCTATTATCCATGGAGAAGAGCTAGAGGCAGTAATAACATTAGCATGGATACCTTTGTGAGCAAAGAAATCAATGGCAGTGGAAGCAGAAGCAGTGGTAGATAGAGCATCAAGCTTCGCCAGGAGGCACCTAAGAGTTTGTAACTTTCCCTGAGAAAAAACATCAACCTGGGCAGTTTTGAAAGCCTCCATCGTATTAAGAAAAGACAAACAGCAGTAACAAACTGCTAAAAAACCTCAATAAGGGAACCTAGCAGCAATATAACAACCCAAAAAAAAAACAATACAGTATCCCAACTTCACAAATTAGTACCCAAATAGTGTGAAACAAAGCCAAACAATGCTCAACAGTACTCAAACAGTGTCAAATAGTACCAAACGATGTTCACCCAGTTGATTTAAACACAAACTGAGAGTACCCAGGGGATTTCGAACAAGAACCGAGAGTACCAATCAATTTCGAGCACTGTAGAGGCTATACGATGGTCGTGTGGTCATCGTCGATAGTTGTTGAAGTCCGGCGAGAGGAGTACAGCAGTCGGCGGTGGCTAATGAAGCAAAACCAGGGTGTATCACGCAACAACAGTGCCAGAAAAATAGCGCTTGTTGTTGAGAAGCAGTCGACCTGTCAGAAAAAGTTGTCGGCAAAAAACGAGATCAACTGTTGGTGTGTAGATCGATTGTTGGTTGGTAGGTCACAGAGTCAACTTCACGGATGATTGCACAAGGTAGTTTGTTGATGCTGTTTAGGTTTTGTTCTAAGGGATCTTGCGGAGAAACACTCAACACAGATGATGAACAAAAGCTGCGATGAACAGTAACGCGATGAACAGTAGCACGATGAACAGTGCGCGTGATGAACAATAACTAATTTTAGGGTTTTCTGGTCGTGGGTTTCGTTGATGGTGATAGTGATTACTAATGAGTCTAGTCATCGAGGAGAATACTCACTCAACTCTCAACAATGGTGGAGAATACTCACACACGACAGCTTAGCGATTAGATCGAACGCTCTGATACCATGTTAAATCAGACAAAGTAATTGAGAGGCAAAAGTTAGGGTTCTGTTCTCATTACGTAGAACTTATACAAAAGTGAAAAAGAGAAATTACACTATGATCCTAAACTATTAATTTAATTGCATGAGTTGACAGATACAATCTAATTACACATTTACACCCACAACTTAACAGAATTGTACTAAACAAACTTAAATGGAGTTTTGGATACTTGATGGTTTAACAAACTTTTTAAAAATGATGGTGATCTAATACTAGGGTCACCGTTCGATATGTCCCTAGCCATGGGTGTTCGGAGCCCACGAAATCCGGCAGGGGTGTACGGAGCCCATTAAATCCGGCAGGGGTGTTCGGAGCCTATGAAATCCGGTAGGGGTACACGGAGCCCATGAAATCCGGCAGAGGGATTCATTCTCTATTAAAAACAAGTGCTTTTTTTTTTTTTGAAAAGGTGAAAAATAGAAAGTTTATGAAAAACGTGATGTTTTGAAGAAATCGAACACATGACACGAATTGTAACGGTTTTGAGAAAATTGACAGACACTTGGGTTATTATTTGACACTTTGGTATTTCTTTGGACACATGGGTACTTTGTGATCATTATTCTCTTGCTTTAGTCCTCTTTTTCATACTTGCTCAAATCATTCTTGGTATCCAAATTCATGTGCACATATCATACTTTATACACCTAGCTTTTGTAGAATGGTTTTCTACTAGGCTAGTGTAGCTCAACCTATCAATTTTTAGGTACACACTCAAGGAACATGTGTTGGATGCTTGGAGTGTGGATGCATTGCATGAAGCCCTTTTTTTTTTATCATGAAGCCAATTTTATCCTTCCATGCTTGTATTTTTTTTTTTGGGAAATAACTTTGTAACATTTGTTTTCTTCAATCTTTTGATGATATTTAAAATATGTAAATATTTTAGCTCTTTTGGTACTAATGTAATTGGATATGGGTATCTTTGGTGAGGACGCGAAATTTGATTTGGATATGTACTATTGACTTGACTTTTCAACTATGACCTTGATCTATCCTACGTGGATTTTATATGAATTTTGGTTATTAAAAATGAGGGTGTGACAGACCTGGTTGGGAGGCGGAGGCAGTGATTCACGCAGGTGGTGGTGGCTGCAGATAGTGGCGAAGGGCGGTGTGTGGCTAGGGGCGGCGAAACCCTAGAAATTTTGAGTTGAAGGACTGGAGTTGCTCATATCAAACTGAGCTTTTACTCAAATTTTGACTCAAATATGAGTTTAAAATTGAGTCAGCGTTGGACTTGCTCTTACTCCCTTCGTCCTCAATCTTTGGTCCAAAACAACATTTTTTGTTGTCCTAAATTTTGTCTCAATTCAAAACTAAGGGGGCATTAACTAATGAAATTCCACTTCTACCCTTTCTTTTTTAGACTAAGTATATATAATGATGATGGTTTGAAGGGTGAAAAAATGAAAGGAAAAAAAAATGAGACAAGTGTAATAATTATATTTCCCTAATTAGTTGGAATCTTTAAAGGGTACCAATAAATTGGGACTAAGGGAGTATTTAGTTTCTCTAGACTTTTCCGAATCATAATACAAGACAAGGGCGTCCCAGGCACCAGAGGACTATTGGATGGGCTTGAAATGTCGTTCAACTGATGGCCCAAGCAATAGACTACATGAACATGCCAACAGTCAATTTGGCCGGGCCTTATGGGCCAACAGACAAATGCAAGATCAAGGGATGAAGTCATTTAAAGTCTCAGGTTCAAATGTATATCGCACATAGTTGAGGATAAATGTATAGAGACAGGTCAAAGGTAGGGTTTTGAGAAAGAAAAAAAAAAAAACGAGACTGAAAAAAGGATGCATTGTGTTGTTATGTCTTGCAATGAACTGTGATTTTCAATAGTAGTACCATAATATGCAACGGTAATGGCTCTGTGCAAAGGCATCAAAAGTATCGGAATTGGGATATTGCGGTCTCGAATTTTTTCGATTTTCGAAGTTGAAAGAAAATGCTTTAAAAAATGTAAGTGTCCATAACAATCTAGTATTGGCTATGTCGGCCATATATCAATCCGGCAGTGAAGTGAATACATTTTGAAAATCAGTTGGACACTTGAAATTCACAAACTGAAAATTTAATTCTTAATTATATACAGATCAATTCGTAAGAAATACGGGAGAGAGGGACTTAAGCGGCACTAAACACTTGTGATTAAGAAGGAGAAACACATGCATGTTGGTTGTGTACAAATTATTTAACGATTTATGTGTAAAAGTAATTAAGGAAAGGAGATTTAACTTCTCTTCTCAAAATTTCACAGGTCACCAGTTCGAAAAAAGATAGACTTAGCTTTATTTTTAAAAAAATTGGATCACTCCGCAAGTCATGGGATAGGTTATAGCTACTTGATTTTTTTTTTTTATTTCGATCGGATAACTGATAAGATTTTTTTCGCATTATAATAAACCAAAAATTCATGTTGCAAGAGATACAATTTTAAAAGTTAATATTGTAAGTTTTAATGACTTGGCAACATCAGCCATATATATGACCGTAAAAGGATATGCTAGAAATATAGTATATAGTAAATATTTAATTTCACACATGATAAGTGTTGCGATAGGTAATTTATTGAGTATTATACAGCTAATATGTTTGAATTCAAATTTTCACACTTGAATGGACCAATTATCTTGTATTGTATCCTGGCCCTTCAGGCCCTATATAGAGCGTAGTCCCAATTTCGGACGCTCGCCACTTTTGTCCAATTTGGACGAATTTGCCCCTCGATTGGAAATTCGCGTGTTGGTATTTTCGTGGTTTTGCCGGATTTCGTTGTCCTCAATGGTCCTTTTGCATTTGCTAATACCACTTCCGAACTTTTTCCGGTAATTCCCTCCGTGTCCCTGGTCATTTTTTGGCCCGAGACAGAGAGGGACGTTCCAGGCGATAGAGAGAGAGAGAGAGAGAGAGAGAGAGAGAGAGAGTCGCGATTGAAGGCCGTACGAAGCTCGCGATCGATCGACTGGAGGTTCGCGTACGGGGTTCTGTAAGTCAGATCTTCTCGTTCCTTGTCTTTGTTCTTCCAGTCTGATTAGGGTTTCATCGGGTTCAGCATCTGTCCACCGATTTGCCACATCGTTGCGTGTTTGCTGGCCAGACCTAGGGTTTTACTCGTTCCCTTTCGTCTTCCTGGGTGGAGCTGCAAAGCTATGGAGTAAGCTGTGTTTCTTTGTTACACGTTTTCTGTCTGCCCTAAGCTGTTTAATACTAGCTGTTACACCAGCAAATGCTGACTTAGCGAATTCAGATGCTCTCCAGATAGCTGGAAATGCCGATCCTGATGGTAATTTCTGCCTTCTGTCTCTGTTTTGCCTTATCAACTAAGGTAAACTAGTTGAACGGTTAACTGTTGCAGGATGGTATTGCCATTGAACACTGTTGCTTATGCATGGTACTTTCTTTTGGCAGGTTATCGAACCATTGTTGTGATCACAAAGGTGCAAATAAGTGAAACAAAAATTTCATTTGTGTGAATTATGTCATTGGTTGATGAAGTCTGACAATAACTTATGTTGTTGCATCAGTTGGATATAATGGACAGAGGTACAGATGCCCGCAATTTTTTGCTGGGAAAAGTAGTTCCTCTTCGTCTTGGCTATGTTGGCGTTGTGAATCGTAGTCAAGAGGTAATCTCCTTTTATTTTGCAATTTTTTGTTTGGCAAAGCCAGAGGAGATCCACAAACATTGTTCAGTGCAAAAATAACCAATGCTAACACATGATTTCTAAACGTTTGTTGATTGGATGGTTTGATAGGATCGAGTCAGGCTTAAAAGTTTCTTATTTATGTTTTCTGAGAAAAAATGTAAATTGTACTTTATTGTGACTTATCTATTGCTTTTGTGACCACTCAAAATCAATTTGACTATTATCTTATGTTCGAATAATTGATCTTCAATTTTAATGGTATATGTCAAATCCTATGATATTGATTCACATCGATTCACAAAAGTAGGTTTCGATTGGTGACATGGTTCTTGATTCCTTACCTGTGGACTGAATAACAAAACTTCCCGATTGGTGTGCACAACGCGTACATATTGTTTGCAAATTGTGAAATTCTGTAGAATCATCAAATCTGCAAGGGACTTATTATCTTTTTATTAGCAAGTATGTTGATTTTGTTAGGTGGTTGGCCTCTGATCTGACCAGTTGGTATCTCGTTAAACAGGACATTATGCTCAACCGGAGTATCAAGGATGCACTTGTGGCTGAGGAGAAGTTCTTTCGTAGTCGTCCAGTATGACCCTACTGTTTCAACTCTTCTCTACTTTTTGACACAGTTTCTGGCCAACATTTGTTATCTATAGCCTTTTCTGTTACACAGGTGTATAGTGATCTTGCTGATCGCTGTGGGCGTCCCCAGTTGGCAAAGAAGTTGAACCAGGTACAACCATCAGATACTTAGTTGCTTATGGTTTCTCATGCAACATTCTCACGCTTTCTGAAAATGGGTGTTTCATTTTAAGCATAACCTCAACTTGTTTAGCTTCCATCATAGCGATTGAGTGTTGTTTGAAAATGGGTGTTTCATCATTCTACCTGCTACTGCCCGGGGTTCGGTTACATATTCAAGGAGATGTCCTTGAATATAACTTGAGTCAACCAAGGGGGAAGGATTAAGTATGTTGATGTGTCAACAAGGGTCGGTTGGGCAGGGTTAATCTCTCCTCCTAATACCGGTAACCGTGTCAGGTTTACTTTATTTAACCCTGAAGCCCTGAAGTTGGGCCTTCATTGTTCCAGTTTGAAGCCATGTGGCATAGAGGCAACCAAATTTGCCCGTCCTTTACATCTGACTCATTTCTACACACATGCACATCTCATGCAGTTTGTACATACTGTATTTTCTTCTTTGAATGCCTCTGTATCAATTAGGTATTTTTTTTTCTTTAGAACCTTTAAAGCTGTCAAGTAATTTGAGAAAGCTATAGGTTTCATTCAATACTTTTTCCTATCTAATGCAGATTCTAGTCCAACACATCAAGACTGTACTTCCAGGATTGAAGTCATGCATAAGTGCTGCACTAGTCTCGGTTGCGAAGGAGCACGCTAGCTATGGAGAAATCACCAAGTCAAAGGCAGGACTCTTGTTTAGTATAGTTTTCTCTAGATTATGCTTGAATTTATTGCTTAACTCCTTGGAAAATTGTTCCCTTGTCTTTTTGCTTGGCTCAGCCACCTGTTTGCCGTGGTGATGGGCCTTTGGCATTGGTGTTGGCTCCAACTAGAGAGCTTGCCCAACAAATAGAGAAAGAGGTATGTTAGTTATTTCTTTAGTTTTGAGGATTGAACAGGTTCATCATGTCTATTCAAGCCTTGGATTTGGACTGTATCACTTACCTGATTACCTGATTACCTGATTTACCGAGCAGAGCATGCAACAACTAAAGATAATTGAATTTTTGTTCTTGTTGTATGGACTATGCATATTTTAATTCTACCAGTTTTCTTCTTGTTGATGACTAGTGAAAAGTTGTTCAGTGGCTTCAGCCTTCGTAGGATGGTGTCTTGAGGGGTTGACATATCCTATTGTTTTAGTGTACTTTCAAAACCTTATTTTCTGAATTTTCTTCTTTTCCTTTTCATTTTTAGGAGTGTTTGTCTTGGATAACCGTTTTAGCTGTCTAATTTTAGCTGAACTTTGTTAAGAGCATGAAAGTAATGCCCTAATATTGGACATGTAGAGAATACGATCTCATCAGAATCTGGGTATCTGTTATCATTGGATTGTGCAATTTTTTTTTCCTGGTTTCATTTTTGATATGATGATTATGTCAATTTAGTATGATCTTTATTTGTTCTAGATTTTTTTGTTCCAAAGAAATATTCAGTGTTTTTTGATCAGCTCCTAAGAAACATTCTTGCATCAAACATATATTATTTATTTGAGAAGGAAATCTCAGTGATGCACGAGTAAAGAAATTTAGGTGCTTCCATTTGTGATTTTCTCTGGATTGTATATTTTATTTTCTAAAAATGTTATGTGGACATTCAACTTTCTGATAATCCTTTCCCTTACGACCTTTATGGACATTTGTTTGCTGTTTCGCAGGTTAAGAATGACATGAATTTTATTTGAATAAACTCTTCTATTGCAGGTTAAAGCTTTTAGCAGATCTCTGGAGTCCTTTAAAACTGCAATAGTTGTGGGTGGAACCAACATTGCTGAGCAGGTGCTGATTTGGTAATAATTTTGTTTTATTAGGTGTTTAAATCTCTAGACACAAGGAGTTCATGGTTTGTATACTATAAAAGTTGAAATTCTTTGCTCGTATTGTTATGGTTGCAACAAACTTTTGTTTCTGTATCTGGAAAAGAATGCTCTAGGCATATAGCTGTAAGGACATTAGTGGATGGCTTTTCGCGTTTTTTCTTCCCTTTCTTAATTGGTTCATAGTTGTGAAAGGTGCCCAGGCAATCCATTACCAAGCCAACTAAATATGTATTCACTATCATTTGGAGTTATCTATTTAGTAAGATTGCCATGTTTTCTCTTGTTCTTAAGAAATCAACAGACACTGGAAGGAACATGCACTGATTTTTTGATGTTGGGTCAATACATAAGAACTGCTTAAATTTATATTGCGAATGTTGCATATAAGAACTGAAGAAGTACTTAATTACGGAAATCATAACATGAAATCAATGAAATAACGCATTTACTCTTACATTCGAGCCGTAAAGCGGGAAGATAGTGTAGTAACCTATAGAAATGCCTAATTGGAATGCAACTTCCCAAGTGAGGCCTGCTTATCTGGGATTTTCCCAGGCACCACTCGCATTGACTGTGCTTTGTCGACTATATTTATGTCCCTAATGCAAGTACTGCTTATTCTTCTCATAATTGAATTTCTCCCAATCTTCGTCTTTTTGACTACTGTTTTCGTATACGTGGATAGAGGTCTAAGCTACGCGCAGGAGTGAGTGTAGTGGTTGCTACGCCCGCAAGATTTATTGACCACTTACAGCAAGGGAACACTTCTCTATCTTGAGTTTCATAAGTTGTTTTGGATGAGGCTGATAGAATGCTGGATATGGGGTTTGAACCACAAATAAAAGAGGTAGGTGGTAGCTCAATTGCTTTACTAAACTGTTTTCTTCAACGTGATCATAGATTTCACTGGTCACCTTTCTTGGATATTCTCATGGTGTTTTGGAGGCTCCTGATCCCTTTGCCATATTTACGGCAAGAAACAGTGACCAATGAGTGGATTCATATTCAGTGGCAACTTGTCCCCATCCCATTACCTTGACTTGGGTTGTGGACATTTTGGAAGAAATTTATAATTCTTTTTCTATGTGTTTCAGGTTATGCGTAATCTTCCAGAAAAGCATCAAACTTTGTTGTTTAGTGCGACCATGCCAGTGGAGATTGAATCACTTGCACAGGTGGAGTCCCTTGAACCATGAATTTTTTGTTGTATATTACCTATGGATTTGTGAAGTGCATTGGTTGGATACATTTAGTATTAGAATGAAAAATCCCTTCTAAAGAGTGTCTTTACCGGTTGCGATCGCAAGTCCCATCTGCCACCATGTTGTTACCTGAATTTGTGTCGCGGGAATCAGACTACCCACCAAAAAAGAAGAAAAGGAAATGGTCGGGCTAAGGCTGCCTACTTATGGCCTCTCCCAGAAGCTGTTGGGAGCCTTGTCCACTAGGTACAATACAACCTCTGTGATAAGAACCATCAAAGTGTATTCATTTGATTTCTGGTCATGCAACTTTAGGAATCATATTGAGAACACATCAATAAATAATGTTTCTGTTATAATGTTCTGACGAGGAACCTTTTCACATTCAACCTTCCTTTATTATGTGATTTATCAGGAATACATGACTGATCCAGTGCGAGTAAAGGTGGGAAAGGTGAGCAGCCCAACAGCAAATGTAGCCCAACTTTTGGTGAAGGTTTCTGATAATGAGAAGGTATGCCTCGGCAGTTGAAACTTGAGCAGAAAATAGTTCCTCACTAAAAATTCTGAATCTTTGTTTCATAAATCAAGTTTTTACTGGAAATGCTGAAAACTATCTAATACTTCTGTTGGTTTATAATCAATGCCTGGTTCTTTCAAGTTTTGTGTTCCCATTGATCCTTGTTTTAGTAAGCTTTTTTCTGTGTGAAGGGTAGAGGGTGTACAATTTTCTTTTTCCTTTGTAGAAGTTTTTCGCGTTTTTATATCTGTGAAGTGTATCCTTGTAGTCCTTCTTGGTCAAATATCTAGAATAACCTTATTACCTCGACCCCCACCCTGCTGTTTTTTTTTTTTTTTGGGCTTGAGATTTTGTGCAACGCCAATGTTCTGGATGCTGAATGAAAGAAGCATGGTAATGTGCACATAAATCAAAATGTTTCTTGGGTCTGCCCTCTTTGATGCCTTTTGGCTTTGATTTGAGGGCATGATTCTGTAGCAAACTCGACGGTATAGGGGGATCACTGTTTCAGTGGTATTCTGTGAGCAGCTACTTTGTGCATTTATTGCCAAAGCTTAGGTCTGTCTCAAATCCATCTGTTTCAGTGGTATTCTGGGAACAGCCACTTTGTGCATTTATTGCCAAAGGTTAGGTTTGTTTCCTATTCATCCTCCGCCCATACCCCCAATTATTGGGGACCTAAATGGGTTATGTTATTGTTGTTGTGTTGTTATTGTTGTGTTGTTTTTTGGGCTTGAGAGTATCCCATACATTTCAAGCCTGATTGTTTGTAGAAAATTCCGAAATTGCAGAGATTTTGCTTACAAAATGCACTCCAATTAGTCCTATGGATTAAGTAAGGTGATAGAGTTCGAAAATAACAGAGGATGAACAAAAATAATTTGAAAATATGTCATTGGTAAATCTAATAATTAGGATCAACAGCTGCACCAATGAGGACATATTCTGGTCGGCATGATGGTTTACAAGGCAAAGAAGAAGATAGTAGGGAATCTAGTTGCTAAGATGAAAAGAGACACCAGAAAGGAAGCAAAAAGTTTTGAAACTTACTATATTCCCACTTCCTTGTGTAGGAAGTGGTTGCTTTTCAGTAATCGTCTTAGCTATATCCCCCGTCTCTGTCTCTCCTCGTTTTCTGCATATTTCTTGTTCTGTTTCCGATGCTTCGAATGTATTCTCTTGTGTTTCACAGTTCTCCAGTTGGATTATGTTTCTTCCTTGTGCTTTCACGGTTAACAAAGGGAACACATCACTTAAGAAAGGGTACGTACAAGTAAAGTTCCCTGGTGGCTGGATTGTTATGTCTGATTATCTTATTTCTTTGTTTCAGTCTTAACAAATAAATTTTTGGCTGAGTGGATTAGCCAATAAACTTTAGTTTAGTTGAAGTCTCTGTACTGTTGACTTGTACGTAAGGTGTGAGGAAAATTTTACTTGGCTTTTTTGATGTACAACGTTATGGATCTGAGAGGTGAAATATTTTTGATCTCCAGCTTAAGAACATATAATTGGAACTCAGTCGATGAGCTTTAAATTATTTCCTAAACTAAGGAATAGCTGGTTCAACTACTAGTCGAATTGCCTCAACTTCTCATATCAATATATTGTTATTAGCGGGTGGGCAACACGTGCAACGCACATGTCGCAGCACCTAGTTAAAAAAAAATGCTAATCACAGCTCATGAAATTGACCAAAAATAAAAAATAAAAATTGCCGTTGTCTACTCCATTAAAGCATTTGGAAAAGTGTTAAACACGCATTGATAAGTTTTGTATTTTTAGGGTATTATTGCCTTACTTTTGGTTTTTAGTGCGGAGCAGGTACCATGTGGCGTCTGACATAGGGGTGGTTTGGGTAAATTAAAAAAATTAAGTTTTTGATTTGGTCTTTATTCAAATTTTTTTTTCGATCGATTTTTTTGTAGTTTTTTAGCTTTATTTCGAATGAGAGGAATCTAAAAAGCATAAAATTATTAGCCAAATTTAAAGTTTTGTGAATAAAGATGAAAAATAATCCAAAAAACCATCGAGACAAGCAAAAAAAACCACAAAAAATCGACCGAAAACTAACAAATGCAAAAAAAAATTGAATAAGGACAACCAAAAAACTAGTTTTTTCAATTCACCCAAACCAACCCGTAGTACGCTGCGGCCAATCAAATGCGTCGCTTAATGTGGGGGCCTCTGTTTGGTACTGCGTAGTGCGTGCCACATGGATTACATGAGTCTAGTTCAATACCACGTGACAGGTTTTGATTGGCCATAAGGTAACGCGTGGTACCCACACCGCCTAAAATTTTCCCCCTTATTAGGCAGTGAAATTTGTCAACATACAACATAATCTGTTATTAGAACGGTCCAAGTTGCGATCGATCCGTTCGATCCACCCAAACCGATTTGTCCGTTTACTCACCTGAGGTGTGTTACAAAT
This sequence comes from Vaccinium macrocarpon, assembly GCA_022606695.1. Taxonomy (NCBI): domain Eukaryota; kingdom Viridiplantae; phylum Streptophyta; class Magnoliopsida; order Ericales; family Ericaceae; genus Vaccinium; species Vaccinium macrocarpon. Next base: position 5,061,947 of record CM040177.1, on the reverse strand, counting down.
GGATAAAGATCCTAATATTTTTATTTTGGCCGGATCTGATTTGGTTGGTTCGGGTTCGATCTGCTTTAATCAAGCTAATAATCTTTTCTTTGATCCGTAGATTCACTCAATCTGCGACAAAACTGATCTATCCGTATGTCACCCACGAATGGTTGCACATCTTAAAAGTGACAATCCGTCACGAGCGGATCGGATCGAGAACCGAACCAATCCGTGGACACCCCTAACTATTACTATGAAGCTTTATTTGGTTAATTGTTTTGTGAAGAAAAATAACTAGTAGGTTTTTAATGAAGGGAGCAGTTTCAAGTATTTGTTTGATTCCCCATTATATTTTGGTTTACAAACGGTAAAATCCTCCATCAATCTTCATCCAAAAAGCAATCATAGGTTCTGCTTGAAATAAATAAATTATTCTTTAAAATAGTCACCATTTTTTGGTTATTTTATCTTTTCGTGAGTTCATGTTAAGCATTCGTTTGATGAGAAATATATCATAATAGTATAAAATCTAGTAGATCAGAGGTTGATAAAAATTTCAAAAAAGACAAACAATGAGATCAAAAACTACCTTTCTTGAATTGTTTTCTCTCTTCATTAACAAAGATAGATGCAAAACTTACAAGAGTTAAAAAAAAATAAAAATAAAAACCGTTCCCGTAATTTAGCTATTCAATACAAACAGCCTCTTAATTGCTCATAATTTTGATAACAAAATTGTTTGGAGAATATCCAATTGAATTCCAGTGAATTAATTTCCGTCTTCAAGTTCCAAAACTCAAAATCATTTCCCTTCCAATTTACACAATTGAACGTCCCACCGGAAGAGCAATTTTAGGAGCACCACAACGACAAATAATTTTTCCACTGTCCACCAAAATGGTTTTGGTGCATGATATCCCAAAAGTAATTATTCCAAATGCCTTGTTAAGTATTGTCGATGTTGTGGTAAGTATTCCATATGCAGTGGTAAGCATTCCATATGATGAAAACCGAGCACAAAAGACGGAAGATGTTCGCACAAAACAAGATTGTTTTGTGTTTTCTGCAGATTTTTTCGCATTTGTTAGCAACACAACGTCTCCTCCCCACTTAAATCGGTATTCACCTGCGGGAAGTGAACCCAAAACCTGCGCGAAGTACTCCCAAAGTCTGACATTTACCCAAACCCCTGGGTATGTACTCACCTGTTGTTCTGCTGTTTTGTCACAACATCCTGAAATACTTATTGAAGCATTTGAAATACTTAATTTTAATCCAAACACCCTGGTTTTTTGGGTACAAAAAACCAATAATCCAGATTAAGATTTTCACCCAAAGAGGCCAATATCACCGTGGTACACCATATACGGATTCCACCACAAACCCTTCACACTCATAAAATAGAAAACCCTTCTCTCACTGTTAATTTCAAAAGTGTTGCAGACATTATTTGTTCGGATTGCAACTTCAACCAAAAAATTTCATTTTTCGTACAGACCCAGGCCCCACCCACCTCTTCCTCTTTCTCTCCCTCTTAACTTTTGACCAATAAAAACGGGCCCACTGGCCCCCCACCCCAGAAGCCAACGACCAATCCATTGTCCTCCCTCTCTCTCAAACACAATTAGGTGGGACCCCAATCATGGTAGAACTGGTAATGCACACAATCCAAATTTTGACTATAATATTTTAAAACTGCCCACGGTTCCACTTACTGGTTATACGGAAAATGAAAGTTTTGGTTGTAGTTGCAATCCGAACACAACGACTGTCTTTTGAAAGTCCAAAAGCAGAACTCATTACAACTTCCTATTAGTGGGTCCCCCTTGAGAAACTTTTAACTAAAAGTGTTGCAACATTGTCGGGGGGCTTTCTTTTTCAATCTTCATCACGCCTAGTATTCCTTTGTTTGGAATCGTCACTTTGCACGGTGATGCCAAAGAGTGAGCCTGATCTTGGCTACAAATTGGACAAGACTTCAAATCTTCAGTGTGAAAAGATGTTTGTGCCTCTGTCCCTTTTTTATCGGGATGCTTGTACCTCATTCTCGGAGTATTTTGTTTTTTGTTACGCGGAAATGAAACATGAGACTAATAAATGGCTCTCGTTCACATTTAATCAAGAGCAATCAAGTTAGGTTATGGACCGCTTTTTTCCGGCTTCGCCTTGGCAAAATTTGTACCGTTTTATATGATTAAATAATTAGTGTAAAGTCCATTATACATGTTTGTACTGTACTCAATCCACCTCACCTTTTCAAAAATTCTTGTGTCCCCCGTTGTGAATTTTGTAAATCCTAAACTCCACTCCTAATTTTTTACGGGACAAAAATGCCCCTATGAGAGAAACCTGGCGCTTTCTCCCTCGATCGCGAAACCCAGACGATTTCTCCCTATTTCTCCCTTGATGGCGTTATGGCATCTCTTTCTCCGTCGATCTGCAGCACCGTCATCGTCAATCTGCTCCCTACAACACCATCGTCGTCGCCGTCCCATTAACCTATTTCGCTGTACAAAAGGACCGGGAGTCGAAACACCATGAGCAGTGATGAAGGTGTTGGTGCTTTGGAACAAGAACCGTTCATAATGCGTCCTTTGAGTTTCACCCAAATTCTAGAGTTAATGGACTCGAGTCCACTCTCAATTGCATGATTGGTACTTTTGTTTCTTCCTAATTTCATGTTCATGTAAATGTATGAGGGCAGGAATTTGAATCGTTGTTTTGTACTGTTAACAGCTTCTAATTGGTCCCATTTGGTTCTCACCCTCACCACTCCACCTCATTTTTCTGAAAGTGGGTGTGTTCACTCTGATGCGGCCACATGAATGATGCACAACAACTGTTCGATGAAATGACTAGAGAAACTGAGTAAATTTGTGAGTAAAAATCTTTTCAATTTTTAAGAGTAAATTTTTAATTTATTTTCTCCAAGAATATATTTTTTACTACTATTTTTTCATGAGCACAGAATTTGCATTCCTGAATCAGCACGAAGATTTAAGTGTCAGCAAAAGCCAACCCTATTATCATGATCAATATCCTTCATGCTTGTTTATGGAACAAATAAAGGTGGGTACCAGGGTACCTTATATAATGCATAAAGTCAAAAAGATACTAATGAGTAAGGGACAATGATGCTCAGGTTGTGAACCACCAAATTCAATTTATGGAAAAGATCCATCACATATAAAAAACACAAAGCATGACTGACATGCATAAAAAGGATTCAACAAGTACGCAAAAACATAGAATACTGCTTGCTTACTTCTTAGATTGGAAAGCAAGACTAGACTTAGCTAGTCGGTGCTTCTCAGCCAAAGTAGTCCTAACACTACCGGTCGTGGGACTGTTGTCCATCTGTATGAAAAATGACAAAACAAAGGCACAGTCGGGCAAAAGGAATGTTTAGAAGCAAAATAGAATGCTTCAAAGTTTTAACGAAAGATTGTCGAACTATTTTGGGATCTCTTTCCTGTTTTTGAAATGTTTTTTTAAGACTAGGTTTGTGGTTATAGATGACTATTTTGGCAAAGGCAGGAAGAAATCAGTACATGTTACAGTCGAACGCAAAAAAGTATCAAGGAACGGAATGCATAGCATCAAAAAATACTCAAGCTTTTGACCAACACTTGCATAACTAGTTTCTGATGCTTGAACCTTGGTACCTTGATTGTAATAGAACTTCCGTTTAAGCAAGATACAAAACCAAAAACAAATTAGTGCGAAGTCATTGGGTTTTGTAGTTGGTCATTGACTTCTCTATTTACCCCTTCACATATGTTCAGGTTGTGGACCTTCAGATGGGCAGGGCAATGCTCAGAAATTCCTCATTGCCCAGGGGACCTCAATACTCAATAGAAGGAGCAGCAGTCCCGTAGCCCACAACAGATTGTATTAATAAAAAAGTTGTGGACCATATGGGGTTGTACCCCAAGCCAAGCTAAATAAAACTGCAAAGATATGCAACTTGAGTAGTTTCTTTGAAATACGCCATTTGGAGGCTTATACGCGGTGTTTCTTCATCGAGAGAGGTATGTTCGTGTCATTTTATCTGCAACCTTTTATAACTTCAGTTCAGATATGCATTTGTCAGTGCCTTTCCTTTTTCTTTCGTTAACTTTTATCAGTAGCATACCCTGATTTATGTCCCAATGAAAATGGTACTTGTCTTTCCAATTGGAATGCACTATCAAAGGGAAAAATTGCCAATGGTTTCACTATTTTTTGACATATACTTATAAGGGATCTTGTAGTCTCTGATTGTTTGAATTGGATGTGTTCTGGTCAGGGATACAGCAAGCCCAGTTGAAACAATGCTTAGAGGAATATGGAGCCTAAATGTGTGGCAGATCCATCCAAATAACCTTCGACATCCGCTTCTTGAGGCGTGATGGATCTTTGCTGACTTACACTTACTGATCTTTGTATTAAGCTTGTAAAATGTCAGACATCTTGGTTAACTAGTTTCTCAAGTGTATTTTTTTGAAAGTTTTTTACTTCTATGTTGTAAGGAGTTCTTATTTATGCTCTGAATTAGCCTTAAATTTCGCAACATATGATTTTTTTCTTTTCACGTTTATGCTATGAAAATATTCACAACTTCAACAAATGAATTTATCTGCTCATATTTATACTCTAGATAAAGGTTCTGAATCCCGTACTGACTTGTGTACTGATTTTTCTATTGGTATGTATAAAGCTCAATTTTTGCATTTCTCAAATAACCTTTACCCTCCCATTGGATGGGTGGGTGGGTTTAAGTGGAAAGAAGGAAAATGTATGATTGCTCTCTCACACACACACACACACACACACACACACACAGAGAGAGAGAGAGAGAGAGAGAGAGAGAGAGAGAGAGAGAGAGAGAGAGAGAGAGAGATCAGAAGAGAGGGCAGTGGGTAAATTAGTCTTAATTTTCAATAGATAAACTTATCTCTTTTCTTATTTATACAAGAGATGAACTTATCTGTTATTATTTACAGTGTTAATTAGTCGTAGATTTCGACAGATTAACTTATCCTCTTTTTTTTTTGGTACAACAAATGAACTTATTTGTAAAACAGATAAACTTATATGTTCTTGTGATTTTATTTGAATTAGCAGCAAATTTCAACATATGAACTTATCTATATTTCAATTCCATCTTGTATTTTACCTTACTAGATAGCAATTTAAAAGGGGCTAAATACCCAAGAGACGTAAACTCTTAATTCTTCGTTTTAATGCACTTTGCTTATGGGGGGGGGGAGGAATTTAATGGTGGCTCTTTTATTAATTTGCGTAAATGGTGTATACTTGTTCTGCATTTTTCCTTGAATCTTTTGCATTTATACTATGTATTACTCAAAAAGTTAAACAGATTAGCTTATCTTTTTCAAATTTGTATTGTGCATTTTTCAAAAAGTTAAATAGATTAACTTATCTTTTTAGGATCTAACAGAGATAAGTTTATAAGTTAATCTGTTAGACGTTGTAGGCATATAAAGTGAACATATTTGAAGAGATAAGATTATCTATTATTCGTAATGGAAATATATAGTGAAATTTTTTGAACAGATAAAGTGATCTGTGTTAGATTATTTTAGAAAGAAAAATAATTTTCTGAGAGGTAAATTTATCTTTAGCTATAGTAGACAAATATAGTGAAAAAATTGAAGAAATAAGTTTATCTATTTATTATTTTTTGATGGAGACAGAAATAAATGTTTAGTCTTAGATTTCGACATATTAACTTTTCTTTTTTTTTTTTTTTTTTTTGTACAACAAATGAACTTATTTGTACAACAGATAAACTTATATGTTCTTATGATTTTATCTGAATTAGTAGCAAATTTCAACATATGAATTTATCTATATTTCAATTCCATCTTGTATTTTACCTTACTAGATAGAGATTTAAAAATTTGCATTGAAGTTGGACAACGTATGAACTTATCTGTTATGTTTATTCATATCCATGGCTTGAACTTGGTCTTAGTTTTCAACATATGAAATTATATGTTCACATTCATGTCCAGAATTGGTCTTAATTTTTCACATACGAACTTATCTGTTCATATTCATGACCTGAATTGGTCTTAATTTTTCACCTACAAACCTATCTATTCATATTCATGACCTGAATTGGTCTTAATTTTCAACATATGAACTTATCTGTTAGTATTTATACATATGCATGGCCTGAATTTGGTCCTACTTTTTAACACATGAACTTATTTGTTCATATTCATGTCCTGAACTGGTCTTAATTTTCAACATATGAACTTATCTGTTTGTATTTATGCATATCCATGGCTTGAATTTGGTCATAATTTTGAACATATGAATTTATCTTTCATATCCATGTCTTGGATTGGTCTTAATTTTCTACATATGAACTTATCTGTTTGTATTCATGTCCTGAATTGGTTTTAATTTTCTACATATGAACTATCTGTTTGTATTCAAAGCCTGAATTAGTCCTATTTTTCAACATATAAACTTATATGTTCATATGGCAAACACTTTTTGTCTGGCAAATACTTCGACATTAGGTGTTGTTTGAGGCTATGCCGTGTTCCTACAAACTCCAAGCACATTAATGTTAATCTGGTACTCTTAACAGATATGTCGACTACAACTAACAGATATGTCCACTACAAACTCCAACCTATTATAAATTCATCTGAATTTTTTCACCATATATGTCCACTACAACTAACAGATAAACTTAGGATATCGAGTTCGAACAATAATGATCAATAGCATTTGTGCAACTCAGGTAATCCTTAGTCCAAAGGTGGGCACAAAAAATAGACTTGTTTTGTTAACTTCTAGTTTGTTCCAGAGACACACAACTTCATATATTAGGTAAGAGAGCTAAAATTTGGGAAATCACGAGTTCACCTTGGCATTTTGTCGAACAAATTGTGCGCATTAGATACATATTCTTGTTTCAATTTGAATACCCAGTACAAATCCATCAAAGACCTCATCGTCAAGCAAGACTAGCGATTTGAAGTTGAATGAGTAATTGTGTGCAAAATTAGACTCCATTCCCAAATGAAATTCGAGCTCTAACATAATTTCGAATCCTCACATGAATTAGCCACAAACATAGAGGAATTAATTATTCTACCAAGAAGCCAACAAGAGAAATGCCTCAAAATTAACAATCAAATATTGCATAAAATCAATATAAAAAAATAGACAAAGAAAGCTCCATTGTTGTTCCATATAACCAATGATACGTCAATGGTGGTGAGTGGATTGTTGGGTTGCCAGAGGGCATGGATGTTTTTGGTAGACGAAAGTGTGGGTGGTGGAGGAGTGAGAGAGAGAGAGAGAGAGAGAGAGAGAGAGAGAACAAAGGTCTGGCTTTTCCATGGAAGTGAACGAGAAGTGAGAACAAAAGAGAATAGTTGGAGGCAATTGGGGCGTCGTCGGAGAGGAGGCGCTTGTCTATGGATTTCTTGGCGGAGGGGGAGTTGGAGGCGGCGGAGAAGACGACGGGAATCTGCCATGCCCCGATTCGCCGCATAGTTGGTAATCATTTGTGTAATCCCGGCCTTGATTCTTCATTTTCTTGTCGAGGGCCAATTTTGTAATTTGAGCGCGTAGTGGATTGCAGACCTTATGAAAGTACGTAGTGGACCCGAGACTTTAGTAAAATCATATAATGGACCTCCCAAAAATTGGCCCTTATATGATTTGGTTCCTTGCTTTAGGAATGAGATTAATTTATTTTGGTTGCTTCAATTATTAGTTTGTCATTCAATTAGAGACCCACTATACCTAGAACACATAGGAATTAATCTATGATATCCAATAGTCAATACGCCAAGGAAGTTTTAGGTTTTGAATAACCTCAAATTAGGGCGGCAGCCCTTTTGTCAATAAATTTTTGGTAGGGCCAATTTAGTGGAGACAAACTTACTATAACAGTTCATGAAAGATTACCTAGTATGATGCTTAGGATTACCCATCATCACTAATAAGTTGGGGCTTTTGGGGGTGGACAACGAAGCTATGATTTTTTATTTTTTATTTTTGTAGAGTAGCCCATTATCACCTCCTCCCACTTGCTCAGGAACAGAGATCTTGTTGTGCACAATCCGTGTAACCCGACTAGACCGATCGGACACCAGGCCAGGCCAACCCGATCGGTTTCCAAGGGTGTTTGGTTTGGGTTCGGGTGTTATTTTTACAGCCTGATCACCAAATTTGATCCGATGCAAACCTAACACGTGCTCACCCCCTAATTCAATCCGTCTGAAAGTGTATTTAATTGTCTAAATTTGGCAATTTGCAACGTACTCAAGTTTTGAAATACACAAACTAGTGTGAACTATTTGCTTTTACACGGAGTGAAACATTATCTTGGATACCACCCACGTGGAATTAATGATGAAAAACACTTGCTTTTTAAAAAGGTTTAATTTATCTATTTAGTGTGGTGCCCAAGATTACATTAATATAGAGTTCACACCATAGGATCACGTATCTCATGTTTCAACCCGAAAGATCATTGGTTATAATGTTAAAACCAAAAAAATCAAGTTTTTTCATGATTTTATTGTGTATTTTTTAGGACTGGCCTCCATGCCATGATGCCAACCTTTTGGTGCTTCACCAGTTTTCCAAATGAATGGGAGAGAGACCAGTCCTAAAATACACAATAAAATCGTGAGAAACTCCGGTTTTTCCAAATGCATGGGAGAGGCCATGCTGCATTCATGTTGTTGTTTACCACTTCTTGTGCATGACTATAACCAACTTATCAAGAATTCTGATAGAAAGTTTTTTTATGGTCTATTAATTAGCCGAGAAAAGTACAACAAATGGCAAGCTCAAAAGTGGTGGACAGAGAATTATGACCGGGTAATGGAGCTCTATAACGTCTAGAGGTTAAATCGCCAAGCTTTTCCACTTCCTCCAACCCCTCCCAGATCTCCACTCCCTCCAACCCCTCCCAGATCTGAAGCCGAGGTGAGTCATATCCCCAACACCATATTGAAGTTCCGTTGTAATTATGTATCTGTAAAAAGAAGATTTTGTCAAATGGGTTTACTGCTACCGTGAATATGGGAGTGTTTTTTGGCTTGTAATTAATGCGTGCAAGTAATGTCATTTTCTTGCTTATTGCGGTGTAAAACCGGCCTTTGAAGAAACCCCTTCTACGCCACCACTGGCTAAAGAACACCACCCAGTGCAACGGTATAACTATGACTCGGGTCTCACCTCAACCCCAAAAATCTCGAGCATTAGTGGAGCTAAGACTGAAACATCATTGGTAGATGCCTCCATGTGGACTAGCTCATCAAGGGAGGCAGATCGCTCTGGGGAGATATCCGTCCGTAATGGTAGTGACCAAGAGACTGAATGGGTTGAAGAGGATGAACCTGGCGTTTACATTACTATTAGAGCATTGCCTGGCCGGAAAAGGGAACTCAGACGTGTCCGATTCAGGTTAGTTCTTGTCTTGATCGATTCTATGGTAGGACCCAACTACAATCCATTACTATTTGACAATCTGCTTTTAGACGAACATATTCTTAGGTTGACTGGTAGCACGACCATGAACCTAAACCGAAAATGATAGCAATATGGCCATCAACCGAAAACCAAAGTTATGTTTGCCACTTTGGTTTTGTAGCTCACGTATGTTTTCTTTTAGCACCAGTTTCCTGCTCAATTAATCGAAAGATGTAGTGCGGGCAATCTTGTTCAGGTTTCTTCACGACATGTTTTGTAGGGTTCTAGTCAAATTCTATGTTGATCTCCCTGTAGCAATTTTTTCAGCTTGCTATGTCAATTGATCTCCCTGTAGCAATTTTTTCAGCTTGCTATGTCAATGGCAAGGAAAATAAGTACTGTAATTGTCTAAAGCTGTGTTGAATTTGTTAGCCTTTGTCTGATGAGATCAATCGATAACTATGTGTTCATATCACACTTATACTAACGGATAGACGTCATCACCCTATCACATCAACACTCACAGATAGGACAACAGATATAGCTTAATTGAAAGTATTAAACTCTTCTTCTGGTATATGAGAGCTCATTGATTCGGAATGGTGCTTGATGTAATAAGCTTTTTTCTACAAGCAGACACATTTTACATTGATTCATAATGCATCATTTTGCACCTTTTGTGTGTGGGCTTTACCACAACATTATCATAACTTTCGAAGATTATAATGGAGAATTCGCACCTTACTCTATGCTTGAATACAGTCAATTGTTTCTTATTATCTTGTCTTGACCTGAATTGAGTTTCTCTATTTGTTGTCTATGATGCCTGTGGTGAACGTGCAGTCGAGAAAAGTTTGGGGAGATGCATGCTAGACTGTGGTGGGAAGAGAATCGAGCCAGGGTACATAAACAATACTTGTGAATTGCCCCGGAACTGAATGTTTTCGGCCTGTGATCATAATAATACTTGCTGATTTGGGAGGTATTCAGGTGATCTTTATAGGCTTGCCTAGCCATACCAATGAAGGGTCTTCCTCATGACTAGATGCTTCTGGCATACACATATGGGAACAAGCTGCGCGCATTGTTTTTAATTTGCGTTCACATTAGAGTAGTACCATTTTACCAATTGCTTCTGCAACTTCCTTGCAGTTGCCGACTTTTGTTTGCGGATCAGCTTTGCGGCCTCTCTCTCTCTCTCTCTCTCTCTCTCTCTCTCTCTCTCTCTCTCTCTCTCTCTCTCGTTGTGTAAAACTATGATGGCCAAACCGCCAAAGGATTTGGGTTCTGTATTTGGAGTGTTTGTTTTTGCGCGCATTGTTTTTAATTTGCGTTCACATTAGAGTAGTACCATTTTCCCAATTGCTTCTGCAACTTCCTTGCAGTTGCCGACTTCTGTTTGCGGATTAGCTTTGCGGCCTCTCTCTCTCTCTCTCTCTCTCTCTCTCTCTAGTTGTGTAAAACTATGATGGCCAAACCGCCAAAGGATTTGGGTTCTGTATTTGGAGTGTTTGTTTTTGGTGGTATAGAAGTTGATTTTTTTTTTTTTGACATACAAATGGAGATGTCTATTCTAGGTTTCCTTTCTTTAATTTGTAGTATTTGAAGTAATCTTTGCTTTCTGTTTTGTGTTGGGCTTTTGTTCTATAAACTCATAGCAGGTAGACGTACCGAATTATTTTTGTTTATTTTTCCGAAAATTGAACTGCACAGAGTTACTTGAGCTTGATTTTGGAAAAGCTCGTTCATTATGTAAAAATGAGCAAGTTTGGACACATTATCGGTTCATTAATTTCTTGAGCTTACCTCATGGAAGGGTAGGTGCAATGGTGTTCTAGAAAAACAAGCTAATAGTGCCTCTTTTGATCACTCGATTGCATTCCTTTTTCTTTTTTGGTACATTGAAAATATAAAGAACAAATACAATATACAACTAAAGTCAAATAACAAAGAACACAACGATCAACCCAAGTTTACTCAAGACCGGGTTCAAAGAAGAAATATCGCAGATCAAACTTCCACCACCGAGAGTCTTACTTTGCCGCCATAAACCGCTATCGAACATCACAACCGCCACCTTCAATGGAAGCCATCAGGAGCCGGGCCTCGAGAAAGGTGATGTGCATCACAAAAATAAAGGGGAGAATGGATCTCAACCCAAAAGCACAAGAGATGGAGAGAGCAAAGAAGAGAGAGGGGGTATCTTGATCTTGGGGGGAGAGAGAGAGAGAGAGAGAGAGAGAGAGAGGGGGAAGAAAAGGGGAAAAGAAAACCCTAAAGTTCTCCAACTCTCGACTCTCTTTTTTCATTTGTGTTCTTACTATTCGATTACATTCAAACCACTAAACCCGTGCAAAATTTCATTTCAAAAAAAAAAAAAAAAACTCATGCAAAATTCACTTATAGATCGGGTTTTACAAAGGTTTTTAAAACATTATGCATATGTAAATGTGTTTGAAATTTTTAGATATGAATGCGTAAAGCCCTCATTATGCTATGAACCTGCTTGCATTGAATAGTTTTGGGCACATTTGTGTTCAAAATTATGCTAATACATGTGCACAATACTTCTTAAATTAACATAAACGAAAAGGAAGAATCCCAAGGCACATAATTGCGGTCATGCAGGAGCGAGCTTGAAAGTGACTTTCAAAAACATTTCTAGAGTGCCTTAGTTGCGTATATCACTATTACCTTCCACTTGACAACTATCGTAATGATAAACGGTTCGTCACGCCGTGACCTCCAAACCATTGGAATTTATGAGTGTAAAGATTGTGAGTGCGACTACAAGAGTGAGAGTGAGAACGGGTGTGAAGGCCGGATAATGTGACTAAGGTAGAAACTCTAAGAGCATCTCCAACCTTTGCGTCAAATTCGAAGCTGTAAAAAAATTTTTTGAAGGCTGTTATGTCAATGTGACACTTTCAAATTTGACACCAACAAATCGCCATCTCCAAACTTGATGTCAAATTTCAAAATACATCACTAAAGATTCCCAAAAGATAAAATCTGCATTTGATAAAATCTAACTCTTTATTTTATCAAATGAGAGGAAGACGTGTGATTATATTAAAGCAAAAAGACACTTGATTTTGCTTTAATTTAATCACATGTCTTCCCTATTTGATAAAATCAACTGTAGATTTTATCTTTTGGGAAACTAGGCAAACACTTAACTTTTGAATTTCAAAAAGCCAAGAGTCAAATTACGAAAAATAGCGTTGAGCCATATCCAATTAGAATCAGATAAAAGAATCCACGTAGGATTTGGTATCATCAAGATTGGATCAAATGAGAATGACAAAAGTTACCGTCCCTAAATGACTTTTTTTTTGGATTAATAATTTGTATCGGCGAGACGAATTAGAAAAGTATAAAAATGTAGGCCGAAATTGAAAAAAGTTCATCAGACCACACTTTAGACAAAAATACAACCGTTTGGTACTTTTTCGTCTTTAGTGTTTCTTTTTCTTTTTACTTTTGATCATAATTTTTTTTTACTTTTAAACTCCTCTCATTAAAACGGATGATTAAATTCAAAAAATATAAAGCGAATTGAACAAAATCAAATAATAAAAAAACCACGTAGGATTGGTATCATCAAGATTGGTTCAAAAGAGAATGACAAAAGTAACTATTTCTAAATGATTTTTTCTTTTACTTTTTGTAGTTTTTTATTTATCTTTTCATCGTAATTTTTTGGATTAATCATTTGTATCGACGAGAGGAATCAGTAAAGTATAAATATGTGGACGGAAGTTGAAAAAAATTCATACCTGACGAAATTTTAGATAAAAAGACAATTGCATGGTACTCTCTTCGTCTTTAATGATTTTTGTTTTACTTTTGATCATGATTTTTTTACTTTTAAACTTCTCTCGCTGAAACGGATGATTAAACCAAAAAATATAACGTGAATCTAGCAAAATCAGATAATAAAAAATCCACGTAGGATTTGGTATCATCAAGATTGGATCAAAGGAGAATGACAAAAGTAACTGTTTCAAAATTACTTCTTTTTTTTTTACTTTTTGTAATTTTTTGTTTAGCTTTTAGTCCGTAATTTTTTAAATTAATCATTTGTATCGACTAGTCAGAAAAGTATAAAAATGTGAACCAAAGTTGAAAAAAGTTCATATCAGACAACAGTTTAGTTAAAAAGACAGTTATTTGTTAGTTTTTTCATCTTTGGAGATTATTTATTTATTTTCGTAATAATTTTTTTACTTTTAGAATTTTTTGTTGAAACGGATGATTAACCCAAAAAAATATTATGCGAATCTAAAAAACAAAAAAATTGGAAGGACAAAAAGACCATAGGTGGAGAATGGAGCCTAAAACACAATCACGTTCTGGAAGAAAGCAATAAGGAATAATGCTATTGAGGCGAGTAATTAGGGATGGAAGGAGGACTTTTTTTGAAAAAAAAAATCTTTACTATTATATTGCGAAAATAAGAATTTTCCTATGAATTATATATGCTCGCCCCTGCAAAGTATTTTAGAAAATAAATTCACCCTGCGTAGTGAAATTTCTGGCTCCGTCCCTGCGAGTAACGTCTTCTTAGCTAAAACTACATGGAAGAACGCTTAGGGGGTGTTCCACTACGATGGTTTTTTAAAAAAAATTAGTTTTTCACGGTTTTTTATGTGATCTATTGTAAGAGAATAACTTGTCTCAATTTTTTTTTAAAGTTATTTTTTGTTAGTAGAACACCCCCTTAGAAAGCAAGCAACGTCCTCTCGAAAGTCGCTACTGTGCTAATGCCATATGAATTGACATAGAGAGGGAGTAACGTTTTCTGGTACGATGCCACCTTGCTGGGACATCTAAAGTTCCGCGAGTATACTTTGCTAACGCCATATGAATTGACGCTAGGGAAGGCACTACTTTGCTAACGCCATGTGAATTGACGCTAGGGGAGTGAGTAACGTTTTCTCGTAAGGCGCTACCTGTCTGGGATATGGAAGCACGCTTGCTCCCCATGCCTTCGTCTCTCTCTCTCCCTCCCTCCCCATCATCTCCTTCACCAGGAAGAAAATGGAAGCAGGCGCCATAACCTCCATGAAATCGGCGAGCCCCCCTGAGCCATCACCACCGCAAAAATCGTCTCCTTCCTTTGTCTTCTCCATCTCTTCGTCTCTCTCTCTCTCTCTCTCTCTCTCTCTCTCTCTCTCTCTCTCTCTCTCTCTCTCCTTCCTTTGTTCGTTCATCGTCACTACCATTGCCACCACGGAATCGCCATCACCACCACGAAATCGTAGAACTCCACAACTCCTCACCACTTCATTTGATTCACCACTCGTCTAAGGTATGTATTCGAACCCTACATTTTGAAATCGCCCATTCCTATCCGTGTCTTCGGTACATAGTTTTTACACCCGTTAAAATGGAGGCAACGGCATTCCAGCTAGTAAACGGCATTCCGCCTCTGCCACCAGCACCGCTCAATTTCTCGACCCTTTCGAGAATTTCAGTAGCTCTAACAACCCCTTCTCTTTTCAAGACCAGTTCTCGGCCCACCGCAGGTTAGTAAACGAATACCCATAATTTCCGCTCCTATTTTTTTTTTTTTTTTGGTGTCAGCTAAACTGGGTTTTCTCAAACAATTCTTTTGTGGGTTTGGGAGCAGCTTTGTGTAGGACCAAGAAGATACAAGAACAAGACCTCGACGGCCTTCCAAAAGAATTCTACGATGATGTATGTAGCTACAGTAGCTTCATAAAAGTTCACACTTTGGTAAACAAGTTTATTTGTTACAGAATTATGCATATACTGTATAAAATTGGTTACAGAGAGGGGGTGAAGTTGAACCCAGTTAGTATGCGGAAGCCTATTATTGCTATTATTCTCCAAGATTTTGTATGCAAAAACATAGGAACATACCAGTTGGAATTGATGGAGCCAAACTAAAAAAGAAGAAGACTTGTTGGAATTAAATATCAGCAAATTTCTGATAGGGTTGAGCCAATTCAAGAGCTAATCTAAATCAAATTCGGTATACAAAGAGCAGGAATTGACCTCCTTTTCTCTACACGTGATTTTTCACTCTTCTTATTTTGTTCTGTTCTTGAAGATTGGGTGATAGTTATGCATTCTCGGAATTCTTGACTCGACCGTTTTTTTGGCTTAAGAAGAAAGATTGCAATCCAAGAGGAGGCTTTTTGTACTTTTCTTTGCACTTGAGTATTGAGTTCTCGGGGGCGTTTATTTTGGATATTCTTTCACTCTGCAGTGTTTTGGACTTTGGGCTCAAAGAGTGAACTTATAATCTTCAAGCACAACCACCCAAACCATGTGCAAATGATCAATTTAGTTTCATTAATGTGAGCTACTGAGGTCATTTTCCATTCTCTCTTTATGCTAACCTTCTGTATTGTTTGTCGACTGAGCACATTTCTTGTGCTCATTTGACCTTCTCATCGGTCAATACTGCATTTTTTTCCAGCTGTTATACGGACGGTTAACCTTAAATTACGAAAACAAAGGCAATGCTCACATTAATAGAAAGACATCAGTTGTTTCTCATGCTCTAATCCTTGTAACTTGTAAGCTTCGGAATGGCAAGCCCATCAACGTGAAAAAATGAAAAAGTTGCATCGACAACATTAAGAGGAAGACAAGGAGGAGGAAAGAAAGGTTCAGGAGTCTCGTGAAATTGGTATGCGGTTGAAAGACTATCCAGAAGATGAACTTCGAAAGACAAAGCCATTGGTTTCAAGCCTTCTCAAATCTGCTGAAGAAGTGGAAGAGGTAATCATTGAATACAGGCAATAAATTGTTTTGTGTGAGTGGCCTCATATTTTCATTTTTCCAACCAAAACAGTTTTTGAAGTGCCATAGTCTGATTATTGATCCCCACTAATCCTAGTAAATATATTGCAGTCGTAGAATTGGGTAGATCATTAGGTTTGAATCAATTGTATATCTAGCTTATATGCTAGTACATTTAATTCTCGTTGAAGTTATATTGGGTTCGTATCAACAGTAATATCTAGCTTATATGAAATGTGCTTCTCCAGAAATTTTGCATCCTTTTCCTTTAAGTTTCTGTAACTTATCTTGAATGTAAGCAGAGTTACTGCAAATTCATAGCTAAAATAAAGCTCCCACCACAAGGAGTACCTTTGGAATGCAGCGCTTATGCCCATCTTCATCATGAACAGTTGCAATATCCCATGGTGTTGTCTTTCTTGTCATCTCTGCTGCTCTGCAAGGGTCAAAATTTGATGGTTATAACTTATGATTATTGTTTCACTGGTAATTGAGGAAGCTGGCGAGAGGGGAGAACTAACTGAACTTGTTCTGATGGTCATATGGAATCGGCTTGATCTTGCACGACGTGATGTACGTTAGAGTTTTACTACTTAATCCATCTGGCTGATTGACTTTTTTTTTTCTTTTTTCTTTAGTTATTGTACATGTTACGATGGATTTAAAAGTATATCTTTGATTTTTCGATCTCTGCTTGTTATAGATGCATTATGTTGGCAATGATCTAAAAAAATGAAGACACTATGCATAACAATTTGAGAGATGCTCCTAGAATATGGGGTGGTTTGCTTTTCTGGCTCTTTACTGAACCTACGGGAATAAAGGGTAAAGGAATTAAAATGGGGGAGTTTGTGGGACCGTTTCCAGAATCCAGATCTATTTTTCCTAGAAATACCAGCTAGGCCTCTCTCCCGCTCTTTTTTATGTATCCAGGCCCTGAGGGCCCTATATAGAGGCTAGTTTGAATTTGGAACGCTCGCCACTTTTGTCCGATCTGGACGAATTTGCCCCTCGATTGGAAATTCGACTGTTGGTATTTTCGTGGTTTTGCCAGATTTCGTTGTCCTCAATCGTCCTTTTGCATTTGCTAATACCACTTCCGAACTTTTCCGGTAATTCCCTCCGTGTCCCTGGTCATTTTTTGGCCCGAGACAGAGAGAGAGAGAGAGAGAGAGAGAGAGAGAGAGAGAGAGAGAGAGAGAGAGAGAGAGAGAGAGAGAGAGCTGAGCGATGGACTGGCTGAACCATGGATCGACTGGAGCTTCTCGGGCAGTGATTCTGTAAGTTAGATCAGCACCAATCACTCAATGCATGATTATAGGTTAGATTAGAAGACGACACTTTCCCTCGACGCGGAGAGGAGATTTGAGAGAGAGAGGGAGCTCAAAGAAATGGATTTAACATCAACAGCTTTGAGCTGGAGAGAAGAATTTGGGCTCGTAGCGTTGAGTTACAAGTATTGCTTTCCCTTGTTGTTCTCCACACAAAACCATAAACCCTCGTCTCCAATTTGGCGTACCCAATTTCGTCAAATCCCAACCATGTCTTCTGTTGTCCACTCAAAGAAGAGAAACCCACTTTCTGAAGCAGTTTTGAAGCCGACTATCGTCGACGAAGTGGAAATTGACGATGAAGATGAAGACCTCGTATTTGATGAATTTGAAGATGGTAATAACCTCTCTTATCTTTAGTTAGTATTAATTTTTGTGTGATGGAATAAATTTCAAAAAAATTCATTTGTTCTGTTGGGTTTGAATTTATGAGATCCTTGTCAGCTGGTCTGATTTGTTTTCCTGCATAAAAGGAAAAATAGAAATCAGCTGCTCTTTATATTTTTGTTATAGAGTTTTGTTTAGCTTGATGGGAATCAGCTTGAATCCACAAGGAGAAGAATAGAAATGGGAGAGGAGGAAGGATACATGGTTGGAGTGGCAGCTCTCAAGTCTGAAGATTCCCACATCTTTTCCTCCCATCAAATGAGAGAAGTAAGGCTTATTATCTATAGACTGTTCAAATCCTGAAAGCAAAAATGAGCATGTTCTTGTGATTTTGTGTGTCATCTTAGTTTCTCATCTCTCCCGTGGCTACCTTTGTGGTTTTCTTTGACACAAAGTGAATAGGGTCAAATTGTTTTCCCCGAGGAGGCAGTTTTTGAGAAGGTATGTAATTGAGTATTGATTATTTTAGCCGTTTGGCTGATATCTTTTTAGTATTGCTCTATGATAATTTGTCGTATAAATCTTTGGACTCAGGTTGCACAAGCATCTGGAAGGGTTTACATCTTAAAGTTCAATACCGATGATAGGAAGTTCTTCTTTTGGATGCAGGTCCGGTCGACTTCTCAATTTGCTTCCCCATCTTTTTATGCACTAGATAACATGTACTGAGCCTGAGAGATGGCCATTATTATTTGAATTGCGTTTCAGGAGCCAAACCCTGAAGGTGATTCACAGTTATGTGACTCAGTCAACTTCTACATCAACAGGCCTTTAGGTATATGAAATTCAGCTGGTATTTTGACTCAAATTTGCATTTCACCTCATTCTGACACCTTATCTTGGCATATCTAAAAACAGCTACATAGATTCTTGTTTACCCTTCTACCTATCTGAATTATTAGTTTTTCATAGGTCAACACCTGTTTTTCTTGTGTGCTTGCGCTTGCATTTGTTTAGGTTGTACATTTTGGTTTAGTTGCAGTTGTAGCAAAGGCTATGCTACGCCTTTTCATTTTCACTGTTGACAGAGTTGCAATACTTTCAAGAATAGTTACTTTTGCCTGATTAGCTTTGCAGAGATTAGAGTGACTGAATAACTCATCTACTTATTTTTCACCTTAAAAAAAAAAGACTCATCTACTTGTTAGCTGGCTAATTGAAGTAGACTTCCGGTTGAAGTCGCTTTCAAGAATCTCCTTTCATGAGTGTTTTGTGAGAATAATGTGCTCACCATCTATATTTTAGTCATCTTGATCTCGTCTTCCTAATTATGTAGTAAACTTTCAGGACACAGTTTCTACTGACCCGTAGATGGTCCAAGTACCTATTTCCTCTTCTCTAATTTTCGTTGTCACTGTTTTCCCCTCTCTCATCATTATTGTTCATGCCTACTCCCCTTTGACAGTGCAAGCTTGTAATGGATTTGGTTTATGTTGGAGGAATTTTGAACTCGTAGCATGCTTAGAATTAGTGATAACTTATTGTTATTTTCAAATTCCTGGCATTATTTGCTTTTGGAGTGACTATTTATCTGAGTAAAATTTTAGCCCAACCAATAGAACTAATGTTTTGATTACGTATTTGTAGAATTCCTTGGTGAGGAAGAGCCCAATGCTTCTGTTCCGTTACAGACTTCTGAAGACATGGTTGATGAAGATATCTCATCAAGGTAATTCTTCAGGTGCATTTCTATGTCTGCACTCTGTCAGGGTTTTTTTCACAAAAGACCTCTGTAAAAAGAAGTATTTGATGCCATAAACTTCAAGGAAGATATTGCTGAAGAAGCTAATTAAGGGTTAAAGTGCAGATGCTAATGCGTGGTACAACCGGAATATTCCATTAAGATAAATTAGAGAGAGAAACTCCCAAAATGGGATACAAAGAGATAAACTCTTGATAATTATGTTCTTAAAATGATAAAAGCTCCCAAATAAAAGACTCACACCCCTATTTATAGACTCAAGACCCTACTAACCCTAAAGACACTATAAATGACAATAGTACCCTTAAATTGTACTGCATCATTAAGAGAAGATTCTTATTGATTTAGGCATTAGATAATTACCATAACACTATACCTTTGTTATCCAAACGTATAAATATATGGCTCAACATATTCTTTGATATCCAGGCCCTTGAGGCCCCATATAGAGGCTAGTCTGAAATTGAGACGTTCACCCTTTTTGTCCAATTTGGACAAATTTAACCCTCGATTGGAAATTTGGTTGTTGGTTTTGTTGTGGTTCTGAGTTTCTAGAGTGGGTAAATGTGTCTTTCAGCCAGATTTTTGCCAATTTCAAATTTACTTTTCATGGGGTTTACGGCCGTATGCAAATTTCCGTCCGTGTCCCCTTTTTCCATGCAATTTTGTTTGTTTCTGCGAGGGTGTTTGGGTTATTTCGCGTTCAGCAGCGTAGAGGTCCTTGTGCATCCGGCCATTTTACAAGTGCAGGCTTCTCTCTTCTTCTCTCTCTTCCCGTACGCCCCCTCCTCTGCAACGTCTCTCTTCCTCTCTCTACATTTTTTCACCATCTCTCTCCTGCTTTTTCAGCATTCCTTCAGCTGCTCAGATCATTGGTCGATTCGGATAGGCCGTTGTTGCTCTGTCGTCGTTGGTCCACTGGAAGGAAAGTTGCTTGTATGTCGTCATTCGTTCCTTCTCCGTTCTGTGTTTGAGGCAAGGTGATATACAATCGTCCATTTCGAATATTGTGTACTATGGATGTTTAAAAAAATAGGGGATTATATTTTGAAACGGGGTTTGTATTCTAGAGAATGCATCTGGTTAGTGGTGTTGACTATGATTTTGATTTTTGTCTTATAGATATTGCGTAACTTAGATTTTTTGTGTGCTCGCTGAAGTTATGGCTGTCCAAGAACCCTTCATTCGTTGGTTGTTTGTGAAGCATCCTCTCAAGTTTTGTCGAAATGGTGGCTTCTTTTATATGGAAACAGGC
The DNA here is from genome assembly GCA_022606695.1 of Vaccinium macrocarpon. NCBI lineage: Eukaryota > Viridiplantae > Streptophyta > Magnoliopsida > Ericales > Ericaceae > Vaccinium > Vaccinium macrocarpon. The sequence continues at coordinate 5,041,057 of CM040177.1, read as the reverse complement.
CGGGGGGGATAGGGTCATTGTTGCAACTGCGGTCGACAATGGGGTAAATCACATGTATTTTAGGGCATCTTCAACCTTTGTGGCCTACTACAGGGGTATTTTACCGCTAGGGAATGTTTTTAGGTGGGATTTTGGGAAGGATGTGGTTGCTTGGTTGAACTCGGTGGTCTATCACTCCTTAGGGTGATCCATTTCTGCAAAAAAAAAGTTTGCGAAGGTAGGAGAGGAAAGTTGAGGATTTCCTTCTTTTGTTTAGATTAAGAGGGATGGGAAAAGAAAATTAGTACACGAGGTGTTAAAATTTAACCGCATGCCTTTTTCATTTTATAAAATCGAGTGTTAGGTTTTATTAAATATATAGAACTTGGCTTGAAATGACACAATCTTAGTGTAGATACTGTTTAGGTGATTTAACAAGCATTTCATAAATTTCATTTTTCTCTGTAGATTAGGAAAAAAAGCATGGAACAAACTGGTATTGTTTTATGGAAACCAAGAACCAAGCCATGAAACAATGAATTATAGTTTTGAAAAACAAACCAACCCATAAATTAATAAAATCAAACCAATTGAAACCAGCATCTATATTTGGTTAGGCAACTGAGAGCTATCAAATCCACACTTCATTGCTTTTTGCTTCACCTTCTGCGAGGCACATCATCACACAGCAACAAAAAGTAAGGTACAGCAGCACAAGGACTTGATATTAATTTCTCTCCCACCTTGGCTGGGCTCTTTACAGGCCAAATTTCGTGGCCTAAGAAACATTAGTTGGTGCCAGCCTTCCATGTCAAATCCACAACTACATCAAGTCATTAGCAGATCTGTTGGCTAAGTGGTTAGACATTTAATAAAGCCAGCATTAATGGTTCAGCCTTGGCAGATTACTCCTGCTTCAACCCAAACTTTGTTCCACAACAGCACATGCACACTTAGGTTCGTCCACAAGTAATTTGCTGATCAGCTATCCAGTAAGTTCTACGCGAGATTTAGAATCCTGGGCGATGATTTGAGTCTATATGTCATCTTTGTCTTTCAATAACAAATACTTATGCATATTATTTCTGGTAGAATTTTGCAAATGACAAACTTCTTGGGTTAGACTATCTTGCTCCTGCAAGAACAGAACAAGGCATGATCATTGATCAACCATCGGTTGACTTTCAAGCAAACTGTAGAATCTATGCACTGCTTTGAGTTTTTGTGCGATCGTTGCGCGTTCCAATGACAGTCACCTACGTGCATGTTGCTCATTGTGTTATGTTTAGCAACAGAAACTAATTTACCTATGTTAGTAGTAGAAAAAGAGAAACCTTAATACTATCAAAGTTAGCTAAGCAAACAAATGAGTGATTCATATAGTACTGCAAGAGGCTGTTAAGAGTTAAACAAAAATACCAAATGAAGTGAAGCGGTTTTGGCTTTGGTGCCATGTAGTTAGGCTTACTCAGAGATTCACTTATGAGGGACAAGAGCATATCTTTTCTGTATCCATAGAGATTTATTTATACTAAGAAGAAGTCTTCTCAGCTACTTCGTTTGGTTGGCTCTGGTTGCATAAGTACCGACATCAACAGTGTACTTTGTTCAATCCATCTCCAGCTCAGTGCGACTGCTACTGCCAAAAAAAAAAGGGTAAAGGACATTAGGAAAACATCCCCATCAGGGTAGATTTTGCCTTCATATAAACACCCAACTTGGTCATTTTACAACTCCCATTGAATCATGGAATATCAGGCAAGCAGAGCATCAATTATGGCAATTGGATCTCATGAGAGTGAGTTCCCAACTTTTCTACCCTTCATCGCCAATTCCTCAATCCTCATTCAAGTTAGTAGAATCTTTACTTTTTCCAATAAAAATGCCGGATTATAACTTGGTCAGCATCTCTGAAGGTTGAACAATGTCGGCAAAGGTAATACACAATATACACGTTGCTCTTTGTCACTTTGTTCTATGATACAGAACAAGCAAAGGGGAAAGAGAATTGGTTAACAACAGACAACAACATGAAAAGAAGAAGGGTTCATATATAGGTTCGCTCTAAATCTAAACTATAAAATTAAATGAAAAAAGCAAACTTGTGAATAGCCAACTTCTAGGATGCACCCCAAAAAATTTACCTAATGAATGAAAAAACCGTTGAAATATATAGTTGCCGTTTTTTGTTTTTCAGTTCCTATTGTAAAAGGACTAGCTATTGTTGTCTCTTCTTCAGAACTTACTAAGACCTGCAGCTTTCTTATTTTACCTAGATTTGGATTTTGCGCATATATGTTAGTTGCTGCATGCCCTTTCAGAAAATGCAGCCAATCTTACTCTAAAAGTGTAGCCAAGCCTTTAGCATTATTGGTAGTATCGTTGTGCAAGTCCATCATAGAAATGTCCCAGACTTTCCTCAATTCACTACTTTGCAACCACTAGAGTCAACAGAAATGCTTGACATTTCACAGTATGCAGGATTTCTGTATAATGTCGCAAAACAAACGGCCGCCATACTCCAAATGGTCACAGGAAGAGAAGGATAGGAAAAAAGCAAAACGGAGAGAAGCTGCTCTTAAAAAAAAAAGCTGAGGAAGCGTTAGTTCCAGTTTTGGTTCAGCAACTCGACGGCTCCGAGAGGTTTTCTGCATTCAACACACATCAACAAGCTGGATCTGATCAACATGGGGTCAATATAAATTTCTCAGACACGGCCTTGGTAACGAATTTGGTTTCCATGGGTAAGCATGTTTATATTCACAATATTTCAAAGGCTTGCAAGCAAATTTATAGCATATCCTATTTTGTTCATACTATTAATTTGTCATAATATATCATTTGTACCCTTCTTATATAGGTTTGAGTTCAACTCAATCAAGCGTGCTTCGGGACGAACCATGTATTACATTAATTATTTAATTCATCTCTTAACCATTTTTTTTAATGCCATCAGAGATAATTCAGTTTATAACTCATTCCCTGTTTATCATGTAGGTTTGCTCTATGACATTTCAGTAGGTACGAATGAAACCTAAGTTTGATAAATAGCACTTTCCTGCACCTAATCACTCATGTATTTCCACACAATTAAATTGCAGGAATAATGTCTGGTACTCTAATGCCTCTTCCAAAGTTTGGCATGGGGAGTGTGCCATGTGAGGCATATGTGTTGCCTGAAGTACCTCCATGCCATCTTTGCGAGGCGAAAAGATTTCCTTATGAACCTTTGGGCTTTTGTTGCGCCAAGGGAGACGTATCTTTGTATCCAGTGGCTGTTTCTTATGAACTAAGAGAATTGTTCACAGGTTCAACTCCAGAATCAGCACATTTTAGGCCATTTAACGATGCGTTTGCTTTCATGTCGTTGAAAGTAATCCTTGATAAAATGCATAACTAGAACTAATGGTGTTTTCACATACCGCGTGAAAGGACAGATGTGCCACTATATCCATAACCTTTATCCATCTGGATCCACACCCCCGTCGTACTTGCAGCTATATTTTTATGACACCGAGGCAGAAGTGAATAACAGAAGAGCTTTTGCTACAAAATTGCAGCCAAATACTATAAAGAAAGTGATTGGAGCACCAGATTTGAATCCATATTCGATTTTCTTTCGCAGCCTAAGGACAGTGCCCAACCTTGATACTTTTGCGATTGAGTTGAAGGCCAATCCTCGGATGGGTGACTCTACTTACTCTGCACCTACTGTCAGCCAAGTAGCTGCTCTTTGGACAGACAATACTAATGGAATAGATTCATTTGAACGCGATATTGTTGTCCACCAACATGACGGCTACACACAACAAATTCGATATCACTATGGTTGTTATGATGCTCTCCAATATCCATTGTTGTTTGAATGCATATCATATCCCTCATTGTAAAACCAAAGTATACCTGTTGTATTGATTGAAATTAGTCAAATGATTGCTTGAAATGGTTTCGTGTTCAAGTTGATTACTGCTACATCACAATAATGTTACTTGCATTTTGAATTTAAAATTCTTTCACAAGTTGAATGGATATGGTTATTTAGAAGAAAGAACATGATGGTGCTCTTTTGCCCACATTTGCAAATGTTCGCTGTACAGCAGGGTCTTTTGTCTCAGCTTAACAGATAGCAATCAACAGTAGGTGAGTATATATCACTCCATCTTGTGGCTGAAGCTCGATTAATGATTCCTCATGTGTCCTTCAGGTTTTGATGGGTTTTACATTGGCTGTGTCCCAGCTTATTAGAGAGAAATTATTTGTATCATAGTTCAGGTGAAAATGACGTGTTTGATTGTTCCATGATATCTGAGAAAAGCCATTGTGCAGGACATTTGATGTTCATGGTATCTGATCATGAATTATGAATAATCCAAGTATAATTTTTGTTCAAGTTTCTGTTCATAGTTCTTTCCAAGGCAAGCTTCCGTTTATATTGCTGAAAATTGCAGGAAACCGAAACAATATGGGACTGGAGTTGTTTATGAACATGTGGGGTAGAAACACGCCTAATGGTAAGATTTCATTACACTCCTCTTACCTGATGAGCTTGTGTTTCAGCACTTGGTTCTTTTGGTACCTCTAGTTTGCTTCTTTGCAAGTCTTTTTCAGCTTTGAACTACTGGTTTGTAATATTATGGTTTACAACTCCAAAACAAACTTCGTAAATATGAGTAGCATCGAATTTTTGTCTACACAATTCAAAACTATTGCCTTAGTTATTGTTTCCCACCATAATGCATGCCAACAAATTTAGTCATCTTTTGAGCAATGGGCATAGCCTGCGTGCTTTGCTTTCGAAGCCGCAGACCTCGATTGAGTGAGCTTCACGGTGATCTCTGAATCGCTAAGTCCTAGAACTGCGGTTCAATGGTTTCTTGTATTTTTTGTTTCTTGGAGTTCTTGAGACATTTGGTTTTATCAGTAGAATTTTTAGGTAAAGTTTGATTGGGCTTGCCTCAGGGGAAAGAACTTCATAAGGTTCAATGAATTGGGTTGCCTTGTGTTTAATCTAGGCCTTGAGATTGTTGTAGAGCCCTTGGCAAATCAAAGATTTAATTAAAATTTGGGGTGCCTGGTATTTGTGAACGCTTGTACACCAATATGGAAAATGAAGATTTCCTCCTCTCACAGTTTTGGCTCTCTTTGTATTTCTTTGTTGTGTTTACATGTGGTAAAAGTTTTTGGTCTATATAAATTGAATGTTATTGAACACATTAAATTGGAACTGCTTGGGCTTCATCAGGATAGCATCATCAATTCGCTTTTTATTAGTCAGTTCTTTAAAAAAATTCTGCTTTTTATTAGGGCAGGTTAGAATTAAACATTAGGTTAGTTTTGGTGAAGGTAGCTTGCTGGGGGGTTTTTTCCCGTGTTTATTTAATTTTTGGTTTGGGTGATTACTCTTGTGTTGATTGATGGTGAATTGTGGATTCATCTCGCTGAGAGAGGGCTTAGAGTAAAGAGATTGTTATCGACTTTGCTAAAAGCCAAAGGATAGATTTTTTTCCAGGGTTATTAGTTTTTTGGTTTTTCCCCTGTGCTTCTTGAATTCTTGGTCCAAATTATTAGTATTGTTTTGATTGATGTTAGATTGTGGATCATCTCAGTGAGAGAGGGCTTACGAGTAAGAAATTGTTATCAAAAATTTTAAATTCTTCACTGAGAGCCTAAAGGATGTAACTTTCCCACGATTATTAGTTTTGTCTCTTTCAGAAAGGGATCCATTCGCCTATTACCGTACCAAAAATATACTGCAGTTTCCATAGGGCTTTTGGCAGTAGTAAACTGCGAATGATAATGGTTGGGGTAAATTACACTGACCTCCCCTGAGGTTACTGACATTTTCACTGACCTCCCCTCTGGTTTTGGAAATGACATTAACCTCCCTTACTTTACAAAGTAATATGCACATACCTCCCTTGCCGTTAAAATTGACCTAACGGCGTTAACTTTGAATGCTAAAAGACTATTATACCCTTCCTTGCAAATAATTTCTGTTACATTATCATTACATATTTTATGTTAACACATATTGACAAAAAAAAAAGTAAGATATTAAATTGGACAAACCTTAAAAAAATACACTGTTAAAAAAGAGGGCTGAAAATTATTTAAATAAATTAGAAGGAAAAATACACTATATTAAAAAAAAGGATTAAAATTTTTACTGTTACTATCTTGTTTTCAAAACTTGGCACAAATTATTTCCTTAAATTGGACAAACCTAAAAAAGAGTAAATTGGACAAACCTTAAAAAAGAATACATTATGTGTTAAAAAAAGAGGGCTTGAAATTATTTAAATAAATTAAAAGAAAAAAATACATTATATTAAAAAAGGGGATTAAAATTATTTAAATAATCTAAAAGGAAAACAAAATCCACTATATGTTTAAAAAGAGGGTTAAAATTTGGAGTACTTAAATAATTTAAAAGGAAAAAATTTGTGCCAAGTTTTGAAAACAAGATAGTAACAGTAAAAATTTTAATCCCTTTTTTTTAATAGTCATGTTCGAAACTAATGACTATCCCATCATAAACCAATTGTACTGTCTGTTATTCGTGTTCGGAGGTGCAGCTTTCATAGCCATTGGATACCACTGCGTTAGAGTTGGATGGTACAACCAAGCCCATCAAACCAGCCCTGGACACGAGCTCGCACGGAGAGAGGCAGCAGCCGTAGAGGGCAACTCAACTGTTGCGCTTATCCCGGCACACAAGTTCCAGAAGGGTATGGGATTGGACCAGGAAGATGGCACCTGTGCCGTGTGCTTGTGTGAGTTTGAAGATGGCGATGAGTTGCGTACCTTGTTGGAATGCAAGCACTCTTTTCATGTGTCTTGCATCGACATGTGGCTCTATTCGCATTCTACTTGTCCTGTTTGTCGCACTAACGCGTTGCCTTCGCCACAAGTATATGTTGATTGCGTTTGCTGATATGATTACAATCTGATTTTTTTTTAAAATGAGAAGCTAACTTTGGTGTTGATATTGAAGCTAATGTTGTAATAGCTTATACTTCTCTTAAAGTTTTGGATGATGCTTTTTTTTTTAAAAAAAAAAAAAAAAAATTTATGATTTACAGAGGTACTATTTATGCTGTAAATAGTTGTCTTTTTTTTTTTTTTAATCTTATACTTGTATTTTGTTGTAGGTAAAAATAAAATAAAATTCCAACCATCAATGACAAAACCTTAAACGTAAATAAAGACAAAAAAGGTATAAATATACCCATTTGGTTTAAGGCTTGGTTTGGCTAAATTGAAAAAACTAGTTTTTTGGTTTTTTGGTTTTGTCCTTATTCAAAAAAAAATTGCATTTGTTGGTTTTCGGTCGATTTTTTGAGGTTTCTTGGCTTGTCTCGACGAGAGGAATCTAAAAAGTATAAAATTATTAGCCAAATTTTAAGTTTTGTGAATAAAGACGAAAAATAATCCAAAAAAACCGAAAACTAACGAATACAAAAAAAATTGAATAAGGACAAAACCAAAAAAACCAAAAAATTAGTTTTTTCAATTTAGCCAAACCAAACCTAAGTCAAGGGTACATTGTACGAAGTACTATTTATGTGAAGTAAAAGTTTGTTATCTTTAGTGTCATGGCTTCATGTAACGAGAATAGTTTTGTGAAAAACGACAACATGACTAATCTGGGGACCAAATTACATGGTTTCGTAAAATTAACCACAAAATATCAATTTTATATATTAATAGCACAAATTTGGAGGGACCTTTCTTCATAATTTTTATAAACAAAATTTAAAATGTCGTAAAAATAATAGGATAATTGGAAAGTGTGCGTGAGTCTTTCCCTAGTCTTTGGTGTTACATGTGCAACCAAAGCTACCCAACCGCACCGAAAAATCAGCCCAGGTTCTTCTCCGGATAGGGAGAGTCATGACTAAGGGGTTGGAAAACCCAACTTATACACACTACACGGGGTTGACCCAACATGCATGTTGTCCCCGAAGGAACAACTCGCCTCCCGAATCCGTAGGTTACCGTATATTACTATCATTACTGAATCTCAACATTTATTTAATTCAGTTGGGAGAGAAACTGGAGAGTTCAGTTTCCTACCCTTGTCCCAACACAGGGCCGCTCGTAGCCCTATAATATAAAACTGGTTTGTTTTATTTAAATTACCACATATTTGATTAACTTGTGCGCACTTCAACAAGTGCAAACTGTAAATTATTAATGTAACTGTTCCGGAAAAAGTAAATCATTTACTGGAGTAGTATATAAGGCTCCTGTCCAATTTCGATCTGTCGATTCATTTCCAACTTTGGACCACCTGGGGCCACAATGATAATCTTCTCGAAGCTCCGGCCAAGTATGTGTTAGTACTTTGTAAAACTTGACTTGATGCTAATAGCTACATAACCTAAACGCAATTGTTGAAGCACAATTGATAGTTTCACATTTCGCAGGAGCCACTTATGAGCGGTGCGGATCGTCATTGCAGGTCCGGGATGGACCCATAACGATCCAAAACTGAACCATAATGGAGTAATCAATATTGAAGAGGTGCTTTTTTCATCTTTTTTTTAACATGTCAAGATTCATTCATATAAACACTATCCGGCACTTACAAAAAACCCGAAGGCAAAAGATTTCATCACAAAGACAAAATGAACAAAACAACTAAAATCTTGACATGAGCACGATAAATGAGCCCTACTGGCCCCCGACTCTCAGCTCTGAAACACTTTTTACCGAGGCAGATCAACACTATCCAGCTCAAATCCTAAACAAAACCGAGGTGCTTGTTTTCTAAAGTCCCGCCTTATTGTTAGGAATTGGTACAACTTTGAGTTTGAAGCCAAAATATATGGTGACAAACGTACACAGACTATTTTTGTCTTGTTTTTTTCTGTTTCGAGACAAACAATAGGCTTTGGGATTTTGAATGAAAAAGGCCGTAGAGGGGACACCTTTCCCATTATCAAAGATTCTGATTTTTTAATCAATGATCAAATGACTCAACTGTTGAATTTCTTATGCTTAGATAAGCTAAATCCAAAACTTAATAATAACAATGATTTTTTATTTTTTTTAGGAATGATCACAAGAAACTCTTACAATAGAAGTTAGAATGGTAACCAGTAGACAGTAGAAAATTTAAGACTCTGGTAAATTTGGAATAATCACCCCATTAACTGGATCAACTTGCATGTTCGATCACGAGTTTAATAATTACAACATTTTCACATGGATTAGGATTGCTTAATTGACCAAAGACACCTTGGCAGTGTTCGGTTGAGAGTTTTGGACCTTGTTTTGGCCCTGTTTTAATTTTGCTTACATCATTATTTCTCTCATTTCTCTCTCTCTATTATTGTATCATACCAATATTAGAGTAATAGTTTACTTTGACTAGTACAATCAATGAACAATGTGAGAGTTGTCTTGGCAATTGTTCTTAGTTACAAGTAAGTGGAGTCTTATTTTATGTGTAAGGGAAAACGAACGTATAAATTTAAACACAATTAATTTAATAACTGAAATTTTAAGGGTCAAATAATGTGATTACAAAACCTATATCCCTCCAATTTAATTAACTGTCCACTGGGTATAACAAATTTATTTTTGTGAAAAGATCAATAATTTTTCGGCAACTTAAAAAGAAGAGATCAATATTCGGTAATTTGCGGTAAAACTTATTTTGGGGAGAAAGGATGTACTTTTTTCAAATTATTATTTTCCGTAGGTTGGAATGGGCAATTTTGTTCTAGCAGAGAAAAAATGTTATGATAAGTGCTTTTTGGGTGTGAATTTTTAGATTATTGTCAAAATGTAGTAATAAAATTTGTTGAGTGTTTGAGAAATATGTAAAATATATAGGATAAAATTTGTTGAGTGTATGAGAGATATGTAAAATATGTAGGTCTTTTATATTAATAAAGATGGAAAAAGCCAAAATGAGGAAGCAAGAAGGACATTAGGACCTGTTTTTTGCTACCGCTATCTAAAATGTCATATTGAAAAACTCACTCTCACGAAACCTTTATGAAGGGTGGCTACCAAACACATAACTTGAAAAAAAAGAAGAAGAAGAAGAAATGTGGCTCCCAAACACTCTTAAATAAAGTTAAATTAAATAAACAAGGACAAAAAGGTCTCACGACTGAAAATTCCTAGACGAATTAACTCACTTTCCCGGATATGTAAAACAATAATGCTATAGACACAACCAACGACAATACTCACATGGGGTGGGACCCTATATACGGGTCTAACCCGTGGATCCCATACTGAAAGTGTTGCGTTGATGTTATGACCGGTTGTTGTGTCCATAGCATTATTGAGGTGTGATGCCATTTTGACAGATTAATTATTCATTGTTCAAACACTTGTTTTTACTGATACTCAATATTACAAATTTATACAGGGACACACATAATTTTGGACACCTCAGAAATAAATGGAGGAAATCAAATGATATTAAAACAATAACGGGAGGAAAATGATATTAAGACACCACGCGATAGTGCCCTAGTAGCACCCAATAGTTACTGCCCCCAGGAGCACCCAATGGTTTTTCATTTGCCGGGTAACGCAAAATCCTAAAATTGCGGGTTAATTTTTTGTACTTACTCCAGTTTATTCGGTGTGGGTTTTAAGCAGATACTATAAGTGCTTTACAGAAATCATACACTAATACTTTATATGATTTAACAATGTGATTTTCAGTAAAAAGGGGGTTCCTTGCCCTTTGTTTTTAGCTCGCGGTAGTTTTGGCACAGTGATTTTCAGATAAAGCTGAGGAACATTGTGGCTTTTGTTAAAGAGATGGTGAAAGAATCTGGTTGTGCTTCACTGAGTTCCAGTCAAAAGTTTTATGCTCTCTACGTGTTTGTCTCATTGTTTCAGAGAAGAATGAGACTACTCAGAAGCAGTACCCAGTAAGATTTTCTTCCATTTTCTTGGGTTTTTCCTACAATTCAAGCATTTGAAGTAAAAAATGGAATAGAAATTGGCTGTTGTTAAAGAGTGGTGTGAATCTGACTTCCAGTCAATAGTTTCTGCTCTCTCTGTGTCTGTCAGTGTTTCTGAGAACAGTGAAATTGCTCACAAGTTAAACCTTGTAAGATTTTCTTCCACTTTCTTGGTGTTTTTTGCTGGAATCCAAATATTCCAAGTAGCTCATGGCGTGGTCATTGGATTTGGGCTTGAGTTATCTGGTAATTTAGAGTAGCTTTTGGGGTAAGCAGTTGTACCCGTCAGATTTTCTTGTGATTTTCCTGCTCTCCAAACATTTCAAGAATTTCATGGTCTGGTTATTGGATTTGGGCTTGAGATAGCAGCAAAATTAAGTAGCTTTAGACAAGACAACAATTTTCCCCTCTTTTCTGATGAAGAATTGACAGAAAGATGAGATCTTTGAGCAGTGTAGGGCTGGCATTGAGTCTAATTTTTGGGTGCCTGCTATTAGCTCTTGTGGCTGAGCTTTACTACCTGTTATGGTGGAAGAAGAGAATCCCCAAGAGAGAGATTGTAGATGAATACAGCCTCAGCCCATCTAGATTCTTCTACTCATTCTGTTGGAAAAAGCCCTCTTCTTTAACCTCCACTGCTCTCAACCCCCAAGAACTCCATGTCCATGAGCCACAAGCTCTGATTCATCCCCATCCAAACAAGGCCTTATGGCCCAACCCCTGTGGAGAGGAGGGTGAAGTGGAGGAGACTGAACTCATGAGGCTGCAAACAACGTGCAACCCATCAAGAGTTCTCTTCACAATTTTGGAAGAAACAAAAGAGGATTTGGAATCTGAAGATGGGAAATCAAGAAGTAGAAGAATGAGTGATGTGAATCAGACAGTGGAGACTCCATTTTGGACCCCTATGGCTTCACCATATTTCACCCCTCCCGTTTCCCCTATGGAATCCTCATTCAACCAATATGGTTTTAATCCTCTGTTTGAGTCATCAACTGATGCTCAGTTCAACAGGCTCATATCATCACCACCCCCAAAGTTCAAGTTCTTGAAAGATGCCGAGGAAAAACTTTGTAGAAGAAAACTCATGGAAGAAGAAGGGGCTAAAGATGAAGAGAATGGGTTTATCACAATAATTATTGCTCAGAATAATGAGAAAGAGGTAAATCATTCTGATCATAATTCAGGCTCTTCACAGGTGATTCCTGTATCTTCTTCCCCCACAAAATTCAGACCACCAACTTACAATAAGCCCTTCTCACATTAGACCTAAAATGTTTGTTAAGTATTTACTTCATTTTATTTTCCTGCTTGTATGAATTAAGTTGATTTTTATCACTTATAGCAGATGGGTTCTGTTTTTTTTTTTTTGGGTACGTCGGAAATGTGATGATGGGTTTTGGTTACTCTTGCGCCAAGTGACAATAAACCTATCCAAGTAGTCCTGAAATGTTTATTATTACTTTGTTTTCCCTGTTTGTAGATCTTAGTTGATTTTTTCAGTTTCCGGAAGGATTTCAATGGCTCGGATTTCATCTCGGCATTTGCATAATCCGAGCCGTTCATTACTGAGATGAAATCCGAGCCGTTCATTACCGAGATTAACGGCTCGTGTGTCACATTACAGTCACGGAATGGGTTTTTTTCCTTGATTTAGTTGTGGGGTGTTTGGGAAAGAAGATATGATGAAACTGTAAAAGATCTTGCGCAAATCTATGGAGAGAAAGAATGAACCAGGACAACAGTCGCTTTAAGTGATATTGATGGGTTTTTCTATTGGTAGTGGAGGACCATGTGGGGGAGATTTGTTTTTATTCAATTTTCCATGTTCCCCTGGCCCTGAGTTGTCCGATGAACTTGTAATTATTCATGGCCCTGGGTGGTTGTTCGGTGGAGTTATTGGTTTTATTAGTGGACTAATTGCTTTCAAGTAGAACCAATTTTCTGTTTTTTAGCAATGTTACGGACATAGATGTCGGGACGCAGATGTATCCGGAGTACACCACCCTCACAAATATTGGACGGTTGTGAACACATCTCGTGAACATTGTGTTACAAAGCATTTGGAGTTTCGGATCAAAATAAACCAAGTCCAATAAAATCAACTAATTCATAAATTAGGTTTCAAATATTGGGGCAATTTGGAGTTTCGGATCTTGGGCGTGGGGTAATTTAGTTGCTCTATTGGAATCAAAATAGTGTGAGATTATAGATCCAGTAGGATTTAGTTTACACGCACTTAGGCCTCCTCTGGCTAAATACAAAAAATTAGTTTTTTGGGTTTTGTTCTTATTTAAATTTTTTTTTGCATTTGTTACTTTTTGGTAGATTTTTTTATGGTTTTTTGTTTTGTCTCGACGAGAGGAATCTAAAAAGTATAAAATTATTAACCAAATTTATAGTTTTGTGAATAAAGACAAAAAAATTATGGCAAAAAACCGATTTTTTGGTTTATTATTTGTCTTTATTCACAAAACTTTAAATTTGGCTAATAATTTTATACTTTTTACATTTCTCTCGTCGAGACAAGCCAAGCCAAGAAATCACAAAAAATTGACCGAAAATTAACAAATGCAAAAAAAAAATTGAATAAGGACAAAAAAAACCAAAAAACAAGTTTTTTGTATTTAGCCAAACCACCCCTTAGATTAATCCCCTCTTCGGTTCGGTCAAAGATAGGGAACCAAGCCAAGACTAGGAAATTCACAAGGCATTTCTTTATTCCGGCCTGACTCCAAGAATCAAACCATGGTCAATTGTATAAGGAGCAAACCCACGAACCGTCCAGACTAACCCTAGTCCCTGGGGCCTCCGCACTTGTTCTTAAAATTTGCAGTTGTTGTAGTGCAGGGTGACCCTGTGCATAATAAAACATAAAACATAAAATGAGGGTGACCCCAGTTCACGTGTTTGTAGAGTAATAATCTTTCATGGCAGGCTACTGGATGTGTATCTCTAAAGTATTCGGTGCAATAATGCAATGTGCAACCATGTACCCAATCTCTATAGATCAATGGCGGCCTTTTAATTTTTTACGTAATAAACAAACCTGGTGACTGATGATCAATTTGATGTTTTTACCCACGCAAACAGAGAGAGAGAGAGAGAGAGTTTTGATGGCTTGCCAATTTGCCATTTTCCAAAGGAACAAAAGAAGGAAAATGAGTGCCAGTAACTTTTTCCTGGCTGAAGCTATAGAGCAACCAGACGAAATAAAAAGACAGCCAGTGTTTTCATCTTTAGATGGAGACCTTTGCAAAATTTGAAGACCACATACAAGGCCCTGTTTGACGGTTTTTTTAACTGATCCGGATCCTCACCGGTTTGACTTGAGGAGACTGTCCATATCAAGAACGTCTATTGGTACATTCAATGGTTTGAATTTGCTTTATTCTAACCTGTATTGCAGCAAATGAACGGGTCTTGATCACAACTGTCTCCTTCAATTCAAATTATGGACTAGAGAGGATCCATTTTGCCAAGTCCAAAGTAATCATTTTTGTCTGTTCATCCAAACGGGCATTGCAGTAGTCACTGGAGAATTCTGAATCCAAACTCGTACTCAAACATAGAAAAAAAGGGCTTGCTATTGCCCAAAGAATCTCTCTCTAAAAATTAGAAAACCCTAGGATTTCTTTCCCTCTTTTGCCGGTTCCCTTCCCTTCAGCCTCCTTTCCTTCCCTTCTCTAATCCACCACCACCCTCCCTCTCTCTTGCTTTCTGCCACTAGTTCTTTGGGGGTGGGGTTGCCGCCTCCCCGCACCCACCCCCAGTTCCGGTTTTTCCCCTTTGCCGGCTTCCGTTTTTCAACCTAGTGCCATTTGGCCTCCAACCCGGCTCCTCCACCACCATCCATCATCACCCCAAGCCTCCTCACTCCGCCAACCGCCATAACCGCCGCCTGGGTCCAAATCTGGTTTTGGGTTGAATCACGGATGCTTTGGCCCCCTCCGATGAAATAAAGTCCTCAATCTCGTAGGTGGCCGAAACAGGAACTTAGCTCTCATCCCAGAGAAGCGGCGGTCTATCAACTCGGCCCAACTCGGTGAATTTGATACAACTCAGTGAGAGAAATCGGGTGTACTAGTTACTGAGTCTGGATTTGCTTGATTTTTAGTTTTATTTGCTTTGTTTTTTTGTTTTTGGATTACACATGTGTTTTACTGTTCCATGGTTTGAGCCGGTGTCCCTTTTGGGTTTCTCTGCTGCTAACATTTGATTGGATTCATTATCCCGTCCCATAGGTGTCGAGTCTGATTCGGCAAATGTGTCTAGGAGCCGGTGACTTGTGTTAGCCTAATGCCGTGCTTGTTTCATTTGTTAGTGGATTTGGTTTTCATTCTTGTCTTTGATGTAATTGTTGCCGGATGGATTTGTTAGAGAATGTCTTAACGTGTTTCAAAAAAAAAAAAAAAAACTCGTACTCAAATCCGTGATTCTGACAGACCCTACATACAGGGCCAGTGGCCAATTGAAATCTTAAGACATGCCAGTGCATCAGATATCATGCTTTCTAAATATACACGGAACGAAATCAGTCCTCCTTTGTACCCGTTTATCTATAAAATTGTATGTGTCGACCGATACGGAACGGTATTCACAATCTTGGATAACACAGATGTACCAAAAAAAGGAAACAATGGAGGTGCTATGCAGCGTGCTGTGCGGGCCTATTTTCGGCCCCGCGCTGGTACCGATCCGACGATCAGAGATGTCCACCACGTAAAACTCGTCGAGTACTATAAGTGTACCAAAAATCAACTCGATCGGATATGGTTAAGTGTCTCATCGAAACACAAATATGTTGAAAAAATTAGTTTTAACGGTTTTCATCCAATGTTTTAAGACGTGTGTTCCAATTTTTTTTCAACTTATTTGTATTCCGATGAGGCACTTAACAATATCTGATCAATTTGATTTTTGGTACATTTGTAGTACTCGACGAGTTCTACACGGTGAACGTCTCTGATCATCGAAACGGTACCGGCACGATGCCGAAATGGGCCGCACAGCACGGGGCTGCGCAGCACTTGCCCCGGTTCCAAAAAAGAGAGAGGCAAACTAAGCAAAATTTTGTAATTGATTTTCCATCATAATGCTGCAAAAATTGAGATCCCAAAAATGATATACCCCTACCAAATTAACTTAGCAATGATCCGATGTGTCAATAAATTTTAGTCCCAGAATGCATTCAGCAATCTTGGGAACAAAATATTAAAGACAATTAAAGAGAGCGATGGCAAATTCCTGTTCCAGGAAAGAACAATCCAAATTCTACCTGTGATATTATAAGGTAAGAAACGTTTAAATTACAGCTGCCCGTATTTGAAAAAATACACCAAGGATAATGAAGGAAAAATTAACCTAATAATACGCTACTAAATACCTACGACAAAACGCAAACAGATATCAGCACAGGTGATTCAGAAGCGCAGCCAACATTTGAATCACAGTCCAAAAGAATCAACATCTGTTATTCCAAGTTCAACACAGATTGGGATTGTTCCAGGTTCTTGTAGCAGACTAAATGCAGAAAACCCGTAATACGTGTGGTAAAGATCTGGCAGCTGTCCCGGGAATTTACTGAAACCTCCGTACTGATGCAAGACACAATAGGTTAAAATGTAAATAAGAACTTACCCTCAAAGCATTCAAATGTAAGGAAAGGGCTTCAACATTCTTAGTTGCTCTAGCCACTCAAATTAAGTTTGGTACACATTTACAATTAAGTTGTAACATTCCAATGCCATTTTTCCTTATGTCTAAAAGTAGACAACAAGCGGGAGCATACAGGTTTTCATCTCAAAATAAGCGATGATCTGCATGCACCCCACAGGTCAGATCGATTGGATAATATCCTGAGTCAGATAAAGCAGAGCGGGGTGTCACTTTTAAAAATTAGGTAGGTAGAGAGCGTGGTAAGTGTATTAACAGATATCTTTAGTTTAGACTTCCACATGGTAAAAATATTCGAATTTTCTATTAATAATTTTTATTTTTGACTTTTGTGTTATTTCCATAAGTACTGTATAATATTTTTACATGCATTTGATGTATACTACAAGGACGCGCGCAGCCTTGTGGTTACTTCTTGTCTGCCTAAGGCCCTAAACTGGAAAGCAGGTTCCCTTTTGTACTAGCACCTTTTTACCACCGAAACCCCCATGAGACCACAAATTTGCTAATGACTGAGATCAATCCGTGAATAGGAGGCAAATTCACACTGGAATCGTTAGTTTGAGCATCAGTCAGCAGTGCGGCACCCAAGTTAGCCAAACTACGTGACTTAGATGAAATCATCCCGAACCGCATGAGTGAATAAATTGTGTCATACTTCTTTTTCTTTTTTTTCTCCCCTGAACAGGGCACAATTCATATGAATTAAGTAAATTTATTAATCTTTCAGTAATTTTTTCCAGAGACGTGAATCATAGTTCATATGCTATAAACTTCAGAATCTAAGCGTTCAATCATATTATGCAGTGAACAATAGAGCTGTGAAGGGAAAAAATGGAGCACCTTAGACTGGCAAGTTAACAGAAATTGGCGCAAAGCTTTCTCGTCAATAAATTTGTTCCCCCCTAAAATCCTCAAAACGCTTCCAACCCTATAAAAAGGGCATATGCATCATCAAAAGAACTCAAAGTTTACAACTTAGTACACGGAACTCTGAAGGCATCTTGGGACTTACCAAAAGGCATAACAAGTATCACTAGCCTTGTTGGGCCTACCTTGAAATCCACCATCAATTGCTTGCCTCTGAAACAAGGAAAATAAGAGTAACGGAGCTAATAGAGAAAGATAATACCGAAAATTACGCCGAAGTTGGTAATTGCTTGATCAGAATGACAGATCATAGAAGAGATTTGATTCTATCACAAGCTTTAAGTCATTAGGAAATATTTTTTAATTTAATCAGCCTTAAATTCATGCCTTTAAGCTGAGAAAATAAACCTGCAGGATCAATCCAGGAAGCGACGGCACGTTAATGATGCAAGAGGATGCACCTTTAGACAGTACATCATGTTCAATGAATCCCATCAACCGGAGAGATGCAACAGCACAGTAAGTTCCACCACCTGTGCCACTAAAACAAATACCATATGTAAGCACAAGGACGCTATCCAGCAATAACATATAAAACAACATTTGCATATTAAGTAAAAGAAAATGAAAACACTTCCATAAACAAAAACCAGCACAAAAGCTACTGGAAAATACATTAATAAAAAAAAAAGGACAGAAGAAAGAATCATTTAGCCAATGTAAAGAAAATGCCTCCTCAAGTAACTCACAAGATGGCCACAGTAGGAAATAAAGGAAACAAATATTGTCTCCTTAACTAAATAGGGATTGGCAAGGTGCTACCATTCAAGAGGATCTTCCGTGTTGCACTGTTAAGTCCTTCACAAAGTAATTATGAGGAAACATGAGGTAGGAGTAGCTTCTTGTCTGGGTCCATAGAAAGCCCAGTAAGTAACAAGTTCTCTGTACTTAATGACAATGAACATTCCAATGAAACTGGCATGTGAATTATATGAGGAGATCATTGACCTCACCATATAAGTTGATATTTTCAACTTTCAAGGCCACGGTCAAGCATAGGCATCAACTACACTTAGAGGGAAGCTTACAGGTTAGAAGAGTGTTTAACGAATGTTCCAATTCCTGACTTATTGGCTTATTTGGCTTATTGGATAAGTTTGGGTTGATGTATTGTGAGAGAATGACATGTCTCGTAAAGCGCAATAAGGGGTGTTACACCAACAAAAACCGTTTTCTTCAAAAACCAAGACAGGTCATTCTCTCAAAATACATCACATTAAAAACCGTGAAAAACTGGTTTATTCAAAAAACTGCCTTAGTGGAATACCCCATAAGTCAGTTTTGTGGAACAGGTTTTGAAAAGAACTCAACTAGAGGTGTTACTATGGGAAAACAAAAAACTCTCGAACCATTTTGCAGCTTGCAGAGAACTCTATGAAGTACAGAACCTTTTTCTAAAAACTATATACCACACATCCGTAACCTAATTGTATTCTGGTAGTGTTGGCTATTCGGGTTAACCTTGTATACAAATAACATTTAGATCCAAAAAAAAAATATTTGAACATGACAAAAGCATACTCATGGCATTTTTTCTGGCAATTATCATCTTCACCTGTTAACTGTGTTCAAGTAGGGTGGTTTATGCAGTTTAGAGCCAATTCAGAATTACATGTTAGATCACAAATGTGCCACCAATGACTCCGTTTTATTTTATTTTTTGCTACATGAGCTGACTCCCTTTTACCAATTAGTAAGGTGACCCAGTAGAAAGTACAAGGTTTTTCAAGGTGGTCTGACTGCCAAATACAAATCCGAACATGCAATCACATTGTGTTCAACAAGTTTAGCATATGTGATATGAGGACTATGCCGCAACCAGATAAACAAAGTTGTAAAAAGGATATCACATAACAAAGATCAAGTTAGATGTGTATACAAGAAGCTCCAGGATTCCGGAACAGATGATCGCAAGAATACAGAATTCGTATCCACTCACCATGAGATTCTGACCCAGGAATCAACCCAAAACCACCATCATATGACTGCAAAAGCAGTTCAACTTAATAAGTACATACAACAGCATATATTTTGCCACCCAATTGCTATATTTGTAACTAAAACATTAGTTGGCAGAATGGAAGCGTCTAATCGAGAAGAAGTGCAAAGGCTTTATAAACCTGACAACTTAATATGTATTCTTTGGCTTTCTCCTTGTCCATGCCACTCCAATTCTCCAACATAGAACAGATGGCAGCTGAAAACATCCAATAGATACAGTCATACAGTTAAATAGTTAACCACTTAACCTTTATCCAGTAGAAATTCAATTCAAACAGCCTAATGATATATCCCTGTGATCACTGTGATCTGAGTTCTACCTGCACAAAATATGAATCTAAGATCTCTCTCTGCCCCCGTATGGATGGGCATAAAACTGCAACACAGAGAAACAAGAAAAGCTATTAGTTTATTGGTTAGGCTTCATACTTAAAAAGTTGAGTACGTGTTAAAGATCGATGAAAGAGTATCTGTGGGCAGAATGCAATTCTACCTCCCATCAGACTGTTGAAGGTTTTTCATTGATTTCAAGATTGACTCAGAGTCAAGAAGCGTCAAGTCATAGCCAACAGTCTTCAATATTGCTAGTGCACAATATGTGCTCGCCAAGTGACTACCATTGGGAATCCAAGCCTGCAAATAGCAGCAATTAATAAACATAGTTCGTTTGATGTATAAATAAAAAATAAAGCATTACCATGAACTTCAGATTGCCACAAGGAAACTTGTTAACAATCTCGAAATGGTTGTCTATTCTATATAAAAGTGCATTTTGAAAAAATGTACAATCTCCTAAAGCTTCATTAATCGATGCCCTTAGGGAAATCATTGACAAGACACGCAACTTCACAAAAATAATGCATCTTTAAACAAGCTTCACATATAACAGACATACCCCATTATCATCCAGTTGAAATTGAGAACTTCTGGAACCATGGAACCCGTAGAATTGTCCTGCAATAACCACAGAAGCTCCATGTGATAATTAAAAACTACCACAAACATTGGTAGTTGAAGCCAGTAGACAATCATATGTTTTTTTGACAAGGGAAAGCATACCATTATTCAGATCAAACTCGTTCTTTGCATGAGCTTGCAGTGATAATACCCAATTTATGGCCCCTTCCCTGTCAACCTGATAAACAAACGGAATCGTAACACACACAATACAAAAAATGTCAACCTTCCCAAATAGCTATGGTGTCTTACCAGTCTTATCATAACTGTTAATCCTTGTTAGCTTCTTCAGAATTACAAGTTTATTGAAGCTATAGTCCAATATTAACCAGAACATGGATCGATAAGGTACGAGAACCAGGACTGAGAAATAGGAATGTGATAAGCTATGTACCCTAAATTGTGGGATGATGAGTGTGGGGAGTAAATATAATATCATACATTACCTACAAATGGACATTTACCCTAATTCTACGCACCATTAGAAGCAAGTAATTTCAAAATTTAAGCTAGTAAGCTGCAATTGATTCAGAAATAGAAACTGCTCAGACATTGATCTTACATTGCAAATTTTCCCTATGACTGTGTACAGTTGAAAGCAACTGACTTCAAAATTGAACCTAATAACCAACTAATCATGGTTCCATGTATTGAAGCCAATATTGCATCTCAAGAGGGTGACGCTAACTATTTCCAACAAAACAAAACAAAGGGCCGTGTCCTAATTCCTAAGGTTTGAAACTTCCTATGTGGTTTCAACTACAATGGGTCGCTTCATAAGAAGCTCTGATGGGGAATTAACGGCTTTAATGCCCCGTGAGTGGATTGGTCTAGCAAATCCTACGGGATCAATCCGTACTTTGTAATTGGGCTCCCTGAAGTGGACGGTGGGATAGTTCCGGAGAGTCATTGAAAAACTGAAACTAGTGATAATACTGCGCACAACTGAAAGCAAGTGATTTCAAAATCGAAGCTAACAAAAAACAGTGGCGTGAGGGTTGTACTTACGCGATCGGCGGCGCCGAGCATGTGGAGGCCGGAGATGACGAAGTATGCGAGAGTGAGGCGGTTGATCTCTTGGCCTTGGTAATCCGACGGCAACAACTGGTACATCATCTCCAGAAATCGAACGTGGCGATCAATGTCAAATTGTGCGGATGAATTTGAATCGGATGGTGGATTCCAGCCAGATTCCATGGGTTAATTGAAGCGGAGGAGGTTGGATCAGATTCTCAGGGAGGGAGACGAGAGCCGCGAGCAGGTTTGGCGAATTGCCTGGATCTGGTGGAACAAGGCGACTCCACTGTATACCCAGCGAGGTCAAGCCATGGTTGAAAAAATACACTGATTTTTTTTTTTTAAGATATAAATAATTTTTTCTTTAGTATTATTAGCGTGAGTTATTCGTGCAATATTAAAATAAGTATATTTAATATATTTAACTACATTTGACCTAAATTGTTATAGCCTTAACAAAATAAAACAAACTCAAAAACAAATAAATTGATATAATATCACGTAGTAGATTTTTAAAGCCTATAGGATAGTGGGCTCTAAAACCCAACATATAATAATATATAATGGCAAAGTCGGATTTGGTAATAAAAAAAGAAAAGGAAAAGTCGAATGAATGAAAGCTCTCTGCTCTCTCTCTCTGTTTTAAGAGTGTCGACTGTCGATAGTGAAGCTATAGTGCAACACTTTCAAATTATGAAGACTCGTTGTGAGATATTGTAATACGTGTGGAGTTTTTTTTTGTTAAATGATATAATGGATATGCCTCTTTTGCCTAGTCGGAGTTTTTATTTTTTTGGCATATAGCTAAACCGTCCTCCAAAACCGTTTTTATTTTAGGGATGATAATGGATCGGTTGGGTTCGGATATTGTCATGTCTGAACTCATTATCCGAAACTAGATGGGTACTCAGAACCAAATTGAAACAGGGATCGATTCGATTCGAATAGTGTCCGTTAAGTAAAATAAAAATAAAAACAAAATAATTATGAATAAAATTCAAATAAGAAAACCAGTTAAATTGGGAATGCCATAGATCCGTTAATTAAAAGGGTATGCATATATCCATATAGATATTTCAAATACAAAACTAATATACATTTGAGCAGAAATTCAATGCATTGAAGCCATACATAGACAAAACTTGTACATGTGAAGAATGATTTTATAATTACACGTATCCAGTTTGGTTCGATTCGGGAAACGGTTCGGTTATCAACTCAAACCAGAACCGAACCCCGTCGGTGATCTCATATCACATACCATACCCATACCCACGGAGAATATTTCAATTATGGTTTGGGAAAAAAAAGAAAAGAAAAACGGATATGGTTAAGGTATCTATCGATTCGGTCGAAATTATCATCCCTAGTTTATTTGGGTATTGGGTACCACACTGTTACACAAATTGGTGCGTGGCATCCACTTATTGATTCATGATGGAGTCATTTATTAATTTTATTTAAAACGATAATTGTTTAACACGATGTTGGTAACATTAAACCATGTAACTAATCTGTGTGGGACAACTAAAAACATTTTGAAATTAATAAACGGCGCAGATCATTTGTGTGTAACTCAATAGTAGATCCCAAATACTATTGCATCAGTGGGTGCTTGGTCGATATTCGTAACATTATTCTAATATTACAGCCCATCGGATTGTGAGAAAGGGCGAGAGCTAATAAAAAAGTAACAAGTGAATTTTCTTGTACGATACATTTAAGGCTACCCAACTTCCATGTTCTTATTGGTGGACTGAATATGCCAAAGACCGGAAGTCTAAATGGATCTGATTACTATGCCGAATCGAATTAATTGAACAAATTGAGTGTTTCATTCGGAACGGCTCATCTCATATCATGATTCTAATGCAACTACTTACCAGCCGAACCCGACCGATTTGACCAAGTCACCTGGACTAGGTGTAATCGAACGACTCACATGACACATGGAAGGTAGTTCATACACGTGCATGCAATTGTCTTCTCTAGTTCATACCGTCATCCATAGTAAACTATCATGATTCACTAGTGTCAAGTGCGTGTTAACTTGGAAAGTAAGTCAAGAGGGTCAATATAAGGTATATGGATAAATTCTAAGAGGGGCAAACATTTCTCATCTCGAATACTGAATTATTTTCTCAGGCAAATTCTCACTTAATCGTGATCCGTATTCAATGTGAAGGAAATTAGTAACTTATAAACATTCTCTTAAAATAAATTTTGTTTTCACTTTATTTCATTTTCCTTTATTCTACATTTTTCTCATTTTTATTTTTGAGCACAATTTTCTTTTTAATCAAACGGTTCATAAAGGAGTAGAGTAAAATTTTTCAGCCCATTAACGAGCCCAAATAAGCCCCAGTTGAACCCTCGAGTGCTATGTTCGTTCCATAGTCGCCCAGCCCACCCTGACTGTAAGGCCGCTGCAGCTGCTCGGAAAACATTCCTCCGTCGTCGTCGTCGTCTTTCTCTCTCTTTCCACTGCAAAGGGACCATCAATTCTCACCCTTCTGATAACTGTGGTTCATTCAACTTGGGAATTTCAACGAACACCTGCCGTGCAAGAGCCCGATACACCTGGAAGTTATGAAGGGCAACAAGCCTACAGTCCTAACATTTGCTGAGAAATGCAAGGTATCTGGGTTATTGTTCTCGTTATTCACCTGTAATCTTTGTAGTATTCTGGCAATAGATTATTAACGAGAACTGACATTACACAGAATATATTAGCATCGAATTGGCAAGGTAAGCTGAACACGATCAAAGCTGACGCGAAAGGGAGGTATGGAACGGCGATAGAATTTTTAACTACTGAATTGATCTCTGGCTAGACTATGATAAAGAGCATTGCCGTGGGTGTCTTTGAGTAATGGATTTTGATTGGTTGTTTTCAGCAAGGAGGAAATCTATACTTCAAAGGTTAAGTACTTTGTCAAGAAAGGGAAGCCCTATATTTGGGTGCCCGAAAAGGACTTGCACAATGTGGTAGGTTCTTTCCTCTTATGATTCTTTCATATTTTAATGGACTGGAAGTCGCAATCTGTGTTCCAATTTGTTTCTGACTAATTCTGCTTTTCGAAACCTATTATATGGTTGTGAATCTGCTAATCCGAATTGGCTCAATATGATTTCCTCACAAGCATGCTGCAAAGTGGAAGTTCGATGCACTTGTGTAGTAGAGAGTTAGAAACAGGTTCTTCACCTGTGAAGTGTATGCTCAGAAGCTTAAAGGAAGTCACAAACTATCTGGACTATTTTCTCTTTCCTTGTTGCTATTAGTTGGTATACTGTAGACGCAGTCCAATGTTCTTTTTGATAATGTTGTACAGTCTCTGGTATAAGACGCAGTTCAATGTTCTTTTTGATAATGTTTCCCAATCTCTGATATTTGATGTATCCATGAAAGACACCTACCAACAAAAAGCCTCATGAACATATCTCACATGGTATTCATTTTCTTCTTTTTCTTAAGCAAATCAAACAAAAGCAACTCTCAAATACCATGTTTTCTTCGAGCATAACAGGTGCTTTCTTAGTACAATAATTATGGCTTGTGTGGTTTAACTTTTTTGTTGCATTTAGTTCTCTTACTGCGTCATTTTCCATAATATGCTACTCATCAACAAGAATCTATTTGTTGCCACAATGTTGTTCTGTTGAGACATCCAAGTGCACTTCTTGTTGATTCATAGATTTGTGGTCAATCACCTTATTATTAAAGATTAGCTAAAAACTTAAACCACTCTAGATGGATTAGTCATTCTAAAGCATGTCTTTGTCTGATATCTCTCTTTCCCATGTAGAACACAATCATTGATGAACGTGGTTCTTTTGCTGTGACCAATCCTTTCCCAGGCCCACTTGCAAACTTACTTAGATCGATAAAAAAGGTTGGTGCAATACTCTTCACAGGGCTTCATTTATAGTTGGTTCTCTTGCATAAATCTCGGTGTTGTTTTGGAATAAATGTCGCAATGGTGCGAATCCACTTGGAAGCTATTACACTTGTGGAAATAGAAAATAACAAAGAATAAAGCAACCATTCGAAATGTTCAGAATCTGCCATACGCTGATTTATTTATGTGATGCAGCCACCATCTCGGGTTGCTTTGGCTGGAGATGTTGTGCCTCTTAAAAGTGAAAAGGTATAACCATTACTACTGTTCTCAGTTAGTAAGGAACTCTTTCCTCCTGGCTCCAAATATCTTGGATGATTTTGGCTTTTGCTACTGAGTGGTTTGATTTAAGCACCTTTAATTCTGATAAATGGAACATCTGTTACATTAATAAGTCATCTGGTTTGTTATCTCTTTGTATGCAAAATATCAATTGGCTTTTTCCCATATCTAATGTAGGCTGGCTGGCTGTAACGACCTAGATCCTCAAACACCTTAGATAATAGTATAATCAAGTGGTTCACGCCACTAATTAGATGTAAACAACATATAGTTATTGAAACGTGAACGCCCACTTCCTTAACGATTTACAGAATGCACATACAATTTCCACTCCCTTCTAACTCTTCCTCCCGAGCGCACAGAGTACCATGTTTTATAAATAAAAAATTTAATGTATACACAAATGTACACCTAATAGCCCAACACTTGCTGCACGTGCACTATGAGACAATCCACACCTCCCACGCACTACCAGCCATCACGCCACACAACTCTCTCTAATTTCTCTTCCACTAGCCACTTGACACCTAACAAATCACCCGTGCTATTCATAACTCATAAGCATATCCATGCAAGCAATTTCACTTTTTGTTCTTTTTTAATCACACCTTAAACTCCCATTACCGTTGATTTTGATTAACCACTTAAACATAAATGCTTGAGTCTTATAATAATTATAACGTGTAGAAGATAAATGACAGATTTCAATGTCGGGGTATTACACTGGCACCTAGTGGTGTTATATGGCCCTATTCGTTTTCCAGTTTAGTTTTAGTTTTGTTTTGATGGCATCATCATATCCCTCATTTCTCTCTCTATCTCTCTCCACTCATTTCACCTTATGACATCATCAAAACTAAAATATAGTTTAGATATGTTGACTTTTGCACTATTTTGTAGATATTCGTGCCAATCCACAGCAGAAACAGATGTTCATCTTCACAATTTTAGTAATGTGGCAAATATTACTATCAGGGATACATTTGTAAATTTCCTGCAGTGTAATGGGTTTTTGTTTAATGAAATGCCGATAAAGGATTCATGTAGCCGACCCCAATTGATTGGGACATAAGGCTTGGTTTGGTTTGGTAAATGCCAATAATTTTTTGTTCCATAGGCCAGAAAATAACATCCTTGAACTATACTTCTTATTTCCTTTATAGGTGAAGTTTATTGCAGAAAGCCTTAAAGAAACCATATCTTCGGAAAAGAAACTGGTTAAGAATTCCACTTATGCAGTCTCTGGCGTACTAAGTTCTTCAAATTTGGGATCTACACCTCGAAGTGAAAGCCTTCAGGAACTACTAGATGGAAACGAACAGTACACCGTTTATAGGTTTAATCTAAGGTATGAAACTCTAGCCTGGAGTGTTTTTTTCACCCTGCAATTTTTTTAAATCAAGTCCTGTGTGAAGCTCAAGTGCTTGTTATACATTGCTTAAGGGGAGGATAATGGATCTCATAGCATCAAACTACCTTAATCCTTTTTTTTAAGTTTCGCAACTGCATGGAAATCCCTTACCGGCACTGGATTTCTATTTAACCCCTGACCAGCATTGGATTATTTCTTAGTGTTTCACTTTCAGGTATTGTCGAAATTCCGAAACACTTGAAACATTTGATGCGTTTCAAGTTTGTTAATTTATTCCATAATTGTGCATTTCCATTTAGATGGTGAATTGATTGTCGATATGATGCAGGTACTGGTAAAATGTTACCTATCTGTGAAGCATGGCAACTTCATTTTAGTTTCGTTAGCAGTATTGACACAGATGAGACATAGACACAGGCTGATACGCGTGGAACGCAGTATCATGGAAAGTCTTAGATGCTTGGTTTGACAGGTCAATAAGGTTATGGCAATTGGCAAGAGTCCTAAAACAGTTTGTCATGCAGTTGAAATATAGAGAGTCCTCATTCCTCAAAACATTTTGGATGTGGTTGAATTACGGACAGAGTCCTCAATAAGGGTCCTGTAAAACTTTCTAGTCACATTTAGGTCCTGTGAAATTTGTCAATTACTTTAAACAAGGGTACTGTAGTTTTGATTTAAAATCATAGGTAAATAATCTTTCTCTCTCACGCGGAAGAAAAGAAAAAGAGTTCCCCATATATATAGCATGAAAATCATCTGATTTTTTTAATTTTATTTACTTTGCAGTTCATGCACCTACATGGATAGCAATGGAGGCACTCATGAAGTAGATTTGGCAGATATTGAAGCATCTAAGAGCGATCCATTATGTAAGTACCTGTTATTATGTGCACATAAGAATGATTTATTTTGTGAAGAACAGACGAATATTATTTCTTGCAGCAGTAGTATCTATTCAGTTTTTAAGGATATATTGGCTGACATTTTTTTATTTTTTTTGTAGCACCTTTTTCTTCAAGCCTAATTGATGGGATTAATCAAAGTGAATTGAGACGTAGAGCCCTTATTCTTTTCTGTATTACGCACTTCAATAGAAATGCAAAGGTACGATGGTGATCCATATGTTGCAAATTTGTTACTGCTAGTTGACATGATATCTTTTTGCTCAGCAACCAGCTGACATGATTTTAGTTAAGATCTCTTTAGCAAACTGTCACATGAATACTACGCATGAGTTGCTATAAGTATCTTCTTGCCTCCATTTTAATCAATGAATCAATTGTGAAATAGTTCATTGGAAGCTTTTATGCCTCTACTGTTTATTTCTCAAGCATTAACAAATTGAGAGTGCACAGTTCTGCTCTGCCGAGTCTGTGGACTACTGGTTGAATAAACAAGCACTCTCTTATACAGTAATTTATTATTTCCTGACGAAGTGTCTGTCCATCTTGCCATGGGACATTTCATTGCAATAACGGTAACTCTGCTGCTCTTGGATACATTCCCACTGTATGATGGTTATGGTGGATTTTAAACAACTTAAGATCTTTTTAGTGATGGGTCTACCGGTATAGCAATTAGCAATCAATGTTAACTACACTTCCAAGCTAGAAGTCAAGTAACTATAAATTTTCTCGGTGAAAACAGTTGACCTGGTTTCTCTATACCACTGAGATTGTGATTGGGTTAGGGTTCATGGAAGCAAAAGAAAATCTATGGAATTTTTCCCTTAAATTTCTTCTCTTACCCTTTGTTTTCCCTCAACAACTCTCTCTTCGAGTCCATAATCAGGACACAGCCTTTCAAAGTTACACTAAAAGATTAAGCAATTTCTCTCGACAAAGTGTTTATATTATTGTTATGATTTGCTGAGACTCGAAAGAAATGACTGTTTTCTGGTACCATGTGAAGGATGCATTTATGCTCTCAGTAGATCGGAAAGGATTTGATGTGTTGGGAAAGGTTCTAGGTCCAGTGAAGAATGATGGCTCTCGTGAATACCAGTGGAAGGATTTCCGGTTCACATTCAAGGAAGAAGCACGTGACGTGGAAACGGTATGTCGACAACTCGTAGAGATGGAAGAGGAAGCACTCAAGAATGTTTCAAGTTTCAGTGGATTATGGTTGATGTAAAAACTGGAACAGGCTAGAGCATAAATATTGAGAAACAAATTTCTTTTTTGTTTAAATGTAAGTGTGCCTCAAATGTAACACAGTTAAACTAGGAGTTGGTGATTGTATGGTTGGAGTGAATTTCCGTTAAACGACTGGGGATTGACCAAATTTATGAGAAAAACATACCTGGGAGGTATCAAATTTCGAAAACCAGGTTAATCTTTCGAAAACTGGGTTACAAATATTATCCAAGTTTTTTGTTCTGTTTCATGGACTAGCCTGGTCAATTAAGCAGTGTGTATCCATGGTTTTGCGTGGGAAGGGCTCATTTGGTTATGTTTACACAATTGTGTCCATATTCAGATACAAAATGCGTAAGCAATCATCACTAGGGGCGGAGCCACCATGGGTTGAGTGGAGTGGATTCACTTAACCCGACTGAGGTTCACATTTATCTACTCCTACCGATGGGGTGTTTCACTAAGTGATTCTTTTAGTTTAATGTATTTGAGAAGAATGACCTGTATTGTAGAGAACTCAGTAGTAAGTCGAAAGTGACACTAAGTGAAACACTCCTAAAGTGGGGCCCACAAGCCACAATCTGTAAAAGGGGGACTTTGTCGTCCCTTGAGGTTGGCAGGGGTGTTAACCACATCAGGGCCGTCTGTTTCGCGCATACGGTTTAGATCTCATAGTGCCTAAGTGTATCTACACTGTTTATTGTTTGATGTGATCCGAACCATTGATGTACGAAAACTGATTGTGTTATTGACACTCCTATTTTATCTATTAGCACTCCTTTTTGTGTTCATTTGGTAAACTTACTCTTGCGTTTTAAATATAAAAAGTAAAAGCCAAAAAAAAAGAGTGCCAGTAGAAAAAAAGTGTCAATATCAATTTCCTAATTTTAATTTGAAGGATTATTTAGCCAAAACACCGGGCAGTGGGCTTGAGCATTAGGCCTGATTTTGGCTATATTGAAAAAACTGTTTTTTTTGTTGTCCTTATTCAAAAAAAAATTACATTGGTTAGTTTTTCGGTCGATTTTTTGTCGTTACTTGGCTTGTCTTGACGAGAGGAATTTAAAAAGTATAAAATTGTTAGTCAAACTTAAAGTTTTGTAAATAAAGACGAAAAATAATCCAAAAAACAGATTTATTTTAGTTTTTTTTCGGCTTTATTAAAAAAACGATTACTTTTGACCATAATTTTATATTTTTTAGATTCGTCTCGAACAGTTGAATTCAGAAGCCACAAAAATCTTGACGCAAAACTAATAAATACAAAAAAAAAGTTGAATAAAAACAAAATGAAAAAAACTAAAAACCAATTTTTTCAATTTAACCAAATCACGTCGGCCATGTTCGGTTGCAACTTTTGGTTTTGATGACATCATCATTTTCATCATTTCTCTTATATCTTTTTTCATTTATTACACCTGCTTACGTCATTTGATGACATCATCACTTGTAACCGAACAATGGCCGTCACAATTACACCTATTTTCCTTTTCGGACACTCCTAATAAAGCTGGTTCACCGGCCACCTGCCACCTGTTTTTTGGCTCATCTAATCCAACCACTCGCCATTAATTTCACTTTCACCCCCATACTTCATATCTCGCATCGGGCCTTCCCACCCCACCATCTCTCTCTGTCCCAATTCACTTTCGCAGATCGAAAGGGCTCGCTTTGCTGCTATATATATCTCGTTTGAATTGGTGGGCGGTCTCTCTCGTCTCGATTCGACACCTCCAAAATATGAAGGTGACTGTCACTACTCGGAGTGGCAAAGAATTGATCAAGGGCGGCCTTGAGCTCCCTGATGCCGTACGTTCTCCCTCCCCCCTCTCTTCTCCACCTGTTCCTCTCTTCTCTCTGATTTTATCGAGCCTATGAGCGTTGAAATGTGATTCTGATTTTTATTTGTGCTTTCCGTTATTTCTGCAGGCTACCGTCGCGGATCTGCAGGAGTCAATTCACCGTCGAAGTGAGTACCGGATACGCTTGTCTTGTTTTTGAAGAATTTGAACTACATAATGTATCTATGCTGTTGCTTTGTGTGCTGAGGTTTTATGGTTTTAATTTGAAAAGATTAGTCAAATTACTAGAGTGTTCGGGGAAGAACGCAGAATTTGAGTATGGGTCGGGCGAAAAGTGTAACAAAAATTTATTGTGCGGATGAACCTTTGTAGTTGTAAATTTTTTTAAAAATTACTACTATATTTATAAGAAAATTTTGAAATTTAGACAGGGCGGTCGCCTCGGCTATCCCATCCTTGTGTCCGTCTTCTAGAGTGGTCTTTTAGAGTGGTTGTTGGGTGCTTATCCACTATGTAGCATGGATACGGATACAAACACGGCAATTCGGAAAAAAAGGGACACGAACACGGACACGGACACGGCGGGGACACGGCAATATATATGACTATTATAAAAAAAAAATTTAAAAAAAAGTTTGAAGATTAATAATTATAGTTTGACCCCACAAAATTTTTAAAAAATACAAT
This sequence comes from Vaccinium macrocarpon, assembly GCA_022606695.1. Taxonomy (NCBI): domain Eukaryota; kingdom Viridiplantae; phylum Streptophyta; class Magnoliopsida; order Ericales; family Ericaceae; genus Vaccinium; species Vaccinium macrocarpon. The sequence goes on along the minus strand of CM040177.1, from coordinate 5,009,380 downwards.
TTGACCCCTGAAAATTTAAAAAATTACATATTGACCCCTGCTGTGTCCCCTACAAAAATTCAACAAAATGTGGGGACTTGGTGCGTCCCTGTACGTGTCCTACCGTGTCCGACACTCTGATACGGCAACCGCTAAAAAGTGTCAGTGCTTCATAGCTTGTTCATATAGCTCGAACTCCAAACCTCACCCTTTGCATATCAAGGAGTAAATGGTCAGGTTTATACTTGTCTGATGATTACTCTGCATAATGAGGTTGCGCGCGCACGCGCGCGTGTGTGTGAGAGAGAGAGAGAGAGAGAGAGAGAGAGAGAGTTGTCTGATGATTACTCTGTATAACATGAGGGACTGTGTGTGTGTGTGTGAGAAAGAGCATTTCGTCACCCTTGCATATCAAGGGGTAAATGGTCAGGTTTATACTTTGTCTGATGATTACTCTGCATAATATGAGTGTGTGTGTGTGAGAGAGAGAGCATTTTGTCCTACCATGTTTCAAGGAATAAGGAAATGGAACATGCGCTTTGGCTTTCAGGCATCCGAAAAAATATTGGCCTTTTTTGTTTAGTAGTTTTAGTTTACTTTAGTTTAGTTTTGGAAAAAAGTGTAATGAGCGGAGAGAGATAGGGAGAGAAATGAGTGTAATGATTACAAAACTAAACTAAAACTTTGAAATGAACAAGGCCATTCTAATTGGTATTACCTTGCCTATTGCGAGTCTGTTTGCATTGCTAAGAGCACTTTTCTAGGAGGTAGGCCGGAAGTCCTGTCCACCCCTTTCCCAAAAGACCCCCCTTTTTTTTATGTCGCAAAACCTCCATTTCGCACCATCACAAAAAATCACTCCTCCTCCCAATACAGACATGTACAGAAATTTTAAATGCGAGTTACCTCTGGACATAACACAAGCTACTAAAATACCAGTTGCTGGAGATTGCTTGGCTAGTTGGTGGAATGTTGTCTGTGTCATCTGTTTTATCCCTGCTGTCTGCATCCTCATGCATGTAGAGAAAGAATTAAGTGTCGCTTGTTATTTCCCTTGACTGAGTAAAAAACATGAGAACAACAGAAAACATTCTTGTGGTGACTGAATCGCACAGAAAAACATCTATTGAGTTCTGTGTGCTTTTGGGCACAGCCTCATTTATCAATTTGCTAATAGAAGCTGATTATGAATTTCTGAGCCAAAATTTTGCTACTCGTGCTGCATTTTTATTATTATGAGCTCTTATTTAGTAGTTTGATTTTCCCCTTTGGTCTCCTCTCCTTATATTTGTTGGCCTCGTTACTGTTTTCCTCTGATGTGACCCACCTGATGTCAATTTTTTGCATCAACAGCCAAGAAATACTATCCTTCTAGACAGCGCCTGACCCTACCCCTTCAACCTGGATCTAAGGAAAAGCCCGTTGTCCTTCACTACAAGAAAATTCTCTACGAGTATTGCAATGGAAATTCAGACAACTTAACTGTGGTATTCAAGGACCTGGGTCCGCAAGTTTCTTATCGCACACTTTTCTTCTGCGAGTACTTGGGCCCTTTACTCATCTATCCAATCTTCTACTACTTCGATGTGTATCAATACCTTGGCTACAAAGCAGAGCGTGTTATCCACCCAGTTCAGACAGATGCCTTGTACTACTGGTGTTTCCACTACTTCAAACGTATCATGGAGACTTTCTTTGTTCACCGCTTCAGCCATGCCACCTCGCCACTCTCTAATGTCTTCCGTAATTGTGCTTATTACTGGACTTTTGGTGCTTATATTGCTTATTATGTGAACCACCCACTTTATACTCCCGTAAGTGACCTCCAAATGAAGATTGGATTTGGTTTTGGATTGCTTTGCCAAGTGTCAAACTTCTACTGCCATATCTTGCTGAGTAACCTTCGGAGCCCTGATGGAAATGGAGGGTACCAAATCCCACATGGATTTTTGTTCAATATTGTCACGTGCGCGAATTACACGACTGAAATTTATCAGTGGCTGGGATTCAACATTGCCACACAGACAGTTGCAGGTTATCTCTTTCTTGTGGTTGCTGCTTCTATCATGACCAATTGGGCACTCGCAAAGCACCGCCGTCTGAAGAGGGTAATTTTTCTTTTCCTTTTTTCCATAATTTCATCTTCTCCATTAATATTTTCCTGCTTTACAAAAATACACTCAGAGTATTTTCCATCTCACAGGAGATGAGAAATGAAAATGGCATGCAACTTTTCTTTTTATCAAATCCCATGACAACTGTTTACTTTTGACCAAGTATGGTATTAAAATCCTAGCTTCCTTTCTGAATGTTTGTGTGAAATTTCCATAAACCATGATGACATCATATTTTGTTGGTTGATACGGAGATTCATGTTGGACGTATTAAGAAAATCTGATAAATACAACTGTGATTACCTCAGATTGACCAGGCCAAATAGATCTTATGTATAGCTACAACGGTGATGGGCAGATGTAAATGAATTTGTTTGTAAGTAAAGCTGATTACCGAAAATGTCAATATATTAGGCAACAATGGCCTCCTTTTATGTGTTTCAAGTTCTGGTAATAGAAACAGAATAGATGCTACTGATATTTATCTTGTGCAGTCAACATGTTACTATCGTTTCATGGATTAATTTAACTCTTTTAGTTTCTTTTTTTTCTTCTTTTGGATAAGCTACTAATAACAATTATGCTTTACACTGTTTTGTGGCAGCTATTTGATGGAAAAGAGGGACGACCCAAGTACCCCCGACGATGGGTCATTCTACCCCCATTCCTGTAGAAGCGTCTCACAATGCTGCCACTAGTTTCTTCGGGAAGAAAAGGCATGGTCTGAAGTTTATTCTGAGTCATTCTTACCAAGATATGCTAATAAGGGATGAGAACTTCACTTTTGCCATTCGATGTTAAGAGTCGTTCTTCTAGCCAACAATGCATTTGAATTATTCAAGTCTTTCGCTTTACTAGGGATAGTTATCCTTTTCTCCTTAATAATTTTTCTTTTACCTTAACGAATTGGCTTAGTTTTCCTCTCCGTGTTGTAGTTGTTGTCACCATTTGATGGTTTCCGTACCAGCAATTGTATCTTATTTCCCAAAATGGGAATTGTCTAGAATAATCTTTAGATCATCCCCATTGTTTCGAAACAGCACGACCGATTGAACTTTCGGGGTTATTTTCGATAAGATTAATGTGTCTTCTTGTCCAAGAGTGAAACTATTCTCTTATGAATGTCATATTAGGGTGTGCATTTTCTTAATTTCTTTCACTTCATTTTCCCAGATCCGCACATAGCAGTACCATGCATTTCTCTGTCCATATTTCAATACTTATGCACATGCATATACAAATGGCTGCTGATAAATGATCTAGTTGGTATAACATGCCTCTGGTATAACATGCCTCTACTAGCAAAGGAGCATGGAGAAATAGAGAAAAAGAGCACCAACACAAGTGATGGGTGCTTTTCTTTCAGGTTGTATTCCTCCCTCTTTTATCATAGGGGTCTTACTAACCTCCACCAATTGGTAGAAGATAGTAATATTTATAGAACGACAAAGTTACGAACTAGTTTGGATAGATCCGGGGTGCTAGTGATCGCCCTTGATGATCGCATCCGAACTGTCCATCTCAGCAATCGACTGTCCGGATTTTTCCACTAAAGAGTTAACTCTTCCATGGGAAAATCTGGACCATCCAAAATACTTTTGAATAGCTCGGATGCGATCACTAGGGGCGCTCTCCAAGACCCGATCACTAGCACCCACGAGATATCATATCTCGATACGGTTAGCATTTTCCTTATCGTACCTCAGAACAACCCACATTTCCACTGAGAGTGCTTTTCCAGATACTGCTGAATATACCCTTTTCCTCCTTTCTCTGGAATATTAATGTCCCTGCTGTTTCTGTTGATTTGGAATTTTTTTTTACTTTGGATTACTTTTGACATAGCCAGTAGTGGTGGGGAATGTGGATTGTGTTTGTGGAAAGTACATCCCCATAGATAGAAAAAGGGCCAGCGACAACTGTGGTTTGCAGAAAAGTGCCCTAATCTAGTTGGAAACATTTTCCTTTTCTGAATTGTGGGCTAGTTTAACGCATTCCTTTTGATTTGTGTATCTTGGTCACATAGTCCTTAAAAATATCCCGGGCTTCCGCTCTCAATTCTTGCTCTTACGAATTGAGCTTGCCCACTCTCGCTCTTGCTTACGAACCCGCATGCGAATTATGCAACTTAAGTTCATATCATATTCCAAGAGAGACAACATCATAGTTAATTTCACTGCTTTTCAAATTCTTTTATTCTTGAGTAATCCAATAAGTAGAACTGTTTATTATTATTATTATTATTATTATTATTATTATTATTATTATTATTATTATTATCTATATTTATTGATGTAAATTACAACATTAGTTTCTCACTCGTTCAAATTTTCATACATGAAATGGCATACCAAAAAGGAGTGTGAAAAAAAAAAGAGTGTGAAAAGAAGAAGAAGTGAGTGTGAAAAAAGAAAAGAAAAAAGGAGTGTGAAAAAATCAAACACCATTGGATAAACAGCTCAAAAGGTTAGGTTTTCCTGACTTGAATCTTTCATTATATGTGAGACTGCAATGCTACCTGGCAATGGCTGGATATGCCATATGCTAAAGCTTGTTTGGTATAACCTTTTTAAAAGTTTTTTAAAAAAATACTTTATAGAGAATAATACTAATAATTATAAAAACTAGTCAGAAAAATCTAATCAATAGTCAAAAAGTAATTATATCAGTGTAAATTGCTTTTGGGAAAAACGTATTGGCTGTGTTTGGTTAGATAGTTTAGTTTAGTTTAGTTTTGATGATGTCATAAGGTGTAACGAGTGGAGAGAGATAGAGAGAGAAATGATGATATTATCAAAACTAAAACTAAAACTAAACTGGAAAACGAACATGGCCAATATTTAAGCCGATTCATTTACAAACTGACAATTTTATGGTAGTTAATTAAGAAAATGAAATGATTGGTCCTAACACCAGTTATTTATATCAATTTCTATTACATTGATCTTCCCCACACACACACACAGAGAGAGATAGCTAGCGAACAAAGGGGTAAAATTTCTACAATTCTCAGGAAAACTACCATATGAGAAGTTGCCACGTTAGTAACCCCCACTTGACCCCTAGTACCTCCACCCATGGTTGTCGCTAATGAGATTTGAATCTCTATCTATCAAATGCATGAAAAATGTTTGCTCGTGATTATGAACTGTTAATATTAGAATATTGTCAGTAATTAGTAAATTGACCAGTGTTAATGATTATTCATGCTCTCAATCTCAATTTGGATCTCCTTCTATTGGAAAAAAAACAATGCCACACCACTCATATACACAAAATGCACGCTTTTGCGGATGATGGGAAATCCATTATGGGGCTACTCAAAAAATGAGTTTCTTCTCATCTTCGATATCAATTTGGTGTGCATGAGTGGTGTACCCATAGCATTTGTCATTAGTACGAAATAAATGGAAAGGGTAGGAGTAAAACAAGATACTATAAAACAAAGGGTCTTAGTAACGGGTACAACATTGCACACACACGTTAAGCCTACAAAAAATACACTTGTTAAGCGACTTTTTTTGTACACTTTAAAGTACAAGTGAAATCCAACAATAATATTTTTTTGTATTATTGACGGGGACAATGTTGCACCCGTTAACATTTTCAAAAAAAAAAAAAAAAGTTTGGAGATGTGCCCACCAGTTCAAAAAATTAAAAAAAGAATAGAGTTGTGCCCACCACCACCACCACCTTCTGTCATCATCATAATTCAATGGCTCTTTTCCCCCAAGAACGTGTCAACCGGGTCCGTACATCCAGACTGTAATCCGATCCAACGGTCCGGATCAAATCTCTCCCCCCTCCTTTTTCTATAACCCACAAACACCATTCTCTCATTTAGCGTCCATTCATCTCCGCATACTTGCCATACCTTCCTCTCACTCTCTCTCTAGGATTTCCAGGTGAGAACCGATAACATTCATTCTCATTTCGATTCGATCTCAAGTTTGGTAACTTTTAATTGAAAAAGCTCTGTTGAGATTCATCTATTTGTTAGTAATATCTTTTTTCTTTTGTTATATTGATGAGGTACTCAATTCTTTGGTTATCTGTATCGGGATGGATTAGGATTTGTTTTAAGGTCACAGCTTCTCAATCCCAGATTCTATACTACGTTTAAATGTACAGCATTTACTCCTGTTTGGTGGTTGTTTCCAGTGGAACTCTTCTCAGAAGTTGTTTTTGGATAGCCGAAGTGATTTTTGGAAATGTTGAATTTTCTTTTGATGGTTTTTTGAAAATGGATTCTTTTTTAAAAAAAGAACCCGGAAAAATGATTTGGAAAAACTTTTACCGGACTAGTTTATGGTTATTTGAATGTGGCTCGTGTTTCTTATGATTCGATCATATTAGCATTGTGGTTTGGCATCGATCCACTTGAGATCTTTTGTGTTGTTTGTTGCTTTGCAATTCTATTTGCTGCATATTATCGGGAATGAATTGGGTCCTGGGATTTCGTGCCTCTCTCACAGTCTGAATCAGCGTAGGTTTGTTATCTATTCATCCTTTGATCCGGGAAAAAGTAGTAATCCTAATACGACAATTCAGATTTCATGGTATTGAGAATATTGTCTCAAGGGTGCTTTTTTCTTGAGAACAAAATGGAGTGTTGCATATATATTGAGCTTCCTGTTATGTTGGTATTAGATCGCAACTATTGTTTTATGTACTTGACATATGCATTTTGTGAGTGCGGGTTTGGATGTCCTATGGAATTATTCCCATGCTACAAGTTTTGCGTATCATTTGAAGGGAGAAGAGTCTTGAGGTCCTCAAAAGGTTTATCAAGATCCAGGATTCTCTAATTACTATTTTGGAAAATTTTCATCACATTTTAGATGGCTGCCAGTTTATCCCTGTCTCATTATTTGAAGAGAAAAGATAGAGCCACTATCACTTGTACCAACTATTGCACAAACTCTCTCACATGGGATATGTGGAACCTAATAGTTGGTTCAAGTGTTAGTTTCTGAAGCAAACCTGTTATTTAACAGATTGATTTTCATTGGTCAAAATGGTACATGAATTGTAGTTTATGTTTTTTATTTATTATTGTGGTTCTTTTACAATTGAGGTTTTAAGCATTTTATATGTTCTAAGCAAGAGATTTCCTATCAATAATAATGTTTACTTCAATATACTTGTTCTCACCAATGCTATTTCAGGAGGTAGCATAAGATGGCAGAAGCTGAGGATATTCAGCCACTCGTGTGCGACAATGGAACAGGAATGGTTAAGGTATCATACGCTGTTTCTTCTGTACAAGCTCTATGGTACATGCTTGCTATTAACAGCTCCCCCACCCATAAATAAATTATAGAAAGGGATAAGAGTAGGATGCTGTGTCATGTGATTTCCTTTGTTTTTATCGGTCCTGCTGATCACTGCCAATCCCCACACCCACATTATGCCAATGAAGGCAGAATTCAATACCATATCAGAGATGTCAATAGCCATTTACAATTCTGTACACTTTATTTGGATATTGAAGAACTTAATCCATCAACCACTGGTCCACCGGCCTAAGGACTGTTGTTTGCATTTTGATTTTGCTATTTTTTTAGTTTGAAACAACTACTTGTTTTGCAATTTGGTAGGCTGGATTTGCTGGAGATGATGCCCCGAGGGCTGTGTTCCCTAGCATTGTAGGTCGACCTCGTCACACTGGTGTGATGGTTGGCATGGGCCAGAAAGATGCTTATGTTGGAGATGAAGCCCAATCCAAGCGTGGTATCTTAACATTGAAATACCCAATCGAGCATGGTATTGTGAGCAACTGGGATGATATGGAGAAGATCTGGCATCACACATTCTACAATGAGCTCCGAGTTGCCCCAGAGGAGCACCCTGTCCTCCTTACTGAAGCACCTCTGAACCCCAAGGCTAACCGTGAGAAGATGACCCAAATCATGTTTGAAACCTTCAACACCCCTGCTATGTATGTTGCTATTCAGGCTGTGCTTTCCCTATATGCTAGTGGTCGTACAACTGGTAAGTTATTCGGTTCACATGCTCTCATAACGTGTAATGTATTAAATTAGTTTAAGCATGGATAACTCGTGAATAACTTCTTTTTCTCAAGTTCCGTAAGAGTGTTTGGTTGAGAGAGGGATTAATTTCCGAAACAGTTTTGACTGGCCTTGTTTTTCCTAGAGAAAGCATGGAGACTATGCATTCTATGTTTGTCTTTGCCTCCTCCTCCATGTGGGAAATATGGTGCTTTGGGACTCTGTGTCTTGATTGTACTCAAGGAACATCTGTTTCTTAGGAGACAGATGAAAAGTTTGTAGAATCTTGAAATTACAATGTTTCCAGTTGCAATAGAAGCAGCTTCCCTAATACTCACACATTTTTATCAAATCATAATTCAGAAGAAGGCTTTTTTTTTTTTTTTTTTTTATTGATTTAGGCCTAAAACTTTCATTTGTAGTATATATTTTTGTTACCCTAATCAACGTGCATAGGTTCCCATGCGTTATAGAAATCATGACCAAATCGGAGCGATTCACGATTCGGAAAAGGACCATTTCGATTCTCGATTTGATTCACGATTTGACAACCTTGGTTTCCACCTACACGTACTGACACTTACTGAAATTATACCAGACAGACAGTGACATTTTTGAATATTTTCATAATGTCGACGTGCTTTCCTCATCTGTTCATATGGTATTTCAGTTTCCAAATGTAACAATCCATGGGGCATACGCAAATGGAAGCTCCATCAAAGTTTTCTTTATGTAGTCACCGAAACGACAATTTGATACTCGTACTCCGTGCAGGAATCGTGCTGGACTCTGGCGATGGTGTGAGCCATACGGTCCCTATATATGAAGGATACGCACTCCCACACGCCATCCTTCGTCTTGACTTGGCAGGCCGCGATCTCACAGATGCTTTGATGAAAATCCTTACTGAGCGTGGCTACTCCTTCACCACTACAGCAGAGCGGGAAATCGTAAGGGACATGAAGGAGAAGCTCGCTTACATTGCCCTAGACTATGAGCAAGAGCTAGAGACTTCCAAAACAAGCTCCTCAGTTGAGAAAAGCTATGAGCTTCCCGATGGCCAAGTGATCACCATTGGCGCAGAGCGTTTCCGGTGCCCCGAGGTTCTTTTCCAGCCGTCGATGATTGGAATGGAAGCGGCGGGAATTCACGAGACCACTTATAATTCTATCATGAAGTGTGATGTGGATATCAGAAAAGATCTCTACGGAAACATTGTGCTCAGTGGTGGTTCGACCATGTTTCCGGGCATTGCTGATAGAATGAGCAAGGAAATTACCGCTCTAGCCCCAAGTAGTATGAAGATCAAGGTTGTGGCCCCTCCTGAGAGGAAGTACAGTGTTTGGATAGGAGGATCCATCTTGGCATCTCTCAGCACCTTTCAGCAGGTTTTGTATCTTTCTTATTTCTTTTCATGCTGCCCTTTCAATGTCAGTGGCCCCTTGGCTAGTCTCTACGTATTTTACATGGACTTGGGTATTGGTGTCGGGTTTGTGTCATATTCATCTAATTTGCCTGGTTTCATAGTAAATTTGATTGTTCTAGGGCACTTCATGCATAATATAGATGAGTTCTATGCTCTTTAAAAAGGAAAAAAAGGATGAGTTCTATGCATATTTCATGGCAAATCATATTATCAAGATCGTTTGCCTGGTAAATATCCAACTAACATGCGAAACATGAATGCCAAGCCTGTGGAACTGAATTTTGTATGTTTGGAAGATTCGATGTAACATACATTTCTACCTGATTATTTTTACTGGACTCCTTTAAATATTTGCCTGGTTTCATAGTAAATTTGACTGTTTTAGGGTACGTCATGCATAATATAGATGCTATGCCCTTTCAATAAGGGGAAAAAAAAAGACGAGTTCTTTGCATGTTTCATGGAAAAATCATATTATCAAGAAAGTTCGCCTGGTAAATATCCTACTAACATGCGAAACCTGAGTTTCAAGTGCGTGGAACTGAATTTTGTATGTTTGGAAGATTCAATGTGTTTCTACCTAATTATTTTTACTGGACTCTTTAAGGCACGACTAAATTGTATTAGTAATATTTTTTCTTGTGAAAAATTTGATTTCCAATCCAACTTTTTGCTTGTTTATGTGCAGATGTGGATAGCAAAGGCAGAGTACGATGAGTCTGGACCCTCAATTGTGCATAGAAAATGCTTCTGATTGAGCAAGAACATAGATATGTTGAAAGAAACTACTTACATTTTACTTCTGGAGGAGATGAAGCTTGCAACCCTTCATTCTGGCTTTGTTTTCTTCATTTGTTGGGTTGATGACTTTGAGAAGGCGAGGCCGCCATATTTCCTTTATTTGTAACTTCAAATTTAGAGTTTTTGGATTGTTTTTCTGATATTCGTTTTGCAGCTCCCTTTATGCCATTTTTATGCATTGTCCTTAAATATTTGTGATTCTATCATTTTTCCCCCCTCTTCTTTCCATCATTTTCTTTACTTCCAATGTTGTGTTTGTATCATTTTATATAAAGCATTCGAACACAACCTTCTTACAAACCCAGATGCTATTCTTTCGAACGGGTGACGTACTTCCGGCGAATATCTCTCTCCAGTGCTTAACCTAGTGTTTGGATTCTTTTTCTGGCTTTTCTTGTTTTTAGGAACTACTAATTTGCTAAATTCATAATTTGTTCCATTTTGCTAATCTCTTTCTAAGCTGTAAATGCATCATTTGGGTTAAATCTTCACCGTCTTCGCACTAATTGCTGCTCATATGTTCCAACAACGTTAGTACATTTAGGGGTGTTTTGGGTAATAATCCATAATCTGGATTATTAGATTATTTGTTGTCTTTATTCAAAATTTTTTTGCATTTGTTAGTTTTACGTCAAGATTTTGTGGTTTTTTGATTCCTCTCGACGAGACGAATCTAACAAATACAAAATTATGGTCAAACCAAATATTTTTTTGAATAAAGACAACAAATAATTCAATAATCCGATTATGGATTATTACCCAAAACACCCCTTAATTGAGTTTCAAGCTGCATACAAACATACACACCAGTGCCGGCTAGAAAACTCCTGAAACAGACTCATTGGACAAGGGCCTCCATGTACTCTGCATAATAAATTTTTTGAACACATATCTTCATAAAATTTAAACATATATTCATCCAAAAAAAACAACTATTCTAATATATAGGAGACCTACATGTTTGGGCTCTATTTTTTACATTTTTGGGGGGGTCTGAAGCGGTGGCTTCATTGGCTTATACTCGATTAAAAAATTCCAGGTTTTATATGTTCGCTACCGGTTAAAAAAATTTGACTGCTCCTCACAAGTCGCATCCCATAATGCTTAATTGCATTTCACATATGGTTTTTTTTTTAAATGTAGAACCTCAATATATTGATAAAGCAAGATCCGGATAGAGATTAGCTTACATATTCATACAAACGAAATCAGAAAACTAGCACCGGCAAAAAACCTTACGACAAAAATAAGACCAAGCATACCAAGAACTAATACACTTCCAAACATAAACACGGGTATTTGGAGGATACAGCAAATATGATCAGAAAAAATACGGAGGCTAAGAGCTCGTGGCAATATGGCTTTTGACTCGAATAAAATTGGTACAATGCGCCTCATGACTGGAGGGTTTGGAGTCTGATGTGCTTGTACTTTTGCACGGTGTTGAAGCTTCTTGCAGTCTCTGTCAAACCTTTGGACATAAGCTGTTTCAAAGCGCCGACCCCCTCTTCCAACGCAGCATCAATCTTTCTCAAAGGAAAAGTAAGAATGGTAAGTAAACTTGATAGAAAGGAAAGCAGCAAAAAAGAAACACTTGTTCGGAAGTCACTCAGCAAATTTATTGTTGCTAAGAAAGGAAAGCAGCGAAAAAAGCAAACTCTGCTGATAAGAAACTTGGCCAATTCAGATTTTGTAAGTCTAACAAAAGGTTAAACGGTACAATCTGTTCGAATCAGAATCTAACACAACAAGATGGATTGAAGAAATTTAAAAGTGGAAGATTTGGTAGGTGGTATTCAACATTTTCAGGAATTTGAAACAAGCTCAAGGAATGCCTAACAAGGTATGCAGTAATAATATACTTCTCCCATTCAGAAAGCTCCAATCAATAAGAGATTTCCTTTGAAACAGTTGAGTCATTGTCTCACATTTTGCTATAATACCTACCCGTCCTCGAGCTGTGGTGTTGAACTTTTGGAGCAAGAATGCTTTGGGATCCATTTGACCGGGAGGCCTCCCAATGCCTAAAAAGAGTTGATATAACTTAATCAGTACTCATGAAATAGACTCCACTCTACGCAAGAGAACAAAATAAGGAACTTTGAGATTCCAAACTAACCAATTCTTAGACGAGGAAACTCTCTATTCCCGCGAAAATGATAGATTACACTCTTCAGCCTAGCAAAATAAAAGAAACTCAATTCAGCTGTCACAACGGCAAAAATTACTAGAGAAGGCACACCTAGACTATTCATGTATAAATACCACATACATTGGCATTCTAGGTTCGATGACTACATAAATGGATCTCTTATTTTCATGCATTAAAAGAATCTATTACGATATGCATGCATAAACCTGTGGGATGCATCTGCTTATGTTAGCATTTACCAAAATATTTACCCAGAATAATCATCCAATGAAAATATCACATGGATAATAAATGCAAACTTTTCTGGTAGGTTTCTAGAGACCATTTACAATATCCTGATGCATTTGGTTATAAGACACAAATCTGGAGCATAAATCTACATGTTACTCAGAGGAGGAAATTAATTGTTTGATTATATCAAAATGGTCCGAAAACTGTCCAAGGTTCCCATCATAAATAAGAGGGGCATATGTTCATAAAACACAGGATATGGGTCAAAACTCAAAAGTGGGCTTCCAAATATAAACAATTGAGTGACAAAAAGGTAATGGATCCATTCACATTTTACATTAAAACAATTCCCCCCAATGGTGAAATGATAACAGGTTTAGTTGGGACAATAACTATCCAATATACCACCCTGAGTATCCCAAGAACATTGCCCTCGTTAGCACTTCTACCATAGTTTGGCCCCTTAGCATAGATGCCCAGTTCCAGATAAAGCTATCATTTCAGCTACCAACACTAACCCCATGGCTCATATGTATGTTACCTTGTTGGTCCACAAACACCACACATCATTAACTTGCTCCTGTTTCTGCAAAACAAACTTGCAGCAGCACTTGGGTAACTTCCCCCATTATTCCTCAACCCAGGTATATTTAAGCACAGATGGAAGAAACACAAAGTATATTTTAGCATCCACAAAACAGAAAATGTGGAAGGTGTATTGCTCATCTTTTAGGGTTGTATGGTTAAACCCAAATTAATTCGCATCTCACACAAGTCTCTCTCTCAAAGGTCTTACAATTTACGGCATGTAGAAACCCTATTAGATCCTTGCAATGCAAATCCAATTGTGGATACAACTTCCCTCGAGCAAACATACGGCCATTGAAGTCTCCTAGGAGAAGAACCTGCCCAACTGCGGAGTATTGGACGATACCAGAATGCAACTCTATTAAGAATTTAAGATCAATGGAGAAAACGGATTCATGTAGCCAATCTCAATTGATTGAGACCCAAGGCTTGTCTCAGTCAAGTTTGGTTTGGTTTATTATCTTATGGCCTATTTCAAATTCCAGTCCTTTTGAGAAAACCAGACATATTACAAATGACCTAAAACGAACAAACTCAAAGGGGGTTGGCTTAATGGTCAAGGCTTGGGATTTGGGGGTTTGGTCCCTCCAAGGTCTTAGGTTCAAAACCTCCTACACACTATCAATGCTTGTAGGCCCAATCCATAGGGGTTTTGCCCTGACTCAAAGTGGCCCCCCTGCTAGTGAACAATGGAAGTGGTCTCCCAATACTTAGTCAAGTTATGCGTAAGTTGGCCCAAACGACAGGAGATTGAAAAAAATGATGGTTATAAATTGGAGGCTGACCCTCCAAGCGCCATGAACACCAGTCTTTTTGTCAAGTAATCCTTGATCGAGAAAGGCAAAATCCATTTGTTGTAGCATGTGGTGTGATACACATTGTTTCCATGTTTTGAAATATTAGGGACAACTTTAATGAATGAGCTACTTCACTTCATTCAAAGTTTTGATAGCCCACACTCCAACAAGTTGATGACGAAGTTTGGTAAGGAGAATGGTGATTTGGGGGGGTGGGGGGTGGATCCTTCTCGGGTGAGCCGACTTCTTCCTCGTCCGCCTTGAACACGTAGAAACCCGTTAGAGCCCCACCGGCCTCTTGCCAGCGGTCAAGTCAGCCACTAAATAGAGCCAATATAGAGTAATTTAGATCTAGAAGAGTGTGTCCATACCTCTAGGGTCTATCCCTTAGTATTTATAGTCTCCCATGTGCTTGCTCTCCAAGCTAAACATGCTCACACACATGCGATGACATTATCCCTTAATACACTAGGCCCATGGCCCCAAGTGAGTCACTTAGACACGTAAGGGTGATGCCGCCTCATCACGTAGGCCCGTGCCCTTGTGCAGATTTTTCCCACTACAGCGGGTTCCCTACCGGGGGAAATCATTTGAACACTGAAAGAGGGTGATAAGTACATAATGGAGCTCGGTTCACCAGGGTATTACAGATTCGACCTGAGCTGAAAGATTTCCACAACCTCTCATCGGCCACAATGCCCAACGCTGCCGTTAGGCCTCCAAAACCAGATTTGAGTTTTTGATTGTTCCCTGGAGTGACAACACTTTCCTTTTTCGATTTGATGATGAAGAAGATAGGAAATCCGTCATCTCAGAAGGGCCCTAGTGCATCATGAACAAACTACTAGTTCTTCATCCTTTGGAAGAAGGAAGTGCGATTACGGACCTTGATTTCTCGAAGAGCCCTTTCTAGGTTCAGGTGCATGACCTCCCAATAGAGAAGATGACTAGGTCCAACGCTAAATCTATTGGTCATCGCTTCGGTACGGCTTGAAGCTGCTAACGATGGTTTTCTTCTAAACAGGAGTTTTCTTCGAATCTGTGTGGAAATAAATCTCGAGCTTCCTCTTCCTAGAGGTTTTTGGCTCAGACGAAGAAATAATGAGGGAGCAGACCGGTGGATTTGGTACAAATATGAACGTCTCCCTAACTATTGCTACGCTTGCAGGAGAATCGGCCATGAGAACAAGGAATGCAAGATGGTGTCTAGGGAGGCGGGGTTAACTTCGGGCTATGGCCCTGAGTTGAGGACAGGAAAGGCCAGGAATCCCACCATTCCAGGAGCACCTTTGCATTTGCAACGAGAACAAGCTGAGCAGAGATTGAATTAGTTATTTCACCGACGGCCGATTATCCAACTCCATAACGGTGGCGCGTGTATTATCAAGCATAAGGAAGGGCCTATGACCCACAACAGTCCACAGGATCTCCATACCAACATCGTGGGAGTAAGGCCATCACAATTGCATGATCTTGTCTGTGTCCTTGGGATGCCAGGTGTCAATAATTCCAAAAACCAAGGTAACGACCCTGCCACAATCCTTAACCCTGTGAATATTTTGCCCCCTCTATCCTCTATGGAGGAGTCACGTGACATCCCCTCATTTATCCATAAGCCCAATAACCCTCCCTCTCTTGTTGAATCCACAGTTCTCGCTAATCTCACATCCCCTCTAAGCCCAATAAACAATACCCACCAACCAAGCCCATATAAATCCATAACACCATCAGATCTTCTCCCAATCCCTTTTCAAGCCCACAAACTCCTATTCTCTCTCCCAAGGCCCATATAACCATTAACAAGCCCAACCTTCCTATTGTCACCTAGCCACTCAGTCTGAAAAAACCAACCCTAACCCCCTTCACTGAAACCCTTGCTTTATGCTCCAATGAGGAGATCTCAGACATTAACCTCACCAATCCGATACCCCCCACTTCATCCCCACCAACTTCAGCTCAAAATTTGTCAATTGTCTTCCAATCCCTCTCCATCAAAAGAAAATTTCATCCAGACCATGAGCCTGAATCCCCCTCTAAATTTCTCAGGTTATGTGCTCCACCTCAATCTATCTCTCATATTTCACTTGTGTCCAAGAGGAATAACCCCCCAAAACCAAAATCCCCCACAAAGCTCAATAGACCTTGTTACACCAGAAAGTCCCCTACTCTGACAAACCCTCCTATGCTCCACAATGTCTCTTCATTACTACCTGCCATGGGCTCTGATTTCTCATGGGGGAGTCTAAATCTCTTTTGGAAGACAACAGTTTTGACCTCTTACCCCGCTGTAGAGGTAACCACTCCTCTCCTTACTCTTCTCCTAGGCGGGCTTTTGTAGCTGGCCCTAAACATCCACCACTGCAATGTTGATGATCAGCTGGAATGTGCAGGGTTGGGGTGACCCCTGACATTCCAGATCCTTCGAGGGTTATGCTCGACCCATCGCCCTATGGTGGTCTTTCTCATGGAAACAAAAAATAAACAAGTTGTGCTTGAACGTATCCGGAGAAGCCTCCATTTTACGAATAATTGCTATGTCAATCCAGAGGGCACGTCTGGAGGCTTAGCGCTATAGTGGACTAATGAGGTAGACGTTGTCATTCGGAAAAAATCAAAACAATTTATTAGAGCGGTTCTCTCTTCCAGTACTCATAATTTTGTTTGGGCTACCACCTGTCTATGCCCCTCGAAATGCAATGATAGATCACTTTTCTGGAAGGAGTTCATCAGAATGGCCAAAGAAAACCAATTACCATTTACCCTTGATGTGTGTTGGTGATTTTAATGAAATTGGCTCAGTTATGGAGAAACGGACCCCGGGTAAAGGGTATTCCAGTTGACCCTCAAACTGTGTTGGCTAAGGCGTCTTTCATGTGGAAAGAGTTCAAGGATTGCGAGAAGACTTGCACAAATCCAAGACAGCTTGTCAATCGTATTGAGGATGATACTGGCTGAACTTCCCCTCGTGAGGGAATGGTTAAGGTCAATTGTGATGTGGCAGTGAAACCTGGAACTTCTAAGGCAGCAATTGCAGCACTTCTTAGGGATGACAAAGGCAATATTCTAGATGGACAAGCATGCTTGGTTCAGGCAACTTCAATCCTTCAAGGGGAGGCACTTGCTATTAGTTTGGCAGGTTCCCTCCCCTCTGCTAACCCCATCAAGGAGGCCACCATTGAGAGTGACAATCAGACCATCATCAAGCTTTGCTCTACCGAAAATGTACCTCCTTGGGAGTGTGCTACAATTGTAGATGATATTAGAAAGTGTTCTTCGAGTGCTCTTTTTTCTTTCTCTTGGGTCCGTAGAAAATGTAATAGGGCAGCTCACTGGATAGCCACAAATTTTCTCAAAGGCAGTTTGCCTTTTGATTGGGTTTCCAACCCACCTCCTACCCTCTCTAGCACTTGTAATGTTGACGCCTCTTTGAGGGTTTTTTTTATATATAGAGATATCTTCCAGTTCAAAAAAAAAAGTTGAGGGGCTATTGTAGTGGGAAAAATCTGCACAAGGGCACGGGTTGACGTAGTTTAGTGATGCTCAGAGGCAATGCTTTTGTATCTTGACGATGGTCCTGTCTTCTTGTTACTATGTTTTGTTCTTTCTACAATTTTTGGACGCTCCTTGTGCTGGATGAATTTTTTTGACCTTTTTTTCAAGACCAGTGTATGCATCTTTCTTTCTAGATGAAATAGTTCCTTGTCAAAAAGAAAACCCTAGTAGAATTAAAAGAAAAACTTATGCAGCTCGAAGCCTAAAACATGAAAGCATCAAGTCCATGAGACCACCCGCTTGGTGGCCTATATGTATGTGATGGTATTCCAGGGGGAAGTCAGGAGTTCTATTTGTAAACCTTCAAGCAGCAACCAAGAACACAGGTAAAGGGTGGGGTGGATTATTTTTTAAATAGAAGACATAGCTACAGGAACCACCACATTTTATCTCGTTCATAAGGGAAACACAATAAAAGCGGGTGGGGCTACAGGAACCACCATGTTTCTATCTCATTCATAAAGCCAAAAAAACCTGCCATGACATAGACTCAAACATAAGGGAAACACAAAAAACTATATGCATGGGCCCAAAACC
The DNA here is from genome assembly GCA_022606695.1 of Vaccinium macrocarpon. Lineage (NCBI taxonomy): Eukaryota > Viridiplantae > Streptophyta > Magnoliopsida > Ericales > Ericaceae > Vaccinium > Vaccinium macrocarpon. The sequence continues at coordinate 4,991,192 of CM040177.1, read as the reverse complement.
CTCTACATGGACTGTTTATCATAATGAACCAATTCTATAGCATCATTCGAATGAGCTACTAAAGCATCTTTGTGACAGTTCTGGACGAACTACACAATTTCTAAATGCATACCCATTATGGCTTGCATGGCCTCCTTTGTCATGAAGCCGCAACACTCCACATGGTAAATCCATGTCATCATGGAACTACAACCACAACACACAGACTAAAGATGAAGAGCAAAACGTAATCAAGGAACCAAACATGAAAGGAAAAACAAGATGAGAAATCGTACCACGACCACTCGATTGAGAGGTAGCTTGTAGTAAGCTGCAAGTGGGCCAGCCTGTAATTAAACAGCAGCATAATTTTTTTCGGAATCATATCACATTTCTACACAAGTTTTATCAGCTAAGATGTTACTTGCTAGTCGATAGGGAAAGAAGTTCAGACAAAATATTCATTGCAGATTCGAGAAAATTAACAATAGTAACTTATTAGGCATGTACCAGAGCCAATGCCAAAGAGTAGAGGTCCAACATTCTAAGTTCAAATGTAGTGCTTTTAACAAGATGGAAAACAAGAACAACATGATTTACAAAGCATCAGGTGGCAAGCCATCTACTGACTTTTTAATGTGTACCTCCTGGGTAAATAGCAAACAAATAAATACATGAATTTAAATCTTAAAAGATAAACAAACCTCCTAAAAGGCATGATTCTAAGGCTAAAAACTTCTCCTTTTTTTCATTCAACACAAGTAAGAGATTAACATCCCAAATTGGTTGAGACTGGAAAATGACAATAAGCAGACAACACGAAAAATCAGCTTAAAGATATGCTGCAATACTCAAACATCCATCTATTTCAATTTTCAACTGTAATGCTCTCTCTAGCTGCACGCACTTTCAGCTGAATTAACCCATATTATTTAGGAGATAAGCCCTCAAACAATGCAAAAGAACCACGGTGGGGACACTACCACTCCAAATAGTGTAGAGTATGACGCAGAGGAACAAACAAAATCTTTTATTGTATATGCTAACTCTTGTACATATACTTCGCACTCACTTCACTTGACAACACTCATACAAAGATACATATGACTCTCACTTGACACTTACAATATCTAGGCACACTCTTTGTGCTCACTCATTAGGTGGTCTCTCCCCCACTTGGGTACTCTCCCACCCAAGGGGTGCTTTCTTCACCACCAAGGTGGTACTTCCTCACCACCACATCACAAATGAGGCCTTCCACCCTTTATATAGCCATCCACCTCCTCAATGGATGGCCAAGATCATTCTCATCTAACGATCCATATTCTTCATCTAGAATCCTCCTGGAAAATATCTTCTCCTCCTCACACCTCCACAACATTCTAGAACTCTCCACACAAGTCTAGCATCTAGTGGAGTCTTCCATAACCTTCTTAAATATTCCGGATCTCTCTAGGTTCCTCCACTTCTAGAATCTTCCATAATGGTCTAGAACATTCTAGACCATTCTAGATTTATCTAGATTATTCTTCGACCTTCTAGAGAGTTCTCCATTATTCTAGAATTCTCTAGAATACTCTCGAACCTTCCGGACTATTCTAGAATTCTCTGTTCTATTATGGTGGATTCTAGATCCATGATCTATGGAGAGTCAAGTGTTGACTCTCAACAAACAGTTGGACATTTAGCACTCTCTTTATCAGGTAAACATCAGTCTAATTTTCGCAAGATCAATTTTATCCAACCACTTCCAATCCAACCATATGAGAAAAATCTCTAAGCCATCAAACCAAACAACAAGAACATCCGCCAGACAAGCAAACCTATTTGAACCGACAAACATCACTGATTTATGAACTCTCTTTTTTTCCCAAGCTGAACAATAAAAGGGCTAAATAGAAGAATCTAGTTACCTTGACCCTAAACTATAAAATATTTGTAACCATATCAAGAAAATTTACAAACTTAGCAAATATCAATCAATAGAAATTTCAATTCTTATTTACCGCCCGAAAAAAGAAATTTCAATTCTCGGGAATGTCAAAATAACTTACAGATTCACCACTCAAATTCATATAAGTTTGGGGCTTTGCTAGGAAAACAGGAACATCATCAACAAAACCTGACATACCACAACAAAATCCCAGAAATTTCACATATATATACCAGTATCTGAAACTCTGAATTTGAATGCCTATCACTAAAACAAAAAAGCCGACCACGTTCAATAAAGTCAACATGCCTTTTCCAAAAATGGCTTTGCAGTGAACGGTATCCATTGGAATCCCTAGCGACTCGGCAAATGCATCAATCATGTCAAATCCTGCCTGCTTTGAGCCAAACCAAGTTTCTAGTTAAGCAAGTTCAAGTGAACAAATTTTGTTTCTTTACTTTTGATAGTACAAATCAGTGCATGTATACATTATGCCTTGTTCCTTTGTACTTATCGCCAGGGTTGCCCAGGCCCACAAAGAGCCATGGTTGAGGAGAAGCATAGGAGAAGCAGCGCCTACATAACTTATTAAGCATCATCGCCACTCATTTCCTCTCTAGTCCACTGCTTTCTGCCAAATAAGAGCATCAAAGTCAGTATCGGAGTATCCCGACTTGCATATGCATTTATGTACTTGTACATGCCTGTGCCTAAAGGCGCACCTCGAAGACTTCAGTACTTAATACGACTTCAATTGTCCTTGGCAAGGTGTGAACATAAAACAAAGGCACATTCCGAATGTACTCTATCCTTAATCTCTACATGAACTTTTTGGTTTCTTTGTAAAAAGAATTCAATGCACCAGCTATGTGCCCGAAACAGTCTTTCCCAGATGATGAGAAGTTTTTCAGTGCCGATCACGTAGCAGCGTACCATGTGGCGTCTGACATGGTGCCCTGCGGCCAATCAAAACACGCCATTTGGGCATCCTCCTTTCAGTACAGCGTGGCGTCTTGTGGGCCCGTTGGGTACATGTCCACAAGTGGTACCCGCTTGGCACTTTAAAATTTTTCCCATGGGATAATATCATACAACCCAGGAATAATTTTTGTTCTAGTATTATTAACCTTAGTACCTTTGCAGGAATCAAACACAAGGGAAAAAGGTGGGGATTAGACGCTCCTAATCCTCTCCCATGCGCCTAATACCTTAATCAAGCCAGACCTTAATAAATGCAAGTCACTGACTTAGCAGCAAAATTGAAAGCTAGACGCATTCTAATCAAATTGAAGTTTTATAAGGATACATATGGGTATGGACAGACACGTTACATATATATAAGTACATAGAGGGAGCACGAGAGAGAGAGAGAGAGAGAGAGAGAGAGAGAGAGAGAGAGAGAGAGAGAGAGAGAGAGAAAATACCAGAATAGGTTCGGATCCCAAAACGGCGTCTGATCATAGCCAACGCGCCGGTCTGTGTCGTGCCCTTGTTCTATCGGAGGGTTCCGTTCGCTAGGAGGAAGAAAGCGGGTGCGAGGGGAGAGGGATGGTGGGATTTGAGGTGTAGTGAGACAGAGATAGAGAGGGACGGCGGGTTCCAGTGGACAAATCCCAAACTCTGGAAAGAAGCAAACAAATTTCGGATCGAAAGCGTGGTGCAGAATCACGACTTCTAAAAACGTGTTTTCTAACCACATTTTCGCATTAAGTTAATCCTCCTATTTTGAACTGATTAAAGGCGCACGTTTTTAAATAAGTTTAAAAGGCCTCGTTTTATTTAATAAAGTTAAAAAAAATACCGTAAAACAATTAATGAGTCCGTATATCGGAACACAAATAAGACAAGCGTTATGGACCACTTGGTCTGATTTTGTACTAAACCAATAATCAAACCATTAGCTACCAATTATGAATATGGAGAAGGAACCCAACCCATAAAATTAATAGAACCAAACCAATCTAAACCATTAAAATATGGTTCGGTTTTAAACCATAGTTTGCTTTCGGTATTGAACCACGGTTCAATTAAAATTGAGATATCATCTTTATAAAACTATTTAAAGTACTTAAAATTTTAAAGATAAAATAAATCAAAACTTATAGTGAAGGTAGGGCCATGGAACTTGGAGTTCAGAGTTTTCGGATTGCTTTCCTGATATTCATTTTGCAGCTCCCTTCATGCCATTTTTAAGTTTGAGTATATGGATGCATTGTCCTTGTACATATTTGTGATTCTATCATTTTCTTTACTTCCAATGTTGTGTTTGCATCATTTTATATAAAGCATTATAACACAACCTTCTTTATAAACACAGATGCCAGTAACTTATGCTTATTCTTGCGAACGGGTGACTTACTTCCGGCGAATATCCCTCTCCAGTGTTTAACCTAGTGTTTGGATTCTTTTGCCGGCTTTTTCTAGTTTTTAGGAACTAATTTTCTAAATTCATAGTTTGTTCCATTTTGCTAAACCTTTTCTAAGCTGTAAATGCATCATTTGGGTTAAATCTTCCCTGGCTCAACTCTGCAAACCAAACTTGCATATCAATCCAAAAGATCATATTAAAACTTTCTTTTCCCTTTGAGGCACATTTGCGAGCGGTGGTAGGGTGGTGATGGTTGTAGCAAGGGTATAGTGGTGTGGCAATCAGATAGAGGTGGCAATAACGGTGGTGGTAGTCGTGATGCAAGCAGGGTAGCGGTGCAAATGGTGGAGGTAGCGTAGTAGTGTGACAGTTGAGGGATTTGGATTTCTTGTATTCGGGCTAGTCTATGCAACAATCATGCAAGCGTTTCATAGATAAAGGATCCACCGGAACTAACACGGATAAGCAACAGCAAGTTCCAACATCCAAATTCCTACCAAAATATTGACATTCGAACATGGAAATTCAACTTTATGTCACCGGATTTTGTCTTCAACCACATAAATCAATTGAGAGAGAGAGAGAGAGAGAGAGAGAGAGACGTGATGTCGGATTATCATAGCTTACAGTAACAACTCCAGATACGTGCCAACCCTTATGTCACCCGTGTGGTTGTAAATGTGTAAATCCTTAAAAGTCACAATTAGAAGTAAGTTCCTGTTTTCTTCTTCCCGCATTCCTCCAAATCAAACCTCCAAATCAAACGAGACCTAAAACAGTATTTGTTTTCCAAAATGTCTTGACTACAAAATGTGATAACTTCAGGTCGAAATTTTCCATATTCCTGTCCTATATCCAACAGACATGAGTCCAAGCTCCCAGAGCATGTTCGGAATGCTTAATGGATTCACCTTGGATCCAGGAATTTCAGACCAAGTCACAGAAATCTCAATTATTGGGATGCCGAACCATTTGCATAAATAGACCAACTCCACATCAAAGCACCACCTGCGCCAAGTAAGGTTACTCGTAAGTTCCACAATAATTGTAATCATTTTCAGGTAACTTAATCTAAGCAGATTGTGCAGATCCAGAATATCCTGCGAAGGAAATTTCTTAAACCTTACATGTCTCCACCACCGTTAATATAAACTTATTTACATGTACGTTTATGCCATTCAGAGTGGATGTCATGCAACAAAATATGCCAAACTCCAGATCGGGCATTTGCATGATTAGAGAAAGGCACCATTCACTAAAAGCCCTCAAACAAAGAGATCCATAATCAAAGAAGGTTCAATAATTAAAGGCGTAAAAAGGTTACCTTTTCAGACGGATGTTTGTAAATAACTTCCTCGCAGCAGCTCTAGTAAACATCTTAAAACCACACTGGAACAAATGAACAAGGCCATATCAAGAAACCAACACAAAGTTATCTGAAATCGTGAAAGGCTACAATACAAGTATCAAACTCGGTAGTAAGTATTACAAAGAACATCACCTGTGTATCGCGAATTCCAGGACCAGCAGCCAAGAGGACCACAAGATGGAAACCCTTCATTAAAAAGTTGCGATACCACTTCCTCTGAAACATAAAGTGCACCAGTTTTACTTGGCAATTCAAAAGTTGCGACACCACTACCTCTGAAACATAAAGTGCATGCATTCTACTAGGGAAAACAATGATGAGCCAGGAATGAGAATGTTCTCACCCTAAAGGTGACACAGGCCTTGCTCCCAACTTCAAGGAAACAAAAACTACCCATCCAACTTCCAAGCCAGCAATGTTCATGCTATTTGGAGGTGTTCGACTAGTCAAATCCTTAAGAATAAAATATTGTAACTTATGACTTGTACTGACACATCAGACTCCATAGTCACTATACACACGTTCGAGTATGCAACCTTTACCTTACCCCAGTTAAAAGAGTGCAGGGCTCAAAACAAAAGCAGATAAAAGCCGGGTGTACAAATGGCAATCAGTAGTCAGTACTGTCCAATAATCTAGGACACCATCCTAAAGAATTGCAGTATTGACTGATGCATATCGTGCTGTAGGCCACCATCCCCATCGAACCATTGGCCTCCACTTCGTCCTACCTGCAACCTATCACCCTTGGATCCATGGCTGTGCTAGTGTTACTAACCAAACCGTCTACAACCACCATACAATTTTATGGTAAAACCTCCAGCTTCATCCCATTTGATTCTTAACCCAACACTATCACTATCTATGGCCACAAAACACGTCAATTTGGTGATAAATGCCCCTAGTTCAGTAGCAATCAAAAAAGTCCCCAGTCAGTCCAATGGATTTCCTAAAGCAGATGGAAATTCTTGGACTGGGAAAAGAGGCATACAATAGTCCAAGTTTATGAACAGGACACAAGGTAAAATTGGAGAGAGAGAGAGAGAGAGAGAGAGAGAGAGAGAGAGAGAGAGAGAGAGAGAGAGAGAGAGAGAGAGAGAGAGAGAGAGAGAGAGAGAGAGAGAGAGAGAGAGAGAGATTTTGGCAGTCAGAACTGCAACTGAAAGTAGCTCCAGTTCTGAATTTTAATGCTCATATAGTGGGATGCTATTTTGCCCACTTGAACTTGAGGATCAGGATCAATCCACCGTGATGTAGAGAGGAAAGGCACTCCCTTGCCTGTTATGGTATTAATTTAGAAAAGAAATCAAATCATATGTTTTCAAAATAAGTGGCATCAACAAGACTTAACTGAAGCCAAGGCCTTCTCCTCTAGATGTGCACGGGAACCAAATGCCGCAATTGGGATATCAGCGATTCGTAAACTTGAATCACTATTGGGTGAATCCCCAAGTTCCCTCTTAGCAACTGCATGTATCTAATAGGCAAAGGATCAGATTCTCAGTGACTTGAAATCATTTCCGCAGGAAACAAAATTTACTGCTAACAATATAATTGCATAACATGAATAGTCACAATATAAATAAGGACACAGAATCAACCTGATTTTCAAGTTTCTCTAGGTCATCAACCTTGGTTGCGCCATCAGCATCCAGCATTAGAAGTAGTTCACCACGTGAATGAAGCATCCCCTGTTTTACAATGCTTTCGCAGAAGCAAAGTGCTAAATCAATTATCGTTTTGGATTAAAGAGAGCATACAAACCACCAATATGCTCAAGAAATTCTTCTAAGTAAATGGTTAAAATCAAACTCACTTTTCTTATAGCTTCTCCCTTGCCATGATTTCTTCCCAGAAGGATAACCCTTACATTTTCTACTGTGTATCTCCTGACAAAATCAAAAGCTACTCTCTTTTGTTCCATCAGCCCCATCATCAACAATCACCACCTAAATTCAAGAATGCTTCCATTGAAAAGAACTTGAGAAATACAAGACAAAAACAGATAAATTCACCATCATAATATCATGTCAAAAGGTAATCATTCAATATCCAAAGAAGCTTATACAAAGAACTACCCACTTAATCAAACACATTAACAGGACACCCGATGTCAGATCCTCTACGATGGTATTTGGTGGTGCTTTGGGTAAAATTCAAATAACTTTTAAACGCAATGTCAAATGAAAGCATTTTCTTAAATTCTCGGGAATGAATCACAACCATCATGATAAGCTCCAAACTTTTCAGAATGACTAAGATAATCATCATTCAAGGAGTGATAATTCAGTGAGGAACCATGCAAATTCAAACAAGGAGATTGGTGAAGATTTGCAAATCAGGGCTCAAGCTAGTACCAACACCCTGTACTTCAAGATGGAAATTACTAGATTATTAGAACTTATAATTATCATGTAATCACATTTTCTCCTACGTTAATATTGCATAACTTCCTGCAGCACCCATACAAATAGTGAAAAGAAAGATTGTGTCCGTTTGTTGGAGTAAAGGTCATATTTCAGTCAAGACGAACACCAAAAGCAACACCCCCTGTTGAATGTCATCACACCAACTTCAAGACTAAAAGAGATACTATTACAGGCTCACAAACACAATTTTAGTACTTCTGTGTGCCTGTATATTCAATCCAGACAGTGCAAGAAAATACAAATAACAAAATCAAACCATACCTCATATGAAAAAGACTTTTCTTTTGATGCACGCTGTTGAAGATAACTGCCAAACATCCAAAATTTTATAATTTTAATCAAGTTGGCTACTCGTCGCAAGAATCAAGAATCCAATCAACTAGTTACTTCAAGCAAGTATCAGAAAAGAAACTAAAATAACTGATTATAAAATCACCAACGCAATTTTTTAAGGAGATAGCAAGAATAAGTTATGCTATCAGCTGAGGGACTTGCAATTGCAAATATTATTGAAGCTCCTTTGTCAGAGTTGAAAACCAGGGTAAATCCCAAAGAGGCCGGTCAAGGATGTACCGGACACCGGTTTAGCCGTTGGGCCATCCGAATCAAATCAAATGTCATACTACATCAAAAATAAATCTAAAGAAATATCTATGTTCAACTTTGGCATTAAAACAGAAAGATAATCTAAAAAGCTACTTTTTGTCTAACAGGGATTCCTTGTAATGTATCTAAAAAGCTCCTTTTTGTCTAACAGGGATTCCTTGTACTGTTTTCTTTATTTATATAACAAAAAGGCATTGCAAATATGCTTACAAGATGAAACAGCAATTATCCTACTTTTTTTATTAGAAGCTGAACTGTCAATACCCTTCCTTTTTATTACATCATTGAAAATACCAACCGATTTCTTAGAAGAAGTAACTTCAATTAAGCATGGAAATAGCCATTACATCAGCAGCAAGGATTGGTGGTCAGCAGGCAGCAACAGCAGCACAAGACCATGAAGTAGAGAAGACAAAAAGGGCAAGAAGCAAAAGGCACTCAGATGCAAAGACGCTATTCAAGGGCTTATGCCATTTTAATATCAGCCCCTCGTCAGAAACTCATAAAGATTGGCTAGATGCTAGAGGTTACGAAGCCAGCTGCACATACTGCACAGGTAATCTACCGATGTGGCCGTAAACTTTGAACTGGCCAGTTGCCTTAACTGCTAACTACAGGTGGCTGGTTAGATGCAGTTCTCCTGGCTTTGATTATAGTCTATAGAGTCCAGTTTCTAAGACTTATAGGGTTTGGAGGGAACACTGACCGGCCAAGAGTTTAATAGCTTGAATCAGCTCAGGGTTTCAAACTTTGCAGCTCCGTAAAACCCATAACTAAATCAAGCAGAAATTGAGTTCGAAGCTAGTCATCAGAAACACAAACTAAAGTGTGGGCCCACAAGTAAAATTCTGGTGGCCTGTGACAGATTAAGGTGATAACTATTTATCGGTCACTTTACTCAATCTTCAACTTACTTTAGGGTCTCATCAAGAGCTCCTGGAAGCCTATGCTCTTCATTGAATGCAGGAATTATCAAAGATATATACTTCTCAGCTGGATCAAAAATGTAAGGACATGGAACCTGCAACAAATTCCTCGACCAGAGTCAATAAACTTGTGAACAACTATAAATCTTGGTTAAATTTGGACAACAAACTAAAAAACCTACACATTGAAGATATAAAGAGCTCTTTGCAGAATGTAGAATATAAAACATCCACACAATGAAGCATATAAAACATCTACTCTATCTCAAATTCTCAACCATAACACCTAAATTCCAAAGCTTTAGAATCAAAATAGAAGCACAGCAAATCCCCTTCCTAAAGATCTCATCTAACACTGAGCATCCCACGATAAATTCTCTTCCAAAAGATCTATTCTGACACTAAGTGCCATAATTCTCATTGTTAGAGCATCTCTACTGGCTTTTGCCATTTGGCAATGCTAGTGCCAAGGCCTGCTACTTCACTGTTTTAGCAAAGTTGCTCCACTAATCCAATGCTATTTTGACAACTGCACTCTTAGATCAAAAGCATTGATGATAGGGCTGAGCAAAAACCCACCCAACCCATTTATCCAGCCCGACCCAACTTGATCTGAGTCACTACGGTCATACAGTCAATAGCAGTTTCAAACAGGTAAAAAATCTCGGATTGTCGGTCAGCGTTGGTGGTTGAATACTCCCCACCCAGTGAAAATGACCTGACCAAGGATATACTAGTAGTCTAGTAACGTCCACATGGCATTTATCACATCTTCCAAACTTTGTACACGGTGGCAATTTAATTGGTAGGATCAGAAATCATCCGTCTTCTTTCTCTCTCTCTCACATGTTGCACTATGTGAACTCTCTCTCTCACATGTTGCACTATGTGAACTCTCTCTCTCTCTCTCTCTGAACTCTCTCTCTCTCTCTCTCTCTCTCTCTCTCTCTCTCTCTCTCTGAGTAGTTGGCAGACTGATAGCAGAGATAATAATGACACCCACTTCTCTCTTTTATTATCTTCCACACCCAGTTTTGTTTTTCTCCCATGTAAGAAAATGAAAACACAAACTCTCATAAAACTTCAAACACAAGCAAATTGACAAAGATGGCAATGAAGAAAGTCCTCCTCCCTCCCTCCCCTCTCGCGTTCTTTGGAAGAAAATGAAAACCTTTTGAATCTCACCCAACGGAATCTGACCAAACCCTTCCGACACACATTTTCATGGGGTTTTCAACACATGTTTGGCGAAAACAGGTGGTGTTAGTCACAACCCAAAGTGGTCGGTTGGGTGACGGGTTTAGGGGACCGACCGTGCACGCTTCAATTAATGATGATGTGGCTATTTGGGCAATGCCACACATTCTGCCAAATGTGGCACAAGAAATGGCACTGCCCAAAATTTGGCAAAAGGTTTTTGTAACCAGCGGAGCAGCTGTTCTATCTTGCTACATTTTGGCTATGGACAGAGGTTTGCCAAGTGGGTGGCTTATGCTCTTAATACTACTGATCTGGGGAATTTGGCAGATTTACGGTGGAAGCAAAATACAGAGAACTTGACCATCAGAAATGACTAGCTCTTCCACTTAGTTATAGCCCAATTGAATTCACCATCCCTTTCCACGTGCTTGTCAATCAAGCATTTTCAGATAGCTATTCACCATAGTTTTTCCAACTACAACTTTTCCCTATGCTTTCTAGGAATGGATCCTCTGTTCCTTTGTTGCTAAAGAAGTGACACTCTACTCACTCAGCTCGCCCTTGGCCTGTACGATATGAAATCTTCTAAACTATTAAACTAGCTATGTGAGACGCTTTGAGACTTCACCATTTTGGTACCAGAATGCCATCTCTAACCAAAAAATACCTATGTTGGAGTGAATTTAGATACTGTTGACTTTCTTGTTAAACTACGCATGAAACTTCCATTTCTCCATAGAATGCACAATGTCACTCCTTGAATACCAGACATAGGGAAACAAAAGAAATTTTGAAGATATGTGAAATCTAACAGGAGTGACACTCAACTAACCCAGCTGAGCTCTTGACCTCTACAAGAAGGAATCTGCTAAACTATTAAACTAGTGGCGTGAGATATTTGCCACTTTCATAACAGAATTTCATCTCTACCCGTGTAAGGAGACTTTGCTTCCTGCTCAATTGACTTATTCGCCGAGAAGAAGCGGACACACGTAGATATTGTTGACTTTCTTGTAAAACCTACACGTGGAACTTCCATTTCTCCATAGAATGCTCCACATAACTTCTTGAATACCAGACCTAGGAAAACAAACTAGCACCCGAAAAGTAGAACGTGACCTATATCTACAAACTAGCGCACAATAACTGTCGGCATAACTTTGTTTACAGTATGCCAGATTGCCCATGCAAGAGAAGACCAAAGACAGAGCAATCTGTAGAATGAGCTTTAAAACTACCTCGTGTAACTGTATCATCATCACCACCACCTTTTATATCTTCCTGTACTGATGTGGCATCTTCTAAAACTCTTCAATTCTAAAAAGTCACAGAACTCAAAAGTGTCTAGCCCTCGTGATTGCTGTAACATATCATGTTGTCAACCATATGACTCCAAAAGCGGCATTAAGGGTTTTGTTTGTCCAACAATCTCCTCAGGAAGTGTCCTGTTTAATTTCACTAATTCCACTTGTTCTTATTCTTTTTGCTTGAAATTTCAGTAACAGATGTTCATTTCAAAAAACTTAGATTGTCTTCACACTAATTGCTACTCCTATGCTCCAACAATGTAAGAACATTTAATTGAGGTTCAAGTTGCATACAAACATGCGCACCGATTGCCTACATACAATAAAGAGAGTCATTGCACCGGTACACTAAATCTTTTTGAACTTACTGGTACATTTACTCGGTTAAGAAATTCCAGGTTTATATGTTCGCTAACATTTGCAAGAATTGACCGCCCCTCTTAATTCGCATCCAAAAATTCTTAATTGCATTACATTGAAAAATGCTAACCACGAGCCTACAACCCTAAGGGTGACGTACAACATCGATTTCTGAGGAAAAGTATATTATTCATGAAAGTGTATTGACATCCGCGATACGCTTATTGAAATTCTATTTGGACATGCATATTATCTGAGCCGCGGTTAGCAAATCCGTATTTCAAAAAATGTAAATCGCACAATTTGAACAATATTGCCAATTTAAATAAGTACGTGAAATCTAACAAAAGAGTAAAAACAGGGTTTACCTGTTTCAGTGAATTTGGATCCTCCAAGAATGGATGACCTTCTGCGTGCCTGGTGAACGATCCAAAACTAACACATTAACAAAAAACAGCGAAATCGAAATAGCTGAGAAACATATAATCTGAGTGAAACTAGGATCTTAATCGATCATACGCGTGATTGAATCTCCTCCTGAAAGCTTCGAGCACAATCGCGGCGGCTAAACCTAAAACGAAAACTAGAGCAACGATTGCGAGGGATTCGAAGATCGTCCATAGAAACTCCATTCTTTATTTCCAGATTTCGATTCTCGTCCAAGATAGATCATCAAACAACGTTGAAGAACTCAGCTCAGCTGTGGTGAAATTCATAGGTAGAGAGCACCGAAGTTGGGCCTGGGAAAAACGATAGATGATTTTTGGTTTGGGCTTTCGGTTTAGGCCGATTAGCTAATGTTGGTTTCGGGCTTTCAGTTTAGGCCCAATGGATCCGTTGTTGGAAAATCAAAGTTTTGCTCCTATTGCTTCTCGCTCTCCATGAGTAAGAGGGTGTTTGGAAATTAACTTTTTAATTTTTTCATTTTTATTTTTTGAATTTTTGGATTATGGCAAAAATGAGTTTTTGAATCTAAAAAAGGAAAATAGTAGTGTTTGGGAGAAAAAATGATGAAAATGAGTTATGAGTTTTTTTTTTTTACCATTTTTCCCTTGCTTATAAATTATGTTACAAAATATATTTGTATCTTCCTTTTTAAAAAAAATAAAGATTGGTCTCATGCTAATGTTTCACCATTCCAAACAAAATTTCTCTCTCAGGCTCTAACAATTAAAAAAGGAAAACCCATTAGCTTTTTATTGTTCTAATCCCCACCGCACAGACCATCTTGTTCCAAACCCACCCATCGGCCCATATTAAAAGTAAGCACCCAAACAGGCTCTAAACCTGCGGGGGATAAACAAACGAATTAAGGTACACGATTCAAACCCGGAGCTGGTTCACCTAGTGTGTGCGTTTTGCCATGCTCATGTATAGATATTAGTAGTTTTGGTTCTTTTCTATCTCTGTGATGAAATCTTGTAAGTGTCGGATGGCTTTCTTTTGAATGAGATGTTGATTGTTTCAAGAAAAAAATTTTACCCAATTCAAACCCGTATTTGGCTCGGTCCAATTTCGAACAAACTGTTACTCTACTTGATGAAGAGAGAGTGTTGATGAAGGCATAAAGGTGTTGAAAAATCGACTCATGATCGACCCGATTAAAACTTGTTTTAAATTAGTGTGTTTCACTAATTGTCTTTTGGCTTATTAAATTATTACGTTTTATGAGACAGGTCATTCTCTTCACTATCAATCTAAAAAGTCTTGAAAAGTCAGAAAGGTCAGCTTAGTGGAACATTTTGATAAACACGTGAGCTTTTTAAACCAAAACTGAACATGCCAGGTTGTTCGACGCGTTTAGATTGTTCATCAAACATACATAGCGATGAAATTGCAGATACAACCAAAACTGGTGTAGATTGTATTACTATGAATATATCCTATTTTTAAGATTTGTATTGTAGACACAACCAGACTGGCAATTACAAATGTAATGTTTAGTAAGCCCCCAATTAGTACACAATGCTCTATTCTACATGGATGGTCGTACCCCTTTTCATAGAACTAAGGAAATTACGGATTGAATTAACAATACTTTCAGCAATTTGAGCACTAGCCATTGATTTTTGTTGAAAAACTCAAAGATTCCTTTCCCTCCAAATGAAATACTCCACAACAGCGACCAGAATTTTGCATTTGAAACCTTCCACCTTAACATTATGAACAAACCAGTTCAGCATTTACCCAAAAAAAAACTACCTCTACAGGTCACCTAACATTGCAAATCCATTAGCTAACTGCACCATTTCCGCCCCCATTACAAAAAAAAATAAACAATATGCATATATTTATTTTCAAAAAATTGAATTTGATCCAGTGTGCTGGATACATTTGTTTGAAGATAAAATTTTACCCACCAACTATATATCGGGATATCAAATTTTATCTTCAAACAATAGATTTGATCCAGTGTGCTAGATGCATTTGTTTGAAGATAAAATTGCACTAATCAACTATTTATCGTCATTCGAAAAAAATCATTTCCCCCCTACCCCACAAAGTTTAAGTCATTGACGAACTCTATGAAATTCATGTGTTCTCCCCTCTATGGGAGCTTTCTCTCTCTTCCTGAGAGATGCTAGGGTTTTCGTCCCTTCTACCATCGCCCTCCTTTTGACTACCCTATCCACAGATTTCCCACCTCTACCCCCTTCGCATTTCTCCTTCTCTTGGCCCCCACCCCCTTTGTTTTTTTTTTTTCCGGGGGAGGTGGGACCGCCACCTATAGACACCCCGATTTTGACCTAAGAAACTTATCAAGTATCCCCGATGATGAAAATGCCCGATAAGAACACACAAAGCTTGATTGTGAACTTGGAAATCCCTCCTAAACCTCTTCAAAATAAACCCAATCCCACACCACCTTCTAGTACATTCAAAACTCTCTTTATTGATATATAATATGTCCCAATCCGTTTTGAAATGAGAGAGATATGCATGTTTTACCAAAATGACTTGTTTTCTCAATCGTCTAAGGGTAAAATGGTCATATATTGTGATGTACAAATCATATTGAGTTCAAACCACTTGGGTTAGAAAGTAGACTTGATAAGCTTTCCAACGCTTCAAACCATCAATAAAAGCGGACTCTGCAAAGCACGGGCTGCCTTGCGAAGTTTCATATGTTACCTTTATCTCCTAATCCAGGTGCCTAGATTCCCATATTCCAGGTGCCAAGACTCAATCCAGACGCCTGGATTCCCTATTCTAGGCACCCAGACTCACTATAGATACTTGATCCCCAAGGTGAAATGGGAGGGAAGGAGTGTCTTGGAGGATTTTTTTAGGATTTTTTTGCAGAAGTATAGTGGAGGGGTGATGATGGTCTTAAGGTGACCGCCTTGATTGACCCCTAAGCCATCTAATGACCCTTTTTGGACCTTACTTTGCCTATATAGAGCCTCTCATCTCTCTCATTTGGAGGAGATTAGTTCTCCCCTCTCTCTTATGCTGTTATTCTGCTGAATTTTTTTTCAGAAGCTACATTTTAGTTAATCCCTCTTTGATTCCTTTACTTTCAAGCATAAAACC
Source organism: Vaccinium macrocarpon (assembly GCA_022606695.1). Lineage (NCBI taxonomy): Eukaryota > Viridiplantae > Streptophyta > Magnoliopsida > Ericales > Ericaceae > Vaccinium > Vaccinium macrocarpon. The sequence continues at coordinate 4,975,181 of CM040177.1, read as the reverse complement.
CACTTTTTACTATACCAAATCCGTGTATCTTTATCACCCATAATCAAATTCCAACCATTCCACCTGTAATCAGTCTAGTACACTTCCAAGAGCCAAAAGCCAAAATTCAGTCCATTCAACCACTAATAGCCTTCCAAAAATCAAACCCAAATTCATCAATCAAAGCTTTGCAACATAGTTCATCTACCAAAGTGTTCAAAAAAGGCTCTGAGGGGGACTTAACCAGGTTCTTGCTAGTCCTCTATACTAGTGGAGAACTTGGGAAAGGTTCGAAACACATAACAAGAGGAATTTGTTTTGTGCATTAGTATCCACTCCAGGCACTTGGATTCTCTCAATGTAGGTGCCTGGATTCTCCTCCCATTGCTGTGTTTTGCTGCTTTATTCACTATTTTTTAGTCATTTCAAGCATTAATAGGTCATTTGTGCATACATTCATCACAATGTGATCATGAGAATCATTTTAAGGCATGAAAAATGACATTTTGGTAGCAAAATCATGATTAAAATGGGGTTTTATTTTGAGATTATTGACCATATGGTATTCTTTGTTAGTTTCGAATAGCATCAGAGGTATCACAATCAAATGAATAAAATGTATTGTGTGCATATGTATTCATTATATGACTTCTCAAGGCATCACATGGTCTAAGTCTATTTCATTCTCTCTCCTTCTTCCTTCATGGTCATTAATATATTTCAAGATTCATCTTATGCTTAAAAGTGTTTAATGCATGCATTAGATCAGTTTAAGCATGATTTGATCAGGTTTTAGTGTCTTATGCATATAAGTCATCCACTCATTACGCAGCCACAAGCATCCATATCCATCTCATTAATCTTTTTGATGCATCTTGATGTTTTCGCATGAATATATAATTAAAGTCCGTCCAGACAGTATTTTATAAATCCCTTAAACATTTAGTAGAGACTGGTAATCGTGTCGGGCAAGAGAGGCGCTTTAAATTCATTCTCCTCTCGTAACCTAGCTCCCTGACTCGAGAAATCTCATCTTAAAAGACCAGTGAAATATTTTTCATGCCAAGGGCAAAAGAGTTATTTTTCAAATGGTTTATTGGGGTCCGGTCCTCAACCCGGGTGGAGACTCCATTCAACCAATCAAACTATTTTCCAAAACCGCAATCAATTTCGTGGACATTTTTCGCGGGGGTGTTCACACAACCCCTCTACCTCACCTCCCCCCATTCCTAACACCCCCGCTTCCATCCTATCACTGCTACTGCTTCGCCTCTTCCCTGCATACCGGGCTCCCCAACTGCCACTACCCTTTCGCCCATAACCCTATCTTCTCCATCCCACAACCTTTCTCCTATGTCTTCCCTTCGCCTACTTCTTCTCGCCTCTGATTTGTTGGGTTCTTGTCGAGGCGGGGGGAAAGTGATATTATGGCGGCCTGAGCACCCTCCGGCGAATAAGCTTCCAGATCCCTTTGGTGGCGGCAACTTTGGAGCTCGATTTCTTTATCCTGGAGCAGTGAGTCATCTTTAACTCAGTGATGAGTTTGGTTTGCTTCAGTTTTATTGGGTTTCATTAGTTTGCTTCAGTTTGTTTTTTTGTAAATTTTGATCTAATTTTTAGTATGGGTTGTATGGCTTTTTGTTGACCTTCATCGATATATCCTCTTGCTCTCTCGGCGATCACGGGATTGTAATCCATGGCCATTGTGGGCGTGTGGGGCCCACCTATGCTCAATGAGGCATATCTGGCGCCTAGAGCCTTAGCGTGTCGGTGGAGGTTCTCTTGTAGTTATATCCTTGGATGCGTGAGGCATTTCATTGTTTCATTATCCTTGGATCGTAAGCACGCCCCTTGTTTATGGATTACGCGGCGCTTTATTGTGTAATGGTTTTGGTAGGGTGTCCTTTGGGATGCTCTACCACTTTCCCTTGATAGGATTCATAATCTCGTCCCATAGGTGTTGGGTTTGCTTTAGCAGGTGTGTCTCAATGGAGGTGGCCTTATCAGCCTTTTGCCGCTCTCATTTCAATAGTTAGTGATTTTAGTTTCATTCTTGTTTTTTCGATGTAATCGGTGCCGGATGACGTTTTGAAATGATATGACATATTAAAAAAAAATGTAATAGGGTGGCTAATGTTAGAGCCAAGTATGTCCTATATTTGGCTATTCCTACAACCTAGCAAGGGAATTTTCCAGGTTAGGTTTGTAGAGAAGCCGACTTTGATGTTTTTGCTTCGATTTGATCAATAAATTCACTTATCAATTGGCCCAAAAAGAAAAGGAAAGAAAAAAAAAGAATCATCGCTGTGTTTGGTTGAGAGTTTTGAGAATAATTTTTTGAAAAATATTTTTGAGATAGTGTTTGGATAGATTTTTAGAAAAAGTAATAATTAGAGAAATGTGTAATAATAGGAGATAGATAATGAGAGAAATGAAAATAATAATTGGAGTGAAGGGTATAAGTAGAGAAAGAAATGCGATCAATGATTGGAGAGATAAGAAATGGAGAAAGAACCCTTTTTAGAAGTATGAAGTGAATAAAGATAATTTCTGCATGACAACATGGGCATGGCCCTCCGATAGCCCCAACTGCTCAGTGCAGTTTGTTTAGAGAAACCATGTTCTTTTGATTAAAAAAATAAAAATTCGAACGTTACCTCAAGACTAAGGAAAAAAAGAAGAAGAAGTGTTCCCTACTTTGATGCTATCACGTTGGAAAACTGACCACGAAACCAAATACACACATCAGATTCAGAAATCTAATCTAGTGGGCGCATTTTATTAATTCTCATTGTGAAATTTTTTTCTTAGGTAGCAATCTTGCTAAAGTAAGACATTTCCAAAATCCGAAGGCTATAATAGAGAGGGCTTCTCAATTTAGTGTTTTGGCCAATTTTGGTCAATTTGGACGATTTTACCCCTCTATTTGGTTTGCCCGCTGTGGGTTTTTTGGTGATTTATTCGGATTTTCTTGTCCTTAACCGTCTTTTTCCGTTTGCTAATACCCCTCACAAACTTTTGCCTTAATCCCCTCTGTGTCCTCTGCTCATTTTTACGCTAGAGAGAGAGAGGCGAAGGAAGAAGTGAACGAAGAAGCCGAAGCCGAAGACGAAATCGATTACTCTGGAATCGAAACTTACGCCAATTTTTGAAGGTTCCTCTCTCTCTCTCTCTCTCTCTCTCTCTCTCTCGTTCACTGGTTCGATCTGGGTTTGTTTCGAATTCAATTTTTGAGTTTACCCTGCCATGGGCTCGAATTTAGGACCTGGGCTGTGTGTGTGTGTGTGTGTGTGGTTCGATCTAGGGTTTGCTTCAAACATTACAGACTTAGGGTTTCGATCTCGGATATCAATCTTTGATTTTGCATCTCGAATTTAGGGCTACGGTTTGGATTTCGATTTCAAAGTTAGAGCAGATTTCGAACTTTTATTTGAATGCTCTGTGTTTGAGAACATTTGTGTGGCTGACATTATTGATTTCGTGAGCGCACACTTGGACATGTACTACTTGTTTACAATTCATGAGATTTGGGATGCATTCTTCTACTTTGAACATGATCGCCTTGTCCTCGAATCTTAAATTAGAGAAATTTGCAAATTTATCTTACATGTATAGAACTTTTTTCCCATTTGAACACTTAAAGATTTAGTATTGGTAGAGATATCATCCAGGTTATTTATTTGTTGTTTTGAATTGTCATATAACGGTCTTAATTAGTACTAGATGTAAAACTTTTGTTATCAACAAAATTTCTGTAAGTGAAATAAAAATTTGACTCCTTGACTTGTTTCCGAAGCTTAGAATCTAGAATTGAATGCAGATTAAATTAGATAAAGTAGACAACGTTCTGTCCATTGGTGATAGAGGTATAGGTTTGACAAATACAATATTGCAATCGATGCTGACGGCCAACCGAATCGAATTCATTTTTTGGTGCGACTTTCTTCGCCTCTCCATTATTATTCAGGCTCTCCTCTCTGTTTCTCTCCTCTTTCCATCTCTCTCTTTTATTTTCGGTTCAGGTGAGTTTTAATCAACATTTTTAGTACTTAAAAGGAATGTGTGCTTTTGGCATTCATTTTGTTTTTTGTTAGATCTTTTATCATGAGCTAATTGAGGCTTTGTTCAAGTTTGAGCCAAGGTATTTATAGCCTAATGTTGATGTAGGGAAAGTCAGAAATCGGCAAAAGTTATTTTTTGGGTTGATCTATTACGAGCTAATGAGCCCTCGTAAAACACGTGCAATGAGTTAGTTTTGAGAATATGTCAGTTTTTGTTCTTTTTGATACATTCATCTATTATTAGCTAAGAATATTTTTGGTGGCATATATAGTTTCTCATGTGGTATCTTTCAATAGTTTACCGTGAGTATGGGGTCAATATTGTTGATTGTCATAATTTACTTGATCAAATTCGATTTTAGTTGAAAATGTCGCCATTTATATGTTAATTTGCATTTATATGGAGATTTTTAGCTTACAAGAATTTTTTTGGATAATTCTTACAAAATTTTCATTTGGTCTTACGTTAAAGGGTAAACATTTTGATATAGATGGCAATTTTAAGCTTCTTAGCAGCTTACTATCAGAAATGATCTATAGTTTACATGAAACTGCAATATGTTTATTTGTGTTGTAGTCTTAAAGGTAGTCTTTCTGTTTTTTTAAATAGAGATTAAATAATTTACACCTGCGCCTGAACTCCTGTAGTGACACTTCCAAGTTATAGGTTGGAATTTAGGCTTATTCTCAGTCCTTGTGTTGAATTTTCGCAAGTGATCACTGAACCTTCAATCGTTTAGGAAATGAGAGAAGAATGTTACTCAACGACTCTCTTTGGATCAAATTTTTTTATCGTTTCTGCAGTTGACTTTGATTCAAAATCAGTGACTCTTTTTGCAATTCCATGATATAACTTTAGAACTCCAATGTTTGGCTTTGTTGCTTGCTTCCAGCATTTTTATTCAATCTGTAAAGGTATTTTTTTCTTGGCCTTTGTATTTGAATGCTGCTCATTTCTTTTCATGTGGTTTTGAGTGACAAGAAATCAATTGTAGAGTACTATTTTGATAAAATTGATTAATTGGGAAGTACACCTGTATAACCGTTGTATGTGGATTTTGCTTAATCTTGAATGTAGCTTGCAAAACAGATTGGGATTGATCCTAATAAAAGTAGAAAGAAGATTGGACTGGTGATGGCGGTGACAAAGATGGAGCCATGAGAGAGGGAGAGAGAGCAGTGAGCGGATTAGAGAGAAAGAAGGTGGCGGCAGCAACTGAAGATAGCGATGGAGGTTTTCCTTTGTAATTGTTGCTACATACTGACATACCCAATTTCTATGCAAACAAAATCAGACCAAAATTGAGTAGGTATATCTCTCTCGTCAACAAATCTATTTGGTGTTCTTATGCTTAACTTAGATACTTAAAAACAAAACATGATATGTTGAGAGAATTGGGACTTCTGATCCACGCACCAGAAATGGATCTATTTGGTGTTCTCTTAACATGATTATGTCGAGAGAATTGTTGTTCTTATCTCTTTCAACAGGCACATCGTGTGTCTTGCAAGTTGAGAGCCTCTGACACTTGTAATTTCTTTCGTCCAGCTTTTGTATTCACATCTATCTTATTTTCTCAATGTTTTGTACTTCTATGCTGAGTTTTCCTAATTGCTTTTATTAAGTCCTGTTTTGTATTTGTACGTGGATGATTTCACAATCTTTTGCTCAGTTTCAAATGTTCAGCAACCAACTGGGTTATCATATGGGATTTCCAAACTGCCTTTATTAGTTATGTGAGTGCTTAAATGTGAGATTTGTTTGACAAATGGCATTTGGCTTTTTTGCTAACTCCAATTATTGAAATCGTGGTTACTCGGTGACATGGTTTAGTTTCTCATCCGTTTTTTGTGTTCTTTTTTGTTTGATTTTCTGAGTATGACCTGTTTTTTTAGAGACTGAACAATCATGTAGAGAGGCTTTGATAAGGAGCTGAATTTTACACATCAATAGGTTTTCAGCATTAGGAAAACTTTTTCTAAGTGCAATGCAATGGAAATTTAACCAAAGTTGGACATCATCTAAGCAGGTACAAACCTTGATACTACAAGCTGATACAAGGATCTTCATCCTGAACATTAATGGTTTTTTTTTAACATACTACAACTTCTTCTTAAAGCCCAATGTGATGAGAGCTACACCAAGATAATTGTAACATTAAGCTGATCTAAAAAGCTCCAATTTAAGATCGTTCCATGGAGATGGTCTAAACCAGAAGTTTTTGAGAAAATTCCTTTTGGCCCACTACCTTCTCATGCATGGACGCATCAAAGAAGAATTTTCCATAGTTTCCTTCCAAAACCACTCTCACCCACTCCTTCAAATGGAGGAGTATTAGCTGCATATTGAGTAATTAATAGAGTTGTTGAATGTCAACCTCCTGATAATGTCACCGATAGCAACTTCTCTTGAGCTATTCATTTTTTATGAAAGCATAAATAGTAATGGGCCTAGACTTTGATTTCATAAATTCAATACTATCTTCAATTTTCTCGAAAGTAATTATTGGAAGCAAAGGGCCAAGTATTTCTCCATTCATGATTGCAGCCTTGGGTGGGGATTAACCAAGATTGTTGGCTCAATGAACAGACAATCTTCATCTATTGAGCCACCATACACAATTGAAGCATTTACGATAGGATCAGCTAGAAAAAAATTCAATATAATTAAGTGTTTTTTTTTATATTATCCTTGCCATACTATAGCCTCTTTTGGATTTTCTTCGAACACTTTCTTGTGGAAAACCCACGGGAATATTACTTTTGTAATTTGGTTACTCTACCTAACTATACCAAATGCTCCTGTTTTATTTGTCTAAACTTACTATTATTCATGTTGCCTTTTGCAAAGTTTGGTGGATGTTGGTGTAATGTGGTCAAAATATACTTTACAACACAAACTTAACTTTCTTAGATACCTTCATTTGTGGATTTAGCTTAACTTCACTCTTTGGGAAATTTACATTCACATGTCCACCTTCAAAGTGTGGTTGTATTTGAGAATGGATCCTTAATACGTGCAAATGGAAGCAGGGAAATGCGGAAGTAGCATAAAGAGGAGTATTTACAGAAGGAACCTTACATTGGGAAGCTTGTGAAAACGTCTTTGAGTTTGGTTGCTCATCCGGATTTGAGGATGGTAGAGAGAAAAATATCAATCTCGACCAGTAAGTCTCATACTCTGTTCTCATTTTATAATATTCTGATTATGCATGCGAAGTTTTCATTGGGAAACAAAAAATGGAAAGTGAGAGTGGTAGAAAATGATTTCACATAATGGAAAAAGCACGGGATTTGTGTAAAAGTTCGGGAAAACTTTCATTCTACAAGTTTAAATTGTCTTATCCCACTATGAAATTGAATGTGTGTTTCTTAATTTCTTCTTCTTTGATCATGAGTTTATATAATGAGATTCTAGGTTTTAGCTTGGTGCTTTATTATGTTTTCAGTTAACTTGCATCTGTTTCTTTCTTCTTAGGTTTTAGCTTGGTGGAATTTGGCTTCATTTTATAATGCACTTCAAGGAGATGACACAAAATATTGTACACTGTCTTTTAAAATAGTGTTCTCTTATCTAAGAGCTAGCGAATGGTTCCTGATGACCACTGGAGTCTACCCTCAACAATGCCTAAACCATAGCCAAGGTATCAAATAGGCCCTGGGCTCTGCAGTCTGCACATCAAAATGAGCATTATCAACTATCTTGCTATACTTGTTAGCTGTTTTAAGTATATTGGGTAAGTGGAATCTCAAAGCTGCCAAAGAATTAAAAGGAAACAATTGAAAACCCATTGAATGTTTCTGTTTGTTATGTATATGTTGAGATCTTGTAGTAGTTTTATTATTTAAGCAAGTAAGATTATAGGGTAATGAAACCCATAACTTTTTCTTCTAGATCAGGTCGACGCGTTGATTATTCATATTGATATATAGGAGTTGGGAGGGGCAGCATTGGATCCTTTCTTTTGCAAAACTAAATAGGATCTACAATTTTGTAATCTGTTTGGTGGTCCCATGTTTAAATCTTGTTTTCATGTTCTCTCTTACTTTTTGGATTTTCCAGAAACCTGTGCTTATTAGCTATTATTGATTTTTTTTTGTTTGCTTTGTTGCTTAGGACATGATGAATGCTTCGGATCACTTTGACAACCCAGACGATGAAGATGAGTCTGCTGATTCCGAGGATGAAGATGAGGATACACCTACTCCTCTTGAAGCAAGTTGAGAAACCCGAAAGTTTTGTTGTTGATATGGAGAATCTTTCAATGTTGAATGAATTCATTTGAGTAAACACCCAAAAACAGGCATAAAACTCGTGCTGAGCACGAGCGCCTTAAACTAGTATTATTGAATATAAAACTTATAATACATTCTTTCGATAAAAAAAATTAACAAAAATAGGCACACAATCTTAGATAAAACTTTCAAAGTGTGGTTTATATTGACTAATTGATTGACAAATCTTTAGAACGACCGAGATGGTTTATTGATGCCTTTTTAAAAATATTTTTCCAAGACAGTTAATAATAAAGAAACAAATAGGAGTAGTTCATAAATCAATATTTTTAAATGAACCGGTCAACGAAAATTGAAGCACATAATTAATTTTAATTTTTTTTATATATATATATATATATATATCAAAGCGTGTAAGTTAAATATTATATGATATTATTGATTTTTTTTCATGCCCCGCTTGAATACACATAGGGATCTAAACAACAACAAAGTTCAAAGAGTGGAAAAAGAAAAGGAATAAAAGCGTAGTATAATGAGCCAACGGTAAACTAACGGCTAGCTCCATGTGCACCTTAACAAAGCATGTGCTAAAGACCAAAACGACTAGTACAGTATTAAATAGTCACCGACTAAGTATTAAAAAGGAATAAAAGTATGTTCATCACACCAAACCACATAGCCCTATGATCCCCCCCGAATAGCTTAGATTGGCTTAATCACCTACTTAGATTATATTTTTTAATACAAAATTCGGCCATTTTGAATTATTTATGTTTTATCGAAAAAATGATTAAATTTTTTTAATTTAAGCAAATAATCTTAAATAATTACTATAAAAAACAACAAATGTAGAAATGTAAATAGAGAGGAAAAAAATTCATACCAAGTTTATTAAGTCAAAGCAGGGAACCGGGGTCCTATTTATAGACAGAGTAAAGTTCCATATGAACTTATCCAAAAAAAAGTTGATAACACGTAAAGGCATCCACACAGTGGGTTCTTAAAATGGCTCATACGTGAGGTTCCTAAAATTTAGCAAACCATTTGATCAATAATGGGCTTCCTACAAATTTCTCTCAATGGTAATTTCTTAAAGCATTTACTTTCTAACCCATTAAATTTAAATCCAAGTAGTTTTGTGAATTTAATTCAAATGAAAACCAAACATTCTTAGGGTGAGTTTCCGAATGGGTTTTATCTAGATAGCAAAAAATCAAGATTTTATCAACTCTCCTCAGGAATGGATAAAAATAAAAGCTTGATTTTATCAGATTTTGATAAAATCTAAATAAAATCCATTAAGAAACTCACCCTTAATCTTTTTAGACTTATCAATTTATGAGACCCATCCTATTTATTTTTTATTTTCCACAAAATAAAGAATGTTTTTTCCAGCCCATTGAGTGCACATATATTTTCTAAATTTAGCAAGTTCTAAGAGTGAAAAATGAGACTCAATTAAGCTTATGTGTACATCTTAAAATAAAACAAATTCCGAATTGACTCTTAAGATTATTCAAGGTGCATTTAAACTATTTCGGACACTTGATTATTAAAAACAAAAACTTGTTGATTGGAGTAAAAAATTTCAATTGCGAACGCTAAATTTAAGCATCCATCAAGGGGGAAATTTAAGCATCCATCAAGGGGTAGAAATAGCTGATAAAAAAAAAAAAAAAAAAGGGGGGGGGGCGGAAAGTTGACTAGATTTTGGCCGACATTTGGCTTTCGAAAAATGAAATGCATGATGAGTTCCAGAAAGGCATCGAAAAATGCGATTTCAAAAGTCATTCCCGTGTTGGCGTGATCAATAGTTTCTTCTTTACTTTTTTACAACAAGTGTCATTAGCGGCGCTTACGCAATAAAGTTCATTACTCCGAAGAGCATCTCATCACGAGAAGTAAATGTCATTGATGACTAAATTGTTGTGTGAAAGGAAAAAAAATCTCTCAAAATTAGACTCAATAATTTTTTTGTAAATCTCTAAAAGTTATCGCTTTACAAGATGCTTCGGTAAATTTTGCTGAAGTACTATTCATAGGTTAAAACAATTCTCGCTATTGACTTCTTGAGACTTGAATAGAGAGGCTGATTTTGTGAGTTTTTGAAAAAGTGACTTGTTAATTTATAAAATGTATTTTTGAGGTTAAATTTAGCCTAATTTTTGTTGGTTGGAAATCGATAAGGATCTTTCAAATCTCCAAAATAGCAAGCGGTTTAGCTATCACTTCAAAGAGCAACAAAATGGCGACCCAAAACGCCATTTTCGGCACCCAACAGCGTTGCCATCTGCCTCGCCAAGAAATTCGCTGCTACAGTACCTCGCCACAGTAGACGAGGTATGGTGAGATCAAAGCTAATCGCCAACGCTCCTCTCTCTCTCTCTCTCTCTCCGTCGCTTGCCAGAAAAAGTAGACCGTCGGATAATTGCGATAAAATCTTTTTGAGACACGCACCGTATAGCCGACTTCGAGACGAGAAGATTGGTGCAAGATATGTCACCGTCAGAGCTTTGTGGTCAGCTGCGACGGGCCGGCCCGTTGAAAGGTGGAGCGTCTTGAGTAAAAATCTACTTTGACGCCAGTGTCGCTGCCACAGACGCTCATGAAGCTGACGATCACGTAAAAGAAGATGACACAAAGGAAGATGGCGAGGGACGGATGGCTATACTACTGCGTGCTGTTGCTCCTCCCACTAGCCAAAGCCTCTTTTTCTCTCCAAAATGGAGATAGAGAAAAAGAGGCGGTTGGAGGTGCTCTAACTCAGTCATTTTGCCTGACGCATGTTTGTCGAAAATTCATACTCTTATAATAATTTACATCTTAAAAGAGATACCGTGCTAATCAAAGACAAAAAAAGTAAACCGATGCCAGGCGATTAAATGAAGCCCTAACCAAAATTATGAATGCACAAATAAACTTCCAAAACTACAGATTTGACAATTCACCTTGAGTTACCCTACCAAAAACATTATGCAGGGTTAGAACGTTTTTGCCTCGAATGTCATTGTGAAAAAACACGTTTAAATAACTCAATCTGTAAACAAAATATTCGTCGAGCGTTTATAGTCGTTAGTTAGAATGGTAATTGAAGGTGCTGTTGACTTTATTGGTGGCATACATTGCTCCTAGAGGTGTACACGGTCCGGATCGGATTGGCATGAATCCAATCCTCTGTCCATGAGGTTACTGTTTTTTAGAAAATACAATCAATCCGTGTCGGACAAAAGTCTCACGGTTCGGTTTTAATCCGATCCATGAAGTCACCTGGATCGGTTCGATTTTATCCACGGATTACATGTTATATAAGGCATTATTATTTACAGTAATTAAATCTGGCATAAAAATAAATCAAGTAAAGATCCCAGTCATTATTATTCAAATTCTATAAATACTAAGCGACACCCTTGAGTTCACAAACACGTAAGTTGAACAAATTTAAATTTTTTTCAAACTAACACATCAACTCAAAACATAAAGTGAATCAAAGTAAAAGTTCCCCCGTATCTAATTGTAGTAAGATCGATTCGTTGGAATCTCACAATAATGGCCCATCAATAAAAATACAGCATCCAGTTTTTGAAAGAGATTACAAGTTTTACCCCATAGTGCATTGTAGTAGGGTTTATGTAAAATTATGTGTGTGTGTGTGTGTATATATAAATAAATTTTAAAAATTATATATAATATAAATCTCACGCTGGTCTGGATCGGTTAATCCACGGTTTCGAAATCAAAATCCGTGTCAGGACCGCGAGTCACGGTTTACTATTTTTTCAATCGTGTCCGCACCATTAATCCACGATTAAAATCCAAAACGACGGATCGATTCGGTAGGGGCCAGGATTCACTGCTCATCGATTTTTTGACAACCCTAATTGCTCCTAATGAATTGGAGTACTTATGTCACATACGCGGTGTCTTGATTGAGGTGTGATGAACAGCTGTTTGTTGGACTTCAACTAAAATATTAAATTCGAAAGTTTAAATAAAAAGAGGTTTAAAATGGAGCTTATAGCAAATTAACTTTCTAAGACTGTTTTTTAGACCATAAGATATAGCCAAAAAAAAATTATCACAGAAAAATGATACGAGTATACAGCATTACTTAAGCTGCAAAAAAAAGAGCATTATTTGACCAATTTAAAATTTTGTGTTGAGATATTTTGTGCATTGAAAAATTATCCGTCTCATTAATATTTTGTTGAAAAAAAAAAAAACTTTCTTAAAACAAATTAGAAGATTGATATTCATTTTCACACTTCATTTTGTGTTTCAATTTTTCAATTTGTATCAACAAGAAGTTTCCATTGATATTCTAAGACAAATTGCAACTCGTCATTTCATTTGATATTATGCGGTTGTGTTTATAACATAAATACAATACACTAATTCTTTCATGGTAGGCAAACATACAATCATTCTAACTTCCGTAATACTATAGAAACAGATAAAAATGAACAAATGGACATAGTGATATTCATAACCGTCCCATGCCTATGATTCGCACACACAATGAGTGTCATGTGTCTGCTGTGCAACACTATAAATACCTGCAACGCAGGTCCTATTATTTGATCCAAATAGTTATTTAGCATAATATTAAAAAATATTATATTTACCATGTTATTAAGATTTATTTGATTTTGTTTCCATAGTCTAGATTTGATTTTGTTTCTATAGTTTAGGATTTGATTATATTTCCATAATTTGGAGCTCCACTCTTGTATAAATATAAGATCCTATCTACATGATATATTAATGGAACACAATATTTATTCTCTCAAATTTTCACAGTTTCATTGATTATGTATATCATCAAAAAATTCATGATGATTGAACAATGATAACTATTTGACCAATGATCACTTAGCTTATAGTTTTGTGAAAAAAAATCACCTACAACTGTTATTTAACTATTTCGTTTTCATGAAAAATGTAGTTTGTATATTTAGTTTTCATTTTCTGATTAACCTACATTTTTACGTGATGTACATACTCGAAAAGAAAAATAAAAAAACGATTCAAATTTTAAAAAACCAAACCCCGAGGTAGGCCCCATAAATGCCGCACAACACAAAAATAGAGATACAACAATAATACATACATAAATTTTTGTCACAACCTCCTCACATCATAGGGTGTAAAACCCGTAAATGATCCGTGTAGGGGCTCACACCCCACGTGAAGATGAAATTGTGGTGAATTGTGGTATAAAATTTATGTATATGTATTTAAATAGGGTAATACCGTAATAGTGGAACAGATTCGAGGAAAGGAGGCACAGGTCACGAATCCGCGTTACTATTACAAAGGGTAGGCACAGCTCGACCAGGGTTATCCGTTTGACTTTCTTCCCCCACACGCGGCCGCATCCAGAACTCTCTTACATCGGCGGCAATTCTCAAACGCAACTTAAACCCCTCCCTCTCTCTCTCTAAAACCCATTTTCTATACGTATATAACGTTTCCTTTTCACCCCATTCCACTACTACCATCTCTCTCTCTCTCTCTCCCTCTCTCTCTCTCTCTCTCTCTCAAACCAGCCCAAACCATGGACAAATCCAAGAGAAAAAACCCACACCCACATCTCATTTTCACCCTCCTCACCTTCTTCCACTTCACCGCCGTGACCTCCATCGGCGTCAACTACGGAACCACGGCCGACAACCTCCCACCCCGGCCCAAGTCGCCCAATTCATCACCACCCAAACCACCATCGACCGCGTCAAGATCTTCGACATGAACCCGGACATAATCGCCGCATTCGCCAACACCAACATCTCCCTCACCGTCACCATCCCCAACGGCCTCATCCCTCAACTCGCCAACCTATCCTACGCCCAATCCTGGGTCGAGTCCAACATCCAACCCATCTACCCGCAAACCAAGATCGAGTACATCCTCGTCGGGTCCGAAGTCCTCCTCTGGGGCACCCGGCCATGTTCACCAATTTAGTCCCTGCAATGACGTCCGTCTACAACGCTTGCGTCCTCGCCGGTATGTGTGTGTGACATGTGACTTAATTTTTTATATTTTTTCCGATTTTATTCAAAAAAATTGTTGTGTGAATAATTTTCTTATTTCCCATCAGGTTTAACCGATATCAAGGTCTCCACGGCACATTCTCTCGGCATTTTAAACAGCTCGTTCCCGCCCAGCAACGCCACTTTTCCAAATCGGGTGGCAGAAGTACTTTTAACCCCAATGCTGGCCTTCCACCGGAGCACTAACTCCCCTTTCATGGTTAACCCGTACCCGTATTTCGCGTGGGCACCCGCTGACAACAACTTCGTGTTATTCGAACCCAACTCGGGTTATGTGGATCCGAATACGGGTAGAATTACTCGAATATTTACGATATTCTGTTGGACGCGACGTATAATTCGATGAAGGAGTTGGGGTTCGGGGACGTGGAGATAGCGGTGGGGAAACCGGGTGGCCGTCGGCAGGGTGACCCGGGTCAGACTGAGTGCACGCCGGAGAATGCCCGGTGGCATAACTTGAATGTTATGAGGATTGGCGAGTCGGGTGTGGGCACGCCGTTGATGCCGGGTCGGAAGTTTGAGACGTTTCTGTTCTCGCTGTTTAATGAGGATCTGAAGCCGGGTGCGACGACGGAGAGGAATTTCGGGTTGTTCCAACCGAATCTCACGGCGGTTTATGACATCGGCATTATGCGAGCAGATCAGGTACTATAGTATACATCGGTTGTGTGTGTACCTAATATTTTTATTTTGTGTGTTTAAAATCTTTTTTAAAATGACAAGCTATTGCAACTAGTACTAGTTTTCTTGGAGTATTTTCTAACATCTGTTGGTCAGAAACATACAAGCACGAGCCATACTGTTCTTTAGCAGCTTGTGTTTCAGCTTGTTAAAAATTAGGTTTGGTTTATTTAATAATCGAGTCAAATTTGAATCCAATTTTAGTCTTCATTAAGTAAATGAAGTTTCTTTATCAGTTGATTAAGTTTAAAAAAGTCGTTAAAGAAATTAACCTAACTTCACTCATTCGGAACCGACTCTATAAACTTTGACTCAACTCATTTGCACTTTCGTATAAGCAATTAAAGTCTATTCCTATTTTCCCAAAGAATACGTATACACACTTGGATTTGAGGCATTTTACAAGTGTTAACACAATGTAGTTCAGCCCTCTAATATACTGAATAGGGCTATTCAGTGGCTCAATCAACTGTCTGCTAATTCAACCTAGATATGGTATAAAATGGATATGGGGTATTATTTTTATAATCGAGATAGGGTTCGTTCACACCATTCAGCTATTGAAGAAAAAGAAAAGCAAACTTTTAAAAACTTAAAACAAAATCCTATGAGCATCTCCACCCTTTACCCATTTTTCTTACTCAAACTTAAATTTGTGTAAAACCTCTCAAAATACACTACCTCTTTTACTCAAAACCAATATCAAATTGAGTTTTATTCAAATTTTTCTTCAAATCAAGGAAGACTCAAATTTTGTAAAAGCTGAGATTTTTACTCAAATTTATACTTGATTTTGAATTTGTCCATTGGATTAATGATTCACACCAAACAAAGCTTTTACTCAAAATTTAAATAAAAAGTAATGAGTAAGGATTGAGTAAGGATTGAAGATGCTCTAACAATGCTTCTCTTTTTGCTCATTTCGTCTTGCAGCCTCCGACTGCTTCTCCGGCTCTCTCTCCGTCTCCAATTGGCTCTCCGGCTCTCTCCTGTCTCCAACTGGCTCTCCGGCTCTCTCCCCGAATCTAACTACCTCCTCGCCTAAATCCATTCACCACAGTCCTCCAACTGAACTCCTATCACCGGCCACCTCCTCCACCTCCAGGGACTTGCCATTTCTGCCATCGAGATCACCGATCCAAAGCTTGACAATTGTTTTCCTCGTTTTCTCTATTTGCTCCCCTTGTGTAACTGTAGACTGTAGACTCCTCACGTACAGGTAACACCTCAACTTCGTCTTCGTCTTCGTCTTCTGCCGTATTTCTCATATTCCAGTAACCCTACTATTTTACAGCACTCCATAAACCCATAGATTAATACATATCTGCACTCGTTTTTTGTGGTACGTATATTGGTAATGCTTTTGGTCGTTGTTGGTTTTAGATTTGATTATGGGATTCACAACAACGATTATTGTACTTACATAATTATGTCGGGAAATTTCCAGAATCGTTCCAAATAACAGGCCCATTTGCTTTTATGCTTAAAACCGCCAAATTGAATTGTATCCGATTCATCTAAACCGCAACTGAGCCGACCAAACTGGACAACAATCACTACTGGGGTGCGGTTGGAAAACGACAAACCAGCTTAATGGTTCAGCCTGAAACAGCCCAAAACAAATCCGGCTTGGCAGTCCTATTAGTGAACTGTTGTCGTAGCTCTACCCATGCTCGATCATGTGTGCATGATGAGCTCGAGACTTAGTTGGCCTATTAATTGTGACATTACGTGGTGTTACGGTTCCACTCATGCACGACTGTGTGTTTATGAGGTGATGCCGAGGCCAAAAGTATATTTACCAAGAGGACAAATTACACTATTGATTTAGTTAATTTTGATTTGGTTCTCCTAGTTTTAATTTTAGCTAGTTGAACCCTCAAATTCTATTTAATCTTCTCTTTGTAAATTCTATTTAATTTCGATTCCCAAGGTTTTACAACCCACTATTAATTCAGTTTCTTGACTTCATCGTCGGAATACCATAGTATCCCGCAAACTAATTCACTTGATTGTGTTTTACTAAGGATAAATAGCTTTTCATTTACTTACTGTACTATTTGATTATGAAACAGCCCAGCGGAGGTGGTGGTAAGGGTAGTGCGCCGTCAACACCGGTTACTCCCACGTCAGGAAAACAATGGTGTGTGCCAACCGCGGCAGCTACCGAGGACTCGTTGCAGGCAAACATGAACTGGGCTTGTACTAGTGGAGAGTAGATTGCAGTGCCGTTCGCCGGCGGAGTCTGCTTCAACCCCAACAATGTCAGGTCTCATGCCGCGTACGTAATGAACGCTTACTATCAGTCCAAGGGTTACAAAAGTTACAACTGCTACTTTTCTGGCACGGGTGTTGTGACCACCTCTGACCCAAGTAAGAGGGTGTTTAGATTGCTCTTTTTTTGCATTTTCATTTTTTAATTTTGGTTGGTGTTTGGGTGTGGGTGCGGGTAATGAGTTATTGAAAAATGAGTTTTTAGTCCTTGGGTTTAGAAAAGAGAAGTTAGAAGCAGAGGGAGATGAGCTTATTGGCTTTTCGTTTTAATTTTTTCCATTTTTGTTAACAGAAAAATTCATAGAATATGCACAAATCTCCCAAACAACTCTTTTATTGCAAAATACATTATGAACGTAACTCTCATACTTCAACAAATTCATAATACTTCTGGCTATAATTCAAAAGGCAAAATGCAAGCAGTAAAAACACGAGCCTCCCAAACACTCCCAAAGTAGGAATCTCATCCCATCTCCTTCCCCAAGTTCAAATCTACTTCTTTGTTACATTTCTCCACAAAATCTTTTTTATCAACACAATGAATTTGTTCCCTCTATCTAAAAAAAAAACTGGTTTTTGATTATTTTTCGTGTTATTCACAAAACTTTAAATTTGGCTAATAATTTTATCTTTTAGATTCACTTTACAGTTAAGATAAAACCACAAAAAATCGATTTTAAAAATCAACAAATGCAAAAAAAAATTGAATAAGGACAAAATCTAAAAAACCAAAAAACTAGTTTTTTTAATTTACCCAAAACCACCCCCTAATTGGGATTATTAACTTTTAATTTTTTCACGCTTTTTACGCAATAAGTCATTTTCTTTCACATACATTTACTAAAAGCCCAAATAGCCCGTAACAGGCAAGGGTAATTTCGTGAGGATTGACTTAAATATTTTGTTGGAAATGCAATTTAGAATGTTGACTATGGGAGTCAGGAATTTATTTTTGCTAATAATTCATAATCGATTGATTGGATTATTTGTTTTTTGTTTTATTTTATTTTTTGTTTATTTAGTTTAAGTATCAAAAGATTTTTGTGGTTTTCGATTCCTGACGGAGGTAATCTAACGCAGTCTTGAAAACCATGATCAAACTAAATATTTTTGAATAAAGTTTTAACATTCTGGATTATTGGCCACAATCCAAGTATTTTGGCTTTATTAAAAAAATTAAGTTTGACTATAATTTCAGACTTGTTAGATTATCTGCCGCCGAGGGAGGAGTTGAAAACCACAAAATTTTGATGTAAAACTAACAAAATGTAAAAAAAATTGAATAAGACAAATAAATAATCAAATAATCCATAATCCGGATCATTAGCCAAAATAATTTCAGTACGCCCTCGGTAATAGTGAATTTTGCCGGTCTCTGAGTATTGTTATTGATTTTGATCTCGGTTATTGCACTTCTCTTTACACCATTTGCACTTTTTTTGTGTTTTTTCCATGTGAATTTACAATAACATTACTAGTACCACGTCATTGGTAGTGTTTTAAATTCACATGGATACGAACTAAAACAAAAGTGCGGATGGTAATATTTATTTACATTCGAGTATTGCAAAATGTTACTTTATTTCCATTCTGATGAGTATTTGAAGTTTTTTCTTTTGTGCTGTCTTCAGTTCGATTACAGGTTAGTATGTTCTTTGCTAACTCCTTTTATTTCACGGATTACAGGTTATGGTTCATGTAAATACGCGGCTTGAGACTGGAAGCAAAAACTCAAATATGGAGAACATAAGCATTCTTGGAGAACATAGGCATTCTTTCATTTCTTTTGTTACTCGAATAATTTGTCATTGTCACTTCTTACGGTTACGTAATTCCTGTACTTCCCATTGTTCTTGTTGCTGCCAATCTCGCCTAATGTTAAAACCATATATTTTCTATGTTCTTGGTGAAAATGCTTGTCTAAGCACCGTTGTTAGTTTGGTTGAAAAAGCCTACATCGTGGAGGGTTAGGAATTCTTGAATCGTTTATCAAATTCTTGAATTTAATGAAAAGCGGTTACAGAAAGTTCCTTTTTTTATAAAATCTATATCAAATTAAGAAATGATCCCAATTGATTGGCGTATAAAACTCAATTTGTATTTACATTCGAATAATAGATATCCTTTTGTTTGTTGCAATTACTAAAGCTTCCGAAAAACCCATAGCTTCAACAAATTGAGGAGAGAAGAAGCCCAGTGAAAGGGATAGACGACGCCCCCAATATCTGACCCAAATGGTTCCGAGCCGTAATTCTCACACCAAAACCACTCTCTTTCTTATTAGTTATGCGCTATCAACATTAAACTTAATTATATTAGAGGGGGCTCCAACAAGCATCAACTCATGGGGTTGAATAGTAGGAATAACAGGTTTAGCAATGCTTGCTTCCTTTAAATTCAAAGCATGAAGCAATATCTTTTTCTAGCACACTTGCACAATTTCAAACCCGGCCATCAAATAAAACCTTGTTATGTGCTTTCCATATAAACTAACAAAGAGATGCTAGTAGAGCACTCATATCATCCATGTTTTCCCTGATTGGCAAAACCGAGAGATGGTTGACCACTAGTCCATAAAAAAAGAGAGAGAACTCTATGAAGTCAAGACATTTAGGGGAAAACAGGGATATAAGCCACAATTCCTTGAACATTTGCATTGAAAAATCAAATGCTCCAAAGTTTCACGATGGGCATGACATCTCTCGCACAATAGGGTGAAACCCTAACATTTTTGTAGGTCAAATTATGTAACACAAAGAACGGCATTATGGGAGCACCTCCGCACAAACATCTTGATTTTATTGGGGAGATAGACATAGCCCACAAAGATTTCCGGATGGAGTCGAGGATGTACTTGAATGGATTCACCACGGCATGAGAGTTGCTTGGAAAAGAACAAATCTTAGCAAAGTTTGTGTTCGACTTTGACGGAGAAAATACCATTGCTTCAGATAGTGCCAAAGACCTTTATCCACAGATCCATGGTAGCTAATAGAATTGAAAGAACTGTTTTCCACATCAAAATTGAGAATAAGCTATTCAATAATCTAGATATTCCAGTTATGAGTTGCTCCATCAATAAGCTCAAAAAACGAAATGCACATTAGAGTGGGGAGAATCGTCTAGGGGAGAGGACTAAGAACGTTAAAAGATAGAACACGAGGGAGCCGGGGATCCTTCCAAATTTCAATAGATGCACCATTTCCCACATTCCATCTCCAACCCTCCTTAGGATAAACCCGGAATTAAGCATCCAAACTTCCAAGAAAGAAGTATTATGAAAATATTTCCCTTTAAACAATGACTGACATAAGGAGTTGGCCTTATGCAAGAGTTTCCACCCCTCTCGTTTAGCTAAGAAAGCCGGGTTAAGTGAATGTAGATCCCAAAACCCAATCCACCATCACGTTTCTTGTTACAAAGTTTGTTCCAGCTTACCCAACAAATCTTCTTCTCACCTTGTTTGGAACCCCACCAAAAGTTGCGAATGATGGTGTAGAGCTTCTTACAGACCCGTTTCGGAAGGAGAAAATAATTCATAACATAGTTAGGCATAGTAATCAAAGGTCTTAAGCATCACTTTTCTACGGTCATATTGAGAACAAAATCATCTAACTCCTTAATTTGGCATTCACTTTCGATCATTAATATAAATAAAAATCCCCGTTTGATTTCCCAATAATGGAAGGTAACCCCGGATATTTCCCCCCTTATAATTCAATGCAAACATGGAGAGAAAGCCAAAGATACCATTTTAACATCATCCCATGTGTTTGGGGTCAAGAAAATAGAAGATTTATCCTGATTTCACCATCCGACTAGAAGCAACCTCATATTTGTACAAAATATTATCAATAGCATGGTAAATCCGTGAGGCAAAAGAGCTCCCAAAAATAAGATCAATCATGCGAAAAATAAAGGGGAGATGGAAGGCTAGTGTGGCCGCTAATCTAAATCTCGTGGAGAGGTGCCTTCTTCTATCTCTTTTTGAATCAGGTAATGGAAGCCTTCTCGATAGAGGATGAAAAAGATAGGTGATAAAGCGGCGACCTTTGTCGATGCCTCTAAAATGTGTGAAAAATTTGCTCTTTTCTCTATTAATAACAATTGCAAAAGACATCGTGGTAACATCGCGCCATAACCCGTGGACCCATTGATCACCAAACCCAAATTTATTTAAGCACAACCTCTAAATATGTCCATTCAATTCATCATAAGCTTTAGCCATGTCAAGTTTCAAAGCAACCCAACTGTTGCCACACCGCTTAGATTCTTGAAAGAATGCATAAATTTCACACCCATCTTGTGACTCTAAAGTTTAGATTTTATTTTCCTTTTGAAAAAGGCAACAAGTTGATAGAAAAACTTGACAAATTTAAGTATATCAAGTCGAAGGAGAGGGCTGTGAATGGGAAATCAACCAACGCTTGATTGAAAAACAACAAAAACAAATGGAAAAAAATGCCTAAACAATAGCCCCAAACAACCTTAGCCTAATTGTCATCATCAACGGCTAAGATCATGCTATGCCATAGTCACAACTTACCATCGACAACAAAAGAGCGTGACTCATGCCCACGGACCCCCATATAGCAAATTTGGGGTCAAAATAGATTAGAGAAGGTCAGACATTAACTCTCGTTGACCAAATGTCACCTTCGTCAAGTGACTTCTTGAGACTCCACAACTTGAACACCAATATTTGGCATCACCCACCTCCCTATCTCATCTAAAGCTGGCCCATCATTGTCATCCTACCCGCCACTACCACTTCTTAGCCACCTCCATCACCACTGCACTCCACTTCGACAACCTCCCAAATAAACCCCACCGGGCCAACACCCATCGGGCTGACATCCAACGAGATAGCACCTTTGTAGCCTAACTAACCCCTAAAACCACCGTTGCAAAACCCAAACCTCTTAAAAAAAAAAAAAATCGCCTAAATACCCATCACTATAAGTTGTCCAACACTTTAGCAATGTCCACCCCAACCTGCACCCAAACCAACCGCCAAGGCTCAATACCTCCACTATCATTAACCAAACCCGTGATCCACCACCGCAAAGCCTTCGCCTGGCCAATATAATTTTTTTTTTATAACCGAGATCTCTCATATTCCTTATTCTAGTGTTGTTGGAAACATCATTTATGCTCTGATTTTAGTACATTGTTCTGCCCTTTTCAATTCCTCTACATTTTTTGACATCTAAAACGGTAAGATTATATTAATGAATACCCAACACCATTTACAAAAACTAAATTCGCGGATAAAAATTCGACAAAGCCAAACTAATAATCTTATTGTGAGAACAAGAAACGCATAAGGTATTCACGGGCTTTCACCCTAACTCAAACAATTTAACCGACACAAACAACCAAGACGCATAAAGCATTTCATACCTAATCAAAGATTCTAAAGAGATTTCGTCCAAGAAAAGATAAAAGACAAAAATACCTAAAACAATCTGGGATGGAAAACATGCTCTCAACCAAATCTAACTCCTCAAAACTACAGATCTTCAAAGTCACTACAAGTTGCCACGCCAAATATCGTAGTGTGAAAACACCGCTGCAGACAGAGATACTATCAGAATCAACCACTTGAAAGTATCCAATGCTGGATCTAAAATTCGCCAAAAGATCTAAACTAAAATTCTCACAAAACAGAGATATAACCTCTTCAATCAGAATTAACAAGTCGTTGATCCGAGAGACAAAAAGAAAAAGAACTAAATCTAACGAAGAAAATACTCCCTCCGGCCCATTTTTATAGCTCGCTGCTCTATTCTAACCGGATAAAAATGATTATATATTTTCAATTGGTGAATACATTTTATATCTGATTTTTGATCTTGTTTGATGATTTTGATTTAATCTAATAAACAAAAAGTTGCTCAAAATCCTTTAAAAACATCGTGATTATAAAGATATATAACACTTCAAAAGCCAAGTATCTAACTTCCATAAGAGACTATAAAATTGGATTTTATGGAGAGGAGAATAAAAGCATTTAATCTCCTTTCCCAATCACATGGTTATCTAAAACCCTAGGAGGGGAAGAATGACAAAGTAATATTAGTGGTATTTAAAATTTTTGAAGAGAGAGAGATAGTTGAATTCCACTTGCATCGAGACACACGACTAATTTAAAATTTTACCCCGAATCTAATAAAATTAGTACTCCACAAAACAACAAAACAATATTGTAAAAAAGTCTCAACAAATTTAGGCAAATGCGACCAAATTGGCGTAACATATTTGAACAGGCTGGGAGGCAAAAATCGCACACACGAATCCGCGTTATTCTATCGGATGTCCCCGAAGGGACAATCCGCGTTAATTAAAGCAACAGGATAAGCTTCGACCAGCGTCCAACTTTTTTGACTTGTCCGTTAGTGCGACAGCAAAAAGCAAAAAAATCCATCACACATTTCACACACGTTGTCCAAAAGCAACCAAACCCTCTCTCTCTGTAAAAATCCATTCTCTCTGCATATACCCCTTCATCCACAACCTTCCATTATTCTCTAACCAAGCCATGGCCATGGACACCTCTACCTTTCATTTCCACTCTCTTCATCTTCCACATCACCGCCGTAACCTCCATCATGTCAACTACGGCAACCATGGGCAACAACCTCCCAACGCCATCCCAAGTCGCCCACCTCAAGACCCAAACTGACAATCAACCGGGCCAAGATTCGACATGAACCTGACATAATCCGGGCCTCGCCAACACCAACATTTCCTTCCGTCACCATCCCCAACGGCCTCATCCTCAACTCGATCTCGCTACCGCTCACATATGGTCGGGTCCAACATCCGACCCTTCTACCCGCAAACCAAGATCGACTACCTCCCTCGTCGGCTCCGAAGTCCTGCAACGGGGCGACGCCATGGTCAACAACCTCGTCCCCGCCATGAGATCCCTTCACCACGCCAAGTCAATAATAAAGCCGGTTTCACCGCGCCATCAAAGTCACCACGCCGCACTCGCTTGAATTCTGAA